>CM016615.1:53459679-54140526 GCA_005393395.2 Gossypium australe | reverse complement strand
TATATAAGTGTAAAAAGAAATATGAGATCGAAATTATGACATGTTCACTTAACTTGGAATATTCGAATGCACATGTTATTCATATGAATTGATATTGTATAAGTTCATGGTGATAAAGTACTATTGTTTAGGTCAAAGGTATTACTAATATTCGGCTATGTATAATTCATATCAAAATAATTTATATTCAATGCCGCAAGCATGGAGACTAAAATGTTAAGTGTATGTTTATTTCATTAATATTGCTTGAGATTTACCAAGCTAGTAAGCTTACTTTGTGTGTATTCATTGTGCTGTTTTATAGATTTTGGGTCAAGCTACGGGCTCAGAGGATCATCAGAGAAGTCAACCACACTATCAACTCTTTTGGTACTTATAAACCTAGTCTGATTCGAAAGGCATGTATAAGCTAGGCTATGTTGTTAACTAATGGTATCTAATCTGGTATATATATATGTATAGCCTTGCGAAATGGCTATTACTCCTGGCTAAACTTTATTTATGTCTTTTGGTAGATTGGTTTGTGTATTTGTTCTTGGTTATGTGCTTCTTGTTATGTCTTAAGTTTAGATGGAGAGCTTATATTATGATATTTATATGGAAATGTTTAGTTGTGATCCGGTGATGATAGCGAAAATGTTTATGCATGAATATTTGAAGTTGACCATTGGAGTATTTATTTGAGATCCGAATATGTGATCGAAGGATTGATTATATTTATACAATTCAGCTAGTTATATTAGCTCATGTGTTTGGTAGGTTAATAATAATCTTTGTGACCATGAGTATTCAATGTGGTTTTGGTTAAATGAATACGAAAAGGGATTTGCATTGTGTATTGTATGTATGTATATATTCGGCCAAGTTTATGTGCTATACTCAAACGTGGATAAAATGCATAAAGAATTAGTTGTTTAAGCTTATAACCGAACATGGAGATGTGCATAACTATGATGTAGATAACACATATATGTACCTATGCATATATGTACTTGGCGTGGGAAGTCGATTAATCTAATTGAGTAAATTCGGTCAAATAAAAGAGGTTTATAGTATTTTATTATTAGTATGTAATAATAATGTATATGTGTATATCTTAGTTGTTTAATATTAAGCATGTTTTACACTCAAGTGACTATTCATTATGATCATATCTCTTGCTAAGCATATGTGATTAAGACTGAATGATTGAATAGGGTTCGTGACTTTTCTAGTAATGCCCATAACCCTAATCCGACGTCGGATGCGGGTTCAGGGTGTTACATTCTCCATGTAAGTTTCGGCCATGGGGTAGAAGATGGACAAAAATTGGCTTTTAATTTGACTTTTTAATTCATTTTAATTACCAAATTACTAAAATGCCCTTAATGAAAAACTTTGGAAACATGCCTAACCATGTCCATTTTTGTCCACCAACTTAACCAATGGTCTAATTACAATTTAGGGACCTCCAATTTAAAATCTCATAGCAATTGGACACCTCTAACATATAGAATTCAACTTTTGCACTTTTTACAATTTAGTCTTTTTGATTAAATTGAGTGCTCAAACGTCAAAATTTTCGAACGAAATTTTCATGAAATCGTTTCATAAAATCGTAGACCATAAAAATATAATAAAAATAAAGTTTTCTTCATCAGCTTTGTGGTCTCGAAACCACTGTTCCGGCTAGACCCAAAATTAGACTATGACATCAAACAAGTTAGCAATGTGAACATGTACGTAAACCAAATAACCATGGATGAGCACAACATATAATTATGTTTCATATACATGTATCATCCATTTTCATATACCATGTAACAATATTTCCATGTAATTCATATAAATCCCTGTATAGTTCGTATCGAACTCTTACCATTTCGTATCAGAACATTGCCCGCTGAACCATTTAGAATATCGTTGGATACCTAGGATAGCTCACACATAGTGTGCTAAATCATATAACTGTAATCCGTCAAATCTTAGACATGTATTCTCATATGAGCTATAGTCAGTATATTCTCACGAGCTGCAAATCGGTATGCTCACACGAGCTGTAATCGGTATGCTCTCACGAGCTGTGGGTCGAAATCTAGCTACACGATGCTGCTAACTCGAGCTGTGAAGTATCTGCAACACATGTCAGACCTCAGCCATCGGTAGGACGTTCAATACCAGCAGCCAAATCATGTAAACCCTAATGACATGTCATTTGTATCCTACATATTCCTAATGTTCAAACGAGGCTCGGTAACTATCGTACGTCGTAGGATATGCAATCGGTATATCTATATAACATTTAATAACACAGTATAATCCAATTTAAATATAAAAGCATGATTTAATTATACGAACTTAACTCGACGAGTATACGTAGATACTGAGGCCATTAATTTGAAACTCTCTTTGCCCTAATCTAAAGTCGTACGAGGTATATCTTGATCTATATGACTAAATTTAACTCAATTCAATATGAATTTCATTCAATTTATCCCAAAATAAAATTTTGACAAAATTACCATTTTGCCCCTATACTTTTAATTTCTTTGCAATTTAGTCCCTAGCTCATAAAAATGGAAATTCATGAAATTCCACCACAACCCACTATGGCTAAATATCAATTAGGTCCCTAGAAAGCCTTATATTTATTTTATTTCACAATTTCACCATGTAAAATTTCTATTTTTCAATTTAATCCCTATTTAACAATTTCATCAAAAATATCTTTAATAAAGACGTTTACCTAACAACAGCCATTCATTTTCTATCATCAAACATCAAAACTCCTGTATATTCAACAATGGTACAACCCTAACAGTTTAACAATTTCACAAATTAGTCCTCAAGCTAGCTAGATTAAGCTACAACGATCCTATAAACATAGAAATCATTAAAAATGGACTTCAAAACCTACCTTGCATGAAAATTTTAATCTAGTCGAATGCTTCCCCCTTTTGTCCAAGAATTTTCGGTGCTTTTAGGTTAAAAAGATGAAGAAGATGATACTAATTTACTTTTAATTTACTTAATTTGTCATTTATTTACTAATTACTTTTATAACCTTTAAAAACATTACAAAATTCAATAATGCCAAGTCATCATATTCGACTATCAACATAAATGGTCTAATTATCATATAAGGACTTCCACATTAAATTTCTATAGCTATTTAATATTTTTAGCTATTAGAACTCAACTTTTGTAGTTTACGTGCTTTAGTCCTTTTTATCAAATTAAGCAAGTAAACGGTAAAATTTCTTAACGAAATTTTTATACGGTATTACTATCATGCTGTAGGAAATAAAATAATAATAAAATAAATTTTTTGGCTTCAAATTTGTGGTCTCAAAACCACTATTCTGATTTCACTGAAAATGGGCTATTACAAATCCCCCTAGAGGAATTTTTGTTCCCGAAAATCTTATTGGAAAAGAGTTTCGAATATTTTTTTCTCATAGCTCCCTTGGGTTCCCAGGTGGCTTCTTCTATCCCGTGTCGTTGCCAAAGAACATTTACCAAAGCTATGTTCTTGTTTCTTAATTCTTTAACCTCTCGTGCCAGAATTCTAATCGGTTCTTCACTGTACGACAGTTCAGGCTGAATCTCGACATCTGTTGGAAAGATAACATGTGAAGGGTCAGATCGGTAACATCGTAACATAGACACATGAAAGAAATTATGAATCTTTTGCTAATTTGGTCGGTAAAGCTAATCGATACGCAATAGGCTCAATTCTTTCAATAATCTCATACGATCTAATAAACCGCAGACTTAGCTTTCCTTTGCCACCGAACTGAAGAACTTTCTTCCAAGGCAATACTTTCAAGATTACTCTATCGCCGACTTGAAATTCTATGTCTTACGTTTAAGATCCGCATATGATTTCTGACGATCTAAAGCTATTTTCAAACTATCTCAGATTACTTTACTTTTTCTTCAGTCTCACGAATCAAATCAACCCCGTGTATCTTTTTCTCACTAAGCTCAGTCCAGTATAACGGAGTTTGACATTTATGACCATACAAAGCCTCATACAGTGCCATTTTTATGCTCTACTGAAAACTATTATTATACACAAATTTAAACAACGGTAAATATTTTTCCCAATTGCATTCAAATTCTAAAACACAGCAACGAAGCATATCTTCAAGAATTTGAATTATTCACTCGGACTAACCATCAGTCTGAGGATGAAATGCAGTACTAAAATGTAACCTCGTACCAATAGCTTCCAGTAACTTTATCTAGAATCGCGATGTAAACTGCGAATCTCTATCCAAAATGATAAAAACTAGCACCCCGTGTAATATGACAATCTCAGAAACATATAATTCAATTAATCTGTCAAGGGAGAAATCTTTATGTACCGGAATAAAATGTGCATACTTCATTAAACGATCAATGGTAACCCAAATGGCATATTTCTTTCTCAGAGATAGGGGTAAACCCGATACCAAATCCATAGTAACACGATCCCATTTCCACTCTGGTATCATGACTGGCTACAATAATCTAGAAGGTACCTGATGTTCAACTTTAACTTGCTGACATACTAAACATCTCGATACAAAGTCAGGAATCTTGTGTTTCATTCCCAGCCACCAGTACACCAATTTCAAGTCACCTTACATCTTATTACTTCTCAGATAAATAGATAAGCTACCACTATAAGCTTCATGCAAGATTCTCTGCATAAGCTCTGGATTCTTCTATACACAAATTTTAACTCTGAACAATAAGCAATCATCGGGTCCTATCCAAAATTCTAAATCAGAAGTCGACTCACATTGTGCCAGTTTAGCTAGCAAATCGTCATTACATTTCTTAGCGTTACAGATTTGCTGTAAAAACATTGGTCTAGCTTACAACTCAGCTAAGATCGAACCATCGCCAGAAAATGTAACACTCCTAACCAGTAACCGTCACCAGAATAGGTTAAGAGGAATTATCGGACTAGAAACTCAATTCAGAACAATAATTTATAAAAATCATCTCATTTCAAAAAAATATCATTCATTCACATTCAATATATATTTAAATCGAGTTTACAAAGGTTAATTCATGCATCCGGGACTAAATCGGTAACATATAATCAATTTGAGAAAAAGTAGGAAATTTTTAAAATTAAAGTCACACGCCTGTGTGAACAGATCGTGTGCCTCACACGGCTAATAGACATGCCCGTGTCTTAGGCCGTGTGAAAATAGGGCATACATACTGACTTGCATCACACGGCTGAAGACACGCCCGTGTGCCAAGCCGTGCCAAAACTATAGGGTATACTGACTTATGCAACACGGCCAAGTCACACGCCCGGGTGTTAGACCGTGTGCCATTTAGGGGGTATACTAACTTGTATCACACGGCCAATCACACGCCTGCGTGTGAGGCCGTGTGGAGCATACTAACTTCAATTTAATTACAACATCAGGGGACAGACGGCCGTGTAACGTGACCATGTGTCACACATGGCTGAGACACACGCCCGCGTCCCTGCCTGTGTGGACAAAAATAGGCTATTTGCAAAGCCATTTTGCCACCCTAATTTCACAAGCATGCACAAGCATAAATGACATCATTTTTACAACTCAATAGGCAGCCATTCCATAACATTTCATACACATAATATACCAATTCAACTTGGTACTCAATTACCTAATTAATACCATGCATAATCCATTCATATATCAACTACATATCAAGACATCACTTGCACATTTTCTTTCCATCAATTCCTTGCCTAAAACATACCATAATTGAGCATTTATACACAACCAAATATGATACCAAAAATAAGCCAAATCACATGCCTTAACTTATACACAAAATATACCAACAACATAATTCTCAAGTAACCATAACTATCACCATTTAAACTAGCCTATACATGCAATATTTACATAAATTCACAAGTTCAAAAGTACCAATCAGAAATTGAATTGTGTGATGAGTAACTCCGACTTGTTTGAAACAAGAGAGCTATCGAACCTCTATAAAACATAGAAAAAGAAACAGAGTAAGCTTTATAGCTTAGTAAGCCCGTATAATTTAGAATTAGTCTTACCATTTATACAGTAATCAAGGCAAATAATCAAGATGTATTCAATTCAATTACCAAATGCCTAAACATAAGCATTCAACACAAGTTAGTTACCTAAATACATGAAATCACCTATTATCTCAATACATTGCATTATACTATATTCATATATATTGTACAACATTGGTAACATCTCATTTTCAAACATATAGACAATAATTCATTTGAAAACCGTAACTCATCCGTATAAATAGTATCTATTCCCGTTGAACCTATTAGAACTTTAAAGGATACTCAGGTGATATACATGAGTAATTCGTCAATTCATTATCATTTCTGCTCTTTTGAACCATGATCGGTAAGCTCCTCTTGAGCTGATGAACAATAAGCTCTTACGAGCTGATATATCTATAAGCTCATACGAGTTGTGGTGATTCCACAACAAATGCAGGAGCTCGACCAAAATGGTAACCCTAGTGACATGTTACTCATATCCTACAAATTCATATGGTTCAAACAGGGTTCGATAACCAATAGATTATATCGATATGTAACATCCTGAAATAAGGCCTAAACGGAATAGTGGTTTCGGGACCACATATTCGATGTTGAAAATTTTATTTTATTTATATTTTTATGGTCTACAATTTCACGGAATGATTTCGTAAAAATCTCATTCGAAAATTTTGATGTTTGGGCACTCAATTTAGTCAAAAGGACTAAATTGTAAAAAGTACAAAAGTTGAGTTCTACATGTTAGAGGTGTCCAATTGTTATGAAATTTTAAATTGAAGTAGAGGTCCTTAAATGGTAATTATACCATTAGGCTTTCATGGACAAAAATGGACAAATATAGGTAGAAAGAACCAAAGTTTTTAATGAAGGGTAATTTAGTCATTTGGTAATAAAAAGGAAATTAAATGGGAAAAAGATGGAAAAAGGTTGCCATCTTCTTCCTTAGGCCGAAATTTCAAGGGGGGGACTCCATAGCTAGGGTTTCCAAGCTTCCAAGCTCCATAGTAAGTCAATCCAAGCCCCGTTTTTCATGTTCTTTACGTTTTTAGAATCCCGGTAACTCGGTTTAGCTTATTCTAGCAATATTTTAACCTAGGGTTCATATTTGGAAAAATACCCATAGGTGAAATGTGTTTATTTTGATGTTTTATGATAGAATATGAAGGCTGAAATTATGTTAAACAACTTTTGCTAAGCGATTTTACGTAAAAACAAGTAAAACGACATAATCGGTAAAAATACCTAATGTTCATAAGTACATGTTAGAGTGAGAATTTGATGTTCAGCATGTCCTAAAATGTAGGAAAATAGGATGAAGTTTAATTTTCGAGCCTAGGGGCAAAATCGTAATTTTGTGAGAGTTAGAGGGCAAAAATGTAATTTTGTTTAGAGGGCAAAAATGTAATTTTGTCATAGTTTGATTTTTGGACTAAATTGAATAATGTGAGTATTAAATGAGTTAAATATGTTATTATAGATCAAGAAAGATGAGGAATTGACCTTGATCGGAGAAAAGAAAAGGTTAAGGACTAAATTGCAAATTTCACCATATTTTGCATCGAGGTAAGTAATATGTAAATAATTCATTATTTTTATTGATGTTTTATATTTCGGGATGTTTAATGTATTGTATCTGATTTTTGAATCATAATTAACTATTGAAAGAAAGAAATAAAGTGTTAAAAAGTGAGTTATTTCCCGTTTGAACCTTCGGAATCGAAAGATGTAATTGGCATGTAGCTAGGTCACATGAGTGGTACTAAGTGTAGGCCACTATGTGCACAAGAGAGCTACAAGAGATTTTGTGTACGTAGCTAGGTCACATGTGTAGTACCGAGAGCTTCGATTTCAAAGGTGGGCTGTGTGCGAAACCACCGCATATTCGTTATTATTCCGAAGCGTTCAACGGGAAAACTGACTAAGTGAAATTATGTGAGATGTTTTAGTGATAAGTATATGTATATGTATGTGTAATGCATGAGCAATATGCTCCATATGTGATTGGAAATTGGAATGATTGTTATAGGTAAGTAATGAATACAAATAAGGTGAGAGAAAGCAAAAATTTATAATAAAACTGTTTTGGACAGCAGCAGTGACGTGAATTGGAAAAATCACTAAAAATGATAGAAATGGAATTATAAGTTGTATGAGATTTTTATTTAAAGCTTATTGGGTCTATTTTTATATAAAAGAAACATAGAAGTAAAAGAATTTTATAGTTTGAGATATTTAAACGTTTGTGAGACTGGTTCAGAATGGTTACTTGATCCCTGTTCTGTCTTGGAAAACTCATTAAAAGTCCCACAAAAATAATTATGGGGTATAAGTTATATGATTGAAATACTTAATGAGTCTATTTTCAAATGAAATAAAATTTATCATCATATGAATTCGGTATAAGAATAAAATTGGTTCGTAGTAAAAAGTGGTCAGAGCAGTCAAATAGCGAAATAGGGGAATCTTTAATGAATAAACTGTACTAATTGGTAAGACCAAAAATTCTGAAAATTTTATGGTGAGAAGATAAATGGGTCTAGTTTTAGGGAAAATTTTCGGATCTTAATTTGGAGTTTCTTAGCTCCAGATAAAAATAATTTAGTGATTGTGACTCGAATAGACAGCTTGCTCCAAACTTGAATAAATGATGAAATTGATTTTAGATTTGATTGTGTTGTTTTGTAAACTTAATAAATCCATTATGAATTATTTACATACTTACTTACTAAGCTTTGTAGCTTACTTCCCTTCCTTTCCCATATCTTATAGGGTTGTATGCTAGCTCGAGTTAGAGATCGTCGGAGATGTAATCACACTATCAAGCTATCATCGTGGGGTAAAAGTGAATACAAACCTCTTAAGTTTATGGCATGTATAGGGGACTTAGTCATTTGTATATGTCATAATTCGTTTGGACTAAAATGTTGGCCTTTAATATTTAGTAGTTTATTTTGTATAAGGCCATTGATGTTGGCTAGTGTTATTCAAGTTGTATGTTTGTGATGATGCATAATTTGGATGAAATTTTATGACTTGGTTTAATGCATTTACAAGTGTATGTGTTTCGGTAATGCCTCGTACCCTGTTCCGGCATTGAATACGGGTAAGGGGTGTTACAGATAAGGCATTCATATTTCAAGTATATTAATTATTCAATCACATACATTTCAAATATTTACCAATATATAAAAGTTCGATTCTAATTATACGAACTTACCTCGAGTTGCTCGAATGGAAATTATCGTCTATTCGCCAACCTTTCTTTTTCCCCAATCTAGTTCCGGTATTTGCTTATCTTAATCTATAATATATCAAATTTAACCAATTCAATAGTTTCAAAATCTAAGGTACGAGCTAGCTAGAATACGAAGAAACGATCAGAAAAACATAGAAATCATAAAAAATCGAGCTAAAACTGTACCTTAATCAAGCTAGGAGTGTGCCGAAATCATGGAAGCTTCAAACCCGTATTTTCTTTCTCAATTTCGGTAATATAGATGGAAGATGATGAATAAAATGATTTTCGTTTTATTATTATAACTTATTAAACATTTTACCAAAATAACCTTAATTAAAATCCATCAAATATTATGATATTATGCCCATTCATGTCCATTCAATTTAATTATGGTCTAATTACAACATAAGAACTTCTAGCTTAATGATTCATATCTATTTAATACCTTTATCTAATAGAACATGCATTTTACACTTTACGCAATTTAATCCTCTTTACCGAATTAAACATTAAAACAGTAAAATTTCTTTACGAAACTTTCACACAATAATTCTATCATGCTGTAAACCTTATTAAAATAAGAAAATAAATATTTTGACCTCGGATTTGTGGTCCCAAAACCACTGTTCCGATTTGACCCGAAAATGGGCTGTTACAACTCTTCCCCTTAGGGATTTTCATCCCCGAAAATCTTACTGGCAAAGAGGTTAGGGTACTATTTTCGCCTAGTTTCCTCAGGTTCGTACGTAGCTTACTCAATCCCGTGTTTATGCCAGAGAACCTTTACTACGGCTATGCGTTTATTTCTCAACTCTTAGATTTCACGAGCCAAAATCCTGATCGGTTCTTCATATACGTTAAATCAGCTTGTGCCTCAATATCTACCAGAGAAATCACATGTGACAGATCGAATCTGTATCGACGTAGCATAGAAACGTGAAAAACATTACTGATCTTTTTAAGCTCTGACGGTAAAGCTAGTCGATATGCCACTGGCCCTATTCGTTCAATAACTTTATACGGCCAGATGAAACGCGGACTCAACTTTCCTTTACAGCCGAATCGAAGAACCATTTTCCATGGTGACACCTTCAGAAACACTCGGTCCTCGACTTGAAATTCAATTTCTCTACGTTTCAAATCCGCGTAGGATTTCTGTCGATCTGAAGCTGCTTTTAAACTATTGCAAATCACTTTCACTTTTTCTTCAGTTTCTCTGATCAATTCGACCCCCTGAATCTTTTTCTCACTCGATTCAGTCTAGTATAGCGGAGTTCGAATTTTGCGGCCATATAAAGCTTCATACGGTGCCATCTTTATACTCGTTTGGAAACTGTTCTTATATGCGAATTCAACCAATGGTAAGTATTTTTTCCAAGCTCAAACTCTAAAATACAACATCTCAACATGTCTTCGAGAATCTGAATAACTCTCTCAGTCTGACCGTCAGTCTGAGGATGAAAAGTAGCACTGAAATTCAACTTGGTTCCCAGAGCTTCTTGCAGTTTCTTCTAGAATTGCGATGTAAATCTCAGATCTCTATCAGAAATAATAGATAGTGGCACTCCGTGTAGCCGAACAATTTTATAAATGTACAACTCAACTAATCTATCAAGCGAGTAGTTTGTATGTACTTGTATGAAATGAGTAGATTTCGTTAGTCGATCAACGACAACTCAGATAGCGTCTTTCTTTTTCGGAGTTATAGGCAATCTCGACACAAAATCCATTGTAATTTATCCCATTTCCAATCAGTAATTATCACAGGCTGCCGTAATCCCGATGGTACTTGATGTTCAGTTTTTACTTGCTAACAAATCAGACATTTCAATACAAACTCCAATATATCTTGTTTCATACCTGACCACCAGTATAGTTGTTCCAGATCGTTATACATCTTGGTACTTCTCGGATGAAAAGCTAAGCAGCTATGGTGTGCTTTATGCAAAATATTTTGAATAAGTTCTAAATTTCTCGATACACAAATTCTATTTTGGAACATTAAATAGTCATCAGTTCCAATATGAAATTCTGAATCAGAATTAGACTCACATTGAATTTGTTTAACTTGTAAATCACTGTCATTTTTCTGAGCTTCGCAGATATGTTGAAGAAATACCAGTGTAGCTCTTATCTCAACTAATATCGATTCATCATCACAAATAATCATTTGTGTATTCATTGCATGTAATGCAAACAATGATTTTCTACTCAAAGCATCTGCAGCTACATTTGTTTTCCCAGATGATAATCAATCACAAATTCATAATCTTTCAGTAGCTCGAGCCATCTCCGCTGTCGTAGGTTCAAGTCTTTCTGTGACATTAGACATTTCAAGCCTTTGTGATCTGTATAAATGTGACATTTCTCACCATATAAGTAGTTTCACTAAATTTTTAATGCAAACACAATTGCGGCCAACTCTAAGTCATGTGTCAGATAGTTCTTTTCATGCGGTTTCAATTGTCGAGAAGCATAAGCTACGACCTTTCCTTCTTGCATAAGAACACATCCCAGACCATTTAATGATGCATCACTATAAATCAGAAATTCTTTCCCCGATTCTAGTTGAATCAAAACTGGTGCTTCGTTTAACAGTACTTTCAACTGTTCGAAATTTTGCTGGCATTTTACTGACCATTCAAATTTCACATCTTTTTGAATTAGTCATGTCATCGGTGTCGTGATCATCAAGAATCCTTTCACGAATCTTCGATAATATCCCGCTAAGTCTAGAAAACTACGGACTTTAGACACATTTCTTGGAGGTTTCCAATCAACAATAGCAGAAATTTTACTCTGATCAACTCTAATACCGTCAACTGAAACAATATACCCCAAAAATCCAACCTCTTTGAGCCAAAACTCACATTTACTGAACTTTGCAAATAATTGCTTATCACGTAGAGTTTGTAACGCAATTCTGAAGTTCTCAGTATGCTCAGATTCATCTTGTGAATAAATCAAAATGTCGTCAATGAATACAACAACAAATCTGTCTAAATACAGTCTTTTTCGATTTATCAAGTCCATAAAAATGGAAGGAGCATTAGTTAAACCGAAAGGCATAACAAGGAATTCATAATGTCCATACCTTGTTCTGAATGCGGTCTTCGGCACATTCGACTCTTTAACTCTCATCTGATAGTAACCTGATCTCAAATCAATCTTTGAAAATACTGTAGCCCCTTTCAACTGATTAAATAAATCATCAATCCGTGGTAGAAGATATTATTCTTTATAGTCACTTTATTTAGCTGTCTGTAGTCGATACAAATTCTCATCGTGCCATCTTTCTTTTTCACAAACAATACCAGTGCACCCCAGGGAGAATAACTCGATCGTGCAAAACCTCTGTCTGTCAATTCTTTTAATTCTGTTGGAGCAATTCTATATGAAGCTATCGATATCGGTGTTGTTCCCGGTACTAATTCAATACCAAATTCAACTTCTCTGATCAGTGGTAAACCTGATAATTATTTTAGAAATACATCCGAAAACTCACAAACAACAGGTACAGATTCAATCTTTGATTCAGACACCTTTGTATCCAGTACGTATGCAAAATATGCATCACAGCCCTTTTTCATATATTTCTGAGCTAACATAGATGAGATTACAGTAGGTATTTCACTCGAATCATCAGACTCAATCCGAAGAATTTCACCGTTTTGACGTTTCAATTCGATAGTATCTCGTCTACAATTCACAACTGCATCATGCATAGTTAGCCAGTCCATTCCAATAATCACATCAAACTCATCAATCGATAGAAGCATCAAATCAGCCTAAAAACAGTAACCCCGAGTCATCAACGGACAACTCTTACAAATTTTATCAACTAAAATAGATTGGCCTAAGGGGTTCGATACTTTAATTACAAACTCTGTAGACTCGAAATGTAAACTCTTTTTAAATACTAAATTCATACAGATATATGAATGAGTTAATCTAGGATCTATCAACGCAACTATATCAGCATCAAATAGAGAAAAAGTACCGGTAATAACGTCTAGCGATGATGCTTCCTCCCGTGCACGAATAGGATAAGCTCTGGCAGGTGCTCGTGCCTCAGATCTCACAGTCGAATCTCTCGTAGCACCTTAATTACCACTTATATTTCCAGTATTTCGTGGTGGTCTCCCTCTAGTAGCCGTGTTACTTATTTTCGCTGGTTGTCCTCTTTCAGCTGTAAACTTTTTAGACAGTCCCCGAGATAATGATCAAGAGATCCACATTTAAAGCAGGCTCCGCTCACTAATCTACATTCACTGTAATGTCTCTTATTGCAGTGTTTACATTTAGGTCCAGCATTTCTAACACTTCCCACACTGGCAATGGATGTCGCCTGAGGTTTAGAACTAAAATGTCTCGTATCTCTGTCTCTAATTAAAATTGCCGTATAAGTCGTAGAATGGGGATGATATTCTTTAGATTTCTTTGATGCTGACTAATGTGATTTGCCCGCAAATCTCTTTCTAGAATCCCTAGCCTCAAAATCGACTTTTCTTTTCTCTTTGCAAAGCTCTTCGGCTTTACAAGCTCTGTCAAATAGAATGACAAACTCTTTCAGCTCGAGAAATCCAACTAAAAGTCTAATTTCTTCATTCAATCCATCCTCGAATCTCTTACATATTATATCTTCAGAAGAAACGCATTCACGAGCATATTTCCTGAGTCGTACAAACTCTCTCTCATATTCTGTGACTTACATACGACCCTGCTTCAATTCAAGGAATTCTTTTCTTTTTTGATTAATGAATTTTTGGCTGATGTATTTGTTTCTAAATTCAACTTGAAAGAACTCCCAAGTAACTCTTTCTCGCGGAACTACGAATATCAAGGTATTCCACCACTGATACGCGGTGTCTCTCAACAGTGATACTATACACTTTAAACATTCTTCAGGTGTGCAAGATAATTCGTCGAGTACCCGAATCATGTTCTCAAGCCAAAACTCAGCTCTCTCAGGGTCATCATTAACAGTGGCTCTGAATTCCTTAGCTCCATGTTTCCGTATCTTATCGATAGGTGGTTTATTTAATCGCAAAGGATCAATACCTTGAGGAATTACAAGGAGCGGCTGGGAAACAGGTGGGGGTGGAGTTTGCTGAACAGCCGGATTCGTACGAATGTACTGTGCAAACCACTCGTTCATTATCTGAAAGAAGGCTTCTTTAGTGTAATATCTCGGATTATGGCTTATGCATTGTTGTTAAATTGTGTGAAATAGCATGTCAGTGCATGCTTGAATGTGTTTTATGAATTTTGTGAACCTTAGTATGTAGTTAAATGCCTTAGAAATTATTAGATTTTTAAGTGTTAAGAGGAAGCTAAGTCTGATAGGGTCTTAAGAAAATTTGTAAGGGAAATTGGACATAGAAATGGGCTTGGTAAAGTGGCTACAAGGCGCCACTCAAGGCCTAGTAAGTGACGCCATAAGCTGAGAGGAAGGGCTTGTGTTCGAGTCACAAGGGAAGCAATAAGGGAATTTTTATTTTTGCTGCATGGATAAGCAGTGATGGACGGCATGGGTATTTCATTTAGATGAGGTTTTCTCTTTTAAAATTCGGCTAGGATAGAAGATAATTGTGGGTTTAATTTAATTATCATATATGAGTAGATAAGAGATAATATAGGAGAAACATGAGGGTATGATAAGTAAAGATAAGGTGGCCGGCCAAGGGACTCTTTTGATGTGATTTTCGGCCAAATTAGAAAGGGGAGTAGCCGAAATTCATAAAAAGATTTCAGCCTTCTTTCGTTTTCTCTTTTCTCTCCATAGAATCAAACCCCTCAATTCTCTCTTCTTTTGGTCTAGCCGAAATCTCTCTCAAAATCTCACCATAGCCGATTCTTCCTAAGCCCCATACCCTCTCTTTGCTTTCCCTTGTTGAAGTCGAAATCCTCTAGTGTTCATCAAAAGCCGAAATCAAGTGAGCAGCATTTAGGCCATAGTCGAATATCCCTGTGGATTCAAGTAAAGGTGCTGCCGATTTTAATATAAAGGGGTAAGGATCTATAGTCATCATCTTATTTCTTTTCTTTAAGCCAAAATTAAAATTCTAATGCCATCAATGTCTTTGGCCGAAACTATAAAGGTTTCTTCCGGGATTTCTAGTATAGTCGACTATAAGGAGGATCATTCGGGATTTAAGGTAAGTCATGTGATATTCGGCCAAAGGCCATGTATTGTGATTAAATGTTAGGTTGGATCTAACATATGTCTGTAGGGTATTTCGACAACTCCCTAATCAAGTGGTTGTTTTCGGGATTTAAGATTCACAAGGTAAGTGAATCTGACATTCGGCCAAGGCCCTATTTTGGTATTTAGATCTGTTTCTTATTCGTTTAAAAGATGAAACTAATTAGTTAAGTGATTTTAGTGCCTAGCCGATTGCAAGGGAGGAACTCTACGAAGTTTTGGGATTTGATTTGTGGTCAAATCGACAGCAAGGTAAGGATTTAAGTGTGTTAATCCTTCGGGATTTGGTTGTTTGGCCGAATAGGCTTTTTCCTAAAATGCTAAGTGTTGGCCGAATATAGGAACTAAAGGATCTAAAGCTTAGATCGGGAATTTCGGGATTTGAGTAAACTCGCTAAGTGAATCAGGTGTGTACCCCACACTATCTCTTAATAGATTTACGGTACCCATGTAATATGTGTGTTTATAATAATAATGTGAATGTGGCCAAAGGTACCATGCAATGGTACCAGTACTCAGGTACGTTATTTTAACATTAAGTTAATAAGTGATATGAATAGTGAAATATGGCACATGTGTAAACAATGATAAGAATGTGAAATAAGGCCTATGGCATGAGAATGCATGATATGTATGACATGGGGCATATGGGTGATATGAAAAGGGGAAGTAATCTAGTGGTCTTTACCACGATATCTGAATGTGGTGACTTCGGTCACATTATCTGAATGTGGTGTCTTATGACACAAAATGTTATCTGGTGGCTATGCCACAATATATAAGGGCGATGAGCACGTCGACTGCAGCGACTGTCTTCGATGATGTGTAGCGGATGGAGGGTTGGCTTAGTAGTCCCCACGGTGTGCAGGTTGGTACGGGTGATGTGTAGCAGATGGCATCTAGGCTTGGGTTCGGGATTGCATCATTAATTATAAATTGCTACATGCATATGTATGATATGTTATATGCCTAAATCGTTTGGGACTTAGTGTTGGTTGTACACATTGAGTCTGTTGACTCACCCCGTTGTGGGATATCCTTTCAGGTGACGCTCAGTAATGGATCGGGTCGGCAGGAGCTTAGCAGTGGCCATGCTCAGCACGAATTTTATTATTTGGACATTTTATTTTGTTTAAGTACTTTAAATTTATTTTGGGATTGTTTTTGATGTAATAAGGCCATAGTATGAACTGTTTTATGCATGCATTTTAATTCTTTTATTACGAAATGATTAATGTCAAATCGAGGTTAAAACAATTTTTATAAAAAAATAAATCTTTAAATGTTTTGACACTTAAATTCAATTTATTCTTAATTTAAAAGTAAAATCTTTAAAAAACAAAATCGGTATGTCTTTTTAATATAAAAACAAAGTTTTTAATAAATCCCTGATTTCAAAATTCACAAAGTTTTCAATTGAACCCAACATAAGCAAATCTTTCTTCAAAACCACTCGAATTTTTCCTAAGTAACAAACGGATTCTCAAATGTTTTCTCGAGGAACATACCAGATCCGATCAAGGCTCGTGGGCTGGGTTTAGGGTGTTTCAGTTTGGTATCAGAGCCCAGTTTTAAACTCTCGGCCTTGGGTTTAAGGCCCAAAACGTTTTCAAAATTAAACCCAAAAGAATTTTGTGAAAATTTTTGTGAAATAAGCAGGTTTTTCTGGCATGGCACCTAAGTCTCCGACCCGAAGTCCACCAGGTAAGTACCCCTATCCATTGTGTGAATT
Source organism: Gossypium australe (assembly GCA_005393395.2). NCBI lineage: Eukaryota > Viridiplantae > Streptophyta > Magnoliopsida > Malvales > Malvaceae > Gossypium > Gossypium australe. The sequence continues at coordinate 54,123,314 of CM016615.1, read as the reverse complement.
ATTTGTAGAAGGGTAGAAATGGAACGTAGATTAGTATGATAAGTACTTGAACCATAGGACTAGTTTACCCCAACAATTACATAAAACTCTAATTCCTAATTGAACAAACCTGTGAACTAAGTCGCCGAGTTAGGGTGTGGCAACCATTGTGCGCATGTCTAGGATTGGATCCGAAAGAGCCTGGTACTTAAGCAGTCCTAGTGACTCACCTCCTCTTCGCTGGAATCCTACCTGGTGCATAGTGACGGTTCACCCTAACCAAGAGGACTTATTCATGGGCTAAACCTCATAACTAAAACCCGAAAGGGACTAGCCGTTTTTTTATAAAATCCCTGGTTTTAAAATCATCAAATTACCCTTTTAAATTGTAGCAAAACTTAGTTTGAAAATTTTCCAAAATATTCCCGATTTACAAAATTACAAAACTGCCACTGGAAAAAAAATTACTAAAATGCCCTTGGATTATAAAATTACCATATTACCCTCGATTTATACCAAAATATTCTTACTTTACAAAAACATCCCGAAACCCTACTTCGCAAAATAATAAGACACCCTGATTTGGAGAATTTACCAAATTACCCCTGGTTTACAAAATTACCAAAATGACCCCCGATTTCCAAAATTTCTGCAACCACACCGATTTGGAAAACAAATTCTCGAAAAGAACCCTAAGTTTCGAAAACTTTGAAATACCTTTGATTTATAAAGATTTTTCAAATTGACCCTGATTTATTACCAAAATACCCTTGTAGGACAAATGCCGAAAATACCCCTGGGTTAGGAACAGACAAGAATGTTTGAATGATGAATGTGTGTGATAGGAACTACTGAATGGATTGTACTTCCCTGAATTAGGATAGAAGACTTGATCTTTGAATGTTTAAAAGAATTACTTCTAAACTTTTTTCATAAAACTTCTTCGCGGATAATCAGTGAAACAAGGACTAATTCATAAAATTTCTTAATCAGATTAAAGCGCGATCGTAAGAATGAGCTCTAGGGGACGTGGTCATAATGTACGAGGACGCGGTCGAGGTAGAATGACCATGTCGGAACCCATTAGATCGGGTCAAGGGTCTGAGAATGAGGTACCACCACCCCCACCACCAACTGTTGGTGTGGAACAACAAGATCAAACGGGGGATGATGTTGTATCGCAGGCTGTGCTGCGAGTTCTTGAAATGGTGGCTGGAGCAGGAGGGAATAGGGGAGCTCGAAAATCTGTACTCGAGTGACTCCGAGCCAATGGAGCTCAGGTCTTCCATGGCGTATCTGGTGTGGCACCCAGTACAGCTGAAGAGGCGACTGAACGAATTATGGATGAGTTGGATCTGACCTCTGAGGAGAAACTAAAAGGAATGGTGGCGCTACTACGCGGTGAAGCGTATCAATGGTGGCTCACAGTTCGGGATGGTGCCTGTAATATCCTGGATTATGGCTTATGCATAATTGCTTAATTGAATGTGAAAGCATGCTTATGAACATTGTGAATGTGTATTATGAATTGTGTGAACTTTAGAAAATAGAAGAGTGCCTTAGAAATTATTAGATTTTAAGTTTAAAAGAGGGAGCTAAGCGAATAGGGCCTTAAGAGAAATTGTAGGGAAAAATATGACACAAAGATCAGCTTGTTTAAGTGGCATGAAGGCGCCACTTAAAGCTTTAATAGGTGACGTCACAAGCATGTGTACAAGGCCAAGGTTCGAGCAGCAAGAGGAGCACTCTTGAGAGTGTTTTTGCGTCAGACAGCAAGGGAATTGGGCTTGTAGTCCAAAATTTATTATGCTAAGTTGGGCATAAGGGTGGCGTCACTTAAGAGGAGGAATTGGGCCCTGATTGGCCGCAAGGGGCCAAGTTTAAGAGTTAAAATTCGGCACTCCTAGGGTAAGGGGGGATGGACGGCAAGTATGCTACAATTTAGGAGCTTAATTCTTTTGATTTTAAGAGATAAATGAGGATAATTAATGAGAGTAAGGATTAATGGAAAAGAAGATGTGATAATTTATAGATAAAGCTATCAGATAAGGAGAGTTGGCCGATTGGGGGAGTCTAAGGGTGGTATTTTCGACAAAAGGGAAGAAGTAAGGCCATTCTTCATACTTTCTTCTCTTTTCTTTTAAGCCTCTGCCGAAATTTCTAGCAACTCTTTTCTCCTTCTCATAGTTCTCAAAAGCCGAAATACCTTGTGTTCTAGCCGAATCTCCATCATCAATCTTTTTCATCCCTTGCAAATTCTCTCAAATCCGAATACTTAAAGAGAACTCCTGGCCGATTACTCCATTAAGTCCAAAAGCCGAAATCTTTGATCACTATCCAGTCTTCATAGCCGAAAAGCCCTGTGGATTCAAGTGAAGGTGCTGCCGATTTGAATATAGAGGGGTAAGGATCTATAGTCATCATTTTATTTCTTTTCTTTAAGCCGAAATTAAGATTCTAATGCCATCAATGTTTTTGGCCGAAACTATGGAAGGTTGTTTCGGGATTTAGGTGTTGTCGACTATAAGGAAGGATATTTCGGGACTTTAAAGGTTCAAGTAAGTCATGTGTATATTCGGCCAAGGGCTATTTAATGGTGATTAAATGTTAGAAATTGATCTAACATGTGTCCATTGGTATTTCGACAGATACCTAAGACAATGGATACTTTCGAGATTTGAGAATCGTAAGGTAAGTGCACCTACACATTCGGCCAAGGCCTATTTAGGAACCTAGATCTATTTCTTACTTCGTTTAAAAGCCGAAACTAATTAGTTAAGTGATTTTAGTGCCTAGTCGATTGCAAGGGAGGAACTCTGCGAAGTTTCAGGATTTGGTTGGTAACCAAATCGGTGGTAAGGTATGAAGTGATTTCGATAATCCTATTGGGATTTTGTTTTATGGCCGAATGGGTTTTATTAAATTGCTAGTGTTGGTCGAATATAGGAATTAAAGATCTAAAGCGATAGATCGGGTTTCGGGATTTCAAGGGTAAAGTCTGTATGCCGAGGAATAAGGAGTTAAGGCAGAAGATTCTTCAAGAATCGCATAGTAGCCCTTATGCTATGCATCCTGGAGGTAGTAAGCTGTACAGAGATCTGAGGGAACAGTTTTGGTGGCCTGATCTTAAGAGGGAAGTTACAGAATTTGTTAGCAAGTGCTTGACGTGTCAGCAAGTTAAGGCTGAACACCAAGTTCCGTCAGGATTACTTCAACCGATAATGATTCCGCAGTGGAAGTGGGAGAGAATCACCATGGACTTCGTTAGTGGGTTTCCCCTTATGCCTACTAAGAAGGACTCAGTATGGGTGATAGTGGATCGGTTGACAAAGTCAGCGCACTTCATTCCAGTGCGGGTTGACTATTCTTTACAGAAGTTGGCAAAGTTATATGTGGCAGAGATTGTAAGGTTGCATGGAGTGCCGGTATCGATCATCTCGGATAGGGATCCAAAGTTTACTTCTCAGTTTTGGAAAGCACTACATCAAGCTTTAGGCACCAAGTTGGATTTCACTACGGCTTTTCATCCACAGTCAGACGGGCAATCTGAATGAGTAATCCAAGTGTTAGAGGACATGTTGAGAGGCTGTGTGATAGACTTCAGAGGAAGTTGGGAAGAATATTTGCCGTTAGCAGAATTTACGTACAACAACAGCTATGAAGCTAGTATTCGGATGGCACCATATGAAGCACTGTATGGACGAAAGTGTCGAACTCCTACATGTTGGACGGAATTAGGGGAACGTCGAGTTTTGGGTCCAGAAATTGTGGCAGAGTCCGAAGAGAAGGTTGAGATAATTCGGGCACGGTTGAAGGAAGCATCTGATAGGCAGAAGTCGTACGCGGATCTCAAGCGGAAGGAAATAACATTTGATGTGGGAGATCAATTGTTTCTTAAAGTGTCGCCTTGGAAGAAGGTGATGAGGTTTGGTCGCAAAGGGAAGTTAAGTCCAAGGTTTATAGGACCTTATAAGGTTTTGAAGCAAATTGGACCAGTGGCATATCAGTTGGAGTTGCCACTAGAATTAAACCAGATGCACGACGTATTCCATGTGTCCATGCTACGTCGTTATCGATCGGATCTATCTCATGTGGTTCCGATTGAGGAGGTGGAACTAAGGCCAGATTTGTCCTACGAGGAGGAGCCGATTCAGATTTTAGAACGAGATGTGAAAGTGTTACGAAGGAAGTCAGTTCCCCTCGTCAAGGTTTTATGGAGAAATCATGGATTGGAAGAAGCTTTGTGGGGGCCAGAAGAAGCGATGCGACAGCAATACCCTCACTTATTTTCGCCAGGTAATTTCAAGGACGAAATTACTTTAAGGGGGGTAGAACTGTAATATCCTGGATTATGGCTTATGCATAATTGCTTAATTGAATGTGAAAGCATGCTTATGAACATTGTAAATGTGTATTATGAATTTTGTGAACTTTAGAAAATAGAACAGTGCCTTTGAAATTATTAGATTTTAAGTTTAAAAGAGGGAGCTAAGCGAATAGGGCCTTAAGAGAAATTGTAGGGAAAAATATGACACAAAGATCAGCTTGTTTAAGTGGCATGAAGGCGCCACTTAAAGCTTTAATAAGTAACGTCACAAGCATGTGTACAAGGCCAAGGTTCGAGCAGCAAGAGGAGCACTCTTGAGAGTGTTTTTGCGTCAGACAGCAAGGGAATTGGGCTTGTAGTCCAAAATTTATTATGCTAAGTTGGGCATAAGGGTGGCGTCACTTAAGAGGAGGAATTGGGCCCTGATTGGCCGCAAGGGGCCAAGTTTAAGAGTTAAAATTCGGCACTCCTAGGGTAAGGGGGGATGGACGGCAAGTATGCTACAATTTAGGAGCTTAATTCTTTTGATTTTAAGAGATAAATGAGGATAATTAATGAGAGTAAGGATTAATGGAAAAGAAGAAGTGATAATTTATAGATAAAGCTATCAGATAAGGAGAGTTGGCCGATTGGGGGAGTCTAAGGGTGGTATTTTCGGAAAAAGGGAAGAAGTAAGGCCATTCTTCATACTTTCTTCTCTTTTCTTTTAAGCCTCTGCCGAAATTTCTAGCAACTCTTTTCTCCTTCTCATAGTTCTCAAAAGCCGAAATACCTTGTGTTCTAGTCGAATCTCCATCATCAATCTTTTTCATCCCTTGCAAATTCTCTCAAAGCCGAATACTTAAAGAGAACTCCTAGCCGATTACTCCATTAAGTCCAAAAGCCGAAATCTTTGATCACTATCCAGTCTTCATAGCCGAAAAGCCCTATGGATTCAAGTGAAGGTGCTGCCGATTTGAATATAGAGGGGTAAAGATCTATAGTCATCATCTTATTTCTTTTCTTTAAGCCGAAATTAAGATTCTAATGCCATCAATGTTTTTGGCCGAAACTATGGAAGGTTGTTTCGGGATTTAGGTGTTGTCGACTACAAGGAAGGATATTTCGGGACTTTAAAGGTTCAAGGTAAGTCATGTGTATATTCGGCCAAGGGCTATTTAATGGTGATTAAATGTTAGAAATTGATCTAACAGGTGTCCATTGGTATTTCGACAGATACCTAAGACAAGGGATACTTTCGGGATTTGAGAATCGTAAGGTAAGTGCACCTACACATTCGGCCAAGGCCTATTTAGGAACCTAGATCTATTTCTTGCTTCGTTTAAAAGCCGAAACTAATTAGTTAAGTGATTTTAGTGCCTAGCCGATTGCAAGGGAGGAACTCTGCAAAGTTTCAGGATTTGGTTGGTAACCAAATCGGCGGCAAGGTATGAAGTGATTTCGATAATCCTATTGGGATTTGGTTTTATGGCCGAATGGGTTTTATTAAATTGCTAGTGTTGGCCGAATATAGGAATTAAAGATCTAAAGCGATAGATCGGGTTTCGGGATTTCAGTGAACTTGCTAAGCGAATCAAGTGTGTACCCCACCCTAAGCTCTAATAGTTTTATGGTACTGTTTATATGCATGTGTTAATAAGAATGTGTAACGTGTGGCTAAGAGTACCATGCAATGGTACAAAGTACTCAGGTACGTTTTCCTACTCCTACTGTGAGTATGATTTATGGCACATAAGTGAATGTGATAAGAATGTGGAATAAGACTTAAGGCATGATATTGCATGATATGTATGACATGGGGCATTTGGGTGATTATGAAAGGGGAAGTGAATGTGGTGACTATTGTCACAATATCTGAATGTGGTGACTTCGGTCACATTATCTGAATGTGGTGTCTCATGACACAAAATAATTATCTGGTGGCTATGCCACGAATTTTATAAGGGCGATGAGCACGTCGACTGCAGCGACTGCCTTCGATGGTGTGTAGCAGATGGAGGGTTGACTTAGTAGTCCCCACGGTGTGCAGGTTGGTACGGGTGATGTGTAGCGGTTGGTAACTAGGCTTGGGTTCGGGAATGCATCATTAATTGTAAATTATGATATGTATGTGTCTGATTTGATATGCCTGAATCATTAGGACTTAGTGTTGGATGTACACATTGAGTCTGTTTGACTCACCCCGTTGTGGGAATATTTTCAAGTGACGATCAGTGATGGACCGGGTAGGCAGGAGCTTAGGGGTGGCCATGCTCAGCTTAGGAGTTTGACTCACCCCAATAACAGATTAAACCCGAGCCTAATTATAGCAGCCCAAATCCCTAAACCCAATTATAGAATAACCCAAACATTAAACCCAAATTTACAAAACCTAAATAAGCCCAAAATGGCCCAACAACCTAAACCAGGCAGCAAACCCTAGGGTTCCCTTGGCACCGCAGCCCTCCAGCGCTGCAACCTAGCCTAACGCTTGGACTCCCTTGCGTATGCCTCAACGCGTGACGCTTTAGCAGCCTCCAGCGCCTCCGTATGCTCCATGCACACCACGCTCCTACGTCGGCCTCCGTACCTGCGAAAGAAGACAAAATAAGGACAACGTAGCAAATAAGAGAATAACAAAAAGAAAAACGATGTATTTTTTTTATTTTGATTTTGATTTCGACTTTAAAAAGCCAAACGGAAATCATTTCCAAAAAAAAAGGATTTTTGGAATACAAACAGAGCAATTTCAGAGGTATTCTTGGAGTTTTGAATCTATTCTTGCTTCACATATAACATATACATATAGAAATAGAATAGGGATTAAAGTTTTACCTCTGGTGACGATTGGGGTCCTGAATCCAAAGGGTTTTGTAACATCCTAAGTAAATGGGTCTATGCGTTTAGTGTAAGGATATGTTTGAAATGTTAATCTAAGTGATAGGGGTCCAAATTAGGCTCAGGACTAGGGAAAGGCCTTGGTTAAATTATCTGATTGAGCATTATAGAGTTAAAAGGGTGGCAATTGAGGTTAAAAACACCACCGTGGGCTTGTGGCCCAACAATGGATGACGCTGCAAGGGAGAGAGAGGGTGGGGTTACTAACAGTTAAAGAGGCCCAAGTTTTGGCTGCAAGGAGCCCATGTTTTTGGGCCATTTTCGGCATTTAAAAGGGAGCAAGGGGTGACGCCACACACAAGGAGTTAGGGGCCCAAAATTTAAGTTTAATGGAGCCCAAATCTTTTAATTTAAGTTGCTAAATTCAGCATTAGGGTTAGGTGAAGTAGACAGCAACAAGGCTCAAAAAAATAGGAGAATTTATATGGATTTTATAATTGATAATATAGAAGATAAAAAGGAGAAAATATAGGAGCTATCTACAAGGCTAGGTGATGGCCGAAATTCCATCACCTAGAGGAGTGAAGAATTCGGCTACTTCATGGAAAAAGGGGTGCCAAATTTTCCCTTTTCATTAGCTTAACTTTTAGTTATCAGGAAGGGCGTTTTCGGTTTTAAGCAGTAGGTGCCGAAATTTCTATAAATATGGGGATATCTTATTGATTCTGGCATTTAAACCCTAATTTCCTCTTCATTCTTTGTGTCGAAATTCTTAGCCTCTCCCTCTACAATTTCTTTTCTTTAATTTCTATAAAAGTCGAAACCTCTCGCCTTCACTCTCTTTTCCATTCTTTTCCTCTTGTGCCGATTTCTCTAAAAAGCTGAAATCTCCATAGTTTTTCTCTCTTCATCCCATTTGTGAGTTAGATCTATTCTTCTGGCATTTAAATCTATTTCTTTGGCATTGTCGAATCTTCTCTCTAGTGCTAGCCAAATCCCATGTGTTAAGGTAAGTGTCGACTTCTGTTAAGCTCTCACATTCTATGTCGGTTTTTGAAAGGCAAAAGCTGAAAAGCTAATAGTTTAATGGTTCTATGTTGGGCGGCATTCCGGGATTTGAAGGAAACTTGGTCCTCTAGATCTAAAAGCCGAAAATCGTTAGTCTCCAATTTTGGGATTTTAAGGTAAGAAGATTTTCCCTAGATTTTTACTAGATTCGTTCATTATATGCAAGATCTTAACTTTATGATGAGGATTAACGATCATAAATTGTGATAGTAGTTCTGACAAGGACATGTGATGGAATTAAATATGGATCAGGCGAAGGAGAGAATCCCTAAGTTTAGGAAACGAGTGGTATCTGCCGTTCGAGATTGGCCACTTGGTTGTGGACCAGCTTCTGAACAACACCTTAGGCAAATAGCAATTGTGTCGACTAAGGATAGCGTCGACATAGAAAGCATCGTTCTATCGGTAATCAGGTGTGTAGATCTCTAACACACTTTTAAACCTGTATGTATGTTTATATATATATGTTATGGGCTAAAAAGCCGGAAAGAGGCTGTATAGACAGTCGAATGGAACCCTAAATGGGTTAGGCATGGATGCCAGGTACGTAAACATAGAACTCTCTATGTGTATCGAAATATATGTAAGCCTGCATGATGTTTTCTTAATATGTGTATGCTTGGGGGGGATTATGATATTGAAGGGGAAGTACATGATATGTCACTTGGTGATCGGTGGTAGAAAACCCACAAATATAAATGATAGGTCACATAGTGATTGGTGGCTATGCCACATTTAATGATTCCTGAATAACAGGAATAGGCAGTACGACTGTCATTATGGTGTGTAGCGGATGGAGGGTTGATTGTAGAAATCCCCAAGGTGGGATGGTTCGTACAGGCTGGTGTGCAGAGGATGGAAACCTAGGAGCGGTTGGGTTATTAATCATTTATTATTTGATTTATAATCATGATTGTTGCCTTTATGTATGGGCCAGGGCCCATAATGTGTTTGTGGGATCAGGTCATTGTGTGCTTTGAGATTTATACACTAAGTCTTGGTGACTCACGCTTTCCTTTTTTTTTTTCTACTCCTCCAGATGAGCAGTAGATCGTGGACATAGGAGCCGAGACGGACTCGAGGGGCCATCAAGTTTTTATTTCTACAAGTTATTTTTGGGATTTTTTTAAGCTTATTTTATTTCATTTTGGTAATATTTATGTAATAAGGCCCCTAGTTTTTATTCAACTAAGTAGGTTTCAATGTTCTGAAATTTATGAATTTATGACAAGGTTTATTTATATTTAATAATAATAATACAAAGGAGTTTATTTTTAAAACGTCATTTATTTATTCAAATTATGTCTATAATACTTACGACTTCCAAAACCAACGAAGCAAAAGTTTTTAATGTACAACTCGTAGCATAACAGATCTGGTCGGAACGCATGGGCCGGGTTTGGGGTGTTACATTTTGGTATCAGAGCCCAGTTCAAAACTCGGGCTTTGAAATGGGTCTAGTAATGTTTTGTAAAATAGAAGTGATATTGAGAAAAAAAAATTTTTGGGCTGAGAAGTGGCCTTCGAGTCTACCGGCACCCGATCCACGCAGGTAAGTATTGTAGTATCCTGAAATAGGGGTTAATTGTGATTGTATTGTTTTACATGAGTTCGGATTGTCGTGTTGTTAAGTGAGATGTTCTAGGGTTTAGGAATAAGCCAAGGGTAGGCCCGAGCTGTAGGAAAATTTTTGTTTTTTTAAGCTTTAGTTAGAGGGAGCTGAAGGAGCTAAGGGTTAAGTGTAATTCGTGGGGAATTTAAACACAAGATTGGGCTTGGTAAAGTGGCAAGGAGGCGCCACTTAGGGCCTTAAGAGCTGACTCCACAAGCAGTGTGTGGGGGGCTTAGGTTCGAATCCCATGGATGTCATTAAGGATACTTTTATTTTTGCTTTTGTATGGCATGTATTAGTAAAATTTTAATTATGGTAAGGATGGATTTTTCATTTATGGATAGTAGACTTAGGAAAAAGTCAAGTGCTTATCTAAGGTATGGAATCAAGGAGTTTTGGTAAGATAAGGGAACATAAGGCTTGAAGTATGGGGTGATGTTTTGGAAATTTTTTTCTATGGCCATTTGACCATGAATGTAGACGGTTTAGGGGCTAGGGGGTTGGCTTAATTTTGAATGTGATTAGGAGGAAATAAGGAGGAAAAAGGTGGGATTTGATATGGGAATGAATGTTGGCCGGCCAAGGGAAGTCTTTGGTGACCATTTCGGTCATGTTGATGGAGGGGAGAAGCCGGTTGTACATAAGCTAGTGTTGGGCATTTTGTACATTTCCCTTTTTTTTTTTTTGGTACCTAGCCGAATGTCCCTCTAAGTTCTTGAATTTTATTTTATTTCATTTCTTTTCTCCTTCTCAAAGTGTTTGGCCGAACCTACTACTCTTCCATCTCTCTCCTTCCATTTTCCATTTCCTTTCCAGTGGCTTAGCACCACAGTGGGTTGGCCCCACATTTGATATTTTGGGATTATCGCCAGTGATTTGGTATCACAACATGGGTTGGCCCCACAATTGGATTATTCGTGACTTTGGGTCACCAGTAATTTGGCATCACACTTTTATTTGGATATCGTGACTTTGGGTCACCAGTGGTTTGGCACCACTAGTGGTTTGGTACCACACGGGGTAGAAATGGAGTTACGGATGGCTAGGTTTGGGTGCATGATATATTGCTTGGTTATGATTTGTGTAAGCATGTTGCATTAGTCGGGAGGGGGATTATGCACTGAGTCTTGGTGACTCACCTACTCCCATATCTTTTCAGGTGATTCGTAGATCGCGGATGAGGAGCCGGATGGACACGAGGTGGCCATGCAATAGAAATTTGGTTTTACACGGACTTTGGTTTGGGTACTTTATTTAAAATCGGTTTTCATTTTTATTTGGATTTGTAATAAGGCCTTTTAAATTATGTTTTGAATTATTCATATGTTTTGGATTAGACTTCGAACATGGTTAAGTAAATTACTTGGTTAATTTAATAATATGAGCGCAAGGTTTTCTAAACTACAAAACGAAAAGGTTTTTAAAACTTTACCATCGGGTAATACAAATCACTTGATAATAAATGACAACTCAAATGTTTTCGACAACTTAAATGGTTTCAAAATTTAAGTTTCTACACTTAAATGCAAACGGTTTCCAAATTAATCATTCAGGTTTTCTTAAAAAGGACGTAGATGTTTTCTAACCTATGGATCGACGACTAAGTTTTAAAGATTTATTCCTGGGATTTCAAAGTAAACTATCGGTTTTTAAATAATCATGCACCTGATTTCTACAAACATAGAGCAACAAGGAGTCTTTCACTAAAATTTAATCGGTAACTTGATTTTCTTCAAAACGTTTTCCTCTGTAACATGCCAGATTCGATGTGGTGTGTTGATCGGGTTTGGGGTGTTACATTTGTGGTATCAGAGCCAAGTTCAAAGGCTCGGCTTGGGCCCAAGGCCCAAAATGTTTTAAAGTATGGTCTTAAAATGTTTTTGTTTGGAATTATTTGAAAGGCATGGCACCGAGTCTCCGACACCAATCCGCCCAGGTAAGTACCCCTAGCCTTTGGTTGTGATTTTTTGATGTTATAAACTTTGAATGACTAGTGATAGTGGACGACCTTAGAGACTGAAATTTATAGGGCTCTATGGACTCGCGAAAACAAAACTCTTTAATAAGAATTATTCATAAAACTGTGCTTTAAAGATAGTGGAATAATGACTAATGCATAAAACTTTTAAATCAGTTAAGTCAAGGCTTTAGATATGAGCACTCGAGGTCGGGGTCGTATTACGCGTGGACGCGGTCGGGGTAGGATGGCTGTGTCTGAGCCAGTGAGGTCTGGTCAGGGGTCGGAAAATGAGATACCAGCACCACCACCAGCTGTAGGTAGAGAGTTCCAGGATCAAACGGGGGATGACGCAGTGTCTCAGGCGATGCTGCGAGTTCTTGAGAGGGTAGCTGGAGTAGGTGGAGGTGCGGGAGCTCAGAAATCTGTACCTGAGCGACTCCAAGCCAATGGAGCTGAGGTTTTTCGAGGTGTTTCTGGTGTGGCTCCCAGTATGGCTGAGTATTGGTTAGAGGCGACGGAGCGAATCATGGATGACTTGGATCTAACTGCTGAGGATAAGCTGAAAGGGATAGTGTCACTTCTTCGAGATGAGTCATACTAGTGGTGGCTCACGGTGCGGGATAGTACTGCAGCGGAAGATCTCACTTGGGACTATTTTAAGGCAGCGTATCAGAAGAAATATGTTGGGTCTAGCTAATTGATTCAGAGCGGAAGGCATTTCTGAGGCTGGTTCAGGGGAGTAAGTCTGTATCGGAATATGAGGCAGAGTTCTTAAGGTTGAGCCGATATGCTAGAGGTATTGTGGCTACGGAGCACGAGCGATGTGTCAGGTTCGAGGACGGACTGAGGGATGAGCTGAGATTGCTGATTGCTCCACAGCAGGAGCGTGAGTTTGCTATTCTGGTAGAAAAGGCTAAGGTAGCCGAAGGGGTTAAGGAGTCTGTGAGGCAGAATATGGATAGGAATAGACATAAAAGAAGCTTTGGATCATCTGGATCGGCCCGTAATTCTCAGAAAAGGGCTAGGCAGAGTGGGCCGAATCAATCTGGGAGGTCTGTTACTGCCAATCAGGGACCAGCATAGTGTAATTGGTGCGGGAAATCTCATTGGGGCGAATGTTGGTCTGGTGGAAAAGGATGCTTTGAATGTGGCTCGCTGGATCATCGTGTGAGGGACTGTCCATGTAAGCTAGCCAGGAATTAGTCTGAGGGTCAAGGTCCTGCTCAGTTCAGAAATGAGGGACCGCCACCGCAGAGGGGTCGTGGTAACGGTAGAGGAGGTAATGGTTCTGGTCGAGGCCGCGGAGCACCGGGCAGAGGTGCAGGCAACACTGAGGCAAGATAGCCTGGGTTAGTATATGTAACATGGCGTCGGGAGGAGGGTGACACACCGGACGTCATAACCGATACGTTCTTAATTTTTGGTTTACCATATACTGCTATGATTGATGTGGGTTCGACGCATTCGTATGTTACTAGTAGCATAGTAGAGACCATGAACTTAGACTCTGAGACTACTTCTAGGGAGATGACAGTAATTAGCCCTCTAGGTCACTCTGTAGAAGTAAATAAGCTATATAGGGATGTACCTCTAGAACTTCAAGGGGTAGTGTTTGTAGCTGATCTGATGGTACTACCGTTTGGGGAGTTCGATCTGATTCTTGGGATGGACTGGTTGGTCAAGTACCAGGCAAGTTTGGATTGTGCTGCTAAGCGCATGGTTTTGATAGGTAATAGAAGAGATTATCTATCCAACGTGGTATCTGCGTTGAAAGCTAAGAAGATGGTCAGGAAGGACTGTGAAGCATTTATGGTTCATGTGTGTGCGTTGGAGGCTAAGGAGTCTACTGTAGAGAATGTCCGAATGGTAAAGGAGTATTCTGATGTATTTCGAGAAGAACTTCCGGGACTGCCTCCGGATCGTGAAGTTGAATTTGGCATAGATCTGTTACCTGGAACTGCGCCAGTGTCTATCGCTCCGTATAGGATGGCACCGAAGGAATTGGTGGAATTGAAGGCTCAGATTCAAGATTTGTTGGACCGAGGTTTTATCCGACCAAGTGTTTCGCCTTGGGGAGCACCGGTACTCTTTGTCAAGAAGAAGGATGGTACGATGCGGATGTGTATAGACTACCGCCAGTTGAATAAGCTGACGATTAAAAACAAATATCCATTGCCGAGGATAGATGACTTGTTTGATCAGCTTAAGGGGGCAGCGGTTTTCTCCAAAATTGATTTAAGGTCTGGGTATCATCAGCTAAAGGTGAAAGAGGCTGATATCCATAAGACGGCATTTCGCACTCGGTATGGGCACTATGAGTTTCTGGTAATGCCGTTTGGGTTGACTAACGAGCCGGCAGCATTCATGGACATGATGAATCGGGTATTTCAGCAGTATTTGGATCAGTTTGTCGTGGTATTTATAGACGATATCTTGGTATACTCAAAGTCAGAGGAGGAGCATGATGCGCATTTGCGAGTAGTGTTGCAGATTCTGAGGGAAAAGCAGCTATATGCCAAATTTAGTAAGTGCGAGTTCTGGCTTAGGGAGGTGACTTTCTTGGGTCACGTAGTATCAGCTGAGGGGAGTAGAGTGGATCCTCTAAAGATTGAGGCAGTGTTAGATTCGAAGCTGCCTAAGTCAGTGGCTAAGATTCGGAGTTTTCTAGGTCTGGCGGGGTATTACCGAAGATTTGTAGAGGGATTTTCTTTGATCGCAGCACCAATGACCAAGTTATTAAGGAAAGGAGTTCCATTTGTGTGGACTGAGAAGTAGCAAAGAAGTTTCGACAAGTTGAAGAAGATTCTGACTGAAGCTCCGGTTTTGATTTAGCCTGAGGCACGCAAGGAATTCACGATTTACTGTGATGCATCACATACTGGTTTGGGATGTGTGCTGATGCAGGAAGGGAAGGTAGTGGCTTATGCATCTCGACAGTTGAGACCACATGAGGTTAACTATCCGACGCATGACTTGGAATTAGCTGCAGTGGTTTTCGCTTTGAAGATATGGAGACACTATTTGTACGGAGAGAAGTCGATAGTCTACACGGATCATAAGAGTCTAAAGTATCTTTTGACTCAGAATGATTTGAACTTAAGGCAGCGCAGATGGATTGAGTTGTTGAAGGACTACGACTATTCGATTGAGTATCATCCGGGCAAGGCTAACGTGGTGGCAGACGCGTTGAGCCGTAAGGTTGTATCAGACTTAAGATCGATGTTTCCTCGCCTTAGCTTGTATGACGATGGGAGTCTTTTGGCAAAATTGCAGGTTAAGCCGACTTGGGTTGAGTAGATTAGAGAGAAACAGTTAGAGGATGAGGGTTTGAATGGTCAGAGATTTCAGGTTCAGAATGGTGGTTTAGAGGATTATAGTTTGTCTAGGGACGGAGTATTGTGTTTTCAAGGGAGAGCCTGTATGCCGAAGGATGTCGAGTTGAGGCAGAGAATTCTTCAGGACGCACATAGCAGCCCATACGCTATGCATCCTATAGATAGCAAGATGTATCGGGATTTAAGAGAACAGTTTTGGTGGCCAGGTCTAAAGCGGGAGGTAACTGAGTTTGTGGGTAAATGTCTGACGTGTCAGCAGGTCAAGGCTAAACATCAGTTGCCGTCTGGATTACTTCAGCCGGTGAAGATTCCACAGTGGAAGTGGGAAAGGATCACTATGGACTTTGTTAGTGGATTACCCCTTACATCTAGTAAGAAGGACTCAGTTTGGGTGATTGTGGATCGTCTAACAAAGTCAGCTCATTTCATTCCGGTAAGGGTGGATTACTCGCTTCAGAAGTTAGCTAAGTTGTATGTGGCGGAGATAGTGAGGTTGCACGGTGTGCCGGTGTCGATCATCTCGGATAGAGATCCTAGATTTACGTCGAGGTTTTGGAGAGCGTTACATCAGGCTTTGGGTACGCGGTTGGATTTCAGTACCGCATTTCATCCACAGTCTGACGGGCAGTCGGAAAGGGTTATACAGATTTTAGAGGATATGTTGAGAGGTTGTGTTTTGGACTTCAGAGGCAGCTGGGAAGAGTTTTTGCCATTAGCTGAGTTCGCATACAACAACAGTTATCAGGCAAGCATTAAGATGGCACCATATGAGGCGTTGTATGGTAGGAGGTGTCGCACACCTACATGCTGGACAGAGTTGGGTGAGCGTCAGATGTTAGGACTAGAGTTGGTTGCAGAAACTGAGGATAAGGTGAAGTTGATTCAAGCTCGGTTGAAGGAAGCTTCGGACAGGCAAAAGTCTTATGCCGATCTGAAGCGGAGAGATATAGAGTTTGCTGTGGGTGACAAGGTATTCTTGAGGGTCTCACCATGGAAGAAAGTGTTAAGATTTGGGAGAAAAGGCAAGTTAAGTCCAAGGTTTATTGGGCCATATAAGGTGTTGAGACGAGTGGGACCAGTAGCCTATCAACTCGAGTTGCCAGCAGAGTTGAGTCAGATTCACGATGTGTTCCATGTCTCCATGCTTAGACGTTATCGTTCTGATCCTTCGCATGTCGTGGCAGTGGAGGACATAGAGGTGAGTCCAGATTTGACGGTGGAAGAGGAACCAGTGCAGATTCTAGATCGAGATGTGAAAGTGTTGCGCAGGAAGTCAGTTCCATTAGTGAAGGTATTATGGCGAAATCATGGCGTGGAAGAAGCTACGTGGGAACCGGAGGATGTGATGAGACAGCAATATCCTCAACTCTTTTGACCAGGTAATTTCGAGGTCAAAATTATTTTAAGGGGGTGGAATTGTAATATCCTGAAATAGGGGTTCATTGTGATTGTATTGTTTTGCATGAGTTCGGATTGTTGTGTTGTTAAGTGAGATGTTCTAGGGTTTAGGAATAAGCCAAGGGTAGGCCCGAGCTGTAGGAAAATTTTTGTTTTTTTTTAAGCTTTAGTTAGAGGGAGCTGAAGGAGCTAAGGGTTAAGTGTAATTCGTGGGGAATTTAAACACAAGATTGGGCTTGGTAAAGTGGCAAGGAGGCGCCACTTAGGGCCTTATGAGGTGACGCCACAAGCAGTGTGTGGGGGGCTTAGGTTCGAATCCCATGGATGTCATTAAGGATACTTTTATTTTTGCTTTTTTATGGCATGTATTGGTAAAATTTTAATTATGGTAAGGATGGATTTTTCATTTATGGATAGTAGACTTAGGAAAAAGGCAAGTGCTTATTTAAGGTATGGAATCAAGGAGTTTTGGTAAGATAAGGGGACATAAGGCTTGAAGTATGGAGTGATGTTTTGGAATTTTTTTTTCTATGGCCATTTGACCATGAATGTAGACGGTTTAGGGGGCTAGGGGGGTTGGCTTAATTTTGAATGTGATTAGGAGGAAATAAGGAGGAAAAAGGTGGGATTTGATATGGGAATGAATGTTGGCAGGCCAAGGGAAGTCTTTGGTGACCATTTCGGTCATGTTGATGGAGGGGAGAAGCCGATTGTGCATAAGGTAGTGTTGGGCATTTTGTGCATTTTCCTTTTTTTTTTTGGTACCTAACCGAATGTCCCTCTAAGTTCTTGAATTTTATTTTATTTCATTTCTTTTCTCCTTCTCAAAGTGTTTGGCCGAACCTACTACTCTTCCATCTCTCTCCTTGTCTTTTCCATTTTCTTTTGCTCAAAGCCGAAAGTACCCATCTCTTCCCTTTCATCTTTTCTTTTCTTCTCTCAAACTCTTGTGCCGAAATCCTCTCCACCTTCCTTTGCCGAATTCCCTCTCTTCTATTTTACTTTCTTTTTCTTCCTCTTTTCCACTCTAGCCGAATTCTATTTGTTGTCTTTAATCAACCATAGCCGAAACTCCCTTCATCACTCAACCATTTTGCTGAAATCTCCCTCTTTCTTCTAGTTTTGTTTTGACCGAATATCAACAAGGGTAAATCTCTTTTGGGTTCTTCTTCAATCGGTTTTGAGAAGGGTAAGTAGTGTTGGCCGAATTTCTTTATTCCTTTTCTCTTCTCTCTGTCGATTTTCATGTGAGCAAAAGCTGAATTTTGGGCAATTGTTAGCAAGATTCTAACCATTCATAGGAATCTATTTCTCTTAGATTCTTCGAGATTTTGGAAGCAGTCGATTTAAGCCTCTATTCTCTGACAATCGATTTTGGTAAGTCAAGTGGTAAGGATCTATGTTGGTTCATCATTCTTTAAGTGGTTGAAAAGCCGAAGGCTTTTGAAACTAAGGTTTGTTGTTGGTCGAATGGCCTATGTTATTGATCTAAGTGTTGGCCGAATGCAGGGCAAGGAGATCTAGTGCAGTAGATCGGGTCTTCGGGATCTAGAACTTGCGTTAGTAACAGGTGTTTAACTTACACACTTTATAACTTGGCAATATATATATACCCTAATCATGATTAAAAGCCAAAAACTGTGAGATCTTGATATGATACCGTATGGGTATGAGCAAGGATTCGGGTAAGTACATTTCGATATGATTTGTTATATGATGTTTAATACCATGATATGTGATATATTTGCTTTATGATTCATAATAAAGCATGATGGCATGATTTGCATAATAACTGCACTGTTATGGGTGATATGAGAGGAGGGGGAAGGATTTGATATCCGTGTCTTTGGGACACCAGAGGTTTGGCACCTCCAGTGGTTTGGTACCACAGATTATTTTGTGTCTTTGGGACACTAGAGGTTTGGCACCTCATAGCGACTCGTCCCAGTGGCTTAGCACCACAGTGGGTTGGCCCCACATTTGATATTTTGGGATTGTCGCCAGTGATTTGGTATCACAACATGGGTTGGCGCCACAATTGGATTATTCGTGACTTTGGGTCACCAGTGATTTGGCATCACACTTTTATTTGGATATCGTGACTTTGGGTCACCAGTGGTTTGGCACCACCAGTGGTTTGGTACCACACGGGGTAGAAATGGAGTTACGGATGGCTAGGTTTGGGTGCATGATATATTGCTTGGTTATGATTTGTGTAAGCATGTTGCATTAACCGTGAGGGGGATTATGCACTGAGTCTTGGTGACTCACTTACTCCCATATCTTTTCAGGTGATTCGTAGATCGCGGATGAGGAGCCGGATGGACTCGAGGTGGCCATGCAATAGAAATTCGGTTTTACACGGACTTTGGTTTGGGTACTTTATTTAAAATCGGTTTTCATTTTGATTTGGATTTGTAATAAGGCCTTTTAAATTATGTTTTGAATTATTCATATGTTTTGGATTAGACTTCGAACATGGTTAAGTAAATTACTTGGTTAATTTAATAATATGAGCGCAAGGTTTTCTAAACTACAAAACGCAAAGGTTTTCAAAACTTTACCATCGGGTAATACAAATCACTTGATAATAAATGAAAACTCAAATGTTTTCGACAACTTAAATGGTTTCAAAATTTAAGTTTCTACACTTAAATGCAAACGGTTTCCAAATTAATCATTCAGGTTTTCTTAAAAAGGACGTAGATGTTTTCTAACCTATGGATCAACGACTAAGTTTTAAAGACTTATTCCCGGGATTTCAAAGTAAACTATCGGTTTTTAAATAATCATGCACCTGATTTCTACAAACATAGAGCAACAAGGAGTCTTTCACTAAAATTGAATCGGTAACTTGATTTTCTTCAAAACGTTTTCCTCTGTGACATGCCAGATTTGGTCGTGGTGTGTTGACCGGGTTTGGGGTGTTACAAGTATTCTAAACTCTCGCTGTGTTATATATGTGGGCTTAATGGGCTTGAGGGACGTAGATTAGTATGATAGTATTAATGGACTTTAGGCTTAGAATGAACAACTCTTCAATTTCATAAGACTTAATTTCTCTGAACAAACCCGTAAACGAGTCGCAAGACTAGGGTGTGGCAACAGGCATACGCATGTCTAGGATTGGATACGGAAGAGCTTGGTATTTAAGCAGTCCTAGTGACTCACCTCCTCTTCGCTGGAATCTTACCTGGTGCGTAGTGACTGTTCACCTTAGCTGAGTTATGGTGTGGCAATGGGCATACGCATGTCTAGGAGTGGATTCAGGGAGAGCTTGGTACTTAAGCAGTCCTAGTGACTCACCTCCTCTTCGCTGGAATCTTACCTGGTGCGTAGTGACTGTTCACCTTAGCTACGAGGACTTATTGACGGGCTAAACCTTATAATTAAAACCTGAAAGGGACCAGCCACCCTATTTGAAAAAAAAATTCCAATCAACCATGAATTTATGAAATACCTATGTTTGAAAACTTCACCCGAAAAACCTCATGTTTACAAGAGTAACCTGGTTTATGAAATGAGATTTTTTTCAACGTACCCCTATTTCAAAAAAAAAAAAACGTCAGCAACAACAACATCAAAATATCCCTAGTTTGTAAATTACCAAATTACCCTTATTTTGCAAAATGACCAAAATTATCCCTGATTTGTAAAATTACCAAATTACCCCTGATTTGTGAAATGACCAAAATACCCCTGGATTTGTAAAATTACCGAAATACCCTCAGATTTCCAAAATTATGGAAATACCCCCGAGATTGCAAAATTACCAAAATACCCTTATTTCACAAAATCACCAAGGAACCTTATTTTGGAAAATTACGAAAATACCCCTGTAGGATAAATTACGAAAATACCCCTGGGTAGTGAAACAATGCAAACACTCTTAAATGATGAATATAAGTTCATGGATGTTATTTGTATGTTGATGATTAAATGTATGTGCTTCCTAGAATTAGAGGATACGAACTTGAGACTGAACTGTGAATGTAATTGCGAATTCGAAAGAACTACTCTTAAAACTACTATTCATAAAACTGTTCGTGGTTAATCAGTGGAAGAAAGCTAATAATTCATAAAACTTCTAATCAGATAAACGCGAAGCGGTAGAATGAGTACAAGGGGTCGAGGACGTTCGCCACATGGTCGTGGTAGGGGTAGGATGACTGTGTCGGAGCCAGTAGGATCTGGCCATGGATCTGGGAATGAGATGCCAGTTTCCCCAGCCGCGGAGGAGGAATTTCAGGATCAGACTGCCGGAGATGATGCGGTATCTCAGGCAATGCTAAGGGTTTTAGTGAGGGTTGTTGGGGCTGGTATGGGCACAGGAGCCCAGAAATCTGTGCCAGAACGGCTTAGGGCAAATGGGGCAGAAGTGTTTAGGGGAATTTCTGGTGTAGCCCCAAGTTCAGCTGAGTATTGGTTGGAGGCAGTAGAACGCATAATGGATGATTTGGATTTCACGGAAGAGGAGAAGTTGAAAGGAGTTGTATCTCTCCTACGGGATAAAGCCTATCAATGGTGGCTTAGGGTTAAGGATGGTACAGTGGCTGACCGTATCACCTGGGATCTCTTTAAAACAGCGTTCCAGAATAAGTACATTGGATCGAGTTATGTGGATGCGCAGCGTAGAGCATTTCTAAATTTGGTGCAAGGGAGTAGGTCAGTGGCTGCGTATGAAGCGGAATTCTTACGCCTTAGCCGTTATGCTCGAGGGATGGTAGCCATGGAGCATGAACGTTGTGTTAGGTTCGAAGATGGCCTGAGGGATGATTTGCGTGTTTTGATAGCCCCACAGCGGGAGAGGGAATTTGCTGTCCTAGTGGAAAAGGCTAAGATAGCCGAGGAGGTAAAATGGACCGAAAAACTGAATCGGGATAGAGATAGGGTGGAAATAAGAGGAATTTTGGATCGTCAACCGGGCGTACTCGGAAAAGGTCCTAGTCTGATGGATCGAAACGGGAAGAGAAACCTGCTGCTGCTAACTAGACACCAAAGTGTGCTCGGTGTGGCAAATTTCATGTCGGTGAGTGTTGGGCTGGCAGTGGGAAGTGTTTTAGGTATGGATCTATGGACCACCAAGTTAGAAACTGTCCGCAGCAACGGGACAGTGAAGGGACCATGGGTCGAGGGAAGGCTTAGCCTGGCAGAGGAGGTCAGCAGCCACAAAGAGGTCGGGGTGCAGCTAGAGGTGGTAATGGTGCTGGTCGGGGTCGTGGAGCACCAGGTCAAGGGGCAAGAAACACCGAGGCGAGACACTCGGGATTGGTCTATGCTGTCAGACATCGAGAGGAGGCAGACGCACCAGATGTCATAACCGTTACGTTTTTAATTTTTGGCTTGCCTTACACTGTATTGATTGACATTGGGTCGATGCATTCGTATGTAGCTAGTAGCATATCTGGAACTCTAAAGTTAGAATCTGAAGTTACCTCTAAGGCCATGACTGTGGTTAGCCCGTTAGGAAAATCTGTAGTAGTGGATAAACTCTATCGTGAAGTACCTCTAGAAGTTCAGGGGATAGTCTTCCGAACGGATCTAATGGAATTACCATTCGGGGAGTTTGATTTAATTTTAGGCATGGATTGGCTTGTGAAGTATCAAGCTAATCTAGATTGTGCGGCCAAGTGTATGGTGTTAAAAACCCCCGAGGACGATGAAGTGTTGGTGATAGGAGAAAGGGGAAACTGCTTGTCGAATATAGTGACTGCCCTAAGAGCAGAAAGGATGGTAAGGAAAGGATGCGAGGCAATTTTATTGTTTGTTTGGGCTTTGGAAGCCAAGGACCTGACTGTTGGGGGCGTCAGGACGGTAAAGGAATTTCTTGATGTTTTCCCTAAACAGCTTCCGAAATTACCCCCAGGTCGTGAAGTGGAGTTTGGTATCGATCTTCTTCCGAGAACAGCGCTGGTATCTATTGCTCCGTATAGGATGGCACCAAAGGAATTGGTGGAATTGAAAGCGCAGATTTAGGAGTTGTTGGATAGAGGGTTCATTCGACCAAGTGTGTCGCCTTGGGGAGCGCCGGTGTTATTTATTATGAAGAAGGATGGATCAATGCGTATGTGCATAAATTATTGCCAGTTGAATAAGCTAACAATCAAGAACAAGTACCCGTTGCCAAGGATCGATGACTTGTTCGATCAGTTGAAGGAGGCCTCAGTCTTTTCAAAGATAGATCTGAGGTCAGGGTACCATCGGCTTAGGGTCAAAGAGGCGGATATTCATAAGACAGCTTTCATGACTCACTACGGTCATTATGAGTTTATGGTGATGCCGTTTGGACTAACCAATGCGCCAGCAGTATTCATGGACATGATGAACCGGGTGTTTCAACCCTACCTAGACCGGTGTGTCGTGGTGTTTATAGACGATATCTTGGTTTATTCGAAGTCGAAGGAGGAGCATGATGCTCATCTACGAATAGTTTTGCAGATTCTAAGGGAGAAGCAGTTGTATGCCAAATTCAGTAAGTGTGAATTTTGGCTAAGGGAAGTTACATTTCTAGGGCACGCCGTGTTGGCAGAAGGGATTAGGGTTGACCCTAAAAAGATTGAAGCGGTGTTGGATTGGAAGCCACCTAGGTCTGTGGCTGAGATTAGGAGTATTATCGGTTTAGCTGGGTACTACCGAAGGTTTGTTGAAGGATTTTCTTCGGTTGCGGCATCGTTGACTAAGTTGCTACGGAAATGAGTTTCGTTTGTTTGGTCAGATAAGCAACAGGAAAGTTTCGAAAAGTTAAAGAGGTTTCTGACGGAGGCTCCAGTGTTGATTTAGCCAGAGGCAGGGAAGGAGTTTGTAATTTACTGTGATGCGTCACACATAGGATTAGGATGTGTGTTGATGCAAGATGGAAAGGTGGTTGCATATGCATCTCGGCAGTTAAGACTGCATTAATTGAATTATCCCACCCATGATTTAGAATTGGTGGCGGTGGTGTTTGCCTTAAAAATTTGGAGGCACTATTTGTACGAGGAGAAATCTGTGATCTACACAGATAATAAGAGCTTAAAGTATCTTTTGACTCAGCAGGAGCTAAATCTAAGGCAGAGAAGGTGGATCGAGTTGCTAAAGGATTATGACTGCTTGATCGAGTATCACCCAGGAAAGGCTAATGTAGTGGCGGATGCTCTAAGTCGTAAAGTAGTCTCCGACTTAAGAGCAATGTTTGCACACCTTAGTTTGTATGAGGATGGAAGTTTATTAGCTGAACTTCAAGTGAAACCTTCTTGGATTAGCCAAGTGAAGGAGAGGCAACAGACCGATGAGTTGCTAAAGGAGAAATTGCAGCTAATCTCAAAGGATGGACCAACGGAATTCAGTATAAATGAGGAAAGACTGTTATGTTTTCAAGGGAGAGTGTGCATGCCAAAAGATCCGGAGTTGAGGCGTAGGATTTTGCACGAGGCACATGGTGGTGCATACGTTATGCACCCTGGAGGAAGTAAGATGTTTCGGGATTTGCGAGATCAATTCTGGTGGTCGGGGTTGAAGCAAGAAGTAACTGAGTTGGTGGGTAAGTGTTTGACCTGTCAGCAGGTCAAGGCAGAACATCAGTTACCATCAGGATTATTGCAGCCAGTGAAGATTCCACAATGGAAGTGGGAAAGAATCACCATGGACTTTGTTAGTGGGCTTCCCCTCGCACCCACTAAGAAAGATGTAGTTTGGGTAGTTGTTGATCGCTTGACGAAGTCTGCACACTTCATACCCGTACGTGTTGATTATTCCTTGCAGAAGTTAGCTAAGTTATACATAGCGGAGGTGGTGAGGTTGCATGGAGTACCGGTTTCGATCATATCAGATAGGGACCCTAGGTTCACCTCACGATTCTGGAAGGCATTGCATCAAGCGCTGGGTACGAAGTTGGATTTTAGTACAGCGTTTCATACTCAGACCGATGGACAGTCTGAGCGGGTGATTTAGATCTTAGAGGACATGTTAAGAGGATGTGTCATTGATTTCAGAGGTAGTTGGGAAGAGTTCTTACTATTAGCAGAGTTTGCTTACAACAACAGCTGCCAATCAAGTATTCAGATGGCGCCCTACGAAGCTTTGTACGGGCGGAGGTGTCGTACTCCTACTTGTTGGACGGAACTAGGGGAACGTCGGATTTTGGGTCCGGAGTTGGTGACCGAGACAGAAGAGAAGGTTGAATTGATTCGGGTTCAACTGAAGGAGGCGTCGGACAGACAAAAGTCCTATGCTGATTTAAAGCATAAGGATATAAAGTATGCAGTGGGTGATAAAGTATTCCTAAAGGTGTCGCCGTGGAAAAAGGTATTAAGGTTTGGTCGAAAGGGTAAATTAAGTCCAAGATTTATCGGACCATATCGGGTGTTGAAGCGAGTAGGACCAGTAGCCTACCAGCTGGAGTTACCTCTGGAGTTAAGTCAAATTCATGATGTATTTCACGTCTCCATGCTAAGTCGTTACCGTTTGGATTCGTCTCATGTTGTGACTATGGAGGAAATCGAGGTAAGACCTGATCTATCCTTTGAAGAGGAACCGGTGGAAATTCTGGATCGTGATGTCAAGCTGTTGCGAAGGAAAACGGTTCCACTGGTTAAGGTGTTGTGGAGGAATCATGGTTCTGAGGAGGCTACGTGGGAACCCAAGAAAGCAATGCGGCAGCAATACCCCCATCTTTTCTGATCAGGTAATTTCGAGGACGAAATTTCTTTAAGGGGGTAGAACTATAACATCCTGAGTAAATGGGTCTATGCGTTTAGAGTAAGGATATGTTTAAAATGTTAATCTAAGTGATAGGGGTCCAAATTGGGCTCAGGACTAGGCAAAGGCCTTGGTTAAATTATCTAATTGGGCATTATAGAGTAAAAAGGGTGGCAATTGAGGTTAAAAACTCCAACATGGGCTTGTGGCCCAACAATGGATGACGCTGCAAGGGAGAGAGAGGGTGGCGTTACTAACAGTTAAAGAGGCCTAAGTTTTGGCTGCAAGGAGCCCATGTTTTTGGGCCATTTTCGGCATTTAAAACGGAGCAAGGGGTGACGCCACACACAAGGAGTTAGGGGCCCAAAATTTAAGTTTCATGGAGCCCAAATCTTTTAATTTAAGTTGCTAAATTCGACATTAGGGTTAGGTGAAGTGGACGGCAACAAGGCTAAAAAAATAGGAGAATTTATATGGATTTTATAACTGATAATATAGAAGATAAAAAGGAGAAAAGATAGGAGCTATCTACAAGGCTAGGTGATGGCCGAAATTCCATCACCTAGAGGAGTGAAGAATTCGGCTACTTCATGGAAAAGGGGTGCCGAATTTTCCCTTTTCATTAGCTTAACTTTTAGTTATCAGGAAGTGCATTTTCGGTTTTAATCAGTAGGTGCCGAAATTTCTATAAATAGGGGGATATCTCATTGATTCTGGCATTTAAACTCTAATTTCCTCTTCATTCTTTGTGCCGAAATTCTTAGCCTCTCCCTCTACAATTTCTTTTCTTTAATTTCTTCAAAAGCTGAAACCTCTCCCCTTCACTCTCTTTTCCATTCTTTTCCTCTTGTGCCAAATTCTCTAAAAAGCCGAAATCTCCATAGTTTTTTTCTCTTCATCCCATTTGTGAGTTAGATCTATTCTTCCGACATTTAAATCTTTTTATTTGGCATTGTCGAATCTTCTCTCTAGTGCTAGCCAAATCCCCTGTGTTAAGGTAAATGTCGACTTCTGTTAAGCTCTCACATTCTATGTCGGTTTTTGAAAGGCAAAAGCCGAAAAGCTAATAGTTTAATGGTTCTATGTTGGGCAGCATTCCGGGATTTGAAGGAAACTTGGTCGTCTAGATCTAAAAGCCGAAAATTGTTAGTCTCCAATTTCGGGATTTTAAGGTAAGAAGATTTTCCCTAGATTTTTACTAGATTCGTTCATTATATGCAAGATCTTAACTTTATGATGAGGATTAACGATCATAAATTCTGATAGTAGTTCTGACAAGGACTTGTGATGGAATTAAATATGGATTAGGCAAAGGAGAGAATCCCTAAGTTTAAGAAATGAGCGGTATCTGCCGTTCAAGATTGGCCACTTGGTTGTGGACCAGCTTATGAACAACACCTTAGGCAGATAGCAGTTGTGTCGACTAAGGATAGCATCGACATAGAAAGTATCGTTCTATCGGTAATCAGGTGTGTAGATCTCTAACACACTATTAAACCTGTATGTATGTTTATATATATATATGTTATGGGCTAAAAAGCCGGAAAGAGGCTGTATAGACAGTCGAATGGAACCCTAAATGGGTTAGGCATGGATGCCAGGTGCGTAAACATAGAACTCTCTATGTGTATCGAAATATATGTAAGCCTACATGATATTTTCTTAATATGTGTATGCATGGGGGGATTATGATATTGAAGGGGAAGTGCATGATAGGTCACTTGGTGATCGGTGGTAGAAAACCCACAAATATAAATGATAGGTCACATAGTGATCGGTGGCTATGCCATGTTTAATGATTCCTAAATAACAGGAATAGGCAGTATGGCTGTCGTTATAGTGTGTAGCGGATGGAGGGTTGATTGTAGAAATCCCCAATGTGTGATGGTTGGTACGGGCTGGTGCGTAGAGGATGGAAACCTAGGAGGGTTGGGTTATTATTTATTTATTATTTGATTTATAATCATGATTGTTGCCTTTATGTATGGGCCAGGGCCCATAATGTGTTTGTGTGCTCAAGTCGTTGTGTGCTTTGAGATTTATACACTGAGTCTTGGTGACTCACGCTTTCCTTTTATTTTTTTAACTCCTCCAGATGAGCAGTAGATCGTGGACATAGGAGCCGAGACGGACTCGAGGGGCCATCAAGTTTATATTTCTACAAGTTATTTTTGGGATTTCTTTAAGCTTATTTTATTTCATTTTGGTAATATTTGTGTAATAAGGCCCCTAGTTTTTATTCAACTAAGTAGGTTTCAATGTTTTGAAATTTATGAATTTATGACAAGGTTTATTTATATTTAATAATAATAATACAAAGGAGTTTATTTTTAAAACGTCATTTATTTATTCAAATTATGTCTGATTAACTTACGACTTCCAAAACCAACGAAGCAAAAGTTTTTAATGTACAACTCGTACATTTAGATCTGAGTGAGGGATTTGATAGTTTTTCGGTTTGTTTGCGACCTGAGTGAGGGATTTGATAGTTTAAAGTTTTGATCTGGGTTGAAAGGACTTTTCCTGGGGTTTGCTCCCTGAATCGCGACTGCGGTGGAGGCGTATTAAGCGCCGATGAAACTTTTGCGTCGGCTGGGGAAGAGGAAAGGAAGAGAGAGGCACATACCTTTGTGAATGTCTTCGCTTTCTCCGTTGTCATCAGAGTCGAGCGAAGAGAGAGATACACCACCGTTCATTTGTTCATTGCAATCGGAGATAGGCAAAAAGGTCGGTCAATTACTGGAGCTTTAAGATCGAGGTTATGAAAAATCAAACATGGTTGTGCTGCTAGGCACCGTTCACAGTGGCATTTGGGTGGTTCGATGATGGGGTTTTGGATTGCGGCTGATAACAAAAGGAAGAGAGGCTAGGATTTGTTTAAGATGTTTTTAAACATGCCTTTTAATTTAGTTTAGTTGACTAAGAAAATGGTGCCGTATAAGCTTACTCCAATAGCTTAAAACGGTGTCGTATAAATCTGTCCCGACCCGATCCGATTCGGAGCCCCAGGATCCGCGTGTCTTTTGTGAGAACGGGATATTTATGCAATCAATCGTCCTTTATTATATTGTCTTTCGATTAAGTTTATTGTATAATTTCTTTGCATTTCGATTGAGTTCTGTGATTTGCTTGTTTATTAGATCTGATCCAATCCATACGTGCGTTTTGGGCTTCAAAAAAATTTGTCGGTTTAGTCCCTGATTGTTTAAGTGCATTTCAGATTGATCCTTGCGCATTTTTAAATGATTTTATTTATTATAAAATAGTCTTTTTATTTTCATTTTGTTTCGATTAAGTATCTTCTTGTTGTCATGCATAATCTCTGTATTTTTATCAAATTCAATTCGTTCATTAATTTAATTTTAAACTCTTTTTATATAAGATATAAAAAATATTCATATACTACCTGTTTTAAATCATTATTTATATGTATTATTTATTTTAACCTATTTTAATCTATTTGTTTATTCACTTTACAAAAAAGGTTTTATTATTGTGTTTCATTTTAAATCCATATTAAATTATTTTATTTTAAAGTTTTAATACATACTAAATTCGTATAGTATTCATGTTAAATATTTTCTTCATATTACTTTGAATATTTATACATATGCATATACATATGTTAGTTAATTTAAATTATTTTCTAAAAAAAATTGTTTTATGACTACTTACTTTAAGATATCATGTACTAATTATTTTGATTATTCCATGCATATCTTATCTCTTAATAATTTCATATAATATTGGTTTTTTAATTATTCTTCACTTTACATTCGTTTTTGTATATTATTTTGCTCCATTTTCTTCGATAGCTAAGGTTGATGTTGTTTCATATGACGTTTGCTATTGCATGGATTGTAAATTGTTAATTTGTAATTATTAATTATTTGTGATTCATCGTTGTAATGTTTGATGTATGGATTAATATATTGCTTTGTGTATTAGTATTCTATTGTATCTTACGAAAGATGTAGTGTTTTAATGACATTTCAGTTTTTAAAATCATAAGGCAATGCTCGTGTTTCGAGGTTTCGATAAAATCGTGCTCTAACTTACTGAGTTCTAATTCTCCTCGTTTAAAACCTAGCAACCGAGTATCCCTTCTCTCTTAAATCAAAATGCACGATATTTCAAATAAAAAAAAA
Source organism: Gossypium australe (assembly GCA_005393395.2). Lineage (NCBI taxonomy): Eukaryota > Viridiplantae > Streptophyta > Magnoliopsida > Malvales > Malvaceae > Gossypium > Gossypium australe. The sequence goes on along the minus strand of CM016615.1, from coordinate 54,093,994 downwards.
AACTTATTCTTAGGAATTTGAGACATAGCGCCCTAACTTACTGGGTGTGATATTTCATCATCTTGAGATAAGAATTTCAAAAGAACAAAGGCAATATTCTGTATTTGGGAATTTTGAGAAATAGTGCCCTAACTTACTGGGTTTCGATTTTTCATTTGACCCAAGTAATTGAATATCCTTCTTAATTTTTTAAACGTACGAGTATTGAATGTCAAAGGATAAATCTAATTTTGAGAACATAAGATGTTGTGCCCTAACTTACTGAGTATGACATTTTATTTCTTCAAAATAAAAATTTTGGCATCCAATATGATTCTATCCAAATATATCTTAAGTAAATGGATCGTAATCTAGTATTTTTTCAAAATTTCAACGTCAGGACATTAATTAATCAATTTGGTACCAATTTTGGGCGTTACGAGGGTGCTAATCCTTCCTCGTGCGTAACTGACTCCCGAACCTATTTTCTTAGATTTCGTAGACCAAAATTATTGTTTTAATAAAATTGTTTTATTAAAATAATACTTCTCAAGGTGATCTGATCACACCTCGAATAAAAGATCAGTGGCGACTCCATTTCCATATTTTTTAAAAGTCGGTCCTCATTTTTCCAAACTCGATTTAAAAAAATGATTTCGACCTATATGATACAATATGATATGATATGAGGTCATTGTGGGATAAGGCCCAAGACCACCGATTTTGATAGGGCTTAGGTCTAATGTGAATATTTGTATGTGATTCTATTGCCAAGGGTTGTACACACTGAGTTTTGAAACTCACACCCTTTTATTTAATATTTCAGGTGATCCTGAATAGACGACTCGCCGTGGGAGAGGACTCGGAGATGGCCACACTATAAGCTGATCAGATGTTTTTAATTTGTTTAATTGAATTTATTTTAAATACTTTGTTTTTCATTGAATTGTAATAAGGCCATGTATCTTCTAATTGACTTTAGATTTTGGGTATTATTATTATTGGTTCAACTACCCGCTTAATAAATTTCATAAAATTTCTAAAGTTAACATGGTTTTCGAAATAACTTAACATATGAATGTTTTCTAAAATATGGGCTTTTCAATGTAACTTAACAAGATACAAGGGTTTTGGGCTTTTAGGCCTTAAATGGTTAATTAGTAAAATCGTTTTGAAGTGTGCCTTTAATGTGACATTCTAGATTCGGGTCTAACTTCTAGGCCGGGTTTGGGGTGTTACATAGTGAAACCTCAACCTGCTACTTAAAAAAGTAGGAACCGAAGGTATATTTTAATGGGTGAACGCCACACTCTTTTGGAGTGATAAGTTTGGGATAGAAGAAAGAACAGGTTGACGCCACTAGCTTTGTAGATAAGCCAACAAGTCTTCAAACGAAATTTGAGAGAATCAAATCTCATAAATTGATAAAATTTCATTCAATATAATGTCTAAAGTCCAAAAGTCCCTTACAATAGGCTGATTACAACTATTTATAGTGTTAAAAGAGGCTAATTGAATTGTCACATATGATCAACTACTTAAAGCGGCTTGAGGGTCGGCTACAAAAATGGTTAACAAGGGATAATGTTTGGGTATCGGGTAGGCTGAAAACAAAGAAAAGGCAAATGGGGGTATGTATGGTGTTGGGTAGAATGGTGAGAATTGAATGATGGTTTTGGGATTGGGAACAAAGAAGAGGAGTGAAGACAACAGGTACCTTGCAAAACTTTCAAAAGAAAGCTTCACTTTTTTTATTCGTATTTTTTCGTATTTTTTTTAAACTCAAATACACGAAATTTACACAAGTGAACTTTAAATTACAACTTTGAATTTTTTTTAATTTCAATTTTTTTATTTATACGGAACCTACTTTCGGCTTGATACGAACGTCGTTATTGTCGGAGCTCCTCGTTTTAGTAGCTCTCATACCAAATGATACGATCCACATCGGTGATGATTCGAGTCGTATGTGAGATGCTTGATCGTGTACGAGGAGTAGTTAAGTCTTCGGAGAAAATAGTTGGATTGAGGCTGAGTTTGCGGAAGCTTTTGAAAACATTTCTTTTAGAGATGGTTTAAGTTAGGAATGGAGGTTGAATAATGAGTAAAATAAGTTGGAGAAGAAAATGGATAGGTTCGGCTAAGAGAAAACAAAGAAGATGGGTATCGAAATGGTTCGGTTTAGTAGGAGATAGTAAAGTTAGATAAAGATTGTAGGATAATAAAATGGAAATGGGGAAAGTGAACTTAAACTTAGAAACGATTCAACACTAAAAGTGTCACCCTGGTTTCTATTTGGTTTAAGGTGGACAGATGGAATTTGGAAATGGACCTCGACCCGTTACTTAATAAAGTAAGAACCGAAGGTATAAAAAGATGGACGAACGCCACACTGATTCGGTGATAAGTTCAAATGAAGAGAATGATTGACGCCACAAGCAAGCTTGATAAATCAAACCGAAACTCGTACGAATTTAGCAAGGAGTGATCTCACTCTTTGAACAAAGTTCATAAAATTTGATAAAGATTCAAAAGTTCCTATCAATAGGTTGATTACATGTATTTATAGTGTCAAAAGAAGCTAGCTGAATGGTCACTTTTAATGAAGCTAATAATGAACTCAAATGGAAAATCGCAACTTTTGAAATTCTAACCCAAGTAACTCCAACCTTCAATGTGATTTACTTCTTCAATTAAGTTGCTTTCAAATTCTTTTGAAGTCTCCATGACCAACTGAAAAGATACCAGCTTCTTTGAAGGAAAATTGAATGCATGTAGTGATTACTCATGAAACAAATGGTTATCAAAGATGAAACAAAGATGCCGCCGAATTTAAAGAAGAATAATGCTCTCCTTTAATTGATAAAATAACTTCTTAATGATGTATAAAGCCTCTTTGTAACAGCCCCCCTCTTTTGTAACCGAAGTCACTTGAAAAGCCATCTTATTGAATTCATAACAACCTTTAAATGTAATGGATGTGAGCTGAAAAGTCATTTGCAATTAACACATGTAACCGACACATTTATTCAATTTTTAAACTTAAAACAAATTAACAACTAACTTAAATAAATGAACTAACACTTATGCATCATTTATTTCAGCAACTAGTTTAATTAAGAAAAGCATTATTAAATGAACTTTAACTCATGCATCAATAAATTAACCTAGTAACTAAATTAATTAAAGAAACAACTATTAAATTAAATTTTTTAAAAGTAACTCAATTAATTAAACTAAGATGAGTTGAAATGATGACCAGCAACTCTTTTATTAAACTAAGATGCTTAAATGCAAATATTTGAAATGAAAACTAAATGCAAAGTTGAAATTAAATTAGAAGTTCAATTTATTTAAAATTAAGCAATTTAATTAATTCATCTCAATGAGCTGAAACGAGCTCAAATGAGTTGATTTGGACGTGCACCAAAGTGCATAATAGCTCCGCGACACTTGATTCATTTGATTCGAGCTCATCAAATTGTCAAACGTTGGTGCCCCAGGTTGGATCGTATCAAAGTGAAAAAGAAAGTGAAAGAAAAAGAGAGAAAAGGAAAGGTGTTTTACTTAACCGATGTCTATTTGTTTCTTCTCCTTTTTAGGTTAATAGCCCTAAGGAGCTTCAATTGTAATATCTTCCCGAGGGAAGAAGGTTTGTCATGCGAGGAAACGATCCTAAAATTCATATGACCAAAAGGAGAACACAGTTTGGTTTCTGAAAACTCAATGCTGAATCGTTCTTAATTTAAAGAAATTGGTAAAGATGATGAGTTTGGAGAACAAGTGAACAAACATTGGCCATCGTTACATTTAAAAATGCAAAACTTGAATCGAATTTATAATTTTGATTGTCTTGGCCAAATCGAACTTGTTCCACCTAATTACTTGAGTAATTCTTTGTTGAATTCTGGTTGTTTGACGTTTGAGTCTCTGAAGACTTGTGTTCAAGTGAGATTTGCAATAAGTGTTACTTTGAGTAATTGCCCAAGGTTCTTTGATGTAGTTCATATGGTTAGATCTATGGAGAACTTGGCAAATCAATCTGGAAAGGTAAGTTTCCCATCAAACTTAACTATTGTGTTCTCTAACCCCAATTTTAATTTGACAAAGGTAAATGCATGAATCCCTTGTTTCATTAATAAAATTTTGCACTTTGATGATATTTGATCGTTTCCTAACCTTATGTTGATTTTATTCCAGATATATGAAAACGGATCTCTTGTGTTCGATCGAATAGAGTTGACTGTGAGGAAATGCTCCAATTAAACCAGCGGCTCACCTTGAGGACTAGTCGCTTTGAAGAGGGGGGATGATGTAATCCAACCCGGGGCAACCAATGATTTGCAATCCGATGATCGTGCCATGTCCGAAGAATCAAAGACCCAAGCTCGGATCTGATACGGCCACGCCCCGAGCACGTTCTTGGATCCGTTCCCTAAGCGTTGCTGGCAATTTCTTGCGAGTTAAACTAGTTCACTTCCAACTTGTTGATCTCAATGATCTCATTTTCGTCTTTTTATTTTATGCGTTTAAGTTGCTGGAATTAAAATAAATTATTTAAATTAATTAGTTAATTTAGTTAGTTCAGCTTAAATAATTAAGATGCATCTTTAATATGTCAAAAATAACAATTTAGACATTTTAATTAAATTTTAAATGTGTCTTAGTTTAAACATATTTATTAGCTATTTTATTGTGTCTAAGTTAGGACAAATTTACTGCATGTTTTAATGTGTCCTAGTCCAGCCAAATTTAATTTAAGTAATTAAGTTGTCCTAGCTCAAACATGTTTTAATTATGTCCCAAGGTGGCTGCCGAATTTAATGTGTCTTAGTGTCCTATTTTATTTTGTCTTAAACATGAATTAATGGTTGTTTTAATTTGGTGCAGGTACATAGACATGGGACGACATTAAATAGGAGGCTGTTGGTTGCTTTCTCCAAGCAACACTTCGTGCATAGCAAGGGACACTAGGGGCTGCTGTTTCACTCTTCCAAGCTGATCATTCAGCTTACCAATGCATCTTTGAAAGCCCCACCAGCTAAAATGTTCCATTCACACACAAGGGCTGCTCATTTCCTATTGTTCACACCTAGAAACTGTTGGAGAAACCAAGATGACTTTAATAAAGTCCAAGCTGTTCAGCTGATCAAGGAGTCACAATTAAAGCCAATTTCAAGCCCCTAGGCCGAACCTACATGCACCATTCAACTCCTAAGGCCTCCAGTTATTTCAGCTGATTTTCTAGGCATCTAGAAGATGATTTTCGGAATCCCCAATGCACAAGGAAGCAACTTGGAAATTTCAAGAACTTTCAGCCTAATTAAGTGAATTTAAGGCTGACCATTCAGCTAGGAAACTTGTGCATTCGGCTAGCCCATGTTTTGGCTATAAATACTTAGCAATTTTCATGTATTTTAGAACTTTTTGCACCTTGAATGAATTTCTGTCAATTTGTGAGTTTATTCAACTCTCAGGTTTCGTTTTAAACTCGAGTTGGCTTATCTAGTTCTCTAGTGGTGTCAACCTTGTTTATTTCTTCGAACTTATTACTCAACAACGAGTGTGGCGTTCACCCGACATACTTCCGGTTCCTATCTCGTTATAGATAGCGGGTCGAAACTCCTTTAACAACTTCCAGCAACCTTAGGCAATGTATAAGTCACGGGTCAACATTTTTATAATATTGGTTCGATCTTGTCCTTAAGTCCTTTTATCCATCCTCAACATTTCTTTGCCTATTTCTTTTATTTTCAAACCGAGCCTTCATCCAATTATCCCACAAAACCCCTTGAATCAATTTGCAAACTTTCATTTAGCCTACAAATAGCCCAACCTCGTTCAACTCCGAATTACAACGATACTTCTTCGATTTAACGATCGGGTACAACTACGACTCGTATTACTTCCGCAACTCGGGATCATATCATTTGGTATCAGAGCTAGTTAAAATTGAGGAGTACAGACGTTCGAGCATCCCAGGAGTAAGTATTTGAAAAAAAATGAAAAAAATGAAAAAAATTATTATTTCGTGTATTCCAGTGTATTGTAATTATATATATATTGAAAAAGAATAAGAAATTCGAAAAAAAGGAGAGATTCAATATTATCAAAAAAAAAAAAAGAAAGTGGCTGAGTGGTTACTTATTGTATTTCCCGATCAGCAACTTTTCCTTCTACAACCATTTCCCTTCTCACGCCACATTCAATAACCCTATAACTTCTTCTTTCAGCCTACCCATCACCAAATCGACATTACCCTTGTACCCTCTTTGAAGCTGACCCTTAAGTGAATAGTTAGGCCTAAAGGAGTTTCCTGCGAAATTTCGAGAAGTGAATCGAGCGGTAAAAGGCACGAGCCCCGAGAGCATTAGAGTGAGTAAAAGCCTTAAAAGAGAGTCAAACATGAGCGAGAGTGAAATTTTTCTTTGCGAGTGACTTGAGAGATTTTTGTGGTAAGGTATTATTTTTCTGTTTTGTTCTTAACAATCTTTCGTTTTAGAAATAAACATGTCTCAAAAAGAATTTTTAGAATCTAAATTTCAATACTTGGTGAACGAAATGGGCCGAATGCTTGAAAGGAAGCTAAGTCCAATACAAAGACGTTTGGACCGAGTGGAGAAAAGAGCCCGACAAAAGAAAAATACACCAAGTCGAGAAACGGAGTCACGAACATCTCGAAGACCCATTTCTGATGACTATTTGCGAAGAGATTCTTATCGGGATTCATATTCATCAAGACCCTTAAGACGGAGAGAAGAAAGCTTCGAGCTTTAGATTTTTCGAGGCGACGAATGAGAAAGTACGAGTTATTATTCGTACGCTTCGACGAAGTCCCCACTGGAGAGACATTCCCGAAGAACTTATCGAGATACTTATGAGAATAGTTTCCCTTCTTTTGAGCAAAATCCTAACCCTTTTGATTCTTTTTATCCTCTTCATGTTGTAGCAAAAATACGAGAGAAAACGAAATAAAAAGAAAAGAGAAATAAGAGAAGATCATGAGAGAAAACGAGTGAATGTGGAACGAACTTGAAAGAAAAGAAAAGGAAAAAATATGAAAAGGAAAAAGGAAGTGAAAAAGAAAAAGAAGTTGAAAAAGAAATTGAAAAAGAAGTCAAAAAAGAATTTGAAAAATAAAATGAGAGTGAAGAAAAAGAAAAAATTGAAAAAGAGAAAAGAAAATGAGTTAGAAAAAGAAATGAAAGGAAAAGATGAGAGACAATTGGTGAAGAATAGTTCCACTAACCAAGGTATGAATTTTTCTCGTGTTGTTTCTTTTCGGGTCCTTGAAAGCTTGATTAGCAAGTTCCAACTTAATTACCTTCCCGATGAGAGGCGATTTAGATTGATGGAACAAGGTAAGGAAGGTAAGTGCTTTGAAGCGATTCAGTCTCCACCAAATTTTTCTAATGCTTGTGATTATGTTGATAATATCGTCAATTTCCATTCTTCGATCATTTTTTATGTTTTAAATGATGGTAAGATGAGTTTTTCTAACAAAAATCATTGTGATGCAAAGTGTGAAGGTAGAGTAACGTTTATTCAGCAAATGTAAAACTCGGCTAGGTATGACAATGTATTTTTATGTAATAGTCCCAATTTGTTTGATTGTGGTAATTATGTGACTTGTTTATTGCCTTACGCGAAATCCTTGAGCTTTTGCAAACATGTTTTGATGACTGTAAAAAGTTTTGATTGTTTGTTTCTGTGTATGCAGAAACCCTTTTGGTTTGGCATGTTTGATTTAAAGACAAAAATAAAACCTTTGCTACACTTTGGAACAAGTAATCAAACTCATGTTTTTAAACCCGAAATTTATTTTGGTTTGATATGTGGGAAAATCAAACATCCTCAATTTTGTGCGAATAATCAATATTTGTTTGATGCTTGGTCATTGTCTAAGGGAACAAGATTTGACCATTTTTATCACAAATTAAAATTGTTCCTTGAATCTTTTATGTGGCTGAACATGAGATTCATATCTCTTCCCGAAAATGTAAGATCGACTTATGTTTTGAGCCTGGAATTGATACATATGTGAATAACATTTCGAGAAGTTCCTTAGAGTCCATTATCCATGGTGATACTAACTTCTTTCATTTTTGTGGATGCACAAGCATAAGTTGTCTTTGTGCTTCATCGTTATTTCAGGTTAAGCCAACCTCGAAGCCTCGATTGCATTATAAGTTCAAGGAGAGAAGGTTTATGATGATCGAAAGAGGTAGATATGATTCTTGCTTTCCTACCCCTCGAGGTAAACAAGGTATGACTTATGAGAATTTTAAAACCTCTCTGCCCTATTCGGTTGGTAATAAGCATTTTGTTGATGTATTGGTTTTTGCAAAGTATTTAAATCATGACGTGCTTAACTATTCAGCTTTGTATAAAAATGATTCATCTGTGTTGATTGATGATAATAATGTGATTTCGGGAGAGCCAATCGTTCAATGTCCATTGCAAGGTTTTATTGTGCGAAATTATGAATCAAAAGGAATTTTCTATTCACCTGTTTGTGATGACAATTTGTGTTCATTAAGTTGTGGTGAGGAGTTTGTTTGCTTGGACAGTGAACGGATTAAGTTAATTGTGTCTACACTTCCTTTGAAACTTTTTTGTAAGACTTTTATTGATGATAAATTTGTTGAAAAGGTGACAGTTCAATGGCCACTACGAAGTCGAATAAGTGGTAGGATCTTAACATGCAAAAAGTTTCGTTCAATTGATTATGGGCATAAAATGATACGATCCCGCCTCGGTGATGAGTTGAGTCGTTGAAGTTGCCCGATCATAAAATTTGAAAAGTATTGTTCTTACTTGATGTTGGAGTATAATCGGCTAAGTATAGGCTAAACAAAATGTTTGGAAAGGGTGTTGGGTGATGATAGGCTATGGTGCGGTCAAATATGGATTTGGCTAATTATAGATAGTGATTAAAGGTTGAATGGGCAAAGTGAAAAGATGAGGTTGATTCGGCTAACTAGGAAATATATTAACGTTGAAAATGGATAAGTCGAATAGATGGAGTAGATTGATAGATTGAATCAGCTTAAAGCCAAGGAAGAACCAATACAAAAGGGTGTATTGACCCAAACCTTATACGACACTTAAGAAGGATGGGTGTTGAAGAATAGGACCTTGACCCGCTAACTAAAAATTTAGGAACCAAAGGTATCAAAGGTGAACGCCACACTTGGGAGAGTGATAAGTTCAAATGAATCAGATTGACGCCACAAGAATAACTTGATAAGTCAATTGAATCACAAAAGAGCAAAGGGAGTTGAATAACTCACAATTGCTGTAAATTTCATAAAGAGTAAGTAAATTGTCTAACCCCAAAATGTTCACAAAACAAGCTATTTATAGCCAAATACAAGGTCTAGCTGAAAAGGCAGCAAATTAAAGCTAAAAGAGGCTAGAAATTTCCTGGAAGTTTCCTTGAATTTTCCTAGCATGGGAGACACCAATGGACAGCATCTAGAAGCCTACATTGTAACACCCCAAACCAGGCCTAGAAGTTAGGCCCGAATCTGGCGTGTCACATTGAGGTGTTTTTCGAAAACCGTGGTTCTGTTGAAACTTTTCTTAATATATAAAAAAAACTAAAGTCCCAGTTTGCGTTTGTTATTAATAAACGATGTTTATTAAAAAATTATTAATTTTCAAAAACTTTCCACTGTTCAAAACCTCAGATTTCGTGTGCTTGTTCTCAAGATGTAGTTTATTAGAAATCATTCTTGGAAAAACATTATCTTTTTTAAAACCTTGGTTATTTGCGGAAGCTTAATTTAAAACAAGTGACTTATGAAAACGTGATTTTTACAACTTAGCTACGAAAGCGTAGTGTTTTGAAAACAGATATTGTTTTGGAAAACCGCGATTCAATGTTGAGCAGATTTAAAACATAATAAACTAAATATCCAAAACTAAAAACTGGAATTTAAGAGAGGCCTTATTACAATAATATTAACCCAAATTAGAGAAAAGTAAAATACTAAAATCCAAAACTACTCTTAGTGTGGCCACCTCCGAGTCCTCCAGTACGTCGAACCGCCAACTAAGGGTTACCTGAAACATTTAAAAAGAGGGGGTGAGTTTACGAAAACTCAATGTGTACACCATCATCAATAAGAACATGCATCAAAACAATTTGGGCCCAAGCCCATTAAAGTAACGGTGGCAATTGGGCCTTAGCTCAAAATAGCCTCGGTTGGGCCTTAACCCATATCAAATGTCACATATCATATATATAAATCTGGGCCTAAGCCCATCTCAGTAATATAATCCATATATGCAATGCATTAATGCCCATACCAGCCGAACACTCTGTCTCTTGTCCAACCGTGCACTCTTGAGGGGATTTAATCGACCCGCCCATCCGAACACTCCTTATGTAACACCGGTTGCGGCATTACCTTAACGGTGCAGCATAGCTGCTCGGTGGCTAAAAAGCCTTTGGTGGATCCACAGTCGTCAAGCGACCATGCGATCCTATTTGCATTTCCCCTTTCAAATAATCCCATCCCCATGCAACATAATATCACATGAATGCAACGCTTCAAAATTAAACATATGATAACAATTATAAATCACATACAAAAATAACCATATAACATATAGGGGCGTTTTCGTCAATTTTGCCCTTCAGGGGCATATCTGTCATTTTACCCATCGAGGGTATTTCAGTAATTTCGCAACCCGAGGGTACTTCAGTAATTTACCCTCTAAGGGTATTTTAGTAATTTCACAACCCAGGGGTATTTCAGTGATTTTGCAAACTAGGGGTATTTCGGTAATTTTGCAAACCAGGGGTATTTCGGTAATTTTGTAAACCAAGGGTATTTCGGTAATTTTGCAGACGAGGGGTATTTCGGTAATTTTGCAAACGAGGGGTATTTCAGTAATTTTACAAACTAGGGGTATTTCAGTAATTTCACAAACCAGGGGTATTTCAGTAATTTTGCAAACCAGGAGTATTTCGGTAGTTTTACAAACCAGGAGTATTTCGGTACTTTTACAAACCAGGGGTATTTTGGTACTTTTACAATCCGAGGGTATTTCGGTAATTTCACAAATCAATGGTATTTAGGTAATTTTACAATCCGAGGGTATTTCAGTAATTTCACAAATCAAGGGTATTTCGGTAATTTTACAATTCGAGGGTATTTCAATAATTTCAAAAATTAGGGGTATTTTGGTAATTTCGCAAACTGGGGGTGTTTCGGTAATTTCGCAAACCAGGGGTATTTCGATAATTTTGTAAATCGAAGGTCCTTCAGTAATTTTGTAAACCAAGGTTTTCTAAACAGAGATAACAATGCGAATGGGCCTAAGGCCCATTCTCGGCCCAAAAGAGCCCGCACGCTTGTGTGGCCTATTTAGCCCAAATCTAGCCGCAGATATGAGATTCTCCTAGTCCAGTCTAATATATACTATATAATCATACAGTCTACTCATATGGGCCCACAGGCCCATTAGACCCACTTCGGCCCATCGTGGCCCAAGCAGCCTCAACCCACGAGAATACTACTTATGGCCTCAACTATCGCGTCGAAGCCCCCACACGTGCGCTCGCACGCTCATGTGGATACCATCGTCGGGTGACCGGTATTTTGGCATTTGTCGCTCTACATCTAGAGTAGAGAGAATACACACCTGATAGGAATCGAAAGCTGCTAATCCACGCTTCGAGCACTCCTATGCCCAACGCCCACCAAGGTATGTTTTCTCTCCAATCATAGATAGCTCTATATATAGCTAGCTTCTCGCCTTCCCTCTTTGTATCTTTCCGATGTGGGATCCCTCCGCTAGCAAATTTTAAATCCAACTCAAACTCTGGCCATCCAATCCGCAAAATAAATACTCCCTTGCTTGTCATGAGATTCGAACCCTTGCTCCCTTCAATAGCTCAACACGCCACTTGCCACCAAGCCACAAGCTCCTCTTGTGACTAAAATCATGCGCAACTAAATATAACCCTGTGGCCAAAGTCTAAATTCACTAAAAAAAAATAAAACAAAATGAAATGCAAGTGCCAAGACTTGTACCTTGGACCCCCTTGCTTCCTTGTGGCGTCACCCCCTTATCTCTTATGTGGCGTCACTTTGCCACTACACCACACACTCCACTTGTGTCATTTTTCTCCAGATTTTATTCTTAAAGCCTACCTACTAACTCTCAGGGGTTTTATTCACCTAAAACCAAAATTTTCCTAAAGCCTAAATTTGATCCTGGGACTTCATAGAAGCCCCCTAACCTTCCAAAATCACTCACCTAATAGGTCCAACTTGTCTTAGTGCCATTCTCTTGTTCTCAAAAAATTTTAAACACCCTCGTGCCCAAGGCACAATGGGCCTAATTCTGCTAGGCCCAAATTCGGGGCATTACATACATTTAGCTGGAGTTTAATTAAGTTAATTAATGGACTGAAACTTCTTAACTCTTGCTTAAAAATGTCCTTTAATGCTCCCTAGACCAGCTTGATTAATTGAAGTGAAGAATGAGCTGAATGGAGCTGCATTTGATGAACCAAAGAGTTATGATCAACTTTCAATTCTTCCTTGGGCAGCTGAACAAGCAGCAGCCATAATAAAGGCAACTTAGGTGTAGAAACAGTCCCTTGTGTGAACACTTGAATTCAATTGGCCTTGAGGTGTGAAAAGGGTGATTTGAGCAGCCACCCAGGTGAGAAAAATGGTGCTAGCTGAATAGGTTCAATGTGCATAGCTTCTTGGCTATTGGACTCCACGAACAACCACTTGGAGAAGCTAAAAACTGCTGCTGACTATTATTTCAGCTTAATTGCTCCAGCTCCAAATACATGTGCTCATTAATTTTGTCCATGCATTGGCTGAATGTGACCGAATGGTCACTTGGGAGAAGCCAATCATCAGCACACTTTGCATTAATCCTCATTCATGCACTTATTGTGTCCCTTGTACATGTACCTGCACTAAATAAATTCAGCAAATTAATCCTCTTTTAGACACATTAATCCAACAACTAAAACACATTAAAATGATGCATTCAGCTAGGACATATTAAACAAAAACAACTAAGACACATTTAAAAACCTGTATTTAAAATGTCCAGCTTAAGACACATTAAATTGCTGTAACTAGACATATTCAAAACATGTATTAAAATTTAAACACACTTAACTCAAATTAATAAATGTCAAATTCGAACATATTTATGGGCTGAAAACTAATTAACTAAGTTAACTAAAAATCATTAATTTTATTCCAGCAACTACGAAATGGATAAATTAAAATAAAAAAGCATCGAGCTCAATGAGCTAAGATTGAGCTTAATTGAGCTTAATTGAGCTCAAGGACCTGAAATTCCAGCTGAATCAAGCTCAATAAGCTAGGATCGAGCTGATCAACTAGAAGAAGAATGCAATTGATACGAGCACGCACCACCATGAGTCAAGTTTGAGCCGAGATCCGATGGTGTTACCTCAAGGGCCAATCACAACAGCTCGTGCAAAGCAATTCAAGGAAGCTGTTATAACTTTGCTTCAGCAAGTGTGGGACGATGTCATAGCTAGGCCTTTCAAACAAGCTGGTGGCAATTCCAAGAGTCCATGTCGCACTCCTCTACAAGCTCAACTTCAAGCTCACGAGCGCACCCCAGCTCAATCAGTTTATTCGGCTTTAGTATTAAATAAGTTTGATACATTAAATAAATTTGGACATATTAATTAGTTGGTTTAAATCTGGACAGATTAAATAAGCGTGATTATGCTTTAATTATTACATATTTAATAGTTAGGATTTATTATGCAAAGCTTAGGAGAAATTTAAGAGCATGCTGTCCATTTAATTGGTTTAGCTAAATTAGTTCATTAAGTTGTCCTAGCTCCAGCCAAATTTAAGACGTGTATTAACCATCTTTTATTTAATATGTTCCAGCTCAGAAACAAGGTTTAAATGTGTCTTAAGCTACTGGAAACTAATGAGTTTAATTTGAGTTAATTAGCTGAATTTATTTATGTGCAGGTGCATTGTTTGGGACGGCATTTAAGGCCATTAAGCATTCTTGGGACGGCACGATAAATGAGTTGTTTTTTCAGCTCTCCAAAGCTTCTTTCTCGTGAATAACAAGACCTTAAATGAGCTGCTGGTGCCTGGACGGCTTAAAAACAAAGTTGCTTCGTGAATGGTAAAGGAACAACATTAAAGGAGTTACTGGGCTTTGTTTCTCCATGTGTGGACAACATTTAAGAAGCATGCATGGACAGATTTGGATGACCATTCATGTCCCCAAGGCTGCCTAAAGAGCTACATGCCTATTCGGATTTTCAAGGTAGCTTATTCAAGTTCCCAATGCCGAATTTAATTTTGCAATTCAGCTCCCAACAATCCCATTAAATTTCGACTGCACCTAGGTCATTCTAGAAGCTGATTTTTGGTGTTCCTTGGCTGAATGTAGTCAGCAAATTAATGAGCTTATTCTAGACTAATCTAGCCTATTCAAAGGCTGAATTTCTTAAACATTAAGCATGACCATTCGGCTAACTAGGGAAGTCTATAAATTGCTTGCCATTTTCAATTGTAAGGGACTTTTACTAAATTAGTTAATGAAACTCTGTCGAATTTGAGAGAGCACATTTTCTCCAATTTCGTTTAAGGACTAGTTGGCTTATCTAGTGAGCTAGTGGCGTCAACCCTTTTCCTTTCCTATCCACCTATACCGAGGTTCCTATCCAATCTGATAGTGGGTCGAGGTCCAATTTCCATCCAAAACCAAACCTTAAGAACCTTATAAGCAATTTGGATCGATACCAATTTGGTGTTGGTTCTTGCTTGTTTCTTAAGACCAAATCGTACCATTCATGACCATTCTCTAAAACGAATACTCTATTATTTCCATCGAGCCTACACTTACCAATACCATTTCCTTAATAGCCGACCACTTCTTATTACCACATTAGACTCATATTTCTCAGCTCAGCCACTCGAACCCAAAGTAACCAATTACCCCAATCCTTCCTTAACCTGTAATTCTCTTCTAAATTCTTGAACTTAAAACCAAACGTATATCTTGCACTTCATTTGTTTCGAGTTATCTTCTTTTTCAATTTAAAATCCATTCTTATTCGTTTAAAGATTTTTTTACTTTTCTTTTTGAACTCAACATCTACTTCTTTGTTTACGATCGGGAAATCTCGAATACATCTTGAATTCAACTCGAAGACGGGATCATATCATCTGGTATTGGAGCCATTTAAAACAAGAAGTACGAAGCTCCGAAGACAATCCCGAAGTCAGCCTGTGAAGAATGGAAGTAAGTTGTATAAAAATCGTATTTAAAAAAGATCATATTAAAAAAATTCAAAATTGTAAAAAAAATAGTTTGAATCTGATTGTGAATTATCTGCTGTCTTTTCCTTGATTAAAAAAAATTCTCGACCCCATCTTACCTACCTTATTCCCTCACTTCCCCCTATCTTATCCCAAATTCTTTCTTTCAGCCTACCCTATCACCTTTTGCGATCGACCCCTAAGCCTACTATAAGGCATTGGCGAGTCTAGAAACAAAATTACGAGAAAGGAGGAGAGGTAAAAGGCACGGGAGTGTGAGCACATCTGAGGGGAGGTAAGAGCCGAACTAAGAGTGTAAACACGAGCGTGAGTGTCATTGAACTTCTTTCTTTCTGAGTGAATCATGAGGATTTGATTGTGAGGTTATATTATTTTTAAAATGTCACAAAATAGTGGACAAAATCTGGAAGAACAACAAGGGTGACAACTGGTCAGAAACATTCCGGACTTGCAAATGCAAGCCCTTTTGCACGAGATGGAATGACTACTTGATCAAAGACTTAACCCTCTTGAAGATCGGCTCTACCAAGTCGAGAACCAACGGTGCGAGTGTCCCAACCAACGACGAGAACAACCAAGAGTCCAAGACGACGATCTCAACAAACCTAGTGAGGATAAAAGCGACCACGAGTCTAACCTAAGCGTTGGGAGGAGAGATCCTCAAATCAGTGGACAAAGAGAACGAAGGAGGGAAGATGACGACTTCAAGAATATCAAACTCTCCATTCATCCTTTCCAAGGAAAATCTGATCCCGAGGCATACCTCGAGTGGGAGAAGAAAATTGAACTCTTGTTCAATTGTTACAATTGCTCCAAAAACAAGAAGGTTAAACTTGTCACGATAGAATTTCCAGATTACGCCATGATATGGTGGGATCAGTTGACCACTAGTCGGAGGCGTAACGGAGAATGTCCTATTACTACTTGGTATGAAATGAAGGCGGCCGTGCGACAACGATTCATTCCATCGTACTATCATCGGGAATTGCATCAAAGACTCCAAAACCTCATCCAAGGGAAGAAAAACATCGAAGACTATTATAAGGAAATGGAAGTGGCTATGATCCGTGCCGATGTACAAGAAGATCGAGAAGCCACAATGGCTCGTTTCCTAGTCGGACTCAACCGAGAGATTGCGAACATCGTAGAATTGCAACATTATATTTAGGTGGTGGACATGGCCTACATGGAAATCAAAGTGGAGAAGCAGTTAAAGCATGAAGGCATAAACCGAGTCTACTCCAATGCCAAACCTTCTAAGTGGGGCCAAAACACCAGCAAGGGAATTCCAACAAATCGACCAAAGGAATTCTCATCAACCCCTAAACAAACAATCCTATGGCCGAGACAAGCAAATGCAAGGCTCTTGAAAGTTCCACCGCTCGTTCAAGGGACATAAAGTGTTTTAAGTGCCTTGGCCAAGGACATATTGCGAGCCAGTGCCCGAATAGATGAACTATGGTGTTGTGGGCCGATGGTGATATCAAAACGGAAGATGAGTAGGAGAACGAGTCCGAATTGATTTCTGAAAATGAAGAGGACTTAGAGCAGCCCGTTGAAGGAGAGTTGCTCGTAGTAAAGCAAAGTCTAAGTCTCCAAAGTGTGGAGAATGAGGAGCAACACGAGAACATCTTTCATTCGAGATGTCAAGTGTAAGGGAAAGTGTGTAGTATCATCATCGATGGAGGGAGTTGCACGAATGTAGCAAGTACCCTCATGGTAGAAAAGTTGGGGCTGCCGACCACCAAGCACCTGAACCCATACAAGCTTCAGTGGCTTAATGATGGCGGATAACTCAAAGTAACAAAACAAGTCCTTGTGTCCTTTAGCATCGGGAAGTATTCCAATGAAGTACTATGTGATGTAGTGCCGATGCACGCAGGCCACCTACTCCTAGGACGACCATGGCAGTTCGACTGACGGGTGATGCATGATGGCTACACTAATAGATATACCTTTAAGCACCTTGGAAGGAACGTGACACTTGCACCCCTCACTCCGAAACAAGTTTACGAGGATCAACAAAAACTTAAACTATCTGTGGATCAAGCGAGAGAAAAAGAAAAGAGTGCAAAAGAGAAAGTTAAGAAAAATGAGCGAGAGAAAGTGAAAGAAAACAAAAGTTAGAGAAAAATGGAGAGGAACAAGAAAGTGGAAAAATGAGTGTCTTTGTGAGGGCTAGTGATATCCAGAGAGCGATGTTTTTGAGTCAACCGATGTATTTACTTTTGTACAAAGAGGCACTATTGAATACTAACGAACTAGCAGAAAATCTTCTCGTTTCTGTGTTGTCTTTGTTACAGGAATTTGAAGACGTCTTCTCGGATGATATACGAAGTGGGTTGCCTCCCATTCGAGGCATCGAGCATCAGATAGATTTGGTGCCCGGAGCTACCTTACCCAATTGCCCCGCATACTGGAGTAATCCTAAAGAAATAAAGGAATTATAAAAGCAAATCACCTAACTCTTAGACAAAGGATACATCCGAGAAAGCTTGAGTCCTTGTGCGGTACCAGTGTTACTCGTGCCTAAGAGAGATGGAAGTGGCAGATGTGTGTAGACTGTCGCGCCATTAACAAGATCACTGTTAAATATCGACACTCGATACCTCGTCTTGATGACATGCTCGATGAGCTAAGTGGTGCCCGAATTTGCACAAAAATCGACCTTAAAAGTGGCTACCATCAAATTCAGATGCATGAAGGCGATGAATGGAAAACGACCTTCAAAAAGAAACTAGGTTTGTACGAATGGTTGTAATGCCATTCGGCCTTACAAATGCTCCCAGTAATTTTATGAGACTGATGAATCATGTATTGCATGCGTTTCTTGGTAAATCTTGCATTGTATACTTTGACGGTATTTTGGTTTATAGCAGGACTTTGGAGGAGCATATCCAACATTTATGCGTGGTGCTGGAAACTCTACGAAAAGAGGTATTGTACGCTAACCTCAAAAAGTGTTCATTTTGCACTGATAAAGTTGTGTTTTTAGGCTATGTCATGAGTGCCAAAGGCTTGGATGTGGATCAAGAAAAAGTCCGAGCGATCCAAGAATGGCCGCACCCGATGAACATTAGCCAAGTCTGTAGTTTCCAAGGGCTGGCTAGTTTTTATCGCTGATTTGTGCCTAACTTCAGCACAATTGCCGCTCCCTTAACAAGCATAATTAAGAAAAACTCTGCATTTCACTGGTTTGATGATCAAGAACGTTCATTTAATTTGATTAAAGAATGCCTTGTGAAAGCTCCTTTGTTATCCCTTCCCGATTTCACTAAAACTTTTGAAATTGAGTGTGATGCCTCAGGTGTAGGGATCGGAGCTGTGTTGACCCAAGATGGAAGGCCGGTGGCGTATTTTAGCGAAAAATTAAGTGGAGTTGCCCTCAATTATCCGGTGTACGATAAAGAGATGTATGCCCTGATTCGATCACTCGAAAGTTGGCAGCACTATCTAAGACCAAGGGAGTTCGTCATTCATTCTGATCACGAAGCACTTAAATATGTCGAGGGCCAGCATAAACTCAATAAGAGACATGCTAAGTGGATTGAGTACTTAGAGTCTTTTTCATATGTCATCAAATACAAGAAAGGTAAAGAGAAAGTAGTGGCTGATGCCCTACCACGGAGGTATACCTTATTGACTACTCTTGATTCTAAGTTACTTGGTTTTCACTATATGAAAGAACTGTATATTGGTGACGATGATTTTAGAAATATATATGCTACTTGTGAAAATGGTTCTTTTAAGAAATTTTACAGGTACGAAGGTTTTCTTTTCAAAGAAAACAAGTTGTGTGTACCACAAGGCTCCATTCGAGAGTTACTTGTGTTGGAGGTGTATAGTGGTGGCCTTCTGGGTCACTTTGGGATAAGCAAGACGCTGTCAACCCTCCAAGAGCATTTCTATTGGCCACGGATGTGGAAAGATGTAGAATGGATTTGTGGATGTTGCATAGCTTGCAAACGGGCTAAATTGAAGGTTCAACCTCATGGACTATACACACCACTTCCCGTACCTGACACCCCATGGACCGATGTATCCATGGATTTTATCCTTGGGTTACAAAAAACTAAGACAGGGAAGGATTCAATCTTTTTTGTAGTTGATAGATTCTCTAAAATGTCCCATTTTATTTCATGTGCTAAGACTGACGATGTCGTGCATGTTGCTAACTTGTTTTTTAGGGAAATTGTACGGCTACATGATTTACCGAGAATGATCGTATCCAATCGAGATGTGAAGTTCTTAAGTCATTTCTGGAGGACATTATGGGGAAAACTTGAAACGAAATTAATGTTTTCGACCACTTGTCATCCTCAAACGGATGGACAAATTGAGGTGGTAAACCGGGTTTTATCAACTTTTTTGCGAGCATTGGTACGGAAGAACCTCAAGACGTGGGAAGAATGCTTGCCCCACATTAAGTTTTCCTACAATCATTCAGTCCACTTGGGATCTAAGTTTTCTCCTTTTGAGACTGTCTACGATTTTAATCCTCTTACTCCTCTTGACTTATTACCTTTGCCTAATGATAAATTTGTCCATACAGATGCAAGGAAAAAGGCCGAGTATGTCAAGGAATTACGTAGGAAGGTACGAGAGAACATTGAAGCTCAAACCGAGCAATACATCTGACAAGCCAATAAAGGACGAAAGGAAGTTGCGTTTGAACCCGAAGACTAGTTCCGGCTCGATGAAGATCTAAGTTTCACCGCGAGGAAACGGACCCTTTCAAGTCATCGAGCGAATCAATGAAAATTCATATAAGCGTGACTTACCGGGTGAGTACAATATTAGTGCTAGTTTCAATGTTTCTGACTTGACTCCTTTTGATGTAGGTACTGACTTGAGGACAAGTCAATTTCAAGAGGGGGGATGATACGAGCACGTACCACCATGAGTTAAGTTCGAGCTGAGATCCGATGGTGTTACCTCAAGGGCCGATCACAAGGGCTCGTGCCAAGTAATTCAAGGAAGCTGTTATAACTTTGGGTTAGCAAGTGTAGGACGATGTCAAAGCTAGGCCTTTCGAACAAGCTGGTGGCAATTCCAAGAGTCCATGTCGCACTCTTCTACAAGCTCAACTTCAAGCTTACGAGCGCACCCCAGCTCAATCGTAGCTCATGTGTCCACACTGAGCTCAATAAGTTTATTCGGCTTTAGTATTAAATAAGTTTGATACATTAAATAAATTTGGACATATTAATTAGTTGGTTTAAATCTGGACAAATTAATTAAGCGTGATTATGCTTTAATTATTACATATTTAATAGTTAGGATTTATTATGCAAAGCTTAGGAGAAATTTAAGAGCTTGCTGTCCATTTAATTGGTTTAGCTGAATTAGTTAATTAAGTTGCCCTAGCTTCAGCCGAATTTAAGACATGCATTAACCATCTTTTATTTAATATGTTCCAGCTCAGAAACAAGGTTTAAATGTGTCTTAAGCTGCTGGAAACTAATGAGTTTAATTTGAGTTAATGAGCTGAATTTATTTATGTGCAGGTGCATTGTTTGGGACGACATTTATGGCCATTAAGCATGCTTGGGACGACACAATAAATGAGCTGTTTGTTCAGCTCTTCAAAGCTTCTTTCTCGTGAATAACAAGACGTTAAATGAGCTGCTGGTGCATGGACGGCTTTAAAAACAAAGTTGCTTCGTGAATGGTAAAGGAACAACATTAAAGGAGCAGTATTAAAGGAGTTGCTGGGCTTTGTTTCTCCATACGTGGCCAGCATTTAAGAACCATGCATGGACGGATTTGGATGACCATTCACATCCCCAAGGCTGCCTAAAGAGCTGCATGCTTATTCGAATTTTCAAGGTAGCTTATTCAAGTTCCCAGTGCCGAATTTAATTTTGCAATTCAGCTCCCAACAATCCCATTAAATTTTGACTGCACCTAGGTCATTCTAGAAGCTAATTTTTGGTGTCCCTTGGCTAAATGTAGTTAGTAAATTAATGAGCTTATTCTAGATTAATCTAGGATATTCAAAGGCTGAATTTCTTAAACATTAAGCATGACCATTCGGCTAATAGGGAAGTCTATAAATAGCTTGGTATTTTCAATTGTAAGGGGCTTTTGCTTAATTAGTTAATGAAACTCTGTCGAATTTGTGAGAGCACCTTTTCTCCAATTTCGTTTAAGGACTCATTGGTTTATCTAGTGAGCTAGTGGCGTCAACCCGTTTCCTTTGCTATCCACCTATACCGAGGTTCCTATCCAATCCGATAGTGGGTTGAGGTCCAATTCCCATCCAAAATCGAACCTTAAAAACCTTATAAGCAATTTGGGTCGATACCAATTTGGTGTTGGTTCTTGCTTGTTTCTTAAGATCAAATCATACCATTCGCTACCATTCTCTAAAACAAATACTGTATTGTTTCCATCGAACCTACACTTATCAAGACCAATTCTGATACGATCCAACCCGAGGCACTAATATTTGACAATTTGATGAGCTCGAATTAAATGAATCAAGTCTCGTGGAGCTGTTGTGCACTTTGGTGCACGTCCAAATCAGCTCATTTGAGCTCGTTTTAGCTCATTGAGCTGAATTAATTATATTGCTTAATTTTAAATAAAATGAACTTCTAATTTAATTTTCAGCTTTGCATTTAGTTGGCATTTTAAATATTTGCATTTAAGCATATTAGTTTAATAAGAGTTGCTGATCATCATTTCAACTCATCTTAGTTTAATTAATTGAGTTTCTTTTCATGAATTTAATTTAATAGTTGCTTCTTTAATTAATCTAGTTACTAGGTTAATTTATTGATGCATGAGTTAAAGTTCATTTAATAATGCTTTTCTTAATTAAACTAGTTGCTGAAATAAATGATGCATAAGTGTTAGTTCATTTATTTAAGTTAGTTGTTAATTTGTTTTAAGTTTAAAAATTGAATAAATGTGTCGGTTACATGTGTTCATTGCAGGTGACTTTTCAGCTCACATCCATTACATTTAAAAGCTGTTATGCATTCAATAAGATGGCTTTTCAAGTGACTTCGGTTAAAAAGAGGGGGCTGTTACAAAGAGGCTTTATACATCATTAAGAAGTTGTTTTATCAATTAAAGGAGAGCATTATTCTTCTTTAAATTCGGCATCATCTTTGTTCATCTTCCATAACCGTTTGTTTCATGAGTAATCACTACATGCATTCAATTTTCCATCAAAGAAGCTGGTGACTTTTCGGTTGGTCATGGAGACTTCAAAAGACTTTGACAGCAACTTAATTGAATAAATAAATCACATTAAAGGTTGGAGTTACTTGGGTTAGAATTTTAAAAGTTGTGACTTTTTATTTGAGCTCATTATTAGCTTCATTAAAAGTGACCATTCAGCTAGCTTCTTTTAACACTATAAATAGTTGTAATCAGCCTATTGTAAGGGACTTTTGACTTTTGAACCTTAATAAAATTTATGAACATTGAATTCTTGAGTGAGTTTATCTCCTCTCTATTTTTCCTACAAGTTTCTTAGACTTATCAAGCTTGCTTGTGGCGTCTTTGACTTGTTCATCCATCCCCTTATACCATCGATTCTTACTTTGTTAAGTAACGGGTCGAGGTCCATCTTCAAATTCCATTGTTCACCTTAAACCAAATAGAAATCGGGGTGACACTTTCATGTAGTGTTAATCGCTTCTTTCGTTTAAGTTCACTTTTCCATTCCCACATATTATCCTCTACTTAATTTATCTCCATTCATACTCAAACCGAGCCATTTCGAAACACCATCTTCCTTTCTTAATTCTAGCTGAACCTAACCTTCCATCTTCTAAATCGTTTCCATAATTTCTCAACCTCCAATTCCTAACTTAAATTCATTTATAAAAGCAACCCTATTCAAAGCTTCTACAAACTTAACCATATTTTCTTTTTTTTTTTTGAAGACTCAATCTCTCCTCGTAGACGATCGGGCATCTCACATACGACTCGACTCACCCCGGGGTGGATCGTGTAATTTGGTATCAGATCTATTTAAAACGAGGAGTACCGATGTTCGTATTCAATCTCGGAAGTAGGTTCGTGTTAAAAAAAATTCGAAATTAAAAAAAAGTTCAAATTGTATTCAAAGTGTTCTATTGTACTTAATTTCGTGAATTTGAAGTGAAAAAAAAATTCAAAATTACAGAAAAAAGTGAAGTTTTGTGATCTTGTTAGTTTCTCCATTTCTTCTCCTCAAATTTCTGAGTTCCCTAAGCCATTATTTTCAGCTTCCTATCCCGATCATTCAAGATTTTTATTCCCATCATTTGCTATTTTCCCAACTCACCCAACGCCACATCTATCAACTTCTTCTTTTTCTTTCAGCCTACCTTAACCTATAACGATTTTTCCTTTGCTTAAATCATTTGCAACTGACCCCTAAGCCTACGATAAGGCCTTGGCGAGTCCGAATACGAAATTGTGAGAGAAAGTTTGAGAGGTAAAAAGGCACGAGTGAGTGAGATCATTCGAGTGGAGGTAAAAGCCAAACGAGTGTAAACACGAGCGAGAGTGTCACTTTTCCTTCTTCTTTCTGAGTGAAATCGTGAGATTTGTGGCGAGGTAATTAATTTTTTAGAATTAACATATTTCTTTCCAGCAACAAAAATCATGTCTCGCGAAGAGTTCACCGAATTAAAGTTCCAATATTTGGTGCAAGAAATGGAAAGTATGGTGAATTTAAAATTCGACAAATTGCACGAGAGATTAAATCGTGTGGAACAAAGAGATCCCTATGAACGAGTTTCTTCAAGTCAAAAAATGGAGCCGAGGATCCCACGAAGATATACCCCCAATTACTACTTGAAGAAGAATACCCATCATGATTCATTTTCGCCATCGACTTCGAGACAAAAAGACTCATGTTATGAATCCTATTCGAAAAGAGGGTCTGATCAAGAGTCCTTTTTATCAAGGAATCCAAGATGAAAAGAGACTGATCTTGATTTTGAATCCTTTTGAGATGATAGATATACTTCTTCAAGAACTTCAAAGAAAACATCCATGGAGTATTTTTCTCGAAGAAATGTTTGTGAACCAAATGTAAATAATTTTCCTTCTTTTGGAAATCCTTGTTATCATGATTCTTTTGTAACATCATGTAATAGAAAAGAAGATAAGGAAAAAGAAAGAAAAAGAGAACATTGAAAAAGAAAGAAAAGAACTCGAATTGGAAAAAGAAACAAAAGAACAAGATGAGCGAGAAAAAAGTGAGTGTTGGTTCAACTAACCCATTTGAACTTTGTTCTTGTTCTATTTCTTCTCTTTAGATTCCCGAAGGTCCAAAAGATGATTGTCAACTTCAATACCAACCCCACGCAAAGGTAAGATTGAAAACGAAGTGGAACCACACGAGCCGGAAGGTAAGCAAGGTAAGGAAATTCTAAACAAGTCACGGCAATCTGATGTGAAATTTCTCAATGAAATTTTCGGTGACTTAATTTTTAAAAGCTTACATTATTCTCCTTCGATTAACTTTGACTCTTTGAATGTTGATTTTGCAAAATGTCAAGTTTTCACGAAAGGCAAACAAATTATTCGGATTAGGTGATTTCGTGAATCAATTTTTGCCTCTTGAAAAATCTTTGAATTTGTGCAATTCTATTTCGACAAGTGCAAAGAGTTTTGTTTGTATGATGCCGTGTATGCAAAAATATTTTTGGTTTAACTTGTTTGATTTAATGACACCATTGTTACATTTTGACTTAAATAATCAAACACATGTTTTTAAATCGGGAATATGAATTGGTACATTTTGTGAGAAAATCGAGCATCATCAATTGTGTACAAAAAATTTCTATCATTTTGATACGTGGTCTTTGAATAAGGTAGCGAAATTTGGCCACTTTGTTTTCAATTTCAATTCGCTCATGAAACAAGTTTTGTGGTTGTACTTGAAGTTCACCTTTCATCTAAAAAAGGATGATTCGAATGCGAACCTCAAATACACTACAATCCCGAGGAGAGAAGGTTTGTTCTAATGAAGCCAGGTAAAATCAACCCTTATCTTTCTGCCCGAAAAGGTAAGATGCTTGAAAACTTTGAAGCGTTTTTGTTCTCCTCGGAAGGTGATAAAACTTGCGTTGATGAATTGGTTTTCGTAAAATATTTAGATCATGATATGCTTAAATGTTTAGTTTGTCTGTTTATGATCTATATGTCCTGATGGTTGATAAAAAGATTTTGGTGTTCGATAAATTTTATAATTCATGTATGAGAGAGTCTATAGTTGATCGTCTAATGCAAGGTATGATTGTGCAATTTTATGAATCATGTGAATTATTGCAAATATCTGCTTGTGACGATTATGTCTACCATTTGATTTGTTACTCGCATGCAAGCCTTGAAGCCTATCCAATTATGTTTCAATCATTTGACAAGTCATTATTTCTTTTGTATGATAAACTGATTCTGTGAGAGACCAATTTTGACCTTAATCAGAACGGTGGTTTCGGGACCACAAATCCGAGCCCAATAAATATTTTAATATTTTATTTTGTGTCTATTATGGGTGAATTGATGTATGTGAATGTTTTGCAGAAGAATTTAACCGTTTGAGTGTTTAATTAGCAAAAGGGATTAAATTGCGAAAAGAATCAAAGTAGTAAACATGAAATAAAATAAGGGGCTAAGTGACTTATGCTTCAAACATAGGGATTTGCATGTCAAATTCCCCATTTTTAGAAGGGTGGACGGCAAGCATGCATTAAAATAATCTATAGTCTTAAATTTTTGTTTTTAAAACATTATTAAAGTGTAAGCATGCTAAGAATATTAAGCTTTTCAAATTATATTATAGTTTAAGTAATATTATACTAAAAGCATGCTAAAATAATGTGTTAGTAGAATTAAACAAAAAGGAAATTATTTTTACATCTCTCCCTCATTCATCCTACCCGAAACTTACCTTCAAGAAGAGAAGAAACTCATCTTCTTCATTCGGCTGTTGCATGTGTCTCTAAGGTGAGGTATCAAGCTCCATTTTTTGATGATTTTGCATGGTTGTGTTGGTAGTCTTATATACTATCGAATTCTTGTGCAAAATTTGAGATTAAAGCTCCCCTTAGATTCGGCCATGATCTAGTTCTATGGCCTTTTCATGTTCGATGAAAGCATGTTGGCTATGGTTGGTCAAATTGTTTGATAGATAAAAAAAAAAAAATGGGTGGGTACTTTAGCTTGATTTTAATAAGTCTTTTTATATAGAAATTGTTTGCCTTGGATGCTAATAAAAATCATGTTAAATTTTGGGTTTAAACAAGCTAATATTCGGCTGGGATTAGGATGAATAAATTGTGGTTATTTAGCTTGTTGCTTGGTCTTATGTTGAAGAAAATGCATGGGTACATTGAATTGGCATATTCGGCCATAAGAGAGAATGAAATTGAGTTATTGTATTCGGTTATATATGTACACTTTTATCAAGTTAATATATAGCCATAGACAAGAAGATAAGTTTTAAGTTAAAGTACATTAAAGAGATTATTACCAATGTGTTAAATGATATTATTGAATATACTTGAACAAGATAGGGGGGATAATTGGCAAAATACATATATATATATATATTATATGATCTTGTTTTTAAATTGAATGGAAGTGTGGTTTAATTGGTTTAATTGAACCAAATTAGATCAAGATCAAAAGGAGAAGAAGTTGGAGCGAGGAAAAGCTAAACTAAACGAATAGTTGGAGATTTTGAATCTATCTACTTCTAAGGTAAGTCCTTTAGCTAAAATACGTCAATAAATCAATTATGAATTTAGTGAATGATAAATTGTGGAAATTTAAAGTATAAATTCATGATATAGCCGAATGTAAATGTATAGTATTGAAGTGAATTTATTTGGCTAATGCAAGGTGAATAAGTAAGTTCTTGAGCAATCTTATGTTTTAAGGTTATTTACAAATCTAATAAATGATAGAATTTGTATGAGTTGGTGTAAAACCATGAGTTGGCCGAATGTGATGATGATGGATTGGGTTGATTTCAAATATATTTAATGTAATGTGAATAAACGCATATGGTTCGATATGTGACAGCGAAATGCGAAAAGCATGTAAAACTATTTTGATATTCGGGCTTTATGCCTAGCAGGCCTCGTGCCGGTGACATAATCGGGCTTTGTGCCTAGCAGGCCTTGTGCCGGTGACATAATCGGGCTTTGTGCCTAGCAGGCCTTGTGCCGGTGACATAATCGGGCTTTACGCCTAGCAGGCCTTGTGCCGGTGTTACTTTTCAGGCTTTTACGCCTAGCAGGCTTGATGCCGGTGATATATTTTACAAAAGAGAAATTGAATCTTTGTTCAAGACAATTTAAAGCTAATTTGTTAAGTATACGGTTCAGGTAAGCATGTAAGGTATGCTATGTTTAATATTACTTGGGTCAAATTAATATCAGGAGAATTGTGTTATATATGTTCGAAGTTAATATTGATGGATGTAATGTGACGGAAGTCGAGCTTAGAATGTGCTATTATGGAACCATTGGTTTTCATGTATAAATGTTAAGAAAGTAGATTTCCATGCGATATGCTTATATGAACTACGAAGAAATGTAGGTCGAAGGAAATGATTCCTAATTCACTTGGGTTACTGAATTACTAGTATTTGGCTTTGTATAAACTATTTACTTAATTGCTATGTGAAATGCCATAAGTTGATTGCTTTCATTTCACAAATAATTAAATGCTTTATTATCATGAGTTAGGACTTACTAAGCTAGTAAGCTTAATTATGTGTAATGTTTCCTCTGTTTTATAGATTAGGAGCAAGCTACAAGCTCATCGGGATTGTTCGGAAAGTCGCTCACACTATCAATCTACATTTTGGGTACTCTTTCATTTTGGTTTTAAGCGAAGGCATGTATAGGAAAGACTTGGTCTTTGTTTGATGAAATCTTAAGGTTCATGTATAAAATAGCCATGCGAATATGGCTAAATTTTTAGTTAAGTACGTTGTTGTGTTTTTGAAATGTATGTTGGGTCATGGTGGCAATGTTTGTAACACCCCAAACCCGGCCCACAAGCCATGACCGGATCTGGTGTGTCACGGAATAAAGAAATTCGAAAGGTTTGGATTAGTAGTAGTAATTTAAGAAAATTTTTGTTAAGGGTATGAAACGGTGTTTGTTAAAACTCAAGTGGGTTGATTCGATTGAGTTGAAAATCCTTTCTTCCTTTAAAACCATTTGACCATTTAAATTTTAGAACATTAGTGTGATCGATAGCTTTAGAAAATTTTGTTACCCGAGGGTAGCATTTTTGAAAACGCGTACAAGTACTTATTTTTTTTGAAAACGTTACTTTTAATCGATTTGCATAACCGTTCGTAAGTTCATTAGTTGGAAAGTAAAGTAAAAACAACTACCTAACCATCCAAACTAATAATAAGCGGCCATATTACAACCCAATCGAATTGTAGTAAATGATTAAACTTAAAACGGGGCAAAATAAAATTTCGAGTCCACAAAACCAACATGGCCGCCTCGAGCTCTCCTCGGCTCCGCATCCGTGCTCTACTCACCTGCAAGAAGATATGGGAAGGGGTGAGTCACCAAGACTCAGTGTATAAGTCCCCAACCCGGGAAATAACACTCATACACAAGATATTAGTATAACATGCAATTATGCAACCCAACCTAGCCATCCATGCTCCTTTTCTACCCCGTGTGGTACCAAACCACTGGTGGTGCCAAACCACTGGTGACTTATAGTCACGATATCCGTCAATACGTGTGGTGCCAAACCACTGGTGGTGCCAAACCACTGGTGACCCGAAGTCACAATCAAATGATGGGGCCAACCCATCGTGTGATACCAAATCACTGGCGTCGATCCCGTATCTCAAAAGTGGGGCCAACCCACGGTGGTACTAAGCCACAGGGACGAGACGCTATGAGGTGCCAAACCTCTGGAGGTACCAAACCTCTGGTGACCGTAGTCACAATGTGTTACCAAAACACTGGTGTCCGTCGACACGAATATTACTCCCTCTCATCAATCCCACCATCATCATGGTCATATCACAAGTATCATGATTCCATATATCATGCAATCGTACATATCATAGCATTTTTCCGCATATGATGATATATACAACACATATCGTAAATCGAGTAATAGGGGACTTACCCGAATACCAAGCTTATGCCCACTAGGCAAAGTAACCACATGAGAGGTTATAATATTATCAAACAACAGTTTATACTAATAAAGTGTGTAAGAGCTTACACACCTATTTAATCGAAGAGTTAACTAGGATTCTCGTATCTCAGATGTGTTATTACAAAGGTCCCGAACTTGTCCTCGTGATGTTCCTATATTCGGCCATCATAGATTATTAATCAGAAAGCCCTAATTACCTAATTAGAAATCCTAATAAAATGTGGCCCGAATATAGCACTCACCTTACACCAACTTGGTCACTAACCAAATCTCGAAGATTCACAACATTCGGCTATAGCCTTCCCTGAAATCGGATTTAGTGTTCATTTAGAGACCCAAGGCCATTCGGCCCTAGCATGTATTCACACCCAAAGAGTTTGTTGTTCCTTACCTTAACAACTGACTTGCCCTTTAAGCACCATGATTCGGCACTCCTTTTGGTGTTTAGAGGTTTCGGCTATCATATGGAACAGAAGTAAGTCAATATTTCGATTGTTACAATGTGAAGAAATATTAAAAGAGGAGTAGCAGAGGGTCGGTGCTATTCAAATCGCCCCAAGGAAAGAAAAAGGTCCCTTACCTTAAGATTCGGCTTGACCTTAAAACCACCTTGATTTCGGCACTAAGAAGATAAGGAGAAATACAGGAAGAGAGGGTTTACAAGTCAAGTTTTCGGCTTAACATTAAATGCAAAGGATCAAAGCCATCTAAGCTTGCCGATCTCAACCCCCCCTTTCTCTATGCATAAACGGCTACCCCAAGATGAAGAGAAGAAATTTCGAGAAATCTTGGCCAAATAACTACTTGAAGGGAAATAGGACCAAACTAAGAAATCTTAGCACCTCCAAAGCTCTCAAAATCGAATGTTGAGGCCCTTAGGAATTTTCTTCATGTTCGGCCATGCACAAAGGGAGAGAAGGAAGAACAAAGCAATCTTTTAGCCAAACATTCGGCCGAGCAATGGATTTGAAAGAAAAAAAAAGAAATAGTAACCCCTTGCAAAACTTCATGGCCGGCCAAGCTTCCCTTGTTCTTCTTCTTTTGATAAAATTTCCCTCCCCCAAAAAGCATCATTCCCATAATGTTCTTCCTATTTCCAACAATTAAAATAAAGAGAGAGAGCTAACCCCATGTTTCCATTATCATCAAAAATAGTAAGTAAAATTAATAAAATATTAATAATGAAAGAATATGAGGCAGCCATCCAAATTGGTTCCCCCACGCGTGCATGTGCATGCAACTACCAAAGCATGCCGTCCCAAGCAAAAAGAGAAAAAAGAATTCCTTCCATGCGCTGCTGGGTCTCGAACCTGGGACCTGGGAGGGATTGCCCACGCCTCTGACCATTCTGCTACTGCACTATATCTGTTATAATAGCGTTGCAAATTTCTCTTTAAGCTTCCAAGATTGGCTACCTCACGCATTTAATGCCAGATAAGAAAAAAAAACAAAACACCTCACTGCAGCCCAGGAGTTTCGAACCCGAGACCTGGAGAAGTGTAGCGCCCCAGCCACTCGGCCAATTGACTTTCATGTCAAAAACCCGCTGCATATATTTTTTTTAATCCTTCCCCAAGGCTCCTTCCCGCATTAATTGCCAAAGGTAAAATAAAATACCTGATTGCTGCCCAGGGGTTTCGAACCCGAGTCCTGGAGCAAACTCCACGCCCCAGCCACTCGGCCCATTGGAATTTCATGACATGAACCCCTCTCAAATTTCCTTTAATCACTTCTCTGCTCGTTCCACTGCTACAACGTTAAGACGAAAAAATAAAACTGCTCATGCTATCCCAAGGATTCGAACGCGTGACCTCACGAGCACCCTTAGCGCCCTAACCACCTCTCCCACCTGGACTTCCATGTCAAAATCGCGTCGCATTTTTCCTTTAAGCCTTCATTTGTTAGCGTCCTTTGCCTTAATCTCCAAAGGCCAAAAATTACAATACCCCTATACTCCAATTGCGACTCGAACACGCGACCATTTGGAGTCTGCGCCTTGCTGCAAGCGCCCAAGCCGCTCGGCCAGTGCTCATTTCCTGGAAATAAACGCATTGGAATATTCTTTTAAAGCCTTTCTCGGCGTTAATGCCCCTTCCAACAAAATAAAACTTATGCCACCCCCTCGACTCGAACCCCAGACGTGCAGCACCTATTTAAGGTACTCTAGCGCCTCAACCATCCTGCCAGCAGCTCCTTTGAGGTGTGTTTTGCACCGATAATTTATTTAAAACCTTCTTTCTTAAGGCATACAAAATAAAGAAATTATGAAATTACAAATTACCCTTAAATTAAGATGTTACAGTTCTACCCCCCTTAAATAATTTCGTCCTCGAAATTACCTGGGTCAGAAAAGTTGGGGGTATTGCTGCCGTATCGCATCCTCGGGCTCCCAAGTAGCTTCCTCCACGTCATGATTCCGCCATAGGACCTTCACTAAAGGAACTGACTTCCTTCGCAAAACTTTCACATCCCGATCTAGGATCTGCACAGGTTCTTCTTCCATCGTCAAATCTGGACTCACATCAACTTCCTCAACTGCCAAGACGTGTGATGGATCAGAACGATAGCGTCTAAGCATGGAGACATGGAACACATCATGAATCTGACTCAGTTCTGCAGGTAACTCGAGCTGATAAGCCACTGGTCCCACTCGTCTCAGCACCTTAAACGGTCCAATGAACCTTGGGCTTAATTTGCCCTTCTTCCCAAATCTTAACACTTTCTTCCATGGCGAGACCTTCAGAAAAACTTCGTCTCCTACGGCAAATTCTATGTCCCTCCGCTTGAGATCAGCGTAAGACTTTTGCCTATCCGAGGCTTCTTTCAATCGAGCTTGGATCTTCTTCACCTTATCCTCAGTTTCTGCAACCAATTCCGGTCCTAACATCTGTCGTTCACCCAACTCTGTCCAACAAGTGGGGGTACGACACCTCCTACCATACAATGCTTCATATGGTGCCATCTTAATACTTGCCTGATAACTGTTGTTGTATGCGAATTCAGCTAATGGCAAAAATTCCTCCCAACTACCTCTGAAGTCCAAAACGCAGCCTCTTAACATGTCCTCTAGAATCTGAATGACTCTTTCCGACTGCCCGTCAGATTGTGGATGGAACGCTGTACTGAAATCCAACCGTGTACCTAAAGCCTGATGTAGTGCTCTCCAAAACCTCGATGTAAATCTGGGGTCTCTGTCTGAGATGATCGACACTGGCACACCATGCAGCCTCACTATCTCCGCCACATACAACTTAGCTAACCTCTGAAGTGAATAATCCACCCTAACTGGGATGAAATGAGCCGACTTGGTTAGACGGTCCACAATCACCCAAACTGCGTCCTTCTTGCTAGGCGTGAGGGGTAGCCCACTGACGAAGTCCATAGTGATCCTCTCCCATTTCCACTGAGGAATCTTCACCGGTTGAAGTAACCCAGATGGCAACTGATGTTCCGCTTTTACCCGCTGACACGTGAGACACCTTCCCACGAATTCAGTTACCTCGCGCTTCAACCCTGGCCACCAGAACTGCTTTCGTAAATCTCCATACATCTTGCTACTTCCAGGATGCATAGCGTATGGGCTGCTATGTGCATCCTGAAGAATTCTTTGTCTCAAACCCACATCATTCGGCATACAAGGCCGTCCTTGAAAACACAGCACCCCATCACCAGTCAAACTATGCCCTTCCAAACCGCCATCTTCAACTTGCAACCTCCGAGCATTTAAACTGTCATCCCCTAATTGCTTTTCCTTAATTTCCTCGATCCAAGTTGGCTTAATTTGCAATTCTGCCAAAAGACTTCCGTCGTCGTATAGACTAAGACGAGCAAACATCGCCCTTAAGTCTGTCACGATCTTTCGGCTCAGCGCATCAGCCACCACATTAGCCTTGCCTGGATGGTACTCAATTGAACAGTCGTAGTCCTTCAGCAGTTCGATCCAGCGGCGTTGTCTCAAATTTAATTCTTTTTGCGTCAAAAGATACCTCAGACTTTTATGATCCGTATAGACGATCGATTTCTCTCCATACAAGTAATGCCTCCATATTTTCAAAGCAAAGATCACTGCCGCTAACTCCAAGTCATGAGTAGGATAGTTAACCTCATGAGGTCTTAGTTGACGGGATGCATAGGCCACCACCTTCCCCTCCTGCATCAACACACATCCCAAACCATTATGGGACGCATCACAATAAACCGTGAACAATTTCCCCGCCTCAGGCTGCACCAAAACTGGAGCTTCCGTCAAAATCTTTCTTAGCTTATCAAAGCTTTCTTGCTGCTTCTCTGACCAAACAAAAGGGACTCCTTTCCTTAATAGCTTAGTCAACGGTGCTGCGATTAAGGAGAATCCTTCCACAAACCTTCGATAATACCCGGCCAGACCCAGAAAACTTCGAATTTCTGCCACTGTCCTAGGTGGTTTCCACTCCAACACCGCTTCGACCTTGCGGGGGTCCACTCTAGTCCCTTCTGCTGACACTACGTGACCCAAGAAGGTCACCTCTCTAAGCCAGAATTCGCATTTACTGAATTTGGCATACAACTGCTCCTCTCTCAGCACTTGTAGAACTATGCGCAAATGTCTATCATGCTCTTCCTCCGTTCTTGAGTAAACCAATATGTCGTCTATAAACACCACGACAAATTGATCCAAGTACTGCTGAAACACCCTATTCATCAAGTCCATGAATGCTGCCGGCGCGTTGGTCAACCCAAACGGCATCACTAAGAACTCGAAATGCCCATACCGGGTACGAAATGCCGTCTTGTGCACATCAGCTTCTTTCACCTTAAGTTGATGATAGCTCGATCTAAGATCTATCTTTGAGAACACCGAGGCACCCTTCAGTTGATCAAACAGGTCATCAATCCGAGGCAACGGATACCTGTTTTTGATTGTCAACTTGTTTAGCTGACGGTAGTCGATACACATTCTCATTGACCCGTCTTTCTTCTTGACAAACAACACAGGTGCTCCCCACGGAGATATACTAGGTCGAATGAACCCTCTATCCAAGAGTTCCTGAATTTGAGCCTTTAGCTCCACCAACTCCTTCGGTGCCATTCGGTAGGGTGCTATGGACACAGGTGCCGTTCCGGGCAACAAGTCTATACCGAACTCAACTTCCCGATCTGGAGGCAGACCCGGAAGTTCTTCAGGAAACACATCAGCGAATTCCCCTACAGTTCGGACCTTCTCAACTGTTGACTCCTTAGCCTCCAAGGCATAAATTTGAACCAACAATGCTTCACACCCTTTTCTGATCATTTTCTCGGCCTTCAAGGCAGTCACTACATTGGATAGATAATCTCTTCTGTTACCTATCATGACCACTTCCTCACCCTCGGCCGTCTTTAGAATCATACGCTTAGCAGCGCAATCCAACCTTGCCTGATACTTAACCAGCCAGTCCATTCCAAGAATTAGGTCGAACTCCCCAAACGGTAGTTCCATCAGGTCGGCCACAAACCCCTTGGAGTTCTAGGGGTATATCTCTGTATAGCTTGTTCACCATCACAGAGTGTCCTAGAGGGCTAATTACAGTCATCTCGCTAGAAGTAGTCTCAAAATCCAAGTTCATAGTCTCTACCACACTACTGGCAATGTATGAATGCGTCGAACCCACATCAATTAATGCAACATAAGGGAGACCAAAAATTAGGAACGTACCGGTGATGACGTCCGGTGCGTCACCCTCCTCGCGACGCCTCGCTGCGTAAACTAAGCCAGGCTGCCTGGCTTCGGTGTTGCCTGCTCCTTTGCCCTGAATCCCACGACCTCGATTAGGACTATTGCCTCCTCTACCATTACCACGACCCCGCTGCGGTGGCCCCACGTTCCTTGCTGGAGTACGGTTCTGACCCTCTGGCTGATTCCTTGCCATCTTCCGAGGACAATCTCTTACACGGTGATCCGGGGATCCACATTCAAAGCAACCCCTTTCACCGGTGTAACAACCTCCCCAATGTGACTTTCCACAGCGATTACACTGAGCCGGTCTCTGGTTAGAAGTCATGGGCCTCCCAGCCTGATTCGGCCCACTCTGTCTGGCCCTCTTTTGCGCAGTATTTCCCGATCCAGACGACCCAATACCTCTTTTCTGCTTGCTCCTATCATAGCTTTGCCTCACAGACTCCCGGACTCTCTCGGCCACCTTGGCCTTTTCCACCAGAACAGCGAACTCCCGCACCTGTTGTGGAGCAATCAACAGCCTTAAGTCATCCCTAAGTCCGTCTTCAAAGCGGACACAACGATCGTGCTCAGTTGACACGACTCCCCGAGCATAGCGGCTCAGTCTCAGAAATTCTGCCTCATACTCAGATACCGACTTATTTCCTTGTACCAGTCCCAGAAAGGTCTTCCTCTGAGTATCAGTATAACCGGTGCCTACATACTTCTTCTGATAAGTAGCTTTGAAGTACTCCCAAGTAAGGTCGTCTGCTGTAGCGCCGTCTCGAACCGTGAGCCACCACTGGTATGACTCGTCTTTTAGAAGCGACACCGCTCCTTTCAGCTTCTCCTCATCTGTTAAGTCGAGATCGTCCATGATCCTCTCAGTTGATTCTAACCAATATTCGGCTGTATTGGGGGCGACACCTGACACACCCTGAAATACTTCAGCTCCATTGGATCGGAGCCGCTCAGATACAGACTTCCGAGCTCCTGTACCTCTACTGGTCTCAGCCATCATTTCTAGCACACGCAGCATAGCCTGCGATACCGACTCACCCCCCGTCTGATCCTGGGGTCCATCACCAAAAGTTGGGGGTGGCGGTGGGGGTGGTATCTCATTATCCGATCCTTGGCCCGACCTAACTGGTTCTGTCACGGCCATCCGGCCTCTACCGCGTCCCCGACGGCCGCGACCTCTAGAACTCATTCTTATGGCGCAATCTGTCTTAAAAGTTTTATGAGTTAGTCACTGTTCCACTCATTATTAGCAAAGAATCTTATGGGCGAGATTTTGAAGTTGTTCTTTCGATCAAACAAGTTTCAAGTCTTCTATCGTAATTCGAAGATATATATTCACTTATTCCATCACTTTCTATGTCCAATTCTTAACCCGGGGGTATTTTCGTCCCTTACCCTACAGGGGTATTTTGGTAACAAAACAGTGTAAGTTTGACAAATCAAAGGAAATTTATAAATTGCAAAACTTGGGGTTCGTTTTGAGGGATTGTCTTCCAACTTGATAGTGTTGCAAAAACCTTTTTGAAAATCAGGGTCATTTTGGTAATTTGCAATTTAGGGGCAATTTTGTAATTTTCCAAAAGCACAACATTTTTGACATTTTGCAAATTAGGGATTTTAGGTATGCTTGTAAAATAAGGAAAATTTTGTTTAAAAAGAGATTTTGAGGTAGTTTGGTAGAATTTTTAAAACTAGGGGCATTTTCGTAATTTACCCCTAAGGGTATTTTGAAATGTTCATAATTCAAAGGAATTTTGTAGTATAATTCTCATAAGTTTGAGGGAAGTCTTTAAAAATTAGAGTCTTTATAAAAATGCGGCTAATTCCCTTTCGGGTTTTAATAATAGAGGTTTAGCCCATGAACAAGTCCTCACGGTTAGGGTGAACCGAAGCTACGCACCAGGTAGGATTCCTGCGAAGAGGAGGTGAGTCGCTAAGACCACTTAAATACCAAGCTCTTCCGGATCCAATCCTAGACATGCGTACAAGGGTTACCACACCTTAACTCGGCGACTTAGTCATGGGTTTGTTTAATTAGGCAATTAGAATCTTATGCGATTGTTTGGGGTAACTAGTCCTAAAGTTCATATACCTTTCATACTATCTACGTCCCATTTCTACCCATTTACAGATAACCATTCATACATAGATTAAAAATACTTACAAGAGCGGATCGGTGCCGGAGACTCGACGCCATGTTGTTCAACCAAAATCATTTTCAACGGGGTTTTCAAAAGCCTATCTAGCAAAAACATTTTTGGGTCTTAGGCCCTCACAGCCGAGTTTTTGAACCGGGCTCTGATACCAACTTGTAACACCCCAAACCCGGCCCACAAGCCATGACTTGATCTGGTGTGTCACGGAATAAAGAAATTCGAAAGGTTTGGATTAGTAGTAGTAATTTAAGAAAATTTTTGTTAAGGGTATGAAACGGTGTTTGTTAAAACTCAAGTGGGTTGATTCGATTGAGTTGAAAATCCTTTCTTCCTTTAAAACCATTTGACCATTTAAATTTTAGAACATTAGTGTGATCGATAGCTTTAGAAAATTTTGTTACCCGAGGGTAGCATTTTTGAAAACGCGTACAAGTACTTATTTTTTTTGAAAACGTTACTTTTAATCGATTTGCATAACCGTTCGTAAGTTCATTAGTTGGAAAGTAAAGTAAAAACAACTACCTAACCATCCAAACTAATAATAAGCGGCCATATTACAACCCAATCGAATTGTAGTAAATGATTAAACTTAAAACGGGGCAAAATAAAATTTCGAGTCCACAAAACCAACATGGCCGCCTCGAGCTCTCCTCGGCTCCGCATCCGTGCTCTACTCACCTGCAAGAAGATATGGGAAGGGGTGAGTCACCAAGACTCAGTGTATAAGTCCCCAACCCGGGAAATAACACTCATACACAAGATATTAGTATAACATGCAATTATGCAACCCAACCTAGCCATCCATGCTCCTTTTCTACCCCGTGTGGTACCAAACCACTGGTGGTGCCAAACCACTGGTGACTTATAGTCACGATATCCGTCAATACGTGTGGTGCCAAACCACTGGTGGTGCCAAACCACTGGTGACCCGAAGTCACAATCAAATGATGGGGCCAACCCATCGTGTGATACCAAATCACTGGCGTCAATCCCGTATCTCAAAAGTGGGGCCAACCCACGGTGGTACTAAGCCACAGGGACGAGACGCTATGAGGTGCCAAACCTCTGGAGGTACCAAACCTCTGGTGACCGTAGTCACAATGTGTTACCAAAACACTGGTGTCCGTCGACACGAATATTACTCCCTCTCATCAATCCCACCATCATCATGGTCATATCACAAGTATCATGATTCCATATATCATGCAATCGTACATATCATAGCATTTTTCCGCATATGATGATATATACAACACATATCGTAAATCGAGTAATAGGGGACTTACCCGAATACCAAGCTTATGCCCACTAGGCAAAGTAACCACATGAGAGGTTATAATATTATCAAACAACAGTTTATACTAATAAAGTGTGTAAGAGCTTACACACCTATTTAATCGAAGAGTTAACTAGGATTCTCGTATCTCAGATGTGTTATTACAAAGGTCCCGAACTTGTCCTCGTGATGTTCCTATATTCGGCCATCATAGATTATTAATCAGAAAGCCCTAATTACCTAATTAGAAATCCTAATAAAATGTGGCCCGAATATAGCACTCACCTTACACCAACTTG
This sequence comes from Gossypium australe, assembly GCA_005393395.2. Lineage (NCBI taxonomy): Eukaryota > Viridiplantae > Streptophyta > Magnoliopsida > Malvales > Malvaceae > Gossypium > Gossypium australe. The sequence continues at coordinate 54,055,097 of CM016615.1, read as the reverse complement.
GTCACTAACCAAATCTCGAAGATTCACAACATTCGGCTATAGCCTTCCCTGAAATCGGATTTAGTGTTCATTTAGAGACCCAAGGCCATTCGGCCCTAGCATGTATTCACACCCAAAGAGTTTGTTGTTCCTTACCTTAACAACTGACTTGCCCTTTAAGCACCATGATTCGGCACTCCTTTTGGTGTTTAGAGGTTTCGGCTATCATATGGAACAGAAGTAAGTCAATATTTCGATTGTTACAATGTGAAGAAATATTAAAAGAGGAGTAGCAGAGGGTCGGTGCTATTCAAATCGCCCCAAGGAAAGAAAAAGGTCCCTTACCTTAAGATTCGGCTTGACCTTAAAACCACCTTGATTTCGGCACTAAGAAGATAAGGAGAAATACAGGAAGAGAGGGTTTACAAGTCAAGTTTTCGGCTTAACATTAAATGCAAAGGATCAAAGCCATCTAAGCTTGCCGATCTCAACCCCCCCTTTCTCTATGCATAAACGGCTACCCCAAGATGAAGAGAAGAAATTTCGAGAAATCTTGGCCAAATAACTACTTGAAGGGAAATAGGACCAAACTAAGAAATCTTAGCACCTCCAAAGCTCTCAAAATCGAATGTTGAGGCCCTTAGGAATTTTCTTCATGTTCGGCCATGCACAAAGGGAGAGAAGGAAGAACAAAGCAATCTTTTAGCCAAACATTCGGCCAAGCAATGGATTTGAAAGAAAAAAAAGAAATAGTAACCCCTTGCAAAACTTCATGGCCGGCCAAGCTTCCCTTGTTCTTCTTCTTTTGATAAAATTTCCCTCCCCCAAAAAGCATCATTCCCATAATGTTCTTCCTATTTCCAACAATTAAAATAAAGAGAGAGAGCTAACCCCATGTTTCCATTATCATCAAAAATAGTAAGTAAAATTAATAAAATATTAATAATGAAAGAATATGAGGCAGCCATCCAAATTGGTTCCCCCACGCGTGCATGTGCATGCAACTACCAAAGCATGCCGTCCCAAGCAAAAAGAGAAAAAAGAATTCCTTCCATGCGCTGCTGGGTCTCGAACCTGGGACCTGGGAGGGATTGCCCACGCCTCTGACCATTCTGCTACTGCACTATATCTGTTATAATAGCGTTGCAAATTTCTCTTTAAGCTTCCAAGATTGGCTACCTCACGCATTTAATGCCAGATAAGAAAAAAAAACAAAACACCTCACTGCAGCCCAGGAGTTTCGAACCCGAGACCTGGAGCAGTGTAGCGCCCCAGCCACTCGGCCAATTGACTTTCATGTCAAAAACCCGCTGCATATATTTTTTTAATCCTTCCCCAAGGCTCCTTCCCGCATTAATTGCCAAAGGTAAAATAAAATACCTGATTGCTGCCCAGGGGTTTCGAACCCGAGTCCTGGAGCAAACTCCACGCCCCAGCCACTCGGCCCATTGGAATTTCATGACATGAACCCCTCTCAAATTTCCTTTAATCACTTCTCTGCTCGTTCCACTGCTACAACGTTAAGACGAAAAAATAAAACTGCTCATGCTATCCCAAGGATTCGAACGCGTGACCTCACGAGCACCCTTAGCGCCCTAACCACCTCTCCCACCTGGACTTCCATGTCAAAATCGCGTCGCATTTTTCCTTTAAGCCTTCATTTGTTAGCGTCCTTTGCCTTAATCTCCAAAGGCCAAAAATTACAATACCCCTATACTCCAATTGCGACTCGAACACGCGACCATTTGGAGTCTGCGCCTTGCTGCAAGCGCCCAAGCCGCTCGGCCAGTGCTCATTTCCTGGAAATAAACGCATTGGAATATTCTTTTAAAGCCTTTCTCGGCGTTAATGCCCCTTCCAACAAAATAAAACTTATGCCACCCCCTCGACTCGAACCCCAGACGTGCAGCACCTATTTAAGGTACTCTAGCGCCTCAACCATCCTGCCAGCAGCTCCTTTGAGGTGTGTTTTGCACCGATAATTTATTTAAAACCTTCTTTCTTAAGGCATACAAAATAAAGAAATTATGAAATTACAAATTACCCTTAAATTAAGATGTTACAATGTTTATGCATTCTTAATCAAGTTAATCGTTTTTATTAAGGAAATGTTTGTATATGAATTGAATCTTTGAATTTGGGATGTAGGTAGGTTCGGTTAGAAGCTAGTTTTTCATAAAATGCAACAAAACAGCTTGTAGTGGCAGCAGTGACGTGAGTTAGAAAAATCACCAAAAATAGGGTATATTGAATTTGGAGGTGAATGAGTTATGAAATTGAACCTTAGTGTGTCTAATTTTACATGAAAGAAACAGAATAGGCAAAAGATTTATATATTATGAGATAATTAAGTTTTAGTGAGACCTGCTCTGAATGAATTCGTGAGTCACTGTTCTGTTTTGGAAAAATTGTCAAAAATTGAAATAAAATAATTAAGAAACATGGTTTATATGTGTAGAACCCTTTATGAGTCTATTTTTCATTGGTATAAACAAGAACATTATAGGAAATTTGTGCTATGTGATAACTTCATTTTTGTATAGGCAGGTCAGAATTGTCAAGCGGTGTAATAAGGGTATATTTGATGAATAAACTGTACTAATTGGCCACATGAAAAATTCTAGAAAAATTATGCTGAAAAGCTACATGAGTCTAGTTTCAAGGAAAAATTATGAATCCAAATTTCGAGTTTTGTCACTCGAGTTATGGTCGTTTTAGTCAGCGTGATGCAGTGGGACAGCTTTAAAATTTTACACCCCGAGTTAACAGTCAAGTCTAGTAATGCCTCGTACTCGATTCCGACAAGGGTTTCGGGTAAGGGGTGTTACATTTGATTGGTATCAGAGCTTACGATTTAGCCGATTCTAGGACTACCGTATGCGCGTGTGAGTCTAGCTATACATGCCTATATATATATTGATAGTGTGGTGACTTCTGACAGCCTGAACCTTGTTTTATATAGTAAATGGACACTGATCCTGAAAGAGCCGTAGCTGATGATGTGGAGAGCGTAGCGCCTGACCGTGCCCACGGATCAGCGCTGATAGACTCTCGACCTGTTTCGGGTAGCCACGAAGGAGAGACTAAGCAAGCCTTTTATCGGATGATGAATGAGTGGTTTGCCCAATTTATTCAGAATAACCCGAATGTACCTCAACCTCCACCCCCGAATAATTCAACTCCGATTCCTTCAGCTCCCCCGATGATAGATCCGATAAGATCTAGTAGGCCCCCAGTTGATAAAATCCGAAAGTTTTGGGCCGAAGAATTTAAAGCTAATGACGATGATGATGCTGAGAGAGCCGAAATGTGGCTTGATAACACTATTCGAGTACTTGATGAGTTGTCTTGTACTTCGGATGAATGCTTGAAGTGTGCTATATCCTTACTGCGGGACACTGCATATCACTGGTGGAATACACTAGTATCAGTGGTCCTGAAAGAAAAAGTGACATGGGATTTCTTCCAAACTGAATTTCGCAAGAAGTATATTAGTCAAAGATTCATTGATCAGAAACGAAAAGAATTCCTTGAGCTGAAACAGGGGCGAATGACCATAACGGAATATGAAAGAAAATTTGTCAGGCTCAGCCGATATGCTAGAGAGTGTGTTTCTACTGAAGCTATTATGTGTAAAAGATTTGAAGATGGCCTAAATGAAGATATAAAGATGTTTGTTGGCATTCTTGAAATTCAAGAGTTTGTGACTTTAGTTGAGAGAGCTTGCAAAGCTGAAGAGCTCGGGAAAGAGAAAAGAAAGGCTGAGACAGAAGCTAGAGACATCCGAAAAAGATCTTCGGGTAAAGTCTTTCATTCCACGACCAAGAAGCCCAGAGATGACTACAGCCGACAGAAAGCTACTACGGATCCACCTAGACGGGATCGACCTCCTATGAGCTCCCGAGCTACCTCGATAGCCAGTGTTGGTAACGTACCACAAAATAGAGTTGAGTGCAAGCATTATGGGAAATGGCACTCAGGGAGTTGTAGATTTATGATCGGTCTTGCTATAAATGTGGATCGTCAGATCATTTCATTAGAGAGTGTCCGAAGTTAGCTGAGCAGAATACAGTCCAGAACACTAAACCGAGCAACGTGTCAATGCGAGGTGGGCCACCCAGACATTCCGGCAATGTAGGTGGTAGTCAGAAAAGAACGAAGAACACTACAGATCGATCTGAGGCTAGAGCTCCGGTTAGAGCATATGCTGCACGAGCTAGAGAGGATGCTTCCTCCCCCGACGTCATTACCGGTATTTTCACTCTTTATGATACTACTGTAATTGCACTAATCGATCCTAGTTCGACTCATTCTTATGTATGTGAAACTTTAAAACTTGGCAAGACTCTGCTAGTTGAGTCTACCGAGTTTGCGATTCGTGTGTCCAACCCTTTGGGTAGATATGTGCTTGTTAATAAAGTGTGTAGGGGTTGTCCATTGATGATTCGAGATTATTGCTTCCCAGCTGATTTAATGTTGTTGCCCTTTGACGAATTTGATATAATCTTGGGTATGGATTGGTTAACTTCGCACGAGGCAGTAGTGGATTGTAAAAGAAAGCTTATCGATTTGAAATGTAAAAACGATGAGACCATCAGAATTAAATCTCGTGACATAAATGGGTTGCCTACAGTAATATCCTCAATGTTAGCTCGAAAGTATGTGAAAAAAAGGTGTGAAGCTTATTTGGCCTATGTACTGGATAATAAAATGTCCGAGAAACAAATCGAATCTGTATCAGTTGTATGTGAATACCCCGATGTGTTCCCTGAAGAACTACCGGGTTTACCCCCAGTACGAGAGATTGAGTTCGGCATTGAGTTAGTACCGGGTGCGGCTCCGATTTCGATAGCTCCGTACCGAATGGCACCTATTGAGTTAAAGGAAGTGAAAGCGTAGTTGCAAGAGTTGACAGATAAGGGCTTCGCGCGACCGAGTTTCTCTCCGTGGGGTGCACCGGTTTTATTTGTGAAAAAAGAAAGATGGGACTATGCGAATGTGTATCGACTACCGGCAACTAAATAAGGTAACTATAAAGAATAAGTACCCGTTACCTCGGATTGATGATCTATTTGATCAGTTAAAGGGGGCTTCAGTGTTTTCGAAAATAGATTTGAGATCGGGCTATTATCAGTTGCGAGTCAGAGATTCCGATGTGCCAAAGACTGCATTCCGAACGAGGTACGGACACTATGAGTTTCTGGTTATGCCTTTCGGACTCACTAATGCACCTGCTGTTTTTATGGACCTAATGAACCGAGTCTTCCGACAGTTTTTGGATCGGTTTGTAGTGGTGTTTATTGATGACATACTGATCTACTCTAAAAATGAGACGGAACACGCTGAGCATTTGAGATTAGTACTGCAAACTTTGAGGGATCAACGATTGTATGCAAAGTTCAGTAAGTGTGAATTCTGGATGAATGAAGTCAACTTCTTGGGTCATGTTGTTTCGGTGTCAGGTATTCGGGTGGATCCAAACAAGATAGCAGCCATACTCGATTGGAAACCATCAAAGAATGTTTCCGAGATCCGAAGTTTCCTAGGCCTGGCAGGGTATTACAGACTATTTGTAAAAGGTTTTTCTGTTATAGCTACACCGTTAAAGAGACTACTACAGAAAGATGTCAAATTTGAGTGGTCGGAAAGGTGTCAGGAAAGTTTCGAGCAGTTGAAAGCCTTTTTGACCGAAGCCCCAGTGTTAACTCAGCCTGAATCGGGTAAAGAATTTATTATTTTTAGTGATGCTTCCTTGAATGGGTTGGGTTGTGTTTTAATGCAAGAAGGCAAGGTGATTGCCTACGCTTCGAGACAATTGAAGCCGCATGAGAAAAATTATCCAACTCACGATCTGGAGTTAGCAGCCATTGTGTTCGCATTAAAAATTTGGCGTCACTACTTATTTGGCGAAAAATGTCATATTTTTTCAGATCACAAAAGTTTGAAGTATTTGATGACTCAGAAAGACTTAAACTTAAGACAACGTAGATGGTTAGAATTGCTGAAAGACTATGAATTAGTGATTGACTACCATCCGGGAAAAGCTAATGTTGTTGCGAATGCGTTAAGTCGGAAATCATTATTTACTCTTCGTGCATTGAATGCACGGGTGACTATGTCTGATGATGGTTCGATCTTAGCAGAGTTACAAGCGAGACCGATGTTCATTCAACAGATTTGTGATGTACAGAAAGTCGACAAAAAGTTGATTGCTATTCGGAGTCAGTGTGGAAGTGGTACAGAATCAGATTTTCAGATTGATGCGAATGATTGTTTGAATTATAAAGGCCGATTGTGTGTTCCGAAGAACTCAGAACTGATACAGATGATCCTGTGCGAGGCCCATAGTGGTCGACTATCGATACACCCGGGTAGCACAAAAATGTATAACGATTTGAAGCAGTTTTATTGGTGGCCTGGCATGAAACGGGACATATCTGAGTTTGTTTCCAAGTGCTTAATCTGTCAACAAGTGAAAGCCGAGCATCAGGTACCGTCCGGATTACTTCAACCAATCATGATACCCGAATGGAAATGGGATAGAATCACAATGGATTTTGTATCTGGTCTTCCTATGACACCGAGTAAGAAAGATGCTGTATGGGTTATCGTTGATAGACTGACTAAACCAGCCCATTTTGTACCGGTATGCACCGACTATTCACTTGATAAGCTTGCCGAACTGTATGTGTCACAGATTGTGAGGTTGCACGGCGTACCGAGTTCCATTGTTTCAGATAGGGACCCGAGGTTTACATCAAGGTTTTGGAAGAAATTGCAAGATGCTCTAGGTACTAAACTTCATTTTAGTACAGCCTTCCATCCACAAACAGACGGTCAGTCTGAGCGGACTATTTTGATACTTGAGGACATGCTGAGGTGTTGCGTTCTCGAGTTTGAAGGTACGTGGGAACGATACCTACCGTTGGTCGAATTTGCTTATAATAATAGTTTCCAATCTAGTATAAAAATGGCGCCTTACGAAGCCTTATATGGGCGAAAATGTCGCACACCATTGTACTGGACTGAGCTCAGTGAAAATAAGATTCACGGGGTTGATTGGATTAAGGAAACAGAACAGAAGGTGGTTCTTATCAGAAATAATTTGAAAGCTACTTCGGATCGTCAGAAGTCCTATGCCGATTTAAAACGTAAGGACATTGAATACCAGGTCGGAGATTGGGTGTTCTTAAAAGTTTCTCCGTGGAAGAAAATACTCCGATTCGGTCAGAAAGGCAAGTTGAGTCATAGATTTATCGGACCGTATGAAATTATCGAGCGTATAGGGCCTGTTGCTTATCGATTGAAACTGCCCCTTGACTTAGAAAAGATACATAATGTATTTCACGTTTCGATGCTTCGCAAATACAGATCGGATCCGTCCCATGTGATTGCACCGTCAGAGATTGAAATTAGATCAGATTTGACATATGATGAAGAACCGATCCGTATCTTAGTTCGGGAAATAAAAGAGTTGAGAAACAAAAGGATTCCATTAGTTAATGTTTTATGGAATCGTCACGGAGTTGAAGAGGCTACGTGGGAGCCTGAGGAGTCAATGAGGCAACAATATCCGAACTTATTTAACGGTAAGATTTTCGGGGACGAAAATTCTTAAGGGGGGAGAGTTGTGACAGACCAATTTTGACCTTAATCGGAACGGTGGTTTCGGGACCACAAATTCGAGCCCAATAAATATTTTAATATTTTATTTTGTGTCTATTATGGGTGAATTGATGTATGTGAATGTTTTGCAGAAGAATTTAACCGTTTGAGTGTTTAATTAGCAAAAGGGATTAAATTGCGAAAAGAATCAAAGTAGTAAACATGAAATAAAATAAGGGGCTAAGTGACTTATGCTTCAAACATAGGGATTTGCATGTCAAATTCCCCATTTTTAGAAGGGTGGACGGCAAGCATGCATTAAAATAATCTGTAGTCTTAAATTTTTGTTTTTAAAACATTATTAAAGTGTAAGCATGCTAAGAATATTAAGCTTTTCAAATTATATTATAGTTTAAGTAATATTATACTAAAAGCATGCTAAAATAATGTGTTAGTAGAATTAAACAAAAAGGAAATTATTTTTACATCTCTCCCTCATTCATCCTACCCGAAACTTACCTTCAAGAAGAGAAGAAACTCATCTTCTTCATTCGGCTGTTGCATGTGTCTCTAAGGTGAGGTATCAAGCTCCATTTTTTGATGATTTTGCATGGTTGTGTTGGTAGTCTTATATACTATCGAATTCTTGTGCAAAATTTGAGATTAAAGCTCCCCTTAGATTCGGCCATGATCTAGTTCTATGGCCTTTTCATGTTCGATGAAAGCATGTTGGCTATGGTTGGTCAAATTGTTCGATAGATAAAAAAAAAATGGGTGGGTACTTTAGCTTGATTTTAATAAGTCTTTTTATATAGAAATTGTTTGCCTTGGATGCTAATAAAAATCATGTTAAATTTTGGGTTTAAACAAGCTAATATTCGGCTGGGATTAGGATGAATAAATTGTGGTTATTTAGCTTGTTGCTTGGTCTTATGTTGAAGAAAATGCATGGGTACATTGAATTGGCATATTCGGCCATAAGAGAGAATGAAATTGAGTTATTGTATTCGGTTATATATGTACACTTTTATCAAGTTAATATATAGCCATAGACAAGAAGATAAGTTTTAAGTTAAAGTACATTAAAGAGATTATTACCAATGTGTTAAATGATATTATTGAATATACTTGAACAAGATAGGGGGGATAATTGGCAAAATACATATATATATATATATATATATATATATATATATATATATATTTTTTAAATTGAATGGAAGTGTGGTTTAATTGGTTTAATTGAACCAAATTAGATCAAGATCAAAAGGAGAAGAAGTTGGAGCGAGGAAAAGCTAAACTAAACGAATAGTTGGAGATTTTGAATCTATCTACTTCTAAGGTAAGTCCTTTAGCTAAAATACGTCAATAAATCAATTATGAATTTCGTGAATGATAAATTGTGGAAATTTAAAGTATAAATTCATGATATAGCCGAATGTAAATGTATAGTATTGAAGTGAATTTATTTGGCTAATGCAAGGTGAATAAGTAAGTTCTTGAGCAATCTTATGTTTTAAGGTTATTTACAAATCTAATGAATGATAGAATTTGTATGAGTTGGTGTAAAACCATGAGTTGGCCGAATGTGATGATGATGGATTGAGTTGATTTCAAATATATTTAATGTAATGTGAATAAACGCATATGGTTCGATATGTGACAGCGAAATGCGAAAAGCATGTAAAACTATTTTGATATTCGAGCTTTATGCCTAGCAGGCCTCGTGCCGGTGACATAATCGGGCTTTGTGCCTAGCAGGCCTTGTGCCGGTGACATAATCGGGCTTTGTGCCTAGCAGGCCTTGTGCCGGTGACATAATCGGGCTTTACGCCTAGCAGGCCTTGTGCCGGTGTTACTTTTCAGGCTTTTACGCCTAGCAGGCTTGATGCCGGTGATATATTTTACAAAAGAGAAATTGAATCTTTGTTCAAGACAATTTAAAGCTAATTTGTTAAGTATACGGTTCAGGTAAGCATGTAAGGTATGCTATGTTTAATATTACTTGGGTCAAATTAATATCAGGAGAATTGTGCTATATGTGTTCGAAGTTAATATTGATGGATGTAATGTGACGGAAGTCGAGCTTAGAATGTGCTATTATGGAACCATTGGTTTTCATGTATAAATGTTAAGAAAGTAGATTTCCATGCGATATGCTTATATGAACTACGAAGAAATGTAGGTCAAAGGAAATGATTCCTAATTCACTTGGGTTACTGAATTACTAGTATTTGGCTTTGTATAAACTATTTACTTAATTGCTATGTGAAATGCCATAAGTTGATTGCTTTCATTTCGCAAATAATTAAATGCTTTATTATCATGAGTTAGGACTTACTAAGCTAGTAAGCTTAATTATGTGTAATGTTTCCTCTGTTTTATAGATTAGGAGCAAGCTACAAGCTCATCGGGATTGTTCGGAAAGTCGCTCACACTATCAATCTACATTTTGGGTACTCTTTCATTTTGGTTTTAAGCGAAGGCATGTATAGGAAAGACTTGGTCTTTGTTTGATGAAATCTTAAGGTTCATGTATAAAATAGCCATGCGAATATGGCTAAATTTTTAGTTAAGTACGTTGTTGTGTTTTTGAAATGTATGTTGGGTCATGGTGGCAATGTTTATGCATTCTTAATCAAGTTAATCGTTTTTATTAAGGAAATGTTTGTATATGAATTGAATCTTTGAATTTGGGATGTAGGTAGGTTCGGTTAGAAGCTAGTTTTTCATAAAATGCAACAAAACAGCTTGTAGTGGCAGCGGTGATGTGAGTTAGAAAAATCACCAAAAATAGGGTATATTGAATTTGGAGGTGAATGAGTTATGAAATTGAACCTTAGTGTGTCTAATTTTACATGAAAGAAACAGAATAGGCAAAAGATTTATATATTATGAGATAATTAAGTTTTAGTGAGACCTGCTCTGAATGAATTCGTGAGTCACTGTTCTGTTTTGGAAAAATTGTCAAAATTTGAAATAAAATAATTAAGAAGCATGGTTTATATGTGTAGAACCCTTTATGAGTCTATTTTTCATTTCTATAAACAAGAACATTATAGGAAATTTGTGCTATGTGATAACTTCATTTTTGTAGAGGCAGATCAGAATTGTCAAGCGGTGTAATAAGGGTATCTTTGATGAATAAACTGTACTAATTGGACACATGAAAAATTCTGGAAAAATTATGGTGAAAAGCTACATGAGTCTAGTTACAAGGAAAAATTACGAATCCAAATTTCGAGTTTTGTAACTCGAGTTATGGTCGTTTTAGTCAGCGTGATGCAGTGGGACAGCTTTAAAATTTTACACCCCGAGTTAACAGTCAAGTCTAGTAATGCCTCGTACTCGATTCCGACAAGGGTTTCGGGTAAGGGGTGTTACAGATTCTGCTCATTGACTTGCGTTATACTTGCGTTGATATGTCTGTGCTTGAATTGCAATTTTGTTTGAAGCAATATTTGTTAATTCACGGCTATTCTTTCCAGGTGTCTTGCTTACCATCTGCCCCATTCAACCAAGGAAAGTCGAGTAAAAGGAATTTTGTCTGAAAGAACCAACGACTCGATTTGAGGACGAATCGTCTTGAAGAGGGGGGAATGATAGGATCCAATCCGGGGCACCAACGTTTGACAATTTGATGAGCTTGAATTAAATGAATCAAGTGTCGTGGAGTTGTTGTGCACTTTGGTGTACGTCCAAATCATCTCATTTGAGCTCGTTTCAGCTCATTGAGCTGAATTAATTAAATTGCTTAATTTTAAATAAATTGAACTTCTAATTTAATTTTCAGCTTTGCATTTAGTTTGCATTTTAAATATTTGCATTTAAGCATCTTAGTTTAATAAAAGAGTTGCTGGTCATCATTTCAACTCATCTTAGTTTAATTAATTGAGTTTCTTTTAATGAATTTAATTTAATAGTTGCTTCTTTAATTAATCTAGTTACTAGGTTAATTTATTGATGCATGAGTTAAAGTTCATTTAATAATGTTTTTCTTAATTAAACTAGTTGCTGAAATAAATGATGCATAAGTGTTAGTTCATTTATTTAAGTTAGTTGTTAATTTGTTTTAAGTTTAAAAATTGAATAAATGTGTCGGTTACATGTGTTAATTCCAGGTGACTTTTTAGCTCACATCCATTACATTTAAAGGCTTTTATGCACTCAATAAGATGGCTTTTCACGTGACTTCAGTTACAAAAGAGGGGGCTGTTGCAAAGAGGCTTTATACATCATTAAGAAGTTGTTTTATCAATTAAAGGAGAGTATTATTCTTCTTTAAATTCGGTAGCATCTTTGTTTCATCTTCCATAACCGTTTGTTTCATGAGTAATCACTACATGCATTCAATTTTCCATCAAAGAAGCCGGTGTCTTTTTGGTTGGTCATGGAGACTTCAAAAGACTTTGAAAGCAACTTAATTGAAGAAATAAATAACATTGAAGGTTGGAGTTACTTGGGTTAGAATTTCAAAAGTTGTGACTTTTCATTTGAGCTCATTATTAGCTTCATTAAAAGTGACCATTCAGCTAGCTTCTTTTAACACTATAAATAGTTGTAATCAGCCTATTGTAAGGGACTTTTAACTTTTGAACCTTAATAAAATTTATGAACATTGAGTTCTTGAGTGAGTTTATCTCCTCTCTAGTTTTCCTACAAGTTTCTTAGACTTATCAAGCTTGCTTGTGGCGTCTTTGACTTGTTCATCCATCCCCTTATACCATCGGTTCTTACTTTGTTAGGTAATGGGTCGAGGTCTATCTTCAAATTCCATTGTTCACCTTAAACCAAATAGAATCCGGGGTGACACATTCATATAGTGTTGAATCATTTCTTTCATTTAAGTTCACTTTTCCATTCCCACAAATTATCCTCTACTTAATTTATCTCCATTCATACTCAAACCGAGCCATTTCCAAACACCATCTTCCTTTCTTAATTCTAGCCGAACCTAACGTTCCATATTCTAAATCATTTCCATCATTTCTCAACCTCCAATTCCTAACTTAAATCCATTTCTAAAAGCAACCCTATTCAAAGCATCCGCAAACTTAACCATATGTTCTATTATTTTTTTTCGAAGGCTCAATCTCTCATAGTAGACGATCGGGCATCTCACATAGGACTCAACTCACCTCGAGGCGGATCCTATCAAATTCCTTAATAGTCAACCATTTCTTATTACCACATTAGACTCATATTTCTCAGCTCAGCCACTCGAACCCAAAGTAACCAATTACCCCAATCCTTCCTTAACCCGTAATTCTCTTCTAAATCCTTGAACCTAAAACCAAACGTATCTCTTGCACTTCATTTGTTTTGAGTTATCTTCTTTTTCGGTTTAAAATCCATTCTTATTCATTTAAAGATTCGTTTACTTTTCTTTTTGAACTTAACATCTCCTTCTTCGTTTACGATCGGGCAATCCCGAATACATCTCAAATTGAACTCGAAGACGGGATCGTATCTGCAATGCTCTCTTGGGATGCTTGGGCAAGGTCGTTCGCAGAGCGTGATTGTATCATAAAATTTGGAATTTATCTTCTTGCATGGATCATGATTGTTTTGCTCCAATAGTACTTGGCCCACATGTTTGCTCGGATGAATTTTGTTGACATGTGATTTCTCATTAAATCAAGTCATTCATTTGATGAGACTTTGCATGGTGAAGGTGTGATGCGATCCCGGTTGCACCATGTTTCGACACAACTCGCCGACCTCAGAATTGGCCTAAACTTGAAGGGCCTAAGTGCAAGATGAAACATCTCATAAACCTGATTGATTATTGGGCCAATGTTTTAAGGACTTTTTAATTTAAAATAGTTTTATTTAAATTAATAAGTTTGCATATTTTTAATTTTAGATTTGCACTTTGTGTGTTCTGCATTTAATAAAGTCTTGCATTAAGTAACTCATTTGTTCATTTAGTTTGCATTTCAAACCATGCATTTAAGCATCTTAGTTTAATAAATGAGTTGCTGGATATTTTATTCAAACTTATTTAAGTTTAATTAATAAGTATTTTTGTTGAACTTTATTTAATAAGTGTTGCTCTTAATTAATCTAGTTCCTAGGATTATTTAATGGAGCATGAGTTTAAGTTTATTTAATTCAAAACTTCTTTAATTAAACTAGTTGTTGCATTAATTGATGTCTTCATTATTAGTTCATTTATTGAAGTCAAGTGTTTAATGTGTTTGAGTTTAATTAGTGCTTAAATGTGTTTAATAAGTTTATTTTAATGTGTTTATTGCAGGTGTCTCTTCAGCTCATAACCGTTAAATTTCAAGGTTGTTACAACTTAATTGAAGTGATTTTTAAGGTGATTTTTGGTTACAAATGAAGTGGCTGTTAGAAGGGATGTTTAATACATCGATTAAGGCATTTTAAGGAGCATTTTAACTCCTCTTAAATTCAGCAACAACACCCTTTCACCTACCAGCAGTTTTTGCTCATTTAAAGATGAAAACAAGCATTCAAAACACCATTTAGTTGCTGGTGTCTTTTCCGCTAGACAAGGGAGAACTCAAGAGACATTTTAAGCATTCAAGGATGGTCATTCAAGCTGAATTAAAGTGAATTCAAGCATGGAGTAAATTGTTACAAGAATATCAAGAGTCTTGAGTTTAATTTCAATTTTAATTAGCACATTAAGATGTGATGATGCGACCCCGCCCCAACATTTCTCAAACTCAGACTTAGACCCCTTGATGATGCCTCAAGGTACCATTACGCGAGCTCGGGCTAGGCAATTCAAAGAGGCTTTTCCGGCCTTGTTGGAGCGTGTTTGGGTTGAACCATTAGCCGAGCAATCCAAGGAAGATCGGAATAGCATGAGGAGTCGGCCATATATCTTCCTACAAGCTAACTTTAGCTCACTTTCAGCTCCTCAAGTTTCTTTCAGCTCGGATCAGCTCAAATGAACTTATTTTAGCTTATTGAGCTGAATTATTTAATTCGCTTAATTTTAATACTAAATAAATTTGGAATCTTTATTTTATTTATTACAGCAAGTTAATGTGTCTTGGAGTTTTATTTATACCGAAATTATGATGTCCAAACTTAATTTAATTCGTTTCGATTTTTACTACAGGTTTTTAATATGTCTTGCTTTAGCCGAATATTAAGAGTGTCCTAGATAGCATTACTTTAATTTGTCTAAATATTAACTAAGTGTCCATTAATGTGTCTTAGTTGAGTTATTAATTTTATTTAGCTGAATTGAATTGATTTAATGTAATTTCTTGTGCATGTAGGCACAGCCGAATCTTCAAGGGAGTATTAAAGGAGATTCACGCACCTAGGTGCAATGTATTTGGTTGGTACATGGATCGGTTGGAACATTGTTTGTGGCTGCTATCTTTTGATGTTTCAAGACAACTATTCAGTTAACAATGTGCAGTAAATTAAATGCATGTGTGCTGGCTGATTGTATCCCAATGCACCATCAATTGGCGTTCACACTAGCTGCCGAGCTAGAGACTATTCGGCTGGACATGTTCATACTACAAAGCCTATTCAAAACCCATTGTTCACACCACAAGGGGCTGCTCATGTACTCCAATTAATGTTGCTAAATTTTCATCCAAGAGTGACCATTTAAGGAGCCAATTAAAGGCTTGGTCCAACCTAGCCTTGAAGCATGAATCAAGCAAAGTGCACACATGCAACCAGCCTTCTAGAAGTCATCCCATGCGCTCCCATTCAGCCGAATTTGGTCATGGCATTTTAAGGGTTTTAATTCTAGAATTTTCAAGATAATTCTAGCTAAATTTTACTTAGTTTTTAAGATTCATTAGTGACTATTCGGCTATCTTTGTTTAGTCTATAAATACTTGTTAATTTCCATTGTAAAAGGACTTTTGACCCTTAATGAATTGCTGCCGAATTTGTGAGAAAATTTTTCTCTCAATTTTCATTCGAGACCCGACCGACTTATCTAGTTTCTAGTGGCGTTAGCTCAAGTCTTCTGATACGAACTCGCCTCGGTGATGATTTGAGTTGTAAATGTTTCCCCGATCGTCTACGAGGAGTAATGGATTTTTCAGAAATTAGAAGTTTTGGAAATAAGTTGGCGGAAGCTTTTAGTTGATTTTCTTTTAGAAATGGCTTAAGTTAGGAATGGAGGTTGATAGATGATGAAGGAATCAGATTTAGAAGATGGAATGGTTAGGTTCAGTTCAGTAGAACGAAATAAAGTCAAGTGAAGTGTAGATAGATAAAGTGCAGGATAGTCGGTGGAAATGGAGATACGGACTTAAACACGAGAAACGATTCAACACTAGAAAGTGTCACCCCAGTTTCTATTTGGTTTAAGGTGAATGATGGAATTCGAAAATGGACCTTGACCCGTTACTTAGCAAAGTAAGAGCCAAAGGTATAAAAAGATGGATGAACGCTACACTGGGTTGGTGATAAGCTCGAATGAAGAGAACGATTGACGCCACAAGCTTGGCTAGATATGTCAGACTGAACCTCGTATGAATTTAGAAAGGAGTAAACTCACTCTTTGATCAAAGTTTATTCAAATTTATAAAATGTCAAAAGTCTTCTTCAAAATGGTTGGTTAAACATATTTATAAGGATAGAAAAGCTAGCTGAAAGGTCACATCTTAATGTGCTAATTAAAACTGAAATAAAACTCAAGACTCTTGATATTCTTGTAACAATTTACTCCATGCTTGAATTCACTTTAATTCAGCTTGAATGATCATCCTTGAATGCTTAAAAATATCTCTTGATTTGTCCCTTGGCTAGCCGAAAAGACACCAACAACTAAATGGTGTTTTGAATGCTTATTTTCATCTTTAAATGAGCAAAAACTACTGGTAGGTGAAGAAGGTTGCTGCCAAATTTAAGAGGATTTAAAATGCTCCCTAAAACTCCTTAATTGATGTATTAAACATCCCTTGTAACAGCCACTTCATTTGTAACCAAAAATCACCTAAAAAGTCACTTCAATTAAATTGTAACAGCCTTGAAATGTAACGGTTGTGAGCTGAAGAGACACCTGCAATAAACACATTAAAATGAACTTATTAAACACAATTAAACACTAATTAAACTCAAACACATTAAACACTTGACTTCAATAAATGAACTAAAAGTAAAGACATCAACTAATGCAGCAACTAGTTTAATTATAGAAGCAGATTCAAACAAACTTAAATCCATGCTCCATTAAATTATCCTAGTAACTATATTAATTAAATAAGCTTCTTATTCAATAAAAACACTTATTAATTAAACTAAGATGAGTTGAATAAATGTCCAGCAACTCATTTATTAAACTAAGATGCTTAAATGTATAGTTTGAAATGCAAACTAAATGAACAAATGCAAGACTTAATTTAATGATGCAGACTTAAACTAACATGGTTACATAATACATAACTTTATTAAATGCAAAACACACAAAGTGCAAATCTAAAATTAAAAATATGCAAACTTATTAATTTAAATAAAACTATATTAAATTAAAAAGTCCTTAAAAATTGGCCCTATAATCAATCAGGTCTATGAGATGTTTCATCTTGCACTTGGGCCCCTCGAGCTTAGGCCACTCTTGATGGCGTCGAGTTGTGTCGTAACATGATGCGACCAGGATCACATCATCTTCATTATCCGAACTTATCACTCCTTAAACCCGAGTGTGGCGTTCATTCTATCTCCATCTTTCACCTTAACCGTATAAGAACCGGGGTGACACTTTTTAGTGTTGAATCACTCTTGGTTAAGTTCCTTATTCCATCGTCACCAAACTATCGTGTTATCCATTTCTTTAAAACCGAGCCAACGATTATCTTTCTTTACCTATCCTACTTCATTTCTTTCTAAACCGAGACCTTCCCATCCACATTCCTTTCTATTACTTTAGCCAAACCTATTCCTCCCGATCTTCGAACTTGTTCCCATTATTCTTAAACCTCAATCCTAACTTAAACCAAAATATTAAAGAAATTCATTTCAAAGCTTCCACAAATTTATCTATCTATCCATTATTTTTCGAAGAAGAATCCTCTCCTCGTATACGATCGGGCACCTAAAGTGACTTGTGTCATTCGTGAACCCGAGGGCGTATCATTTGGTATTAGAGCTTGAAAATGAGGAGCTTCAACAATGATCGAGAAGCCAAAAATTAGGTTCGTAAGTTGAAAAAAAAAATCAAAATTGTATCCAAAGGTCCTTTGTAATTTTAATTTCATGAATTTGAAGTAAAATATATATATATGTATATGAAAATATAAATTAAAAAAAGTGTGTTCGAAGATTTGCAAGTACTTGTTTGATCTTTGTTCTTTTCCTCTATTCAGAATTCAAAACCATCATTTATCTTCATCTTTCTACCCGATCAATACAACCATTCTTCTACCATCAACTTCATCCAACGCCACACATATCCCAATTCTTTGTTTCAGCCTACCGAAACACCCAACACTATGCCTTGTAACCCATTTTAAGCTGACCCACCTAGACTATGATAACATCACATCGAGTCTCATACGAAATCACGAGAGAAGAGTCGAGTGGTAAAAGGCAAGAGTGTATTCATCAAAGAAAAAGCCTATATAGAGTTAAACACGAGTGTGAGTGAAATTTTCTTGTGAGTGATTTGTGAGATTTATGGTGAGGAACAAACTTTACATGTCCCGAAGTCCTGAAAAAAACATGGCAGAAAGGCAACCTGATACGGGCACGCACCACCATGAGTCAAGTCCGAGCCGAGATTCGCTGGTGCTACCTCAATGGCCGATCATAAGGGCTCGTGCAAAGCAATTCAAAGAAGCTATTATAACTTTGGTTCAGCAAGTGTGGGACGATGTCAAAGCTAGGCCTTTCGAACAAGCCGGTGGCAACTCCAAGAGTCCATGTCGCACTCTTCTACAAGCTCAACTTCAAGCTCACGAGAACCCAGCTCAATCTTAGCCCATGTGTCCACATTGAGTTCAATAAGTTTAATCAACCTTAGTTATTAAATAAGCTAGATACATTAAATAAATTTGGACATATTAATTAATTGGTTTAATTATGGACAATTTAAATAAGCTTGAATATGCTTTAATTATTACATATTTAATAGTTATGATTTAATATGCAAAGCTTAGGATAAAATTAATAGCTTGCTGTCCATTTAATTTGTCTAGCCGAACTAGCTCATTAAGATGTCCTAGCTCCAGCCGAATTTTAGACATGTTTTAATCATCTTTTATTTAATGAGTCAACTATGAATTAATGAGCCAAATTTATTAATGTGCAGGTGCATTATTGGACGGCATTTAAGGCCATTAAACAAGCTTGGGCGGCACAATAAATAAGCTGTTTGTTCATCTCTTCAAAGCGTCTTTTTTGTGAAGAACAAGGCCTTAAATGAGCTGCTGGTGCATGGTCGGCTTAAAAGACAAAGTTGCTTCGTGAATGGTAAAAGAACACCATTAAAGGAGCAGTATTAAAGGAGTTGCTGGGTTTTTGCTTTTCCATGCGTGGACAGCATTTAAGAACCTTGCATGGACGGTTTTGGATGGCCATTCACGTCCCCAAGGATGCCTAGAGAGCTGCATGCCTATTCGGATTTTCAAGGCACCTTATTCAAGTTTCCAATGTTGAATTTAATATTGCAATTCAACTCCCAACAATCCCATTAAATTTCGGCTGCACCTAGGCTATTCTAGAAGCTAATTTTTGGTGTTCTTTGGCTAAATGTAGTCAGCAAACTAAAGAGCCTATTCTAGAAAAATCTAGGCTATTCATGCCTGAAAATTTCTTAGACATTAAGCATGTCCATTCGGCTAGTTAGAACTATAAATAGCTTGCCATTTTCAATTGTAAGGGACTTTTGCCAATTTAGTTAATGAAACTCTGCCGAATTTATGAGAGCACCTTTCTCCAATTTCATTTAAGGGCTCTTTGACTTATCTAGTGAGCTAGTGGCGTCAACCCGTTTCCTTTGTTATCCACCTATACTAAGGTTCCTATCAATTCCGATAGTGGGTCGAGGTCCAATTCCATCCAACCCAAATCATAAGAACCTTATAAGCAATTTGGGTCGATACCAATTCGGTATTGGTTCTTGCATGTTTCTTAAGACCTATTTCGTACCATTTCATACCCAATTCCAAAATTGAATTCTTTCGTCAACCATCCTTTAACCATATTAAAGACGTCTTTCTATACTCAAACCACTCGAACCATATTATCCAGCTACCCCATTCTTCCATAAACCGTAACCCTCTTCTAAATCCATTGATCCTAAATCAAAACCGAACTTATACCTTACTTAACTTATTTCGAATACACTTCTTTTCTTGTTTAACTCCATACGTAGTCGACTCAAGTATCGTTCACTTTCTTTTAAACTCAACATTCTACTTCTTCGCTTACGATCGGGCATTCTCAAATACATATCGAATTCAACTCGAAGACGAGACTGTATCATCTGGTTTCATAGCTATTTAAGCAAGAAGTACAAAGCTCCAAAGGCAATCCCGAAATTAGCCTGTGAAGAATCGAAGTAAGTTTTTTTTAGAAAAATTATATTAAAAAAAAGAGTATATATATAAAAAAAGTATATGAAGTTAAAAAAAAGTGTTTAGTTTTGCAAGATTGTTGTTTACATTCTTTTCTTCTATTTTCCGATCATCCAAAGTCAATCCACCTTCATTTCTTCTACCCCTCCAATGCCACACCCACCAAATTTTTTTTCTTTCTTTTAGCCTACCTTATTACCTTACTTTACGACCCTTGAAAACTCTTTGTGACCGACCCCTAAGCCTACTATTAAGCCTTGGCAAGTTTGGAAAATTGAAATCACGAGAAAGGAACAGAGGTAAAAGGCACGAGAGCGTGAGTACATCCGAGGGGAGGTAAAAGCCAAACTAAGAGTGTAAACACGAGCGTGAGTGTCATTGAACTCTTTCTTTTACGAGTGAGTCGTGAGGATTTGATTGTGAGGTTTTATTATTATAAAAATGTCACGAAATAGTGGACAAAACTTGGAAGAACCACAAGGGAGACAACCAGTCAAAAACGTTCTGGATTTGCAAATGCAAGCCCTTTTGCACGAGATGGAACGCCTACTTGATCAGAGACTTCGGCTCTACCAAGTTGAGAACCAAGGACCACGCGACATAACACCCGAAGATGTTAGACAAAGGCACGAGTGTCCCAATCAACGATGAGAACGACCAAGAGTTCTCGACGATGATATCAATGAACTTAGTGAGGATAAAAGTGACCACGAGTCTAACCTAAGCGTGGGGAGGAGAGAGCCCCGAAACCGCGGACAAAGAGAGTGGAGGAGGGAAGATGACGACTTAAAGGATATCAAACTCTCCATTCCTCCTTTCCAAGGAAAATCTGATCCCGAAGCATACCTAAAGTGGGAGAAGAAAATCGAACTCGTGTTCGATTGTCACAACCACTCCGAAAATAAGAAGGTTGAACTCGCCGCGATTGAATTTTCAGATTACGCTATGATATGGTGGGGTCAGTTGACCACTAGTCGGAGGCGTAACAGAGAACGCCCTATTACCACTTGGGCAGAAATGAAGGCGGCCATGCGACGATGATTCATCCCATCCTACTATCATTGGGAGTTGCATCAAAGACTCCAAAATTTCACCCAAGGGACGAAAAGCGTTAAAGACTATTATAAGGAAATGGATGAGGCTATGATCCGTGCCGATGTACAAGAAGATCAAGAAGCCATAATGGCTCCTTTCCTAGCCGGAGTCAACCGAGAGATCACAAATGTCGTAGAATTGCAACACTATATTGATGTGGTGGACATGGTCCACATGGTAATCAAGGTGGAGAACCAGCTAAAGCATAAAGGCACAAACCGAGTCTACTCCAATGCCAAACCTTCTAAGTGAGGCCAAAGCTCCAACAAGGGATATCCAACAAATCGACCGAAGGAATCCACATCAACCCCTAAGACAAACAAGCCTATTGCCGAGACAGGCAAAGTAAAGGCTCCTGAAATTTCCACCGCTCGTTCAAGGGACATAAAGTGTTTTAAGTGCCTTGGCCGAGGACATATTGCGAGTCAGTGCCCGAATAGACGAAACATAGTGTTGCAGGCCGATGGCGAGATCGAAACAGAAGATGAGGAGGAGAATGAGTCTGAATCGATTTCTGAAAACGAAGAGGACTTAGAGCAGCCCGTTGAAAGAGAGTTACTCGTAGTCAAGCAAAGTCTAAGTCTCCAAAGTGTGGAGAACGAGCAGCAACGTGAGAACATCTTTCATTCGAGATGTCAAGTGCAAGGGAAAGTGTGTAGTATCATCATCGATGGAGGGAGTTGCACGAATGTAGCAAGCACCCTCATGGTGGAAAAATGGGGGCTGTCAACCACCAAGCACCCGAATCCATTCAAGCTTCAGTGGCTTAATGATGGCGGAGAACTCAAAGTAACGAAACAGGTCCAGTGTCTTTTAGCATCGGGAAGTATTTCGACGAAGTGCTATGTGATGTGGTGCCGATGCGCTCGGGTCACGTACTCCTAGGACGGCCATGGCAGTTCAATCGATGGGTGATGCACAATGGCTACACTAATAGATATACCTTCAAGCATCTTGGGAGGAACGTAACACTTGCACCCCTCAGCCCGAAACAAGTTTACGAGGATCAACAGAAGCTTAAACTATCCGTGGATCAAGCGAGAGAAAAAGAAAAGAGTGCAAAAGAGAAAGTTAAGAAAAATGAGGGAGAGAAAGTTAAAAAAGTGAGAGAAAGTGAAAGAAAACGAAAGTTAGAGAAAAATGGAGAGGAAAAAGAAAGTGGGAAAATGAGTGTCTTTGCGAGGGCTAGTGATATTCAGAGAGCGATGTTTATGAGACAACCGATGTATGTACTTCTGTACAAGGAGGCACTACTGAATACTAACGTCCGACAATCTTCCTGCTTCTGTGTCGTCTTTGATACAGGAGTTTGCAGACGTCTTTCCGGATGAGATACCAAGTGGGTTGCCTCCCATTCGAGGCATCGAGCATTAGATCGATTTGTTGCCTGGAGCTACACTACCCAACTGCCCCGCATACCAGAGCAATCCTGAAGAAACAAAGGAGTTGCAAAAACAAATCACCGAACTTTTGGACAAAGGTTACATCCGAGAGAGCCTAAGTCCCTGCGTGGTACCAGTGTTTCCATGGGCTGGCTAGATTTTATCGCCGATTTGTGCCTAACTTCAGCATAATTGCCGCCCCCTTAACGAGTGTAATTAAGAAAAATTCCGCATTTCACTGGTCTGATGATCAAGAACGTTCATTTAACATTATTAAAGAATATGTAACACCCCTATCCCGTGTCCGTCGTCAGATTAAGGTTGGGAGCGTTACCGGACATATCGAAAACATTCGCGGACAAAATCATACATTCAACCAACATTCTCAGACATAATGTCCCTTAAACGGGTCATCAAGACCTTAAGCATGCTTACAATTTGAGTCGGGACTAAATCGAAACACATAGAGAATTCTCGAAAAATTTAAAACTTTACTAAACTACAGGGGTGGCACGTCTGTGTGACATGGCCATGTACTTTTAGGTCATATACTGACTTCCCCACCACGGCCACCAGGCATGCCCGTGTGTTTGGCCGTGTACTTTTATGCTAGCTACTGACTTGCACACCATGGCCAGATGACAAGCCCGTGTCGAGGCCGTGTGATGTTAAACTACATCCTACAATTCACCCACGGTCGTTAGGCACGCCCATGTGCCACAACCGTGTGACATTATAGGCTATTTATAAGGCCAAAATGCCACCCATAAGGGTCAAACCTACAAGCCATATTTAACAAGACGTCTCATGCACATTTTACCATCATAACATCCAAAATAATCAACCAATTCATGCATATTTGCCAACTAAGGTAACCACACTACAAACCATTCAAACTAATTCCAAACATACCAATTTGCATGACTAAATCTAAATTATACCAAGCTCCTTTCATCAATATATACTTACCATCTCATAACCATTTCATATATCAACTAATCATGCCAAAACAACTTCACATATCACATTCATTAAGGCATATTAGCAAAACATAATTAGCCAAATCACATGGCAAAGTTCATTACACAACTTATACCAAAATTAGTCTATACATGCCATATTGAGCTATATACATTTTCAAAGTGTACCAAAATAAGTTTTAGTAGTGTGATGACGATCCGTGACGGTCCCGAGCCTATCAGTAGCTTAGACGACCTACAGAACAAAGAAAACACATACAGAGAGTAAGCTTTCCAAAAGCTTAGTAAGTAAATACACAAACAAACTTGATATGTAAAGCATGTAAGCATATACCCACATTAGCATATTTCTTCTACAAGGTAAATTTCTCACATTTATACTTTGATTCATATTCTTTGCCAAATTGCCACATTTATCAATTCAAGAATCACAAACACATAGTTTTTCATATATGCTTTCATGTATCATATTTCCAACCCATCATAGTAAAACACTTAGTCACTTACCTTATATACACATTTGGTGTATGATCAACATACCTGAATCGAACATTCATTTACGTAATCTATCAAAGCTCGGATTTGTCATTCGTATTTCATACTTGCCCGTTGAACCATAAGGAATCCAATAGGATAATTTAAAAACTCAGAATAGTAGTACAATGCCATCGTCCCAGACGAGGTCTTACGTGCACTCAGATATCGATGCCATTGTCCCGGACAGGGTCTTACACAAATCAGAACGATGCCAATGTCCCAGACATGGTCTTACACGTAAAAATCATAATGATGCCAACGTCCCAGACGTGCTCTTATACGTAAATCTTATATTGATGCCAATGTCCCAGATGTGGTTTTACACATATTCAGATATCGATGCCACTGTCCCAGACAGGGTCTTACACGAATCTCAAATCAACACCAACGTCCCAGACGTGGTCTTACATGATAAAATAGAATAGTTACCTATGTCATGACATAGCTAATCCTATTTATTCCTAGGTTCGTACGAGACTTATCGGACTTAATCACTATATCGAACTTATCTCGGAATTCATTTTCATAACTTCTCATAAATACGAGACTTATCGGACTTCATCACTATATCGAACTTATCTCGAAATTCATTTTCATAACTTCTCATAAACCTTCATAGTCAACATTAATCATATGAACACATATAATATCAAACAAGTACGTTTATTTGCATAGTGACTTACCTTAGACTCGGATTATCGGAATAGAAACGGCTACTCGTTTACTTTCGCTTTCCCGCGATCTAAATCCATTTTCCTCGGTTCTTGATCTAAACATATGCAGAGTTAACCCTTTTATTCACTATTTCATTCAATTCAATCCATACATACATATTTTGGGCTATTTACAATTTAGCCCTCACATTTTCACAATTAGACAATTTAGTCCATTTTTCACAAAACATCAAATTCAAAAAATCCACATATACACATGCTTGGCCGAACCTCTCTAGGGACTATATAAGTCCAAATATTTCATCAAATTTGCAATTTAGCCCTAATTAGCTAAATTTATCAAAACTTCAAGAACAAAACATGTTCATCTAGCTCATATCTTTCATTTAACACCTAAAATCATCAAAAAGCTCAACAAATCATCAATGACATAGCACACAAACATCATCAATTCATTAAATTGAGACATGGGTCTGATAGCTCTCAAAGAAATTATTGCAAAAACGTAGAAATTATCGAAAACAGATCGGAAACTAACCTTGAATTCAAGCTTGAACAATGGCCGAATATAGCTAGCTTAAAACCTTGTTTTCTTTTCTTTGTATTTTCGGTGAAAGAATGAATAGAAATGGCCATTTTTAATGATTTATTCTATCATAATATAACTTAATAACCCATTTCCAAATTTAACCTTCAAAATAAAATATATAAATCATATTTTACAAGGTCATTTTTGACAACATTCACCCACTAACTAATAGTGGTTAAATTGCCATTTAAGGCCATAACTTTAAAAAACCACAACACATTAGTACATCAACAAATGTCATACAACTTTCACATTTAATGCAAATCAATCCTTTGCTCAAATTAAACACACGAACAGACAAATTCACTTACGAAAATTTACCACGTGCTAAACCACATATCAACGGCACAGAATATAATATTAAAATATTATTTAGACTTGGATTTGTGGTCCCGAAACCACTATTCTGATTAGGGTATAAACCAGACTATTACAGAATATCTTGTGAAAGCTCCTTTATTATCCCTTCCCGACTTTCGTAAAACATTTGAAATTGAGTGTGATGCCTCAGGTGTAGGGATCGGAGCTGTGTTGACCCAAGATGGAAGACCGGTGGCTTTACCGAAAATTGAGTGGATCTACCCTCAACTACCCGATTTACGACAAAGAGATGTATGCCCTATTTCGATCACTCAAAACTTGGCAGCACTATCTAAGACTTCAGGAGTTCGTCATTCATTCTTATCACGAAGCACTTAAGTATATCAAGGGACAACATAAACTCAATAAACGACATGCGAAGTGGATTTTGTACTTAGAGTCTTTTCAATATGTCATCAAATAGAAGAAAGGTAAAGAGAATGTAGTGGCTGATGCCCTATCACGGAGGTATACCTTATTGACTACCCTTGATTCTAAGTTACTTGGTTTTTATCATATGAAAGAATTGTATGTTGGGGATGATGATTTTGGAAATATATAAGTTGCTTGTGAAAATGGTTCTTTTGAGAAATTTTACAGGAACGATGGATTTCTTTTCAAAGAAAACAAGTTGTGTGTACCACAAGGATCCATTCGAGAGTTGCTCGTGTTGGAGGCGCATAGTGGTGGCCTTATGGGTCACCTCGGGAGAGACAATACACTGTCAACACTCCGAGAGCATTTCTACTGTCCACGGATGCGGAAACATGTAGAACAGACCTGCGGACATTGCCTAGCTTGCAAACAGACCAAATCGAAGGTTCAACCTCATGGACTATACACACCACTTCCCGTACCCGACACCCCGTGGACCGATGTATCCATAGATTTTATCCTTGGATTACCGAAGACTAAGACCGGGAAGGACTCAATCTTTACTGTAGTTGATAAATTCTCTAAAATGTCCCATTTTATTTCATGTGCTAAGACTGACGATGCCGTGCATGTTGCTAACTTGTTTTTTAGGGAAATTGTACGCCTACATGGTTTACTGAGAACGATCGTATTCGATCGAGTGGCGAACATTTTGGGGAAAATTTGGAATGAAATTAATGTTTTCAACCACTTGTCATCCTCAAACGGATGGAAAAACCGAGGTTGTAAACCGGGTCTTATCAACTTTGTTGCGAGCATTGGTACGGAAGAACCTCAAGACGTGGGAAGAATGCTTGCCCCACATCGAGTTTGCTTATAA
The DNA here is from genome assembly GCA_005393395.2 of Gossypium australe. Taxonomy (NCBI): domain Eukaryota; kingdom Viridiplantae; phylum Streptophyta; class Magnoliopsida; order Malvales; family Malvaceae; genus Gossypium; species Gossypium australe. The sequence goes on along the minus strand of CM016615.1, from coordinate 54,028,114 downwards.
TCGTTCATTCCACTCAGCAACTAAGTTTTCTCCTTTTGAGACTGTTTACGATTTTAATCCTCTCACTCCTCTTGATTTATTACCTTTGCCTAATGATAAGTCTGTCCATATAGATGCGAGGAAAAAGGCTGAATATGTCAAGGAATTACATCGAAAGGTACGAGAGACCATTGAGGTCCAGACCGAGCAATACGTCCAACGAGCCAATAAAGGTCGAAGGCAAGTTGCATTTGAACCCGGAGACTGGGTCTGGGTGAGTACGGACGAAGATCTAAGTTGTCACCACGAGGAGACAGACCCTTTCAAGTCATCGAGCGAATCAATGAAAACTCATATAAGCTTGATTTGTCGGGTGAGTACAATGTTAGAGCTAGTTTCAATGTCTCTAACTTGGCTCATTTTGATGTAGGTACTGACTTGAGGACAAGTCAATTTCAAGAGGGGGCGAATAATACGGGCACGCACCACCATAGTCAAGTCCAAGCCGAGATCCGATGGTGCTACCTCAAGGGCCGATCACAAGGGCTCGTGCAAAACAATTCAAAGAAGCTGTTATAACTTTGGTTCAGCAAGTGTGGGACAATGTTAAAGCTAGACCTTTCGAACAAGCTGGTGGCAGCTCCAAGATTCCATGTTGCACTCTTCTACAAGCTCAACTTCAAGCTCACGACCTCACCCCATCTCAATCTTAGCTCATGCGTCCACATTGAGTTCAATAAGTTTAATCAACCTTAGTTATTAAATAAGCTAGATACATTAAATAAATTTTGACATATTAATTAATTGGTTTAATTCTGGACAATTTAAATAAGCTTGAATATGCTTTAATTATTACATATTTAATAGTTAAGATTTAATTTGCAAAGCTTAGGATAAAATTAATAGCTTGCTGTCCATTTAATTTGTCTAGCCGAACTAGCTCATTAAGATGTCCTAGCTCCAGCCTAACTTTAGACATGTTTTAATCATCTTTTATTTAATATGTTCTAGCTCAAAAACAAGATTTAAATGTGTCTTAAGCTGCTGGGAATTAATGAGTTAACTCTGAATTAATGAGCCAAATTATTAATGTGCATGTGCATTATTAGACGACGTTTAAGGCCATTAAGCAAGCTTGGGTGGCACAATAAATGAGCTTCTTGTGCATGGTCTACTTTAAAGGCAAAGTTGCTTCGTGAATGGTAAAAGAACAACATTAAAGAAGCAGTATTAAAAGCGTTGCTGGGGTTTTGCTTCTCTATTCGTGGACAGCATTTAAAAAGCTTGCATGAATTGTTTTGGATGGCCATTCACGTCCCCAAGGATGCCTAGAGAGCTACATGCCTATTTGGATTTTCAAGGCACCTTATTCAAGTTTCCAATGCCAAATTTAATATTGCAATTCAGCTCCCAACAATCCCATTAAATTTAAGCTGCACCTAGGCTATTCTAGAAGTTGATTTTTGGTGTTCTTTGGCTGAATGTAGTCAGCAAACTAAAGAACCTATTCTAGAAAAATCTAGGCTATTCATAGCTGAAAATTCCTTAGACATTAAGCATGTCCATTCGGCTAGCTAGTTAGAACTATAAATAGCTTGCCATTTTCAATTGTAAGGGACTTTTGCAATTTTAGTTAATGAAACCCTGTCGAATTTGTGAGAGCACCTTTCTCCAATTTCGTTTAAGGACTCGGTGGCTTATCTAGTGAGCTAGTGGCGTCAACCCGTTTCCTTTGTTATCCACCTGTACCAAGGTTCCTATCAATTTTGATAGTGGGTCGAGGTCCAATTCCATCCAACCCAAACCTTAAGAACCTTATAAGCAACTTGGGTCGATACCAATTTAGTATTGTTTCTTGTTTCTTAAGACCTATTTCGTACCATTTCATACCCAATTCCAAAACCGAATTCTTTCGTCAACCATCCTTTAACTATATTGAAGACATCTTTCTATACTCAAACCACTCGAACCATATTATCCAGCTACCCCATTCTTCCATAAATCGTAACCCTCTTCTAAATCCATTGATCCTAAATTAAAATCGAACTTATATCTTACTTCTTTTCTTGTTTAACTCCATAGCTAGTCGACTCAAGTATCGTTCACTTTCTTTTAAGCTCAACATTCTACTTCTTTGTTTACGATCGGGCATTCTTGAATACATGTCGAATTCAACTCGAAGACGGGACTGTATCACAACCTGTTCGGAATGTTCCCGACTTGAACTTACAAGCCCTGTTACGTGAAGTTGAAAGGTTATTTGATCGGAAGTTCGAACCGATCCAAGGAAGACTCGATCAAGTGGAGGGACGAGCCCAACGAAGGCGAACTCCCGTAAGCCCCCCAAGGAACTGAGGACGATAAGTCGACCAAGAAGGTGACTTCTCCGAGCCAAGTGATCACAAAAGTGATCAAGGATCTAATGCAACCGTTCGAAGGAGAGGGCCCCGTAATCGAGGCTAATGATCGTTGATAAACCATAATAGTAACATATTTTAATCCCACATTTAGTATGCTTTTGGATGATTTAAGCCTCGATTTATATAAAAAGGTGCTCGTAATCCTTTCTTTTTCGTGTCTTATACTCAGGAAAGCACCCGAGGATAAAAAGAACGAGAAATGGGCCCAAAACGGAGCAAATTGGGCCAAGGTGGAAATCGACACGGCCTGGACTCAAGCCCACACGGTCATGCCTTGTTGATCATCTAGAACACGGCCTGACCCCCGATTTACACGGCCGTGCCTCATTAAAGAAATCCGAACACAGCCCAAAGACTAGTCACACGTGCGTGTGACATGGCTGTGTCCCTGTCGTGGCAATGAACAATTTCATTCGGATTTGGATTCTTTGGGGCAAAGAAACACATTCTAAGAGCCTATATATACCCCCTAAGTTCATCCTTGAAGGGGGCGGTTAGCTAGGCCAAGGAGCCAAGCCAGAAAGGTCGGATTTGTGGGAATCACTCGAAGATAGCCAGTTGATCCATCCCAAGAAGCCAAAATTCTACTCAAGGCGGCGGATTTCTTCTTCAATTCCTTCAGGGAGTTTTAAGGATTTCTTATGTTTTGTTTTATCCTTTCTCTTGAGATGTTTTCTTTATTTGTTATGAACTAAATCCTTCAGATACCTGAAGGGGATGAAACCTAGATGAATCTTGTTATTATTTTCTGAATTATATGATAAATACTTAGTTTGTTCTTAATTATGCAAGCTTAATCCAAATTTGATGTGCTTAGGTGGAGGAGGAATAGACCCTGCCTAAGAGAAGATCTAGCATAGTTAAGCGGAGTTGATCGCACGTCTAGATATAGGGTGACGAGATTTTGCCGGATTACGGTGAAACCTAATATGGGAGTCCATAGATCTATTTACTGCTATTCTAGAGGGTTATTATTAGAGAAAGAGATTTCCGTTAATGAACCTAGGGTTAGACGTTATTCGCTTCGAGAGAGGGTTTAATATACATTAGGGAGTCTTACGGATCAAGCTAAGTAAATAAATCGTATGGTTCAGGGTTAAATAACAAGTGAAGTCTAGGTGGATTCTTTCTGAGGGAATCGTCTTAATCAACTGAGTTTTTCCAAAAGTTATTTCCCAATTTATCCTTTTTGTCTTTGTGTCTTTGGCTTAGTAATTAGTTTAGATTATATTAAAGCAATTTCACTTATTTTAGGCTAAATAATAAAAAGAAAGTTAGTATTAGTACTTTTAGTTCCTATGGGTTCGATAATCCGGTCTTGCCTAAGCTATACTACTGTTCGATAGGTACACTTGCCTTCAATCGTTGTTAGAGTTAGTTTCCAGGTTTGATCATTCTCTTTATAAATTTTAAAACTCAACAGATATACGATCAAGTTTTTGTGCAGATGGATTTAGAGTCATTATACGACGCATGGGAGAGATACAAGGATCTCTTGAGAAGGTGTCCACACCATGGTCTACCCTTGTGGCTACAAGTCCAAACTTTTTCTAACGGTGTAAACCCCTCAACGAGGCAACTAATCGATTCAGCTGCCGATGGAACCCTAAACAACAGAACTCCTGAAGCAGCTTACGAGTTCATTGAAGAAATGTCACTGAATAATTATCAGTGGCAAGTTACAAGGACTAAACCGACAAAATCAGTCGGAGTTTACAACATCGATGCAGTAACCATGTTATCAACGCAGGTAGAGATGATGAATAAAAAGCTTGATAGTTTGTGTTCTTTGCAGGCACACCCAGTAATGCAGTATGACGCAAGTGGAACTGTGGCGAATCCTGAGTACCCACCCCACCAACCAGGCGCAGAGAGTGAACAGATGAACTGTATAGGTAATAATTTCAGATCCAATAATAATCCTTATGGTAATACTTACAATCTAGGTTGGAGGAACCCCCAAAATTTTTCATAGGGAGGTCAAGGAAATCAAGGAAATCAAAGGCAACAACCTCATCAAAATTTCCAAAATCAGCCATATCCGCAAAAGAAAAAGCCAAACCTCAAAGAAATGTTGACGAAGTTCATGGCAAGCACAGAAAACCGTCTCAAGATACAAAGAAAACACTAAAAAATCAACAAACATCGGTTGAAGAGACCAAGAACCGAATCAAGGAACTTGCTAAGTCAGTAGGGAAGTCACTAAGGCAATCAGACAACTTGCAAAGCTAATGTCCGAACGACCACAAGGACGTCTACCAAGTAACACGGAGATTAATCCAAAGGAGCAAATTCAAGCCATCACAGCTCATGATAGTAAAGTGGTATACAAACCAAATGAGGTGGACAAAGGTAAAATAGAGGTAACACAAGAAAAGCCAAAACCGGTAATCAAGGAATACCAACCTCGCATACCTTACCCTGAAGCCATAAAAAGAGATGATACAGAGGAATAGTTCGGTAAGTTTCTTAAACTTTTAAAGAAATTACATATTAACTTCCTCTTCTTGAAGCTCTTTTTCAGATGCCAAACTCGAGAAAATTTTTAAAATAGCTCTTGACAAACAAACACAAATTAGATGAAGAGCCACATGTGGAATTAAACGCAGTATGCTCAGCAATGTTACAGAATAACTACCGCGGAAGCAAAAAGATCCATGGAGTTTTACTATTCAATGTTTAATTGGTAGTTTAAATGTTGATAATGCGTTAGCTGATTTAGGGGAAAATATAAATGTCATGCCTTACACATTGTTTAAACGACTAGGTCTAGGGAAGCCCAAACAAACTAGGATGAGTATTGATAAAACTGTTAGAATTCCTAGGGGCATTATCGAAGATGTTCTTATCAAAATTGATAAATTCGTTGTCTTAGACATGATGAGGATAATTCAATCCCCTTAATTTTAGGAAGACCTTTCCTAGCAACTGCTAAAACTAAAATTCATGTTGCCACAGGAGAACTCATAATTTGTGTAGGTGATGAATCAATCAGTCTTCAAGCTCTTGACTCGACCAGGACAACAATCGATGCAGGTAAGAAAGACAATTCAGTTGATAATCAATTTTTACAACCTTCATCGCAGGAAATACCACAAGGACACAAACCTGAGCCGAATCACGGACCTAATACCAACAAAGAGAATTTACATAAGGAACGAAGCCTTAAGGTCGACGAACCAGAGGAGCAGAAAACAAACTTTGAAGGGGAACCGAAACCACGTGAAGCGAAACCAAAGGAGCCCCCAGAAAAGATCGTAGGAACATCAAACCACTTCAAAATAGGGGACCAGGTATTGATCGACAAAGACGACCCTCGCGTCACCACTCCAGACCTGAAAGAAACTCCTCTTAAGGTACAAAATATCTTCCCATATTGAATAGTCGAGGTAAGCAATCCAACATCCGGCACTTTCAAGGTAAACGCTTCTCGACTTAAATTTTATCAAGAAAGTAAAACTATGAGCACGAAGGAAGATATTCAAACCTTTAAACCTCCCTGATTTTGTTACAAGGAAAGTCTAACTTAAGACTATAAACGAGCGCTTCTCGGGAGGCAACCCGGGCACTAACCCTATTTTACTTTTGCATTTATTTTCAGTTTCTCGTCTTTCCTCTTTCCTTTCCTGAACATCTAGTTTTAAACTAACAAAAAGTGCAGAATTCCAGACCACACGGCCGTGTCCGTGACCGTGTGGACCACCAGAATCCCCGTACTGACATAGCAGAGGCCGTGCGAATCAAATCCCAACTAATTTCGATGTCACGAATCCAACCACTACCCCACAGGCACCGACAAAGTGGCATGGCCGTGCCCCACGACCGTGTGAAGCTACTGACTTACCAAGCACGGGTAGAACACGCCCGTGCCTCCCAACCGTGTCAACATACTAACTTCTCAGACACGGGCATGACTGGCTGAAACACGGGCATGGTGAAACAACACGCATGGACACACGATCGTGCGAGGAGGCCGTGTGAATCGACACGCGCTCGGACCACGGGCGTGGGAATGTACCAGATTTGAGCTTCTATTTAAACACCAACCCCTCCCCATTTTCCTACTTTCCACCTCTTTTGTTATTTCTTCTTCTCAGATTAACCTCTCCATATTATTCTTCAAAACTCTTAAGCTACACCGAAGCCATGCCGAAGAAGCGGAAGACATAATCTTCCCGAGGGAGACCCCAACACATAAGTTCATGTCGACCGCTTCATTCCAACAACAAGCCAAGGGTCTTTGAGAGTATTTAGTTTCTATTTTTCTTTTCTCTTTTGCTTCAATTTCCTTATCTTTACTTCTCTTCTACTCTATTTAGTTTAATTTATTTTAGTTTTTTAGTGTCAGGTTCAAAAGGCTGCTAGGGAATCACGCCACTTTCGCCACCGCCAGCAGCTCCGCAGCCCTAGAGGTCACACCCACCTCGTGAACCATCCTACAATAAGGACTCTTCGGTCCATTCTTCTTTTCTCTTCTTTTTATTTTCCTTCTTAATCTCCTTCACTTTAGCTTGCTTTTCTTTAATTACATATTTATTTTATTTTAATTATGTCTTAATAAACCCTGGCTCATCCTTCACGAGCTCCCGAATTTCTTCATCTAGCACAGGATCGTCATCCAGACCGACCCCTCCAAACATACACACCACGACCTCAACCATTCTCCAAGGACACCATCCAAAATTCAGGGAGTATTCTTTCCCCTTCTCTTTTGATTTATCCCGTAAATGTTATTATCTATCTTTGTACATTGAGGGCAATGTACATCTTAAATGTGGGGGGTGAATATTTATTTGAAGAAAGTGCCTAACTTTTTGCATTATTCTCATATTCGGCCAAACATTTTTTCATTATTCTCAAATCCCTGAATTTAGTCTTGTTTTGAATCAATTTTCTCATATTACTAATTAGGATGAAATTTCTGATGATTTATGGTTTTTATTGACATGTTTTTGAGTAATTCGTTGATAATTGTGCATTGATGATTAAATTTTAAAGATACTAGAGAATCAAGCATGATAAGTCTAATTTTTAGAACTAAAATTCTCACTAGGTTGTTAACCTAAAGTTAAATATTACCTTGAAATTTGAAATTTACAAGGTTGATGTCAAAAACACACATAATTTTTGTGAGATTTTGAGCCTTATAGAGCATATATTCTTTTTCATGCTCACCTTTTGATTATGAGTGTGTCAACTATGAACTGTTAGTCTATAACTTGCCTCAATTATACATGTTGAGACCACACCATTGATTTGATACACAGATATGATAAAGGCACCTAGGTTTTATCCCACTCACTCCACTAAAAAGCCTACCTCCACAATTAACCCCTAGTGAACCCCGTTGATCCTAACAACCCTTTTTATTGACTTACCAGCTAATATTAACCCAAAACCCCTTTGTATTTGTTATCACCATTCCTTTTGACTACCTTTATATCGAGATTTGATTTGATTAGTTACCTGATTATATTATTAGTTCAATTTATCATTTATTATTAGATTGTTCTTAAAAAAAATCGAAAATCGAAGCATATTCAACATTAGTAGAGAGCTTTTACAGTTAAAGTCAAATTATCAAAAGAAAAAGCTCGTATTAGTTGGTTTATTACTTTTCAGTTGATATAATTATTACTTCGGTAATTTTTAGGTAGGTACTTGTCAATTCAATCTCGATTCTAACATTCTAATTTCAGCCTTTATCCACACCTTTAACCCTAGCCCCGTTACAACCCTGACAAAGACCTTTTGATCTGTTTATCATCTCATTCTAAAGTGGTGGAGATTTGATTTTCAGGCAAGCCTATGGGATTAACTTTTCAGTTTCGACTTATGAGTGATCTCTTTCTGAACCTTATACACTTAAGAGTGATTTGAGTGAATCTTTTGTGAGGATATCAATCCTTGTTGATTTTGAACTAAAGGTAATTATTTAGATAAGGGGAGACACCTACTTTTTCGCGATACAAATGTATGACTTATCTTGTTCGAATCTTTAAGACTCTTTGAGTTGAATCCATGTATAAATTATCTATGAATTATGATGAGGCATTATTGATAAGAATTATGAATTATGGAAAGTTCGTTTTAATTATAAGTTGAGAATTTTGCTTGAGGACAAGCAAAAGCTTAAGTGTGGGGGTATTTGATAAACCGTAATAGTAACATATTTTAATCCTACATTTAGTATGCTTTTGCATAATTTAAGCCTCGATTTATATAAAAAGGTGCTCTTAATCCTTTCTTTTCATGTCTTATACTCAGGAAAGCACCCGAGGATAAAAAGAACGAGAAATGGGCCCAAAACGGAGCAAATTGGACCAAGGTGGAAATCGCACAGCCTGGACTCAAGCCCACACGGCCGTGCCTTGTTGATTATCTAGAACACGGCCTGACCCCCGATTTACGTGGCCGTACCTCATTAAAGAAATCCAAACACGACCCAAAGACTAGTCACACGGGCGTTTGACATGGCCATGTCCCTGTCGTGCGAATGAAGAATTTCATTTGGATTTGGATACTTTGGGGCAAAGAAACACATTCCAAGAGCCTATATATACCCCCTAAGTTCATCCTTGAATGGGGGTTAGCTAAGCCAATGAGCCAAGCCGAAAAGGTCAGATTTGTGGGAATCACTCGAAGATAGCCAGTTGATCCATTCCAAGAAGCCAGGATTCTACTCAAGGCGGCGAATTTCTCCTTCAATTCCTTCAGGGAGTTCTAGGGATTTCTTATGTTTTGTTTTATCTTTTCTCTTGAGATGTTTTCTTTATTTATTATGAACTAAATCCTTCAAATACCTGAAGGGGATGAAACCTAGATGAATCTTGTTATTATTTTCTGAATTATATGATAAATACTTAGTTTGTTCTTAATTATGCAAGCTTAATCCAAATTTGATGTGCTTAGGTGGAGGAGGAATAGACCCCGCCTAAGAGAAGATCTAGCATAATTAAGCGAAGTTGATCGCACGCCTAGAGATAGGGTGACGAGATTTTGCCGGATTAGGGTGAAACCTAATATGGGAGTCCATAGATGGATTTACTGCTATTCTAGGGTGCTATTATTCGAGAAAGAGATTTCCGTTACTTAACCTAGGGTTAGATGTTATTCGCTTCGAGAGAGGGTTTAATATACGTTAGGGAGTCTTACGGATCAAGCTAAGTAAAAAAATCGTATGGTTCAGGGTTAAATGTAACATCCCGAAATTGGGCCTAGTAGGATTGGGCCAATTGGGCCTTGGGCTTAGGAGTGTTTAAAATCTTCAAGAATATGAGAATGGTGTTTTTGCAAATTGGATTTATTAGTTAAGTGGATTTGGAAGGTTACAAGGTTTCTATGAATTCTTGGGTTTAATTGGGCTTTAGGAAAAATTTGAGTATCATCTTGTTGATTGTGTTAGCTCGGATATGATTTTATTGTGTGATTAATATAGTCTTGTGAAGGCTTAGAATTATTTGGATTTAGAATAATTTTTAGTATGGAGAATTTAGTGAAGTGGATCAAGTGATTATGATGCTTAAGTTAATTTAAGTGTCTTAATTTAGCACAAGAAGAGTTAGTGGCATGGTGGAAATGGCGCATGAATGGTTGCTTGAGGGGAGTGGTTCGAATAGCATAGAGTGCATTTTGGAGACTTTATTTTTCTGCACATTTACATCATGTGTCGGCCAAGCTCTATATTTGGTATGGATGGATTTTTTTTCATTTTTGGATAGTAGACTAATGGGAAAAGGCAAGTTATTAGTTAAGGTATGGAATCAAGGTGTTATGGAAGGATAAGGGGACATAAGGCTTGATGTATGGGTGATGTTTTGGAAATTTTTCATGGTCATTTTGACCATGAATGTGGACGGCTTAGGGGGCTAGGGGGGTTGGTCGAATATTGTATGGGATTAGGGGGAAGATAGTTGGCCAAATTCTTGGCATTTGGTGCATCTTTTTCCCTTTTCTCCAAAATCTTTTTCCTTAGCCGAATTTTGTCATGGGCATTAGGTGAAAATTTTGTTTTGTTTTGGCTACCATCTTTGACCATATTGGTATCCCTTTTTCTTCTTTTCCTCTCAAACTTTTCTTTCTTTTTGGTACCGAAATATTATTACTTTTGAAGGCATTTTTCTTTCATTCTTTTTCTTACTTGACTGAATGTGCACCATTATCAAAAAAATTTTCTTTGTTCAAATCCTTTCATAACCGAAACCATTTAGTCTCTTTGATCATTTCTTCTTTTCTTTTTCTTTTCCTTTCTCTTTTTTTCTTTCTATTTTGTTAAAGCCGAATCTATAACCTTGCTATTCTCTTCTAAAGCCTAAAGTTTCATTCCATTGACACCATTGAAACAGATTGCTTCTAAGCACCAAGAACCTATCTTCTTTCTTATTTGAATCTATTTCTCTACTTCATCTGCCGATTTGTTTTTGAGGTTTTTGACCAAATACATTTTGGTCATTCTTTTTCGGTAAGGATCTCTTCTAGGCTAATCTCTTTTTCTTTATGTCTCTTTGACTATCGAATAGCAAGATTCTAATCCTCTTAGTTTCTTTGGCCGAATCTTGAAGGAAAGTTTCGGGGTTTCTCTGTAGCCGACGTTTAGGGGGAGATCATTCGGGATTTAAATATCCAAGGTAAGCAAGAGTAATATTCGGGCAAAGGCCATATTTGTCTATTAAGTTGACCGATTTTGATTATGATCTTTTAGGGGCAGTTCGATAGGGATAAGTATTTCATTGTTAATTCTTGCTAGCGAGAGCGTTGGTATCGGTAGTATCGTAATCACTATTATCAGGTGTGTAACCCTACATTGTTTCCTAATAGATTTACGGTATTAATTTTCTATATGTGTTAATGAAAATATGAAAGATATGGCTAAAGGTACCATACGATGGTACAGAGTACCCAGGTACGTTCACTTTTAATACTATGTTAATAGTGTTATGAAGATTGAATATGACATATAAGTGAATTCGTTATGAACATGGAATAAGATATATGGCATGATTTTGCATGTTTTGTATGACATATGGGCATAAGGGTGATATGTGAAGGGGAAGTGATCTGGTGGTTTTTACCACAATATCTGGTGACTCATGTCACATAATCTGAATGTGGTGACTTATGTCACATATTGTTATCTGGTGACTTTGTCACATTATCTGGTGGCTATGCCACAATTTATAAGGGCGATGTGCAAGTCGTCTGCAGCGACTGCCTTCGATGGTGTGTAGCGGATGGAGGGTCGATTTAGTAATCCCCATGGTGTGATTGGTTGGTACGGGTGATGTGTAGAGGATGGATATTTAGGTTTGGGTTCGGGATTGCATCATTATCTCTATTTGCTATATATATATGTATGTTTTGATATGCCTAAATCGGTTGGGATTTTGTGTTGGTTGTTACACATTGAGTCTGTTGACTCACCCCGTTGCGGGATATCTTTTCAGGTGACATACAGTGACTTGGACCGGGTCAGCAGAGACTAGGTGGTGGCCATGCTGAATATTTTCGGGATTTCAAACAGTTGAACTTGCGTTTTCTATTATTTTATTTTCGGGATTTATTTGGTATTTATCAGTTGTAATAAGGCCATTACTATTGAATTGTTTTTATGCATGCATTTTATTTGATTTCATTATGATATGATTATTATTATTTCAAGTTTTAAAAAAAAAAAACTTTTCTCAAAGATAAATTGAATACTTTTAACTTATTGTTCTCCAGTACTAAAATAAAGTTTTATTAAGATCTAGATTTCAAGAATAACATTGTTTTCAATTTGAAATCAACACAAATCAAATTTTCTTCAAAATCACTAAAATTTTTCCAAAGTAACAAACAAGTTTTTAAAATGTTTTACTCAAGGAACATACCAGATCCGGTTGAGGCTCGTGGGCCGGGTTTGGGGTGTTTCATTAAATAACAAGTGAAGTCTAGGTGGATTCTTTCTGAGGGTATCGTCTTAATCAACTGAGTTTTTCCAAAAGTTATTTTCCCAATTTATCCATTTTGTCTCTGTGTCTTTGGCTTAGTAATTAGTATAGATTATATTAAAGAAACTTCACTTATTTTAGGCTAAATAATAAAAAGAAAGTTAGTATTATTACTTTTAGTTCCTTTGGGTTCGATAATCCGGTCTTGCTTAGGCAATACTGCTGTTCGATAGGTACACTTGCCTTCAATCATTGTCAGAGTTAGCTTCTAGATTTGATCATTCTCTTTATAAATTTTAAAACTCGACAGACATACGATCAATTGTTGTTTTATAAAGAGAAAGATCGAACCTGGAAACTAACTTTGACAATGATTTAAGGCAAGTGCACCTATCAAACAGTAGTATAGCTTAGGCAAGACCGGATTGTCAAACCCAAAGGAACTAAAAGTACTAATACTAACTTTCTTTTTATTAGCTAGCCTAAAATAAGTGAAGTTGTTGTTTAATCTAAAATTAACTAATTTGTAACAATCCGAATTTGACCCTAATTGAAGCGGTGGTTTCGGGACTACAAATCCGAGTCCGGAAAATTTTTAGATATTATTTTCGGTGTTTGTTATATGTAAATTAATGTGTGTGAAAGTTTCGTAAGAAAATTTTATCATTTGAGTGTTTAATTTGACAAAAAGGACTTAATCGCGTAAAGTGTAAAAGTAGCAAACTATAGTGAAAAGTGCTAATGTGATAATGGCTTTTTACTATGGGGTATCAAAAGGGAAAATAGCCCATTTTAAAGTTAGTGGATGGTAGAAAGACAACTAAACCATTATTTATGTTTTATTTTATTAATTATAATAGGTTAAATTTGTAAATTAGTAAATACATATTATAAGTTAAAGATTAAACAAAACAAAATGACCATTATCATCCTTTATTTCTTGGCCGAATGTGAAGGAAAGAACAAGGGCTTGGCTTCTTTGATTTTCTGTAACATCCTAGATTAGGGGTTATGCGTTCGTGCGTAATTCATGAGATAGTGGGCTCAGTGGGTGTGTTGGATGTGATCTGAGGAGTTTTAGGAACCCTAAGATGTAAGGAAATGTATGGAAATGTAAGGAAATGTATGGAAATGTATGGAAATGTCTTGTCTTGGAAATGTAAGGAAATGATTTAGAAATGATTCAAAAGAGGAAAGTAAACATTTCGGGAAACTTGGAAATGTAAGGAAATGTTAAGGTTAAAAGAGGCAAACGAAAATTTTTGGAAACTTGGAAATGTAAGGAAATGTCAAGTTTTAAAGTTTAAAAAGAGGAAATTAAGGCAAGGTGGCCTTAAGAAAATTTATAGGAGGAATTTGACACACAACCAGGCTTGTCAAAGTGGCTTGAAGACATCACATAAAAGCCCAGCAAAGTGACGCCACAAGCTTGTGTATTTGGGCCAGGGTTCGAGTCACTTGGGGAGCAAATAAAGAAGTTTTATTTTTGCTTCCAGAAGCTGAGAGGTGGACGGCACAAGGCTTCTAAAAGAGGAGTTTTATTCTCTTTAAATTTCGTCTAAATAGGAGATAAATAAAGGATTTTGTTTTGGATAATTTCTAAGAGATAATTGTTGGATTAATTCTTTTATTTTGTGATAATTAAAAGGATAAAGCTAACAATTAGAAGAGTGGTGGCCAAGTAAGGGACTCTAGCCTAGTAATTTTGGCTATAAAAGGAAGAGTAAGGCTATTCTTCATTCATTCTTTTCTCTTCAAGGAAACCTCTGCTGAAAATTCCCTAGCAAAGTATTCTTCTTTCTCTTTTATTTTTGCCAAAGCCGAAATCTTCTTCTCCCCAAGTCCACCATTGTCGATCCCTCCCAAATCCCATACTTTTCTATTGAAGCCGAAAATAAGTTCCATCTAGGCCATAGTCGACTAGTCTCCTAATCTTCATAGCCTAATCTTTGAGGGGCTTCAAGCAAAGGTTTTGTCGATTTCTTCAGTAAGGGTAAGATTAAATTTAGTTTCCATTCTTTCTACTTTTAGACTTATCAAAATCTAGGGCTAATCCCATTAATGTTCATGGTTGCCGAAACTTTGAAGGAGAAGTTCTTTTCCCGAAGGTACACCATAAGCCGCGTGTTCCCTAGTTATTCGGTGAGTTTCGGGATTTAAAATCCACAAGGTAAGTGTCTATAGCATTCGGCCAAGGCCTATTTTAGTAGTTAGATCTATTATTATGTGTTTTAAGCCGAAAACTAACCGATTCAAGGGATCTAGTGGCTAGCCGATTTTAAAGGAGAAGAATACAAGTTTTCAGGATTTGACTGTAGTCAATTCGACAACAAGGTAGGTTTTAAGAATACAAATCCTACTAGGATTTGGTTTTATAGGCTTTATGCTAACATACTAAGGTTACCAAATGTAGGAATTGAGATCTAAAGCAATAGATCGGTTTTTTCAGGATTTTAAGGAATTCGTTAAGCGAATCAGGTGTGTACCCCACACTAACTTTTAATATGTTATATGGAAAATATTTAATATATGAATGTATAAGAATGTGAGTGTGGCTAAAATACCCTAATGTGGTACAAAGTACTCAGGTACGTTTCCTACTCCTACTAGGATTACGAAATATGTTATATTTTAACATGTGAAAAGTAACGTGAATGTGAATTTAAGTATGATATGCATGATATGAATAACATGGGCATTCGGGTTATATGAGAAAGGGGAAGTGAATGTGATGACTTCGGTCTCACTATCTGAATGTGGTGACTTCGGCCACATTATCTGAATGTGGTAACTTCGGTTACATTATCTGAATGTGGTAACTTCGGTTACATTATCTGAATGTGGTGTCTCATGACACAATTATCTGAATCTGGTGGCTATGCCACAAATTTTATATGGGCGATGAGCACGTCGACTGCAGCGACTGCCTTCGATGGTGTGTAGCGGAAGAAGGGTTGACTTAGTAGTCCCCACGGTGTGCAGGTTGGTACGGGGATGTGTAGCAGATGGCATCTAGGTTTGGGTATGGGTTGCATCATTATTTTATCAGTATATGAGTGTGCATGTGATACGTTATGGTATGCCTGATCTATTAAATTTTAGTGTTGTGTACACATTGAGTCTGTTGACTCACCCCGTTGTGGGAACATTTTTCAGGTGATGAACAGTGATGGACCGGGACGGTAGAACTTGTGGTGGCCATGCTCAGCTTGAATTTATTCAATATGGACATTTTATTTTATTTAAGTACTTAAGAATTTTATTTTTGGGATTTTTTGATGTAATAAGGCCATAGTTGAACTACTTTATTTTTCCTTTATTTATTACGGTACAAATTTTTATTAATTAAAGATCAAGTGAAATTTATTTTCAAATAAACTCTAAATATTTTGTCACCTGAAATAAATGGATTTCAATATAAGATAAATTGGTTTTCAACTCAAGCCCAACCCAAAACAAACTTTCTTTCAAAACACCCAAGTTTTTCCTAAGTCACAAAAGAATTTGAAACGGTTTACACCGGGGAACATACCAGATCCGGTCAAGGCTCGTGGGCCGGGTTTGGGGTGTTTCATTTTCGGCTATTATAGTCTCAAATTAAAGGTTAGTTTAATTTCGGTTCTTGAAAATTTTTACGTTTTTGAGATCGTTGCTTAGAAATCTTCAAGACCTATGTTTTAATTTTTGAGTTTGATGAATATTTTGAGTTGAGCCATTGTTGATAGTTGGTTTTTTTTGTTGATTAAGGATGAATTATGAAATATATGTGTTAGATTAAAATGTTTTGTCTTTGGATTTTTGATGAAATTGAGTATTTTGGGCTAAATTGAGAAAATAAATTTTTGAGGGGCTAAAATGCAAAATAAATGAAAGAAATAGACTTATATAGTCCCTATGAATATTCGGCCCTTAGGTTGTGTAATGAAAATTTGTGTATTTTGTGTTTTGTGCAAATAGGACTAATTTGTAAAAATGTGAAATATTAGGGGCAAAATGGTAATTTGCCTATTTAGGTGTTTTTGGATTAAATTGAGATGAAATGTACTTGAATTAGCTTATTTTAAATATGTTTAGATCAAGAACAAAGAAAATCGGATTTGGATCGGGGAAAAACGAAAGTTTACGAATAGCCGGTCTTCGTTGTCCGTCGATTGTTGAGGTAAGTCCTTAAGCAAATTAATTTCATAAGAATTGATTATAATCTAGCATATATGTTGAATTATGAACTTGTGGAGTTAAACATGTTAAAACCGAATGTGAGGAAGTAATTTAGCAATGTTTGTAATCGAACTCATTGAGGTAATATGTGAAGGTGATATTGAATTATATAGGATATATGTGATATTGGTAAGGTGTGAAAGTGATATTGAATTATATGAAATATATGTGATATTGATAGAATGTGATGTGGATGAGATGACTCAATAATATGAATGTTCGGGCTTCGAGCCTAGCAGGCCTTGTGCCGGTGATTTATATCGGGCTTCGAGCCTAGCAGGCCTTGTGCCGGTGATCTTTATCGGGCTTAACGCCTAGCAGGCCTCGTGCTGGTGAATTATATCGGGCTTATTGCCTAGCAGGCTAGATGCCGGTGTTCGAACTTTGGGCCTTGAGTCTAGCAAGTCTAGTGCCAATATGTGAGATTCGGGCAAATGCCTAGCAAGATTTATACGGTGAGTTGAAATTCCAAGCTTAGATTATGTACTAGTAAAGTCATGAAATGAATCAAGTGAGCCTAAGCATTTGAAAATGAGTTTGTTAATTCAGCTACAAGGTATGTGCTATTCATATTCATGTATTATACATATATATATATATATATATATATGCGATGATAATAAGTAAATGAATTGGTGAAAGAAATGTGATATACAATTGGTTGATGCAAATTGTGTATAAACTATGCCATGAGGAAATTGGTTATATGAAAGCATAAAGTGGTTAAAGGTATTCATATAAGTATATTGATATGAATGATACTAATTGATCCTGTATATTCAGCCTTATGCTTATGTTTACGTGACATATTGGGATTACTTTGATGCCATGTATACGAATGTATGAAATGTTAAATAGATATATATATATATGTGAATATATTTCCTTTTATGTGAAATTACTAAGTGTAAAGTATATACTTATTGTATATACATATATATGTGATCCTATTGAATTATGTGTATCGAAAATATGAGTAGTTGGAAAAGAGTATTTAATCTATATGTGAACTATATGATGAGATTATAAATTGAAGTTTAAAGGTAAAATAGTGATGATGGTTAAGCTAAATGAGCATTAGCTTTCGACATTAGTAGATCATTTAAGTACTAATCTTTAAACTATTGATATTAGATGCTTGGATATATGAGAGTTTAAATGAACATGTGTTTATGTAATTAAAGAGGTAAATCGAATGTACACGGCCCTTTACTTGTTCGAATATTTATGTGAACTTAGTGAGTTTCATGTATGTGTATTATGAATATATTATAAAGAAAGGATGTTTTATATTTTGAATTTGATGCTGAGTTGGTAAGTTGTATGCTAATGGTATGGGAATGATAAGTGTTGTGTTAAGTGAGGTAAAAGCATTCTGTTTTGAAGGACTTTCGAGTTAAGCTGTTTTATTCAATGTTATTACTTGATTGTTTTAAAATGCTTGAATGTCCAATTAGTATATTATGATTGCTTAAGACTTACTAAGCTAAATTAGCTTACTCCGTGTGTTCATCGTTCTGTTTTATAGATTTTGATCAAGCTAAGAGCTCAGGGGATCGTCAACAAAGTCATCCACACTATCAACCTATTTTGGTATTTTTGATTTTGGATTTTTTAAACTAAAGGCATGTATAGGCTAGACTAAGTTTCGAGCTATGAATTTGTCCTTGTATATATTAGCCATGCAAAAATGGCTTTACTTGGATCATTAGAATTAGGCTTGGCATTATGAGTTCGTGATTGAGTGTTTAATGTGTTTGGTTATATCAATTTGATTATGACTTAATTATATGTAGTATATGATTGTTATGTTTCGTTAATAATGTGGTTGATATAAGTATATGATGGATATGGTAAGTATGTTCTGATTAGTTGAAATAGATAGTTAAAAGAATATGATATGAAGTTTAGGTATACTAATATGTATATGTGACTTAGGTGTACAATGAGATGTTGTTTGTGTTTTAATATTTCTTTTAATTTAACAACTGAATTATGGTATTATGGTCTTCATTGCTTTCGGCCATGGCATTTAAGCTCCATGATAGTGTATTTCATAATGGGATTGTGCATGTGATAGTAGCATGGTTGATTTATGTTATACATGTCAGGCATAGGATCATGTATTTAGCTTATCCTAGAAATATATCTTATTGTATATCACGTGTGTGATGGATATTCATATGACTTGACCGAAATGTTGAGGTGGTTGACAAATGTGATTCTATTATGCATGTTTTGATAAATCATGAATGGAAAGTTCATTATGTAGTAGTTGGTCATATTTTGTAATTTGAAACAATAAGGTTGAAGTTGGGAAATGGTTAGTACCATATTTGAATGTGTTCGGTTTAAAGATTGAAGAGGATTTACTGTGAAGTGATCAAATGAAAAACGAATTGAGAAGATAGTTTTATAACAAAATTGCAGATTCGGTTATGTTCTTATTATTAAATTGAGACATACTTTGCTGAGATGTGTTTATTTAGTTTAATTGAATATGATTGAACAAGATACCATGCAACTATACATATGTATGTTTATATTTAGTGTTTTGTATTTATTTTTAAGAAAAGCCATTTCAAGCATGTGTATATTCGGCTAATGTGATTTAAAATATCAAGTGGACAGTGTTCATTGTTAATTATATTGATGAGTTATTTGTGAATGTCATTAAAGGGATTAAATTTTTGTATGTTATTATATAAGCATATTCGTGTTGTTTAATTTGCTTTCGGATATGACTATGTGAGCAGTAATTGTTTATGGCTACTTGTGTTTTGTTCGGTAATGCCTTGCAACCCAATCCGGCGACGGACAGGGGTTAAGGGTGTTACATAATTACTAAGCTAAAGACGCAAAGACAAAAAGAATAAATTGGGGAAATACTTTTGGGAAGACTTAGTTGATTAAGACGATACCTGATCGCGAAAAATCAGTTTTAAATTTATAATGAATTAGATCAAACCTGGAAACTAACTCTAACAACGATTAAAGGCAAGTGTACCTATCGAATAGTAGTATAGCTTAGGCAAGACCAGATTGACGAACCCAAAGGAACTAAAAGTACTAATACTAACTTTTTTTTATTATTTAGCCTAAAATAAAGTGAAGTTTCTTTCATCTAAATTAACGACTACTAAGCTAAAGATGCGAAGAAAAAAAGAACAAATTGAGAAATGACTTGAAGAAAAACTCAGTTGATCACGACGATACCCTCAGGAAGAATCCACCTAGACTTCACTTGTTATCTAACACTAAACCATACGATTTATTCACTTAGTTTGATCCGTAGGACTCTCTAACGTATATTAAACCCTCTCTCGAGGCGAATAACGTCTAACCCTAGGTTAATTAACAGAAATCTCTTTCTCGAATAATAGCCCCCTAGAATAGCAGTAAATCGATCTATGGATTCCCATTTTAGGTTTCACCCTAATCCGGCAAAATCTCGTCACCCTATCTCTAGGAGTGCGATCAACTCCACTTAATTATGCTAGATCTACTCTTAACCAGGGTCTATTCCTCCTCCACCTAAGCACATCAAATTTGGATTAAGCATACATAATTAAGAACAAACTAAGTATTTATCATAAAATTCAGAAATCAATAACAAGATTCATCTAGGTTTCATCCCCTTCAGGTATCTGAAGGGTTTAGTTCATAACAAAAAATTAAAACATCTCAAGAGAAAAGATAAAACCAAACATAAGAAATCCCTAAAACTCCCTGAAAAAATTGAAGGAGAAATCCGTCGTCTTGAGTAGAATTTTGGCTTCTTGGGATGGATCAACTGGCTAACTCCGAGTGATTCCCACAACTCTGACCTTTCTGTCTTGGCTCTTTAGCCTAGCTTGACCACCGGTTTCGGCTTCTACCGAACTCTTCCTTTTCAAGTTGCCCCCTTAGGTGTTTATATAGGCTTTGAGATGCCTTACTTGGTCCCTAAGTATCCTAATTTAAGTGGAATTCCTACTAGGGTGTTTGAATAGGCTTTGGAATGTGTTTCTTTGCCTCCAAGTATCCTTTCCCGAATGAGATTGCTCTTTCCAGCGACAGGGACACGGCCATGTCACACGCCCGTGTGACGAATCTCTGAGCCGTGCTTGGATTTCTTAATTGACGCACAGCCGTGTAAATCGGGGGTGAGGCCGTGTTCTAGATGCTCGACAAGGCACGACAGTGTGGGCTTTGGGCCAGGCCGTGTGGATTTCGTGATATGGCCCATTTACTCCGTTTTGGACCCGTTTTATGTTCCTTTCATCCTCGGGTGCTTTCCTGGGTATAAGACATGAAAAGAAAGGATTAAGAGCACCTTTTTACATAAATCGAGGGATAAATCATCCAAAAGCAAGCTAAATGTGGGATTAAAATATGTTATAATTACAGTTTATCAAATACCCCCACACTTAAGCTTTTGCTTGTCCTCAAGCAAAATTCTCAACTTACAATTAAAATGAACTTTCCATGATTCATAATTCTTATCAACAATGCCTCATCATAATTCATAGATAATTTATACATGGATAAGTCAACTCAAAGAGTCTTAAAGGTTCAAACAAGATAAGTCATACATTTGTATCGCGAAAATGTAGGTGTCTCCCCTCATCTAAATAATTACCTTTAATTCAAAACCGACAAGGATTGATATCCTCACAAAAGATTCACTCAAATCACTCTTAAGTGTTTAAGGTTCAGGAAAAATAATTACTCATAAGTCGAACCTGAAAAGTTAATCCCATAGGCTTGTTTGAAAATGAAATCTCCACCACTTTAAAATGAGATGATAAATATATCAAAATGTCTTTGTCTGGGTTGTAACAGGGCTAGGGTTAAAGGTGTGGATAAAGGCTAAAATTAGAAGGTTAGAATCGAGATTGAATTGACAAGTACCTACCTAAAAAATTACCGAAATAATTATATCAACTGAAAAATAATAAACCAACTAATACGGTTTTTTTAATTTGACTTTAACTATATAAGCTCTCTACTAATACTGAATATGCTTCGTTTTTTAAGAACAAGCTAATAATAAATGATAAATTGAAATAATATAATCAGGTAACTAATCAAATCAAATCTCGATATAAGGGTAGTCAAAAGGAATGGTGATAACAAATACAAAGGGGTTTTGGGTTAATATTAGCTGGTGAGTCAATGAAAGGGTTGTTAGGATCAAAGGGGCTCACTAAGGGCACAACCTGAAGGTAGGTTATTAGTGGAGTAAGTGGGTTAAATCCTAAGTGCCTTTATCATCTCTGTATATCAAATCAAAGGTGTGGTCTCAACATGTATAATCGAGGCAAGTTCTAGAATAACAGATCCATGTTGACACACTCATAATAAAAAGTGAGCATGAAAGAATGTATGCTCTATAAGGCTCAAAATCTCACAAAAATTATGGGTATTTTGATGTCAATCTTGTAAATTTCAAACATCAAAGTAATATTCAGATTCAAGTAGACAACCTAAAAAAAATTTTATTCTGAAAAATAGACTTATCAAGCTTGATTCTCTAGTATCCTTCAAATTTAATCATCAATGCACAATTATCAATGACTTAATCTAAAACATATTAATAAAAATCATAAATCAGGAAAACTTCATTCTAATCACAATATGAGAACTTTACTTTCGAACAAGGCATAATTTAGGGATTTTAAATTAATATTATAGTTAACCCCCCACACTTAAGATGCACATTGCCCTCAATGTACAAAGATAGATAATAGTAATAGAATAATCAAAAGATAGGGAGAGAAGTGAAACTTCCTGAATTTTGGATGAAGTCAATGAAAGGAAACCAGATAGGATTGGAGGTGAACGTGGGGAAGCGTTTCGAACCGTTTGAAATTGAATCCTCGAAGCAGCCGTCCTAATTTTATTGAATCCTAAGCTAAATCTAAACGGCATGAAGAATAAAAAGAAAATAATAATAAAGAAAGTAAAAACAAAAATAAAAATAAATAATGGAAAATGCAAGAAGAAAGACAATTGGAAAAGAAAAAGGAAGAAGGGGGTTAAATAGAAATTATGGATCTCGTGGTTGCCCCCGCCCTTGTACCTTCCTGTGGTGACCACACGGCCACAGCCACGGTCGTGTGCAAGGCCGTGTTGTATGGAAATCTGAACTTTGGTTAGTTTATAGTTAGGTGCTAAAAGGAAAAAAAATAATGGGGTTAGTGCTCGGGTTGCCTCCCGAGAAGCGCTCGTTTAAAGTCTTGAGCTAGACTTACCTGTTGTACGCACAATCATGGTGGTTTGAGGAGGTGGAAATCCTTTCTCATGTGATCAACTCAATTATGGATATAAAGTTTAAGTCGAGTAGTGTTTACCTCAAAAGTGTTGAATTTGGGATTGCTTACCTCGACTGTGCCGTATAGGAAGACATTAAGTACCTCAAAAGTGATTTCTTCGTTTGCCTTGAGGTCTGAATTGGTGATTCAAGGCTCTTCCTTATTCAACAATACCCGATCCTCTATTTTGATGTGATTTGTTGTTCCTATCAGCTCGTCTGGGGTTTCCTTCGGTTTCACTTCGTGTGGTTCCGATTCTTTTTTAAATTTTGTTGTCCACTCTTCTGGTTTGTTGACCCTAAGGCTTCGTTCTTCATCTAATTCTTCCTTGTTGGCACGAGGTCTAAGATCTAGCTCAGCTAGGTGATTTCGTGATGATTCCTGTAAAGAAGGTTGAACCAAATGGTTATCAATAAAATTACGTTCGTACCTTTATTACTCGATGTCCTAGTTGGGTCAAGAGCTTGAAGAGTGATTGTTTCGTCATCTACACGAAGTGTGAGTTCACCGAATTCTTCCTCTGTGTGGTCTTTCTTTATTGTATCGGGATATGGCACACGAGGTTGGTATTCTGTAATTGCCGGTTTTGGTATATCATGGCACACCTCAACCTTACCTTCACTTACCACAGGTACTTCCCTTGTGTTTGGTACGTCTAACCCTTCACTATCGTAAAGGGCTTGATTTTCCTCTCTTGGGTTAATCTCGGTGTTACTTGGTAGACATCCTTGCGGTCGTTCTGCCATTAACTTTGCAAGTTGACTGACTGGATTAGTGACTTCTTTGACTGAATTAAAAAGTTTTTCCATCGACGCTTGTCGATCTTTAAGTGTTTTCTCATTTTCTTGGAAATGGTTTTCTGTGGTTGCCATAAATTTTGTCAGCATCTCTTCGAGGTTTGGCTTTTTCTCTTGTGAATAGGGCTGATTTTGGAAGTTTAGAGGAGGTTGTTGCCTTTGATTTCCTTGATTTCCTTGACCTCCCCACGAGAAATTTGGGTAGTTCCTCCAACCTGGATTGTAAGTATTACTATAAGGATTACTATTGGATCTGAAATTATTAACTATATAGTTCATCTGTTCGCTTTCTGCTCCCGATTGGTAGGGTGGGTACTCAAGATTCGCCACAGTTCCACTTGCGTCGCACTGCATGACTGGGTGTACCTGCGAAGAACACAAACTACCAAGCTTTTTATTTATAATTTCTATCTGTGTTGATAGTGTGGTCACTGCATCGAGGTTGTAAACTCCGGCTGATTTTGTCAGTTTTGTCCTTGTCACTTGCCAGTGATAATTATTCAGTGACATCTCTTCAATGAACTCGTAGGCTGCTTCAGGAGTTCTGTTGTTAAGGGTTCCACCGGCGGCTGGATCGATTAGTTGTCTCATTGAGGGGTTTACACCGTTATAGAATATTTGGACTTGTAGCCACAAGGGTAGACCGTGGTGCAGACACCTTCTCAAGAGATCCTTGTATCTCTCCCATGCGTCGTATAATATCTCTAAATCCATCTGCACAAAAAAGAGATATCATTCTATAATTTGGTCGTTTTGGCTGGTGGGAAATATTTCAATAAAAATTTTTCAGTCATTTGTTCCAATGTAGTGATTGATACTCGTGGTAACGAGTTTAACCACTATTTGGCTTTATTCCTTAATGAAATAAGGAATAACCGAAGACGTATGGCATCATCAGAAACGCCATTTATTTTGAAGGTATCGCAGAACTCTAAAAAGTTAGCTATATGAGTGTTTGGATCTTCGTCCTGCAAACCATCAAATTGAACAAACTGTTGAATCATTTGTATTGTGTTAGGCTTTAATTCATAATTATTAGCAGCTATAGTAGGCCTAAAAATACTTGATTCTGCTCCTGTTAAATGCGGTTTAGCATAATCAAACATAGTACGTGGAGCATTGTTTTCCCCCACATCATGTGGTTGTGGGTTATTCTCGTCCATCCCTTCAGTAGGATTGGATCTGCCTTCTTGATCTTCCTCTGTGTAATTTAAGGCTCGCCTAATTTCTTTGCGAGTCCTACGAACGGTAGCTTCAATTTCACTATCGTATACCAAAGGTCCTCTCGGGTTTCTTCTAGTCATAAACTAAAGGTACCTGCTAGAAGAAGGAAGAAAATTTAGTGAGATCAAAATTTAACCTAAAAAAAATAAAAATAAAAGTAAATTGCGAAAAATTAAAAAATAATGGCTAAAGTAATAAAAATAGAGCTTTCTTAATATTTTAGTTCCCCGGCAACGGCCCCAAAAACTTTATCGCTAAAATCAGAGTTTTAAATTTATAATGAATGAGATCAAACCTGGAAACTAACTCTGACAATGATTAAAGGCAAGTGTACATATCGAATAGTAGTATAGCTTAGGCAAGACCGGATTGTCGAACCCAAAGGAACTAAAAGTAAACCCAAAGGAACTAAAAGTACTAATACTAACTTTCTTTTTATTATTTAACCTAAAATAAATTAAAGTTTCTTTAAACTAAATTAACGACTACTAAGCTAAAGACGCGAAGACAAAAAGAACGAATTGAGAAATAACTTGAAGAAAAGCTCAGTTGATCACGACGATACCCTCGGGAAGAATCTACCTAGACTTCACTTGTTATCTAACATTGAACTATACGATTTATTCACTTAGTTGATCCGTAGGACTCTCTAACGTATATTAAACCCTCTCTCGAGGTGAATAACATCTAACCCTAGGTTAATTAACGGAAATCTCTTTCTCGAATAATAACCCCCTAGAATAGCAGTAAATCGATCTATGGATTCCTATATTAGGTTTCACCCTAATCCGGTAAAATCTCGTCACCCTATCTCTAGGCGTGCGATCAACTCCGCTTAATTACGCTAGATCTACTCTTAAGCAGGGTCTATTCCTCCTCCACCTAAGCACATCAAATTTGGATTAAGCACACATAATTAAGAATAAACTAATTATTTATCATATAATTCAGAAATAAATAACAAGATTCATCTAGGTTTTATCCCTTTCAGGTATCTGAAGGGTTTAGTTCATAACAAATAAATAAAACATCTGAAGAGAAAAGATAAAACAAAATAAAAGAAATCCCTAAAACTCCCTGAAAGAATTGAAGGAGAAATCTGCCGTCTTGAGTAGAATTTCGGCTTCTTTGGATGGATCAACTGGTTAACTCCGAGTGATTCCCACAACTCTAACCTTTCTGGCTTGGCTCTTTAGCTTAGCTTGACAGCCGGTTTCGGCTTCTGTCGAACTCCTCATTTTCAAGTTACCGAAAATGTAAATGCAAGGCCCCCGAAAATGTACAATCGCGATCCCGTGACATCAAATGCTTCAAGTGCCAAGGCCGAGGGCATATCGCAAGCCAATGCCTGAATCGTAACATGATCGTCATGCTACCCAATGGTAAAATAGAGTCGGAGGATGAAGTTGAAAAAGATGAAGACAAAGTCGAGCATCCATCTGATAATGATGAAGAAGTTGAGTTTGAGGTCGAAGGCGAAATGCTTGTGGTCAAAAGAAGTCTCAACGTGCAAAGTTCAGTAAGTGAGCCTCAATGAGAAAACTTATTTCATACTCATTGCCATGTTTTGGGAAAGGTGTGCAGCGTAATGATTGATGGTGGAAGCTGCACGAATGTTGTGAGCACTCTCATGATCGAGAAATTATCGTTGCCAACGCTTAAGCACCTAAGGCCCTACAAATTGCAATGGCTCAACGAAGGCGTCGAACTCAAGGTGACCAAGCAAGCAAAGATTCCCTTTTTCAATTGGCAACTACCATGATGAAGTTTTGTGCGACGTCGTTCCTATGCATGCGGGACATCTATTGCTAGAAAGGCCGTGGCAGT
The DNA here is from genome assembly GCA_005393395.2 of Gossypium australe. Taxonomy (NCBI): domain Eukaryota; kingdom Viridiplantae; phylum Streptophyta; class Magnoliopsida; order Malvales; family Malvaceae; genus Gossypium; species Gossypium australe. The sequence goes on along the minus strand of CM016615.1, from coordinate 54,001,424 downwards.
TTGACCACCGAGTCAAACACGATGGGTTCTCAAATCAGTACTCCTTTAAGAATAGGGGCAAGAACATCGTGTTGGTGCCATTGTCACCGCAACAAGTAATGGAAGATCAGCAACACTTACGGCGATCATTGGAAACTTCGAAAGAAAAACTTGTAAACTCAAAAGAAGAAGAAAAAGAACAAGGAAGAGAGGAAAACAAACGAGAAAAAGAAAGTGAAAGAAAAAGAGAGAAAAGGAAGAGTGTTTTGCTTAACCATTGTTTATTTGTTTCTTACTCTTTTCAGGTTGTTAGTCCTACAGAGCTACAATTGAAATATCTTCCTAAAGAAAGAAGGTTCTTCATACGAGAAGAATACAGTTTGAATTCTGTAAACTTTATACTAAATCTTTCTAACTTAAAAGAAATTGGTAAAGATGATGAAATTGTGGAACAAGTGAACAAATATTGGCCATTGTTACAATTTAACATGCAAAATTTGAACCGAATTTGTAACTTAGATTGTTTTGGCTGAATCAAACTTGTTCTATCTAATTGCTTGAGTAATTCTTTGTTGGATCTTGTTTGTTTAACGTTTGACTATTTGGAAATGTGTGTACCAACAAGATTTGCAATATGTGTTTGCCCGAAGCTCCTTGAGTTTTCCTATGGTTCGATCTACGGAGAACTTACCCAATCAATCTGGAAAGGTAAGTTTTTCATCAAATCTAACCATTGTGTTTTTCACTTCCGATGTTAATTCGGCAAAGGTAAGTCCACGAATCCCTCGTCTCGTTGGTAAAATTCTATTTCTTGATGATATTCGAACGTTATCTAGTTTTGTGTTGATTTTATCTCAGATTTGTGAAAACAAATTTCTTTTGTTCTATCAAATAGGGTTGAACACGAAGAGATGTTTCCAAAAGAACCAGCAACTTGACTTGAGGACAAGTTGCTTTGAAGAGGGGGAATGATGCGACCCCGCCCCAACATTTCTCAAACTCGGACTTAGACCCCTTGATGATACCCCAAGGTCCCATTACGCGAGCTCGGGCTAGGCAATTCAAAGAGGCTTTTTCGACCTTGTTGGAGCGTGTTTGGGCTGAACCTTTAGCCGAGCAATCCAAGGAAGCTCGGAATAGCATGAGGAGTCGGCCATATATCTTCTTACAAGCTGATTTTAGCTCACTTTCAGCTCCTCAAGTTTTTTTCAGCTCGGACCAGCTCAAATGAACTTATTTTAGCTCATTGAGCTGAATTATTTAATTCACTCAATTTTAATGCTAAATAAATTTGAACTCTTTATTTTATTTATTGCAGCAAGTTAATGTGTCTTGGAGTTTTATTTAGTGCTGAAATTATGATGTCCAAACATAATTTAATTCATTTTGATTTTTACTACAAATTTTTAATATGTCTTGCCTTAGCCGAATATTAAGTATGTCCTAGATAGCATGACTTTAATTTGTCTAAATATTAACTAAGTGTCCATTAATGTGTCTCAGTTGAGTTATTAATTTTATTCAGCTGAATTGAATTTATTTAATGTAATTTCTTGTGCATGTAGGTACAGCCGAATGTTCAAGGGAGCATTAAAGAAGATTCATGCACCTAGGTGCAATGTATTTGGCTGGTACATGGACCGGTTGGAACAGTGTTTGTGGCTGCTATCTTTTGACGTTTCAAGACAACTATTCGGTCAACAATGTGCAACAAATTAAAGGCTTGTGTGCTGGCCGATTGTATTCCAATGCACCATCAATTGGCGTTCACACTAGCTGCCAAGCTAGAGACTATTCAGCTGGACATGTTCATACTACAAAGCCTATTCAAAACCCATTGTTCACACCACAAGGGGCTGCTCATGTACTCCAATTAGTGTTGCTAACTTTTCAGCCAAGAGTGACCATTCAAGGAGCCAATTAAACGCTTGGTCGAACCTAGCCTTGAAGTATGAATCAAGCAAAGTGTACACATGCAACCAGCCTTCTAAAAGTCATCCCATATGCTCCCATTCAGCTGAATTTGGTCATGGCATTTTAAGGGTTTTAATTCTAGAATTTTTAAGATAATTCTAGCTAAATTTTACTTAGTTTTTAAGGTTCATTATTGACTATTCAGCTAGCTTTGTTTAGTCTATAAATACTCGTTAATTTCCATTATAAAAAGACTTTTGACACTCAATGAATTGCTGCCGAATTTGTGAGAGAACTTTTCTCTCAATTTTCATTCGAGACTCGACTGACTCATCTAGTTTCTAGTAGCGTCAGTCCGAGTCTTCTTTATTCGAACTTATCACTCCTTAAACCTGAGTGTGGTGTTCATTCTATCTCCATCTTTCACCTTAACCGTATAAGAACCGGGGTGACACTTTTTAGTGTTGAATCATTCTTGGTTAAGTTCCTTATTCCATTATCACCAAACTATCGTGTTATCCATTTCTTTAAAACTGATCCAACGATTATCTTTCTTTACCTATCTGATGCGAGCTCAGTCAACAAGCTAGGCGCTGAATCCTTAGAGCTGTCCTCGGGTCCAATCACTCGAGCCCGTGCCAAGAGGTTCCAAGAGGCTGTAGCTAGCTTCATTGCTCGAGTGTGGGAAGGTGGAATAGTTGAACACAAATTTCCCCGTCCAACTAGCTTGATTTGCACCTTTCTTCAAGCTCACTTAGCTCGTGTTAGCTTAGTTCAGCTCAATTCGGCACCTTGATAGCTCAATGAGATGATTGCATTTATTTTGAATAAATTTAAATTAGTTTTGTTAGTTAAAATCAGCTCAAGTCATTTAATTAAATAAATCTGGACATTTTAATTATTAAGTATTAAATATGTTCTATATTAATACTTGCTTTTAATATGTCTTAAGTTTAGACATATATTAAATGTGTTTAGCTTCATTACAACAATTTAATGTGTTTGTGGCTGTCGATTTTAATGTGTCTAGTTTCAGGCCAATTTAATTACTGTTAATTAAGTTGTCTAGCCGAATTAATGTGTCTCAACTTTGTTTTAATTGCTGCCATTTATTTTTTTCAGGAAGAATGTGTGGAGCCGAATTTATTGCAGCCACTAAAGTGCATTTTTCGTGATCACAGCAGCAATAAGGAAGCATGCTGGTCGCCTGAATTAATGAGATGTTGGTGCACTAATTTACTGCGTGTACAATGCTTGGGACAACACAATAAATGAGTTGTTTGTTCAACTCTTCAAAGCTTCTTTCTCGTGAACAACAAGACCTTAAATGAGCTACATCGTGAAAGGTAAAGGGACGGCATTAAAAGGAGCAGTATTAAACGAGCTATTGGGTTCTGTTTCCCCATGCATGGACGACATTTAAATGCTGATTATTTCTTCTTCAAGCCTCTTCGTGGAGACCAAAGGTCAAGGAATTCAATAACCAGCTGGTGGCTTTTTGTAGAGCTCAAGAGGCTGCTGTTTGGTGCTCCTCCCAAGTGACCATTCGACCAAAGGTTACTTCTCTTCAAGTTGGCCATTCCTCTTATCCAAGGCAGCAATTAAACTCTTAAAACACCTCAGCCGAATGTAGACAATATCCATCCAAGTTCAGCCGAATCTTTACTCTAGAAGCAAACCATTCAAATTTTTAAATTAAATTCTTCTGGAATATGTGTTTAGGAAATTACTAGGAAGTTTCCTAGGAAAACTTAAGGATTAAGGAGCTGGTAAAGTGGCCATTCGGCTAGCCTTGTTCAGTCTATAAATAGGCTATGTAATCCACATTTTGGACGCTAATGAACAATTATATAATTTTGTTAAATTGTGTGTTTGTGTTTCAACTCTCGATTCTCTCCAAAGACTTGTTGACTTATCAAGTATCCCTTGTGGCGTCATCCTTGTGTTTGTCTATCCGAACTTATCACTTTGTAACCCCAAAGTGTGGCGTTCAACTATACTGAGGTTCCTATCACCTATTGATAGCAAGTCGAGGTTTCCATTTATCTACCTTAGCCTTCCACCGAACCCCATTCTAACGTAAGTGTTCACTTAAGACTCGAGTTAACTCACCTTTTATGTTAGTTCGGCTTGAACTCTTAGACAATTATTCTATTCATCTCTTTTCAACCTATCCATACATCAACGAACCATTTTGAGCCTATTTCCTTTTCCTTCTTAAACCATTTTCTTCAAAAGCCTAACTTACTCCAATTTACGATCGGGCACATATTACGACTCGAATCTTCAATAGTCGAGTTCGTATCAAGTTGGTATCAGAGCTAGTCAAATTCGAGTAAGTATCGACGTTCTAGGGAGTCTCAGAGTTATATTTTGAAAACAAATTCGTAAAAAAAAATTCAAAAGTTATATTCTTATTTTGTATTCAAAATCTAATATTTGAAATAGTTATTATTAAAAAAAGAAATATGAATATATATATATATATACGAATATATAAAAAAAAGTGTTGGGTTTGTTTTGATTTCCTTTCTACTATTTTCCGATCAATAAATCATTCTACCTTTTCTTCTATTCAAACACCACACTCAAACCGACTCTCCATTCTTTTGTTTGATAGCCTACCTAATCCCGACATTAGACCCCACCAAGCCACATCAGTTTTGTAAGCCGACCCCAAAGCGGTGTTGATTCGTCTACTTAGTCTGCGGAGAACTTCGAGAGGCGGAGATCGAGTGGAAAAAGGCAAGAGTGATTGGTGAGATTATTAGAGAGAAATAAAAGCCAAAATTTAGTGTCCTTCTTTGTGAGCGATTTGTGAGCTTTTGTGAGTGTGGTTGAATTTCCTTTCATGTCTGAAAGCCTCGATAGATGTCAAATGGATGGAGGAGGGTTGCTTCCCGTTCGCAATGTCGCTCAAGGTGGAGGAGTTCCCAACTTAGCATAACAAGCCATGATAGTGAGTTCCAGCGAATGCTTCGAGAAACAATAGAGCCAATGCAAGACCAATTGGATCAACTTGGCGAGAAGGTGCAATGCTTAAGGACCCCACAAAATCAAAGGCGAGATCATGAACCACCTAGACCAGCCCAAGAAGACTTAAATAAGCAAAGTGACCACGAGAGCGAACATGCATCTGTTCAAAGTGTTCGGAATCAATGCCGGAGAAACCACGGCCAACGAGATAGAGATAATCCCGATGACAATCTCAAAAACATCAAAATGTCTATCCCTCCATTCTAAGGCAAGAATGACCCCAAAGCCTACTTGGAGTGGGAAAAGAAAATGGAGTTTGTCTTCGAGTGCTTGGAGAACAAAAAGGTCAAGCTCGTAGCCATTGAATTCTCAGACTATGCGATTGTGTGGTGGGATGAATTGGTCACTAGCCGGAGAAGAAACGGTGAGCGGCCTATCTCAACTTGGGCCGAAATGAAGGCGGTCATGTGGAAGCGTTTTGTGCCCTCCTACTACCATCGAGAGTTGTACTAGCGGTTGCAAAATCTTCCTCAAGGCAATCGGAGCGTCGAAGACTACTATAAAGATATGGAAATTGCCATGATAAGGGCCGATGTGGAGGACGATCGCGAAGCAACAATGGCAAGATTCCTAGCTGGCTTAAACCGAGATATTGCCAACGTTGTCGAGCTTCAGCACTACGTCGAAGTCATGGACATGGTGCATATGGCAATAAAAGTTTAGAAGTAATTGAAGCGAAAAGGAGTCACCCGGGCGTATCCGACAACTTCTGCCAACAAATAGACTCAAGGTACGAGCAAATCTCCCATCCGCCCTAAGGAGCCATTCATTGCCTCCAAGCCTAATCCACCGAGTGGCGAGACTAGCAAAAACAAAGGTGAGCCCATCCCAAACCATTCTCGGGACATAAGGTATTTTAAATGTCAAGGAAGGGCCACATTGCTAGCTAATGTCCAAACCAGTGAGTGATGGTGGTGCGGCCAAATGGTGAGATCGAGTCCTAAGACGAATGAGAGGAAGAGCCTTAAATTCCAACGGAGGAGGATGAAGAGCTAGAGTTTCCCATTGAAGGAGAAATTCTCATTATCAAACGAAGTTTGCAAATCCAAGGAGTCAAGGAGGAACAACAACTGGAAAACATCTTCCACACTCGTTGCCATGTTCAAGGCAAGGTGTGTAGCCTGATTATCGATGGAGGGAGTTGCACCAACGTCGCAAGCTCTTTTCTTATTGAAAAGCTTGGATTAGCCACTACGAAGCATCCAAATCCATATAAGCTGCAATGGCTAAATGATGGAGGTGAGCTCAAGGTTACAAAGCAAGCCAAAGTAGCGTTCTCCATAGGCAAGTACCAAGATGAGGTGATGTGCGATGTTGTAACTATGCACGCGGGCCACTTGCTGCTAGGGTGTCCTTGGCAGTTTGATCGGCGAGTAGTCCACGATTGCTACATGAACCGGTACTCATTTAAACATCTCGGAAAGAATGTCACACTTGCCCCTCTCACGCCGAAGCAAGTGTATGAAGACCAACTCAAGATGAAACAATCTGGTGAGAGAGAAAAGGAAAATGTAACACCCCAAACTTGGTCAAAAGGTTACGACCAGTTCTGGATTGTTACAGGAAAAATAGTTTTGAAAATTTGGATAGAACATCGTAGTTTGATAAAAACTTCTAGTTTAGAGATTCCATGCTAGGGGTAATTTAAAAATTCGATTTTTGCATATATGGATACATATCTTACCAACTTCCTATTAAAGATAACTAGAAGTTAAAAGCCGGTTTATTTATAAAACTCGTACTTGGAAAATTTGATAAGGTGATACTTGAAAACAATGTTGAGGTAATGATCTTTTGAAAATATTATTGGTAGTATTAAGAAAAACCCGAGTTTAATTATTTATTGCTTGCTATCCATAAGTTAATATTTTGGAAAATCGTTAGTTACGTTTTTAAGAAAACCTCATAATTGATAGTTTATAACATATATAATATCAAATTTGAATAAAACCCCAAGTTTAAGTTAAAGCGGCCTTATTACAAATTAAAATCCCAAATTAATACAAGTTCAAAATAAAATACGTAGTTTACGAAAGAAATAGCAACGCATGGCCACCTCGAGTTCGCCCTAGCTCTAAAACCCGCGATATATTGATTACCTGCAAAATTTAGCAGAGGGGTGAGTCACTGAGACTCAGTGTGTAAATCCCCGAACAACACAAACTGGGCCTTAAGCCCACAGAGGCACATTGGGCCTTAGCCCACACAATATGGCAAATATCTCATGCATGCAATGCAGCCCAGCCCAATACAGTCTTCCATCCAAACACTCGTAGCATTATGCCAGTGTGGTTCATGACCACCGTGGTCCTAGACCACTTGTGCTGAGTCACTAAAATATATAATCGTGGGGCCAACCCACTGTGGTCTTAAACCACCGTGACGATCTCTGATAAGTTTATGCATACGTGGGGCCAACCCACTATGGTCTTAGACCATCGAGACAAGTCACTGATTTACGTATACGTGGTTTCAACCACTGTGGTTCTTAGACCACCGTGACAATAGTCACTTAATTCACACTCCCCCTTCCATTCAATCCCGAGCCCAAGCTCATTTCATCATGCTAAATATGGATGGAAACATAATCACCATGTGTAACAAATAGCTATTTCATACATGCATAGCATCAAACATACATACATGCATAATATCGAAACTACCATCATAGTAGAACTTACCTGGTATTTCCAACCTTACCCACAAGGATATCTCGACTGTTGATACAGTTATTTCGGCTTTCAGCCAACGCAGTTAATAACGTAGATTGACTAATAATGGGTAACAAAGATTAGTCAATCCACACCTGATAACGCGTAACACTAAGCTTTCTATGTCGATGCTTTCACTAGCAAGGACGACGCTATTTACCTGTCCCAGGCAGACGTCGGCTCTCTACCACAACCTGGTGGATAATCCTGAACCGCTGACACAGCCTGCCTGCCGAAACTATGGGTTCACTCCCTTCCTTGGATTGGCCAGCACTCGCATCCATGGAGAATCTTTGATCAGTACACAAGGAGAAGCGTAGATTGACTAATAATGGGATTTGGATTACACAAAGAGAAGCGTAGATTGACTAATAATGGGATTTGGGTTAAGGCATATCACAATTGAAAGGAATGAATAACCAAGAAATCATAAGATGGCCCCTTACCTTAAGAACCCAAATGGAGTGATCCGATTCGGCAACAACAACCCTCCAGCTTCGGACCACAAACACTCGACTAAAGAAGTTTCCCAGAGTAATGACCCAAAACGAGAAAAGAAGAAGGGAAAAGAGATTAGTCGCAAACCATCCATCAAAAACAAAAGAGCCATTCGACTATGGTCAAGTAGAACCAAATGAAAGAATGAAAAGGGAAAACTAAAAGAAGAATCCTTACCAAATAAGATGATGCCGATAGAAAAGGCTAGAAGGGTGTGCTTGCACTCCAACAGATTCGACCTAGGAAGAAGAAATAGTGTAGGACTATCGACTCTTAAGGACGAAGAAGATAGAAAGAAAAGAGAGCAAAACCGCTATCATGGAGATCAAGAAGACTTTACCTTTCCACTAGAAAAAAAACCAAACACGGAGAAAAGAAACGATTCAGCCCTCTCCAAACGAACGGCTATAAGGTTATACGGTGGCTATCTAACAGAGAAAAGAGGAGAGTTAGGGAGTACAAGAGAAATCGGTTTTCAAAAAGAAAGTGATTAGAGAGGAGAAATCGAGCACCAAATTGACTTCATCCCCGGTGCGGCAGTTCCCAATAGACCGGCTTATCGGAGTAACCCCAAAGAGACAAAGGAGTTGGAGAGTCAAGTACCCGAGTTGATGGACAAGGGCTACATCCATGAAAGTCTAAGTCCATGCACGGTTCCGGTCTTGTTGGTTCCTAAGAAAGATGGGTCATGGCGAATGTGTGTTGACTGTCGCGCCATCAACAAAATCACCGTTAAGTATCGACACCCCATTCCCCGCCTTGACGATATGCTCGATGAACTTAGTGGAGCCCAACTCTTCTCAAAGATCAATTTAAAGACTGGCTACCATTAGATCCGAATGCGGGAGGGAGACGAATGGACAACTGCGTTCAAGACTAAGTATGGTTTGTACGAATGGTTGGTAATGCCATTCGAACTTACAAACGCTCCTAGTACTTTCATGCATTTAATGAATCATGTTTTACGTTCATTCATTGGAAAATTTGGTGTTGTGTATTTTGACGATATTTTGATCTATAGCAAAAGCTTGGAAGATCATGTTCAGCATTTGTGTGCGGTGTTGGAAGTTAGCGAAAAGAGGTACTCTACGCTAACTTAAAGAAATGTTCTTTTTGCACTAACGAAGTTGTCTTTCTAGGATTTGTTGTAAGCGCTCGTGGCTTGGAAGTTGACCAAGAAAAAGTCAAGGTGATAAACGAATGGCCACATCCAACTAGCATCAGCCAAGTGAGGAGTTTTCACGGGTTGGCGAGCTCCTACTGAAGGTTTGTACCTAATTTTAGCTCCTTAGCTGCCCCATTGATAGGTATAATCAAGAAAAATTCTCCTTTTGTGTGGATTGATGAACAAGAGGTTGCTTTTAATAAGATTAAAGAATGTTTAACTAATACTCCATTGTTATCTTTGCCTCACTTTAATAAAACGTTCGAGATTGAGTGTGATGCTTCAGGTCTTGGTATCGGTGCTGTCTTGATGCAAGAAGGACAACCTATCGCTTATTTTAGTGAGAAGCTCAGCGAGGTTACGTTGAACTACCCAACGTATGACAAAGAATTGTACGCGTTGATCTGAGCCTTGGGAACGTGGCAGCATTATCTATGGCTGAAGGAGTTTGTCATCCACTAGGACCACGAGGCTCTAAAGCACCTCAAAGGACAAACAAAGTTCAAAAAATGCCATGCTAAGTGGGTGGAATTTTTGGAATCTTCCATACGTGATCAAGTACAAAAAGGGTAAGGAAAACGTTGTGGCCGACGCATTGTCACGAAGGTACGCCCTTGTTAACTTGTTGGATTCAAAATTGTTTGGTTTTGAGTTTATAAAAGAACTTTACAAATCTGATCTTGATTTTGGAGAAATCTATGAGAAATGTACGCATGGAGCATATGAGAAGTACTTTAGGCATGAAGGATATCTCTTTCGTGAAGGCAAGCTTTGTGTGCCTCAAGCATCCGTGCGAGACGTGCTCGTTGATGAAGCACGTAGTGGTGGACTTATGGGCTACTTTGGAGTTGCTAAAACTCTAGTGATGCTGCACGAGCGTTTCTTTTGGCCCAAAATGAAGCGCGATGTTATAAGAAAGTGTGAACGTTGCATCACTTGTAGGCAAGCAAAATCACGAATTAAGCCACATGGGTTGTACACTCCATTACCCATTCCCGATGCGCCATGGGTCGATATATCAATGGGCTTCGTTCTAGGTCTTCCTAGAATTAAACGAGGGAGAGATTCTATATTTGTTGCTGTAGATCGTTTTTAAAAAATGGCTCATTTTATCCCTTGCAATAAAACTGATGACGCTACTAACGTTGCTAATTTGTTTTTCAAAGAAGTTGTTAGGTTGCACGGGATTTCTCGAACCATCATTTTCGATCGTGGCACGAAATTTCTATGTCACTTCTGGAGGACATTGTGGGGGAAGTTAGGCACCAAGCTGCTGTTTTCGACGACATGCCACTCCCAAACGGATGGCCAAATTGAAGTAGTTAATCGTGTGCTATCAACCTTACTACGAGCCATCTTGCGCAAAAATCTGAAGATGTGGGAAGAATGCTTACCTCACGTGGAGTTCGCATACAATCGAATCGTTCACTCAGCCATGAAATACTCTCCATTTAAGGTAGTATATGGTTTCAATCCTATTACCCCTCTTGATTTAGTAGCTATGCCTTCTAACGAGTTAGTGAATGAAGATGGTAAAAAGAAGGCTGAGTTTGTCAAGCAATTGCATAAGAATGTTCAAGATAACATCGAGAGGAGGACCGAACAATATATTCAAAGTGCAAATAAAGGGTGCAAACGAGTTGTATTTGAACCTGGTGATTGGGTTTGGATCCACATGCTCAAAGAACGATTTCCCAAGCAACGAAAATCTAAACTTCAACCAATGGGAGATGGTTTATTCCAAGTGTTGGAACGAATCGATGACAACGTTTACAAAATTGACCTACCGGGTGAGTACGGAGTTAGTGCAAGTTTCAATGTTGTTGATCTCTCTCCTTTTGATGTTGGTGACGATTCGAGGACGAATCACCTTGAAGAGGGGGACGATGCGAGCTCGGCCAACAAGCTAGGCGTCGAATCCTTAGAGCTGCCCTCGGGTCCAATCACTTGAGCCCATGCCAAGAGGTTCCAAGAGGCTGTAGCTACCTTCATTGCTCGAGTGTGGGAAAATGGAATAGTCGAACACAAAGTCCCCCTTTTAACTAACTTGATTCGCACCTTTCTTCAAGCTGACTTAGCTTGTGTTAGCTTTGTTCAGCTCAATTCGGCACCTTGATAGCTCAATGAGCTGATTGCATTTATTTTGAATAAATTTAAATTAGTTTTGTTTGTTAAAATCAGATCAAGTCATTTAATTAAATAAATCTGGACATTTTAATTATTAAGTATTAATATGTTCGATATTAATACATGTTTTTAATATGTCTTAAGTTAAGACATATATTAAATGTATTTAGCTTAATTACAACAATTTAATGTGTTTGTGGCTGCCAATTTTAATGTGTCTAGTTTCAGACCAATCTAATGACTGTAAATTAAGTTGTCTAGCTGAATTAATGTGTCTCGACTTTGTTTTAATGGCTGCCATTTATTTTATCCAGGAAGAATGTGTGGAGCCGAAATTATTGTAGCCACTAAAGTGCATTTTTCGTGATCAGCAGCAGCAATAAGGAAGCATGCTGGTCGACTGAATTAATGTGATGTTGGTGCATTAATTTGCTGCATGTACAATGCTTGGGACAGTATAATAAATAAGCTGTTTGTTCAGCTCTTCAAAGCTTCTTTCTCGTGAACAACAAGACCTTAAATGAGCTGCTTCGTGAATGGTAAAGGGACGACATTAAAAGGAAGAGTATTAAAGGAGCTGTTGGGTTTTGTTTCCCCATGCATGGACGGCATTTAAATGCTGACTATTTCTTTTTCAAGCCTCTTTGTTTAGACCAAAGGTCAAGGAATTCAATGACCAGCTGGTGGCTTTTTGTAGAGCTCCAGGGGCTGCTATTTGGTGCTCCTCCCAAGTGACCATTCGGCCAAAGGTTACTTCTCTTCAAGCTGGCCATTCTTCTTATCTAGGGAGCAATTAAACTCTTAAAACACCTCAATCGAATGTAGACAATATCCATCCATGTTCAGCCGAATCTTTGTTCTAGAAGCAAACCATTCAGATTTTTAAATTAAAGTCTTCTAGAATATGTGTTTAGGAAATTACTAGGAAGTTTCCTAGGAAAACTTAAGGATTAAGGAGCTGGTAAAGTGGCCATTCAGCTAGCCTTGTTCAGTCTATAAATAGGCTATGTAATCAACATTTTGGATGCTAATGAACAATTATATAATTTTGTTAAATTGTGAGTTTGTTTTTCAACTCCCGATTCTCTCCAAAGACTTGTTGACTTATCAAGTATCCCTTGTGGCGTCATCCTTGTCTTTGTCTATCCGAACTTATCATTTTGTAACCCCAAAGTGTGGCATTCAACTATATCGAGGTTCCTATCACCTATTGATAGCGGATCGAGGTTTTCATTTATCTACCTTAGCCTTCCACCGAACCCCATCCCAACCTAAGTGTTCACTTAAGACTCGGGTTAACACACCTTTTGTGTTAGTTCAGCTTGAACTCTTAGAAAATTATTCTATTCATCTCTTTCCAAGCTATCCATACATCAACGAACCATTTTGAGCCTAATTCCCTTTCCTTCTTAAACCATTTTCTTGAAAATCCTAACTTACTCCAATTTATGATCGGGCACATATTACGACTTGAATCTTCAATAGCCAAGTTCGTATCACTATCCTACTTCATTTCTTTCTAAACTGGGATCTTCTCATCCACATTCCTTTCTATTACTTTAGCCAAACCTATTCTTCCCGATCTTCGAACCTGTTCCCATTATTCTTAAACCTCCATTCCTAACTTAAACCAAAATATTTTGTTGATGGCGCGACAGTCAACACACATCCGCCACGAACCATCTTTCTTGGGCACAAGCAGCATCGGTACCGCACAGGGACTTAGACTCTCTTGGATGTAACCTTTGTCCAAAAGTTTGTTAATTTGTTTTTGTAATTCCTTTGTTTCTTCAGGATTACTTCGGTATGCGGGGCGGTTGGGAATTGCAACTCTGGGTACCAAATCTATCTGATGCTCGATGCCTCGAATGGGAGGTAGCCCACTTGGTATTTTATTCGGAAAGACGTCTCTAAATTCCTGTATCAAAGACATCATAAAAACAAGAAGATTTCCGGGTAGTTCGTTAGTATTCAATAGTGCCTCTTGGTACATAAGTACATACATTGGTTGTCTCAAAAACATCGCTCGCCGGATATCACTAGTCCTCACATAGACACTCATTTTTTCGCATTCTTTTTCCTCTCCGTTTTTCTCTAGCTTTTGTTTTTTTTTTTCACTTTCTCTCGCATTTTTAGCTTTCTCTCTCTCATTTTTCATAACTTTCTCTTTTGCACTCTTATCTTTTTCTTTCGCTTGTTCCATAGTCAGTTTAAGTTTTTGTTGATCCTCGTATACTTGCTTCAGAGTGAGGGGTGCAAGTGTCACATTCCTTCCAAGGTGTTTGAAAGAATATCTTTTAGTGTAGCCATCGTGTATCACCTGCCGGTCGAACTGCCATGGTCATCCTAAGAGTAGGTGACCTGCGTGCATCGGCACTACATCACATAGTACCTCGTTGGAATACTTCTCGATGCTAAAGGACAGTAGGACTTGTTACGTTACTTTGAGCTCTCCGCCATCGTTGAGCCACTGCAGCTTGTATAGATTCGGGTGCTTGGTGGTTAGCAACCCCAACTTCTCCACCATGAAGGTGCTTACGACATTAGTGCAACTCTCTCCATCGATTATGATGCTACACACCTTCCCTTACACTTAACATCTCGAATGAAAGATGTTCTCGCGTTGTTGCTCGTTCTCCACACTTTGGAGACTTAGACTTCGCTTGACTACGAGTAACTCACCTTCAACGGGCTGTTCTAAGTCCTCTTCATTTTCAGAAATCGATTCGAACTCTTTCTGTTCCTCATCCTCCATTTTGATCTCATCATCGGTCCACAACACCATGGCCCGTTTATTCGGGCACTGGCTCGCAATATGCCCTCGACCGAGGCACTTAAAACACTTTATGTCCCTTGAACGAGCGGTGGAACTTTCAGGAGCCTTGCCTTTGCTTGTCTCGGCCATAGGCTTGTTTGTCTTAGGTATTATTGTGGGTTCCTTTTATCGATTTGTTGGAAATCCCTTGCTGATGTTTTGGCCCCACTTAGAAGATTTGGCATTGGAGTAGAATCAGGTTGTGCCCTTATGCTTCAATTGCTTCTCCACTTTGATTGCCATGTGGACCATGTCCACCTCCTCAATATAATGTTGCAATTCTACGATGTTCGCGATCTCCCGATTAAGTCTAGGAAACAAGCCATTGTGGCTTCTCGATCTTCTTGTACATCGGCATGGATCATAGCCACATCCATTTCCTTATAGTAGTCTTCGACGCTTTTCATCCCTTGGGTGAGATTTTGGAGTCTTTGATGCAATTCCCGATGATAGTAGGATGGGATGAAACGTCATCGCATGGTCGCCTTCATTTCGATCCAAGTAGTAATTGGATGTTCTCCGTTACGCCTCCGACTAGTGGTCAACTAATCCCACCATATCATGGCGTAATCTGAAAACTCAATCGCGGTGAGTTTAACCTTCTAGTTTTCAGAGTAGTTATGACGGTCGAACATGAGTTCGATTTTCTTCTCCTGCTCGAGGTATGCCTCGGGATCGGATTTTCCTTGGAAAGGAGGAATGGAGAGATTGATATTCTTTAAGCATCATATTCCCTCCTCCGTTCGCTGTCTCGGGGATCTCTCCTCCCAACGCTTAGGTTAGACTTGTGGTCGCTTTCATCCTCACTAGGTCCGTCGATATCGTCATCTCGAACTCTTGGTCAATCTCATCGTTGATTTGGACGTCCGTGCCTTTGTCTAGCAACTTCAGGGGATACATTGCATGGTTGTTGGGCCTCCGCTTGAAAGAGCCGATCTTCAAGGGGGTTAAATCTTCGGTCAAGTAATCGTTCCATCTCGCACAAAAGGGCTTGCATATGCAAAGCTGGAAAGTTTCTGACTGGTTGTCGCCCTTGTTGTTCTTCCACGTTTTGTCCACTATTTTGTGACATTTTTAAAAAAATATAACCTCAGTCAAATCCTCACAAATAAATCAGAAAGAAAGTAGTTCAATGACACTCACGCTCGTGTTTACACTATTAGTTTGACTTTTACCTCCCCTCGGATGTGCTCACGCACTTGTGCCATTTACCTCTCTTCCTTCCTCGTGGTTTCGTTTTTCCAGACTCGCCAAGGCCTTATAGTAGGCTTAGGGGTCGGTCACAATGGGTTTTCAAATGTCGTAGCGTAAAGGTGATAAGGTAGGCTGAAAGAAAGGATTTAGATGAGATGGGGGGTGAGGAAATAAGGTAAGTAGAATTGGGTCAAGAAATTTTTTTTTGTTGTTCAAAGAAAAGAAAAGGATAACTCAAAATTAGATTCAAATTTTTTTTTTAATTTCTTTTTTTTTGTACAACTTACTTCGGTTCTTCACAGGCTAGTTTCTGATACGATCCGCCTCGGGCTGAGACGATCCGCCTCAGGCTGAGTCGAGCCGTATGAGATTTTACCCGATCGTCGACGAAGAAGTATCGTTCGGCTCTTTTAAAAAGGATGTCTTTAGGTAAAATGATGCGAAAGTTGGTAAAAGGGCTTCAAGGATAAGTTTAAGGATATGAGACTTGTATGGGTTCAGTTAACATAGATAATGATGGCAATTGGTTTTGAAGTAGGTTAACAAATGATGGATGAGAAAGTGAGAGAAATTATAAGTGGTGGAGATGGATAATAATACTTAAGTTTCAAGTAAGATTCGATATTATAGAGAGTATCGCCCCAGCACTTATATCACTTAAGGTGGTAGATGGAAAATAGATTAAACCTCAGCCCGTTACTTAGCAAAGTAAGAACCTCGGTATATTGGATGAATGCCACACTCGTTGGAGTGATAAGTTCAGAAAAAAGAACAAGGTTGACACCACTAAAACTAGACAAGCCAACAAAGTCTTCAACGAAATTAGAGAGAAAAGAATCTCACCAAAATAAGATAGTTTCATTAACAATTTAGCAAAAATCCCCATCAATAGGCTAATTACATGTTTTTATAGTGTCAAAAAAGGCTAGCTGAATGGTCACTTTTAATGAAACTAATAATGAGCTCAAATGAAAATTCACAACTTTTAAAATTCTAACCCAAGTAACTCCAACCTTCAATGTGATTTACTTCTTCAATTAAGTTGTTTTCAAAGTCTTTTGAGGTCTACATGACCAACCAAAAGGACACCAGCTTATTTGATGGAAAATTGAATGCATGTAGTGATTACTCATGAAGCAAACGATTATGGAATATGAAACAAAGATGCTACCGAATTTAAAGAAGAATAACTCTCTCCTTTAATTGATTAAACAACTTCTTAATGATGTATAAAGCCTCTTTGCAACAGCCCCTCTTTCGTAACCAAAATCTCATAAAAAGTCACCTTATTGAATGCATAACAGCTTTTAAATGTAATGGATGTGAGCTAAAAAGTCACCTGCAATTAACCCATGTAACCGACACATTTCAATTATTAAGCTTAAAACAAATTAACAACTAACTTAAATAAATGAACTAACACTTATGCATCATTTACTCCAGCAACTAGTTTAATTAAGAGAAGAATTATTAAATGAACTTTATCTCATGCATCAATAAATTATCCTAGTAACTAGATTAATTAAAGAAGCAACTATTAAATAAAGTTCAACAAAAAACAAAATTAATTAAACTTAATGCATGACTTAATTAAATGCAGAACACATAATGCATGTCATAATTAAAATATGTAGATCAATAATGCATGACATTAACTAAAAATGCATTTAATTAAACCAGACATAATTAAAGACTAAAGTAACTAAAATTAATAAATCAAGTCCTTATTCCAGCAATTTAAATGTAAGAATTAAAATTTAAAGATGAGCTCAAACGAGTGTAATAGTCTGGTTTATACCCTAGTCGGAACAGTGGTTTCGGGACCACAAATCCGAGTCTGTATAATATTTTAATATTATTTTCTGTGTCGTTGATATGTGACTAAGCATGTGGTAAGTTTCTGTGAGTTAATTTGTCTGTCTGTGTGTTTAATTAGATAAAAAGGATTGAATTGCATCAAAATGCAAATTTGTATGTTTTATGAAAAGATGCTTAATTGTCATGTCTTTGTAAGTATGAAGGTTTCATGTGGAAATTATGCCAATACTTGAGATAGTGGAATGAAAATGGTCAATAATGACCTTGTATAATATGTTTTAAATTCTTATGTTATAAGGTTAAAATTGGAAATGAATTATTAAGTTATACTATAATAAAAGCAAAAGCATAAAATTTGCTATGGTTATCATCTTTCCATCGAAAACACAAACAAAATAGGGAAGAAAGGCTTTGTTATATTTGGCCATTTGAGAGTTTAATTCAATGAATGTTTTTGATCGGTTTTCGATAATTTCTACGTTTTCGCAATCGTTGCTTCGTA
The DNA here is from genome assembly GCA_005393395.2 of Gossypium australe. NCBI lineage: Eukaryota > Viridiplantae > Streptophyta > Magnoliopsida > Malvales > Malvaceae > Gossypium > Gossypium australe. Next base: position 53,983,665 of record CM016615.1, on the reverse strand, counting down.
AATTTTGTAGCCCATGTTTTTATTTTAAGAATTTCTGATGTTTCTGAGATGAGCATTTGATGAACTCATATGATTTATGATGTTTTATGGTGATAAATGTAAGATTTAAGCTAGATGAATATATTTTGTTCTTGAATTTTTGATGAATTTAGCTAATTAGGGCTAAATTAGAAAATATTATTTTCGAGGACTAATTTGTGAATTTGAAAAAAAATATGGACTTATATAGTCCCTAAGGAGATTCGGCTATGCATGTGTGTGAACAAATTTTGTGAATTTGATGTTTTGAGAAAAAATGGACTAAATTGATAAATTGTGCAAATGTGAGGGTTAATTTGTAAATAGCCCTAAATGTGTGTCCTTGGATTGAAATGAATGAATTAATGAATTAAAGGGTTAATTCTGTATATGTTTAGATCAAGCACCAAGGAAAACGGACCTAGATCGCGGAAAAGCGAAAGTAACCGAGTAGCTGTTTCCCTTTCCATTAAATCGAATTTGAGGTAAGTCAATATGCAAATAAACGTATTCGTATTGAATTGTGTATGTTCTTATGATTATTGTTATCGATGAATACTTATGATATGATCTGTTTATGAATTCCGAGATAAGGATTACTTAGTGATAATGTCCGAGAAGTCTCGTATAAACCTAGGAATAGTTAGACTAGCTATGTCATGACATAGGTATCTGTTCTATTTTATCATGTAAGACCACGTTTGGGACGTTGGCATTGATTTGAGATTTCGTGTAAGACCTCGTCTGGGACGTTGCCATCGATATGATCTTTACGTGTAAGACCATGTCTGGGACATCGGCATCGTATTGATTCGTGTAAGACCCTGTCTGGGACAGTGACATCGATATCTGAGTGCATATAAGACCTCGTCTGGGACGTTAGCATTGTACGACTATTCCGAGCTTTCTGAGTATCCTATTAGATTCCTTACGGTTCAACAGGCAAGACTGTGATACAAATGGCTATGTAAGTAGTGAATCCATTTCAGGTACGTTTGTAACAGTCTGAATTTGACCCTAATTGGAATGGTGGTTTCGGGACCACGAATCCGAGTCCGATAAATTTTATTTTATTATATTTTGTGTTATTTATATGTGAATTAATGTGTGTGAAAGTTTCGTAGAAAAATTTTATTGTTTGAGTGCTTAATTCGATAAAAAGGACTAAATCGCGTAAAGCGTAAAAGTTGCATGCTATAGTGTAACGTGCTAGAATGATGATGGCTTCTTAATATGAAGCATTAAATGGGTAAATAACCCATTTTTAAGTTAGTGGGTGACATATGACATGTTTAACCTTAATTTTTATATTGTATAATTATTTATAATAAGGTTATAAAGGTAAATGAATAAATGTTAAATATATGTTAAATAAAACATAAAAAAATGGCCATTATCATCTTTTATTTGCTTGGCCGAATGTTGAGAAAAGAAATGGGGTTTGGTTTCCTTTGAATTTCGGCAACTTCAATCACAAATTCAAGGTTAGTTTGATTTCGATTCTTGATAATTTTTACGTTTTTGAGATCGTTGCTTCGAACCGCAGCTGACCCATGTTAAAATTTTTAAATCTAAGCATGCTTGATGTTCGGCCATTGTTGTGTTCATGTGGTTTTTGATATTTGATGAGTTCAGATGAAAGATATGTTAAAGATTAGTATGTTTTGTATTGGAAGTTTTGATGAAATTGAGTATTTAGGGCTAAATTGTAAAAATAAAATTTTAGAGGGGCCTATTTGCAAAATAAATGAAAAATATGGACTTGTATAGTCCCTAGGAGTATTCGGCCCTAAAGAATTATGTGCAAATTATGTGTATTTTGTGTTTTGTGCAATTAGGACTAAAGTGTAAAAATGTGAAACCCTAGGGGTAAAAGGGTAATTTGCCCATTTATGTGATTTGAGACTAAATTGAAATGAAATGTACTTGAATGAGCTAAATTTTAATGTGTTTAGATCAAGAACAAAGGAAAACGGAATTGGATCGGGGAAAGACGAAGGTTATTGAATAGCTGGTCTACGCGGTCCGCTGACAGTCGAGGTAAGTCCTTAAGTAAATATACGTTACAGAATTATTTATGAATATATCAAATGATGAAATTTGAATATTTTAGGCATAAATGTGTGAAATGGCCGAATGTATTGGTGTGATATTGGATTGAGTTTTAATTGTTGAAAGTACTGTGTAATAAGTATGCTCGGTTATTTTGTGAAAGTGATAAGTATTACATAGGTTATTCGGGATGCTAATGTTGAGAAATGTGCATTGAATGATTCATTATAATGTTAATTCGGGCTTTGAGCCTAGCAGGCCTTGTGCCGGTGACTTAATTCGGGCTTATAGCCTAACAGGCTAATTGCCGGTGCTTTATATATTTTGGACCTTTGGTCTAGCAGGCTTAATGCCGGTGATACGCTATAAACGAAGAATTTGAGAATGAAACGAGGTATGGTATATTAAATGATATGTGAGAAGCTCGGGTAAGAACTATCTTACTATGTTAGTAAGCAATGAAATGAGATAAATTCTTATTGTTTTAAATAAACATGATGTGATGAAATGGACAATTCAACAAGTGTTTTATATTATGAGGTTGAGCTTGTCGTTTATATGTATGAACATTACTTATAGGTGAACTAGAGTTATATACATGTAAGTTACAGTGTAAATTTTGGTTATAAAATGGAAGGATCGGTGATGAAAGAATCGAAAGTGTTATGTATATATATATATGGGTAAGTAGAAATAGAGATTGATGCCTAGATTGGTTCATGTGATTCTATATATATGTACATCTTATAAAGTGTTAATCATGTGAGTTGATAATGTATCTGTCCATGATGTTGTAGTGACGAAGTTTATATTAAGTGTATTATTATTATTCGGCTATGTACATTTTACATAATGATGTATTAAGTTCTATACTATAAGCATGGAGATTAACATGTTTAAGTGTATATTCAATAAATTATATTTACTTGAGACTTACTAAGATAGTAACTTACTGTGTGTGCTCTGTTCTTGTCTACCTCTGTTTTATAGATTTCTTTTTGATCCAAGCTACGGACTCGAAGGATCTTTGAAGAAGTCAACCGCACTATCGAGTTACTTTTGGTATTGAATAACTTAGTTTTAGATTCAAAAAGGCATGTATAGGCTAGACTAAGTATTATAACTAATGATGTAAAATCGTGTAAATATGCTTAGCCATGCGAAAATGGCTATCTATTTTGGTTAAACTTCGTTTTTGTGTTTTGATGATATAGTTTGCTCATGCCATGAATTATCATTTGTGTTTAGATGTAGTTTGGGCATTATATGAAATGGTTTAACAGATATATGTCATGATATGTATATGTATTTCGATCTTTGATGGTCAACTTGATAGTTTAAGGTTGAATCTTAATCATGTGTATATGTGAAGTATGTATAACTTGTATAACTTTTGGAATGTTTATTTGCTTAACATTATAAATAAATATGATACAGTTAAAGCACTTAATGTGTTATTTAAGTAACATTTAGAAAATTGTGTGTGCGTATATACAATTTTGTCAATGTCATGAATTAAGAATTTTGATATGCAATGCATATATATGTTCAGCTAACCTAGGGAAAAATGCACTTGTAATTCACATGTTTAAGAAATTAGCTATTTTGACCTATTTTTGAATATGGTAAATGAGCATATCTATGTTATATATGTATTTATTTATATGTGAGTACTTGATCTGGTTGAGTGTTTGGGTTTTAAGATGAAATTATTTTAGAAGTTTTGTAATGTGTATGAAATTTTATAAATATGACCTTGTATAATTCGGCCAAATGGGATAAAGTTTGTAATTAGGTGTATTCAATCCTATAAGTAAGTTTCATTGAGATAATATTTTTTTTAGAAATGCCCGTAACTCTAATCCGGCGACGGATACGGGTTAGAGGTGTTACATTTTTTTGGTATCAGAGCTTACAGTTTAGTCGATTCTAGGACTACCGTAGCGCGTGTGAGTCTAGCTATACATGCCTTTGTTATATATTGATAGTGTGGTGACATCTGACATTCTGAACTGTGTTTTATATAGTAAATGGACACTGATCCTAAAAGAGCCGTAGCGGATGATGTAGAGAGTGTAGCGCCTGACCGTGCACGCAGATCAGTGCCGGTAGACTCTCGACCAGTTTCGGGTAGCCACGAGGGGGAGGCTAAACAAGCCTTCTATCAGATGATGAACGAGTGGTTTACCCAGTTTATTCAGACTAACCCGGCTGTACACCAACCTCCACCCCCGAATAATCCAACTCCGATACCTTCAGCACCCCCGATGATAGATCCGATGAGATCTAGTAGGCCTCCAGTTGATAAAATCAGGAAATTTAGGGCCGAAGAATTCAAGGCCAATGATGATGATGACGCAGAGCGAGCCAAAATGTGGTTTGATAACACTATTCGGGTACTTGATGAGCTATCTTGTACTCTAGACGACTGCCTGAAGTGTGCTATATCTTTACTTCGGGACACTGCATATCACTGGTGGAATACACTAGTATCAGTGGTTCCGAAAGAAAAAGTGACGTGGGATTTCTTCCAGAATGAATTCCGCAAGAAATATATCAGTCAAAGATTCATCGATCAAAAACGAAAAGAATTTCTTGAACTGAAACAGGGGCGAATGACCGTGACAGAATATGAACGGAAATTTGTCAGGCTCAGCAGATATGCTAGAGAGTGTGTTTCTACTGAAGCCATTATGTGCAAAAGATTTGAAGACGGTCTGAATGAAGATATAAAGTTGCTTGTTGGCATTCTTGAAATCCAAGAGTTTGTGACACTAGTTGAGCGAGCTTGCAAAGCTGAAGAGCTCGGGAAGGAGAAAAGAAAGGCTGAGACAGAAGCTAGAGACACTCGTAAGAGATCGTCGGGTAAGATTTTCCATTCCACATCTAAGAAGTTCAGAGATGACTTCAGCCGACATAAAGCTACTTCAGATTTACCTAGACGTGATCGACCTCCAATGGGCTCCCGAGCTACCTTGATGGCTAGTGTTGGTAACGCTCCACAGAATTGAGTTGAATGCAAGCACTGTGGGAAATGGCATTCCGGGAGTTGTAGATTCCATGATCGGTCTTGCTTTAAATGTGGATCATCATATCATTTTATTAGGGAATGTCCGATGTTAGTTGAGCAGAATACAGTTCAGAATCTTAAGTCAAGCAACACGTCAGCACGAGGCAGGCCACCCAGACATTCAGGCAATGTAGGTGGTAGTCAGAGAGGAACGAAGAACACTACAGTTCGATCCGAGGCTAGAGCACCAGCTAGAGCTTATGCTGTATGAGCTAGAGAGGATGCTTTGTCCCTAGATGTTGTTACTGGTACTTTCACACTTTATGATACTACTGTGATTGCATTGATTGATCCTGGTTCGACTCATTCATATGTGTGTGAAACTTTAGTATCCAGTAAGACTCTACCTGTTGAGTCTACTGAGTTTGTGATCCGTGTGTCCAACCCTTTAGGTCGTTGTGTACTTGTTGATAAAGTGTGTAAAAGTTGCCCGTTGATGATTCGAGATTCTTGTTTCCCAGCTGAGTTAATGTTGTTGCCCTTCGACGAGTTTGATATAATTCTGGGAATGGACTGGCTAACTTTGTATGATGCAGTGGTGAATTGTAAAAGAAAAATCATTGATTTGAGATGCCAAAATGGTGAGATCATCCGGGTTGAATCCAATAATTTGGATGGGTTGCCTACAGTAATATCCTTGATGTTAGCCCGAGAATATGTAAGAAAAGGGTGTGAAGCTTATTTGACTTAAGTGCTGGATAATAAAGTATCTGAAAAGCCGATTGAACCAGTACCAGTTGTGTGTGAATATCCAGATGTATTTCCTGAAGAATTACCAGGTTTACCACCAGTACGAGAGGTTGAATTTGGCATCGAGCTAGTTTCGGGGATGACTCCGATTTCGATAGCTCCGTATCGGATGGCACCTACCGAGTTGAAAGAGTTGAAAGCACAGTTGCAAGAGTTGACAGATAGGGGCTTTGCACGACTGAGTTTCTCTCCTTGGGGTGCACCGGTTTTATTTGTGAAAAAGAAAGATGGGATTATGCGAATGTGTATTGATTATCGCCAGTTAAATAAAGTGACAATAAAGAATAAATACCCGTTACCTCGGATTGATGACTTGTTTGATCAGCTGAAAGGGGCTTCAGTGTTTTCAAAGATTGATATGAGATCGGGTTATTATCAACTACGAGATAGAGACTCTGATGTGCCTAAGACTGCATTCCGAACGAGGTACGGACATTTTGAGTTTTTGGTTATGCCTTTTGGGCTTACTAATGCACCTGCTGTTTTTATGGATTTGATGAATCGGGTTTTCAGACAGTTTTTGGATCGGTTTGTAGTAGTGTTTATTGATGATATACTGATCTACTCCAAAGATGAAATCGAGCATGCCGAGCATTTGAGATTAGTGCTACAAACTTTGCGAAATCAGCAGTTGTATGCGAAGTTTAGTAAGTGTGAGTTCTGGATGAAAGAGGTCAGCTTTTTGGGACATGTGGTTTCAGCATCAGGTATTCGAGTTGATCCGAACAAAATCTCAGCTATACTTGATTGGAAGCCACCGAAAAATGTTTCTGAGATTCGAAGTTTTTTGGGACTTGCGGGCTACTACAGACGGTTTGTGAAAGGTTTTTTTGTGATAGCTACACCTTTGACAAAGCTATTACGGAAGGATGTCAAGTTCGAGTGGTCGAAAAATTGTCAGAAAAGTTTTGATCAGTTGAAAGCCCTTTTGATGGAAGCTCCAGTGTTAGCTCAGCCTGAATCGGGTAAAGAATTTGTTGTGTATTCTGATGCTTCCTTGAGTGGTTTGGGCTGCGTATTGATGCAGGAAGGCAAAGCAGTAGCCTACGCTTCGAGACAATTGAAGCCGCATGAAAGAAATTACCCGACGCATGATTTAGAGCTTGCAGCCATTGTGTTCGCACTGAAGATTTGGCGTCATTACTTATTCGGTGAGAAATGTCACGTTTACTCGGATCACAAAAGTTTGAAGTACCTACTGACTCAGAAAGACCTGAACTTAAGGCAGCGCAGATGGTTGGAATTACTAAAAGATTATGAATTGGTAATTGACTATCATCCGGGAAAAGCTAACGTTGTTGCAGATGCACTAAGTAGAAAATCATTGTTTGCTCTTCGTGTGTTGAACGCACATATGGTTATGGCTGGTGATGGTTCGATCATAGCTGAGATGAAGGCCAGACCGTTGTTTATTCAGCAAATTAGTAATGCACAAAAAGTTGACAGAGATATGATTTCTAGACGAGCACAGTGTGAAAATGATACAGAGTCAGAATTTCAAATTGATAAAAATGACTGTTTGAACTATAAAGGCCGATTGTGTGTACCGAGAAATGCTGACTTGATTCAGATGGTATTGGATGAAGCTCATAATAGTCAAATGTCGATACATTCGGGTAGTACAAAGATGTATAATGATTTGAAACAGTTCTATTGGTGGCCGGGCATGAAACGGGATATATCTGAATTTGTTTCGAAATGCTTAGTTTGTCAGCAAGTAAAAGCTGAGCATCAAGTGCCATTCGGACTACTTCAGCCAATCTTGATACCTGAATGGAAATGGGATAGAATTACAATGGATTTTGTATCCGGTCTCCCTATGACACCAAGTAGGAAAGATGCCGTCTGGGTTATAGTTGAAAGACTGACTAAATCAGATCATTTTGTGCCGGTTCGTACAGACTATTCACTCGATAAACTTGCTGAATTGTACGTATCACAGATTGTGAGATTGCATGGTGTACCGAGTTCCATTGTTTCAGACAGAGACCCGAGATTCACATCGTGGTTTTGGAAGAAGTTGCAAGATGCTTTAGGTACTAAACTTCATTTTAGTACAGCCTTTCATCCGCAGACAGACGGTCAGTCTGAGCGAACTATTCAGATACTTGAGGACATGTTGAGATGTTGCGTTCTCGAGTTTGAAGGTACGTGGGAACGATACCTACCTTTGATTGAATTTGATTACAATAATAGCTTTCAATCTAGTATCAAAATGGCGCCTTATGAAGCCTTGTACGGGCGAAAATGTCGAACACCATTATACTGGACTGAGCTCAGCGAGAATAAGATACACGGGGTTGATTTGATTAAAGAAACAAAACAGAAAGTAGCTATTAATAGAGACAATTTGAAAGCTGCTTTAGATTGCCAAAAGTCCTATGCTGATTTGAAACGTAAAGACATTGAATTTCAGGTCGAAGATCGAGTATTCTTAAAAGTTTCTCCGTGGAAGAAAGTACTCCGATTTGGTCGGAAAGGCAAGTTGAGTCTGAGGTTTATCGGACCGTATGAAATCATCGAACGTATTGGGCCTATTGCTTATAGATTGAGGTTACCCTCTGAGTTGGAAAGGATACATGATGTATTTCACGTTTTGTAACACCCCAAACCCGGTCAATACACCACGACCGAATCTGGTATGTTACGGGGAAAATGTATTTGAGAGGTTTAGGTTTCCGGTAAAAAGTTTGATGAAAACTCTTTTTGTATATTTTGTTCCTGTAGAAATCTTGGGCACGATGGTTTAAATAGCAATAGTGCATTTGAAAATCCGGAAATTTTGATAACTTAATTAAATATGTAAGTAAAATAAATTTATCACATTTGAAAATCCGAGAAATTCTTTTGTGTAGCTTAAAACATTTTGACTTAGTAAGAAAATATTCTCAAGTTTGAAAAACACATTTGAGTTTCATTCATTTTAAATTACAGTGTGATACCCGATGGTAAAGTTTAAAACATTTCGCTTTGCAGTTTGAAAACCTTATCTTTCCAAGTTTTAGCCAAATTTTAAACCCAATAGTTTGTTAAGGCATATTTGAAATCAAATTTAAGCATAAACATAACAAAAACATAACTTTAAAAAGGCCTTTTACAATCCACATAAACCAAATGAAAATAATTCAAATAAAGTACCAAGTTTTAATTCAGAGTAAATCCAACTTTTATTCATGGCATGATCACCTCGAGTCCACCCCGGCTCCATGTCCGCAATCTAAGTGTCACCTGAAATGATAAGGGAGAAAGGTGAGCCGCAAGACTCAGTGCATAAATCCCCCTCCCGATATATGCAACATACTAACACACATCATAACGAAGCAATACAATTAATGCACCCGATCCTAACCATCCATAACACCTTTTCTACCCCGTGTGGTACCAAACCACTGGTGGTGCCAAACCACTGGTGACCCAAAGTCACGATATCCATCAATGTGGTGCCAAACCACTGGTGACCCAAAGTCACAAATAATCCATCTGTGGGGCCAACCCACGTGTGATACCAAATCACTGGCGACGATCCCGTATCTCAAAGTGGGGCCAACCCAGGTGGTGTTAAACCACAGGGATAAGTCGCTATGAGGTGCCAAACCTCTGGTGTCCCAAAGACACAAGTGTGATACCAAATCACTGGTGACCGCAGTCACGAATCGAATGATGGGGCCAACCCATCGTGTGATACCAAATCACTGGCGTCAATCCCGTAATATCAACCGTGGGGCCAACCCACTGTGGTGCTAAGCCACTGGGATGAGACGCTGAGGTGCCAAACCTCTGGTGTCCCAAAGACACAAAATATTATCTGTGGTACCAAACCACTGGAGGTGCCAAACCTCTGGTGTCCCAAAGACACGGATATCATATTCCCCCTCCTCTCATATCACCCATAACATATCATACTGATGCAAATCGTGCAAGTCATGCAAATCATGCTAAACATGTTTCATAGTGCATCCCATAACACATCCTAGATTATGATATTATATATCACTAACAAAGCTCGTAATAAAACGGACTTACCCGAATCCGTGCACATACCCCATTGGGTACCATATCAATCATCATACTGTTTTGGTCTTAATAGTCAATCAGGTTTATTAAACATATTACTAAGTAAAAAGTGTGTTAGTATACACACCTGTTAAAACCACAAGCTTTAAACCCAACGAACCGATCTAAGACCCTCGAATACCTTGCTCCTATAATCGGCCAAACAAAATATTAGCCACTTATACCATTCGGCCAAAACCAACAACTCAAGAGAACTAACACTTAAACCCTTACCTTGCAAATGGTTTGGTTTCCTACCAAAACCTGAACCAAACAATGGTTCCTTTGACAATCGGCCACACCCTAAAATGTAAACAGTTAGTCCTTTGAAGACTTGGTTAAATGAAACTAAACGAATAGACCATGAACCAAAATCTCACCATCACTTACCAATCAATCAACTCAAGATAAAGGCTTCGTTTGACTGCTTCGAACTCCCGGATACCCTATAAAGAAATCGGTTCACACAAGGGATTAACTTCTTCCAACAAATGCCCAAAATCGGCACTTAACCAACCGAAATCAACAAGAACAAGGGAGGGAGGAAATGGCCATTCGGCCAAGCACTTACCTTCCTCTAAACCCGACTAGAACCAAGGCTAGAAGAGATCCACACCACACCAATATTCGGCCAAGAAAACCACTAGGAGAGAAGGGAGGTTCGGCTAGCACTCTAACCAAAGAGCAGAGAGAATTCGGCCTTAGGTGTTTAACACACTCTTGTTCGGCTTTGAATGAAAGAAAAGGAAGAGTAGAGATGAGAAGAAATGGAGGTTACGGTAATAGAGTTTGAGAAGAGAAAAAGAAGGTTTGAGGGAACAAGTTGAGAGGGTTTCGGCACACAAAAGAAATGGGGAGAAAACAAATGGAGGAAATCGGCTAGAGCTTTGGGGAAAAAGAAAGAAATAAGAGATGAATAGAGGGAGGGAACTTTCGGTTTTGAGAAAGAAAGGGATGGAGAAGGTGCTTTGGAGAACAAGTTTCAGCTTAACAAAATGAAAAAGAAGAAGATATGGAAGAGAGCACTCGGCCACACACACAAAATGTAAAAACACCAATGCAAAGTTTTGGCGAGAAGGTGTTTGGACTTTCGGTTTCAAGGAGTAAAAAAATGAAAGAATCTCCTTTGAACATTCGGCTTTGGTACCCTAAACTAAGGCTGGCCGAAAATCACCCACACATGCCAAAAGAATTTCGGCACACTCCCACTACACCTACCAACCGGCCACTCCCCCCATCAAGCACCCAAGATTCGGCCACCACTCCCCAAACACTCACAACAACCCATTCAAATCACTTTGAACAAGTCTCCCTCCTAAATTCACTCTCCACCCACCATTCAAGTCATTTGACTTGGTCTAAGGCAGAGTTTGAACTGCCAACAACTTCTCCTCCTCCATGCCGTCAAAATGGAAGCAAAAAGTGGGCATTCTGCAGCTTGAACTCAGGACCTCCTCCTGCAAGTGGCGTCACACACACAAGCCTCAAGTGGCGCCTATCCTGCCACTCCACCAGCTCATTTCTTATGCTATCATTCACCAAATAATATTTATAAACCCCAGCTTCTTCAGCTCCTCTCACCTAAGCCTAAAAGCAAAGATTTTTCCTACCACTCAGGCTTACACCTAGCTTACGACTAAGCCCCTAAAACATCAAAACAACAACATAGCACACCAGACACATGCAAACAAAGCCATAACAAAATAGCCCCTATCCCGGGATATTACAGTTCTACCCCCCTTAAAATAATTTTGACCTCGAAATTACCTGATCAGAAGAGTTGAGGGTATTGCTGTCTCATCATATCCTCGGGTTCCCACGTAACTTTTTCCATGCCATGGTTCCGCCATAGTACCTTAACCAAAGGCACAGACTTCCTACGCAGAACCTTCACATCCCGATCTAGAATTTGCACTGGTTCTTCCTCTGTGGTCAAATCTGGATTCAGCTCAATCTCTTCCACTGCTACCACATGCGATGGATCTGAACGATATCGCCTAAGCATCGAAACATGAAATACGTCGTGAATCTGACTTAGCTCTGTTGGCAACTCAAGCTGATAAGCTACTGGTCCCACTCGTCTCAGTACCTTATACGGCCCAATAAACCTCGGACTTAACTTGCCTTTCCTTCCGAACCTCAACACTTTCTTCCATGGTGAGACCTTCAGAAAAACTTGATCCCCCACAACAAACTCTATATCTCTCCGCTTAAGATCGGCATAAGACTTCAGCCGGTCCGAAGCTTCCTTCAATCGAGCCTGAATCAACTTAACCTTGTCTTCGGTCTCAGCAACCAACTCGGGTCCCAACAACTGACGTTCACCCAACTCCGTCCAACATGTAGGTGAGCGACACTTCCTACCATACAACGCCCCGTATGGTGCCATCTTGATGCTTGCTTGGTAACTATTGTTGTAGGCAAACTCAGCTAATGGCAGAAACTCCTCCCAACTACCTCTGAAGTCCAGAACACAACCTCTCAGCATGTCCTCTAAGATCTGTATAACCCTCTCCGACTGCCCGTCAGACTACGGGTGAAAAGCCGTGTTGAAATCCAAACGCGTACCCAGAGCCTGTTGCAACGCTTTCCAGAACCTTGACGTAAATCTGGGATCCCTATCCGAGATGATCGATACTGGCACACCGTGCAGCCTCACTATCTCTGACACATACAGCTTCGCTAACTTCTAAAGTGAGTAGTCAACCCTCACCGGAATGAAATGAGCTGATTTAGTCAATCGATCCACAATTACCCAAACTGAATCTTTCTTGCTTGGCGTAAGTGGTAATCCACTGACGAAATCCATGGTTATCCTTTCCCACTTCGACTGAGGAATCTTCACTGGCTGAAGCAACCCTGACGGCAACTGATGTTCAGCCTTGACCTGCTGACATGTCAGACACTTTCCTACAAACTCTGTCACTTCTCTTTTCAGACCTGGCCACCAAAACTGCTCTCTGAGATCCCTATACATCTTGTTGCCTCCAGGATGCATAGCATATGGGCTGCTATGTGCGTCCTGAAGAATCATCCGCCTCAGCTCAACATCCTTTAGCATACAAGCTCTTCCTTGAAAACACAGCACCCCATCACTAGACAAACTGTAACCCTCCAAACCACTATCCTGCACCTGCAACCTCTGCGCACTCAAAACCTCATCCTCTAACTGTTTCTCCCTGATCTGCTCAACCCAAGTAGGCTTAACCTGCAACTCTGCCATAATACTTCCGTCGTCATACAAACTCAAATGGGCAAACATCGCTCTTAAGTTCGAAACAACCTTACGGCTCAACGCGTCTGCCACCACGTTAGCCTTGCCCGGGTGATACTCAATCGAACAGTCGTAGTCCTTTAGCAATTCAATCCATCTGCGCTGTCTCAGATTCAAATCCTTCTGAGTCAAAAGATACTTCAGACTCTTGTGATCTGTGTAGACTATCAATCTCTCTCCCTACAAGTAATGCCTCCAAATCTTCAAAGCGAAGACTACAGCCGCTAACTCCAGATCGTGCGTCGGATAATTAACCTCATGTGGCCTCAACTACCGAGATGCGTAAGCCACAACTTTTCCTTCCTGCATCAGCACACAACCCAAGCCCGTATGTGATGCATCGCAATATACTGTGAATTCCTTCCCAGCCTCAGGTTGAATTAGAACCGGAGCCTCAGTCAAAATCTTCTTAAGCTTATCGAAACTCTTCTGCTGTTTCTCAATCCAAACAAACGGGATTCCTTCCCTTAGCAACTTGGTCATTGGCGCTGCTATCAACGAGAAACCCTCTACAAACCTTCGGTAGTACCCTGCCAAGCCCAGAAAACTCCGAATCTCAGCCACTGACTTAGGCGGCTTCCAATCCAAAACTGCCTCAATCTTTCGAGGATCCACCCTAATCCCCTCAGCTGACACTACATGACCCAAGAAAGTTACTTCCCTAAGCCAAAACTCGCACTTACTAAACTTAGCATAAAGTTGCTTTTCCCTCAAAATCTGCAGCACCACTCGCAAATGCGCATCATGCTCATCTTCTGTCCTTGAGTACACCAAGATGTCGTCTATGAAAACCACAACGAACTGATCCAAAAACTGCTGAAACACCCTATTCATCATATCCATGAATGCTGCCGGCGCGTTAGTCAACCCGAACGGCATTACCAGAAATTCGTAGTGCCCATACCGAGTACGAAACGTCGTCTTGTGAATATCCGCTTCTTTCACCTTTAACTGGTGATACCCCGACCTTAAATTGATCTTCGAGAATACCGCTGCACCCTTTAGCTGATCAAACAAGTCATCTATCTGTGGCAACGGATACTTGTTTTTAATCGTCAGCTTATTCAACTGGCGGTAGTCTATACACATCCGCATCGTACCATCTTTCTTCTTGACAAAGAGTACCGGCGCACCCCAAGGTGAAACACTTGGCCTAATAAAGCCTCGATCCAACAACTCCTGGATTTGAGCCTTAAGCTCCACCAACTCCTTTGGTGCCATCCTATACGGAGCAATAGACACTGGCGCAGTTCCGGGTAACAGATCTATCCCGAACTCTACCTCACGATCCGGTGGCAAACCCGGAAGCTCCTCTGGAAACACATCAATAAATTCCCTAACTGTCCGGACCTTCTCTACAGCAGACTCTTTAGCCTCCAAGGCATACACATGAACCACATACGCTTCACAGCCCTTTCTGACCATCTTCTCAGCCTTCAGAGCAGATACCACATTGGATAGGTAATCCCTCCTATTACCTATCATAACCACTTCATCACCCTCAGACGTCTTTAGAACCATGCGCTTAGCCGCGCAATCCAACCTCGCCTGGTACTTAACCAACCAGTCCATTCCAAGAATCAGATCAAACTCCCCAAACGGTAGTTCCATCAGATCAGCCACAAACACTACCCCTTGGAGTTCTAGGGGTACATCTCTATACAGCTTATCTACAACTACAGAGTGACCTAGAGGGCTAATTACTGTCATCTGCCTAGAAGTAGTTTCAGAGTCTAAATCCATAGTCTCTACTATACTACTAGCAACGTATGAATGCGTCGAACCCACATCAATCAAAGCAGTAAATGGAGAACCAAAGATCAAGAACATACCGGTTATGACGTCCGGTATGTCGCCCTCCTCTCGGCGCCTCGCCGCATACACTAACCCAGGCTGTCTTACCTCAGAACTACCCACACCTCTGCCCGGTGCTCCGCGGCCCCGATCAGAACCATTACCTCCTCTGCCATTACCACGACCCCTCTGCGGTGGCGGTCCATTATTCCTGAACTGAGTACGGCCCTGACTCTCAGACTGAAACCTAGCCAACTTACGCGGACAGTCCCTCACACGATGATCCAAAGAACCACACTCAAAACACCCTTTTCCACCGGTCCAGCAACCTCCCCAATGAGATTTCCCACAACGATTACACTGCGGCGGTCCCTGATTACCAGTAACAAACCTACCAGCCTGATTCGGCCCACTCTGTCTAGCCCTTTTCTGAGGATTACCTGACGACCCAGAAGATCCAAAACTCCTCTTATGTCTGTTCCTATCCATGCCTTGTCTCACAGACTCTTTAACTCCCTCGGCTACCTTAGCCTTCTCAACCAGGACAGCAAACTCACGCTCCTGCTGTGGAGCAATCAGCAACCTCAATTCATCTCTCAGACCATCCTCGAAACGAACACACCTCTCGTGCTCAGTAGCCACAATGCCCCTAGCATACCGACTCAGCCTCAAGAACTCAGCCTCGTACTCTGACACAGACTTACTCCCCTGAACCAGCCTCAGAAATGCTTTTCGCTGCGCGTCGATGTAACTAGCTCCATTGTACTTTTTCTGATAAGCAGCCTTGAAATAATCCCAAGTAAGATCCTCTGCTGCAGCACTGTCCTGAACCGTGAGCCACCACTGGTATGACTCATCCCGAAGAAGCGATACTATGCCCTTCAGCTTCTCCTCAGCAGTCAGGTCTAAATCATCCATAACCCGCTCTGTCGCCTCCAGCCAATACTCAGCCGTGCTGGGAGCAACACCAGAAACACCTCGAAATACCTCAGCCCCGTTTGCCCGGAGTCGCTCAGGCACAGATTTCCTAGCTACTGCGCCTCCACCTACTCCAGCTACCCTTTCCAAAACTCGCAGCATCGCCTGCGACACTGCATCATCCCCAGTCTGATCCTGAAACTCACCACCTCCAGCTGGTGGCGGTACCGGTATCTCATTCTCTGACCCTTGACCAGATCCTACGGGTTCAGAAACTGTCATCCTACCCCGACCACGTCCACGACCGCGTCCACCTCTAGCGCTCATGACTAAAAATCTCGACTTATCTGATTTAAAAGTTTTATGCATCAGTAATTATTCCACTGTTTAAGAGCAAAGTCTTATGAATATTAAAGAAGCTTTGTTTTCGCAAGTTCACAGAGTCCTATCAGCTTCAGTTTCTAAAGTAATCCACTATTGCTAATCATCCAATCACATCTCCTCAACATCGAAATCACAAGCAATAGTAAGAGGTACTTACCTGGGCGGATTGGTGCCGGAGACTCGGTGCCATGCCTTTCAAACCACATATTTCAAAACAAGAACACTTAAAACAACCTTTTGTAAACCTTTTGGACTTCAGGCCCACAGCCGAGCTTTTGAACTTGGCTCTGATACCACAATTGTAACACCCCAAACCCGGTCAATACACCACGACCGAATCTGGTATGTTACGGGGAAAATGTATTTGAGAGGTTTAGGTTTCCGGTTAAAAGTTTGATGAAAACTCTTTTTGTATATTTTGTTCCTGTAGAAATCTTGGGCACGATGGTTTAAAAAGCAATAGTGCATTTGAAAATCCAGAAATTTTGATAACTTAATTAAATATGTAAGTAAAATAAATTTATCACATTTGAAAATCCGAGAAATTCTTTTGTGTAGCTTAAAACATTTTGACTTAGTAAGAAAATATTCTCAAGTTTGAAAAACACATTTGAGTTTCATTCATTTTAAATTACAGTGTGATACCCGATGGTAAAGTTTAAAACATTTCGCTTTGCAGTTTGAAAACCTTATCTTTCCAAGTTTTAGCCAAATTTTAAACCCAATAGTTTGTTAAGGCATATTTGAAATCAAATTTAAGCATAAACATAACAAAAACATAACTTTAAAAAGGCCTTTTACAATCCACATAAACCAAATGAAAATAATTCAAATAAAGTACCAAGTTTTAATTCAGAGTAAATCCAACTTTTATTCATGGCATGATCACCTCGAGTCCACCCCGGCTCCATGTTCGCAATCTAAGTGTCACCTGAAATGATAAGGGAGAAAGGTGAGCCGCAAGACTCAGTGCATAAATCCCCCTCCCGATATATGCAACATACTAACACACATCATAACGAAGCAATACAATTAATGCACCCGATCCTAACCATCCATAACACCTTTTCTACCCCGTGTGGTACCAAACCACTGGTGGTGCCAAACCACTGGTGACCCAAAGTCACGATATCCATCAATGTGGTGCCAAACCACTGGTGACCCAAAGTCACAAATAATCCATCTGTGGGGCCAACCCACGTGTGATACCAAATCACTGGCGACGATCCCGTATCTCAAAGTGGGGCCAACCCACGGTAGTGTTAAACCACAGGGATAAGTCGCTATGAGGTGCCAAACCTCTGGTGTCCCAAAGACACAAGTGTGATACCAAATCACTGGTGACTGCAGTCACGAATCGAATGATGGGGCCAACCCATCGTGTGATACCAAATCACTGGCGTCAATCCCGTAATATCAACCGTGGGGCCAACCCACTGTGGTGCTAAGCCACTGGGACGAGACGCTGAGGTGCCAAACCTCTGGTGTCCCAAAGACACAAAATATTATCTGTGGTACCAAACCACTGGAGGTGTCAAACCTCTGGTGTCCCAAAGACACGGATATCATATTCCCCCTCCTCTCATATCACCCATAACATATCATACTGATGCAAATCGTGCAAGTCATGCAAATCATGCTAAACATGTTTCATAGTGCATCCCATAACACATCATAGATTATGATATCATATATCACTAACAAAGCTCGTAATAAAACGGACTTACCCGAATCCGTGCACATACCCCATTGGGTACCATATCAATCATCATACTGTTTTGGTCTTAATAGTCAATCAGGTTTATTAAACATATTACTAAGTAAAAAGTGTGTTAGTATACACACCTGTTAAAACCACAAGCTTTAAACCCAACGAACCGATCTAAGACCCTCGAATACCTTGCTCCTATAATCGGCCAAACAAAAGATTAGCCACTTATACCATTCGGCCAAAACCAACAACTCAAGAGAACTAACACTTAAACCCTTACCTTGCAAATGGTTTGGTTTCCTACCAAAACCCGAACCAAACAATGGTTCCTTTGACAATCGGCCACACCCTAAAATGTAAACAGTTAGTCCTTTGAAGACTTGGTTAAATGAAACTAAACGAATAGACCATGAACCAAAATCTCACCATCACTTACCAATCAATCAACTCAAGATAAATGCTTCGTTTGACTGCTTCGAACTCCCGGATACCCTATAAAGAAATCGGTTCACACAAGGGATTAACTTCTTCCAACAAATGCCCAAAATCGGCACTTAACCAACCGAAATCAACAAGAACAAGGGAGGGAGGAAATGGCCATTCGGCCAAGCACTTACCTTCCTCTAAACCCGACTAGAACCAAGGCTAGAAGAGATCCACACCACACCAATATTCGGCCAAGAAAACCACTAGGAGAGAAGGGAGGTTCGACTAGCACTCTAACCAAAGAGCAGAGAGAATTCGGCCTTAGGTGTTTAACACACTCTTGTTCGGCTTTGAATGAAAGAAAAGGAAGAGTAGAGATGAGAAGAAATGGAGGTTACGGTAATAGAGTTTGAGAGGAGAAAAAGAAGGTTTGAGGGAACAAGATGAGAGGGTTTCGGCACACAAAAGAAATGGGGAGAAAACAAATGGAGGAAATCGGCTAGAGCTTTGGGGAAAAAGAAAGAAATAAGAGATGAATAGAGGGAGGGAACTTTCAGTTTTGAGAAAGAAAGGGATGGAGAAGGTGCTTTGGAGAACAAGTTTCAGCTTAACAAAATGAAAAAGAAGAAGATATGGAAGAGAGCACTCAGCCACACACACAAAATGTAAAAACACCAATGCAAAGTTTTGGCAAGAAGGTGTTTGGACTTTCGGTTTCAAGGAGTAAAAAAATGAAAGAATCTCCTTTGAACATTCGGCTTTGGTACCCTAAACTAAGGCTGGCCGAAAATCACCCACACATGCCAAAAGAATTTCGGCACACTCCCACTACACCTACCAACCGGCCACTCCCCCCATCAAGCACCCAAGATTCGGCCACCACTCCCCAAACACTCACAACCACCCATTCAAATCACTTTGAACAAGTCTCCCTCCTAAATTCACTCTCCACCCACCATTCAAGTCATTTGACTTGGTCTAAGGTAGAGTTTGAACTGCCAACAACTTCTCCTCTTCCATGCCGTCAAAATGGAAGCAAAAAGTGGGCATTCTGCAGCTTGAACTCAGGACCTCCTCCTCCAAGTGGCGTCACACACACAAGCCTCAAGTGGCGCCTATCCTGCCACTCTACCAGCTCATTTCTTATGCTATCATTCACCAAATAATATTTATAAACCCCAGCTTCTTCAGCTCCTCTCACCTAAGCCTAAAAGCAAAGATTTTTCCTACCACTCAGGCTTACACCTAGCTTACGACTAAGCCCCTAAAACATCAAAACAACAACATAGCACACCAGACACATGCAAACAAAGCCATAACAAAATAGCCCCTATCCCGGGATATTACACATTTCGATGCTTCGTAGATATAGATCAGATCCGTCACATGTGATTGTTCCATCTGAGATTGAAATCTGACCCGATATGACATATGAGGAAGAACCGATCCGTATTTTAGCTCGAGAAATGAAAGAGTTAAGAAACAAAAGAATTCCATTAGTGAAGGTACTATGGTATCAGCACGGAGTTGAAGAGGCTACGTGGGAGCCTGAGGATTCAATGAGGCAACAATATCCGACGTTGTTTAACGGTAAGATTTTCGGGGATGAAAATCCTTAAGGGGGGAGAGTTGTAACAGTCTGAATTTGACCATAATTGGAACGGAGGTTTCGGGACCACGAATCCGAGTCCGATAAATTTTAATTTATTATATTTTGTGTTATTTATATGTGAATTAATGTGTGTGAAAGTTTCGTAGAAAAATTTTATTGTTTGAGTGCTTAATTCGATAAAAAGGACTAAATCGCATAAAGCGTAAAAGTTGCATGCTATAGTGTAAAGTGCTAGAATGATGATGGCTTCTTAATATGAAGCATTAAATGGGTAAATAACCCATTTTTAAGTTAGTGGGTGACATATGACATGTTTAACCTTAATTTTTATATTGTATAATTATTTATAATAAGGTTATAAAGGTAAATGAATAAATGTTAAATATATGTTAAATAAAACATAAAAAAATGGCCATTATCATCTTTTATTTGCTTGGCCGAATGTTGAGAAAAGAAATGGGGTTTGGCTTCCTTTGAATTTCGGCAACTTCAATCACAAATTCAAGGTTAGTTTGATTTTGATAATTTTTACGTTTTTGAGATCGTTGCTTCGAACCGCAGCTGACCCATGTTAAAATTTTTAAATCTAAGCATGCTTGATGTTCAGCCATTGTTGTGTTCATGTGGTTTTTGATATTTGATGATTTTAGATGAAAGTTATGTTAAAGATTAGTATGTTTTGTATTGGAAGTTTTGATGAAATTGAGTATTTAGGGCTAAATTGTAAAAATAAAATTTTAGAGGGCCTATTTGCAAAATAAATGAAAATATGGACTTGTATAGTCCCTAGGAGTATTTGGCCCTAAAGAATTATGTGCAAATTATGTGTATTTTGTGTTTTGTGCAATTAGGACTAAAGTGTAAAGATGTGAAACCCTAGGGGTAAAAGGGTAATTTGCCCATTTATGTGATTTGAGACTAAATTGAAATGAAATGTACTTGAATGAGCTAAATTTTAATGTGTTTAGATCAAGAACAAAGGAAAACGGAATTGGATCGGGGAAAGACGAAGGTTATTGAATAGCCGGTCTACGCGGTCCGTCGACAGTCGAGGTAAGTCCTTAAGTAAATATACGTTAAAGAATTATTTATGAATATATCAAATGATGAAATTTGAATATTTTAGGCATAAATGTGTGAAATGGTCGAATGTATTGGTGTGATATTGGATTGAGTTTTAATTGTTGAAAGTACTGTGTAATAAGTATGCTCGGTTATTTTGTGAAAGTGGTAAGTATCATAGGTTATTCGGGATGCTAATGTTGAGAAATGTGCATTGAATGATTCATTATAATGTTAATTCAGGCTTTGAGCCTAGCAGGCCTTGTGCCGGTGACTTAATTCGGGCTTTGAGCCTAGCAGGCCTTGTGCCGGTGACTTAATTCGGGCTTATAGCCTAGCAGGCTAATTGCCGGTGCTTTATATATTTTGGACCTTTGGTCTAGCAGGCTTAGTGCCGGTGATACGCTATAAACGAAGAATTTGAGAATGAAACGAGGTATGGCATATTAAATGATATGTGAGAAGCTCGGGTAAGAACTATCTTACTATGTTAGTAAGCAATGAAATGAGATAAATTCTTATTGTTTTAATTAAACATGATGTGATGAAATGGACAATTCAACAAGTGTTTTATATTATGAGGTTGAGCTTGTTTTTTATATGTATGAACATTACTTATAGGTGAACTAGAGTTATATACATGTAAGTTACAGTGTAAATTTTGGTTATAAAATGGAAGGATCGGTGATGAAAGAATCGAAAGTGTTATGTATATATATATATATATATATATATAGATATGGGTAAGTAGAAATAGAGATTGATGCCTAGATTGATTCATGTGATTCTATATATATGTACATCTTATAAAGTGTTAATCATGTGAGTTGATAATGTATCTGTCCATGATGTCGTAGTGACGAAGTTTATATTAAGTGTATTATTATTATTCGGCTATGTACATTTTACATAATGATGTATTAAGTTCTATACTATAAGCATGGAGATTAACATGTTTAAGTGTATATTCAATACATTATATTTACTTGAGACTTACTAAGATAGCAACTTACTGTGTGTGCTCTGTTCTTGTCTACCTCTGTTTTATAGATTTCTTTTTGATCCAAGCTACGGACTCGAAGGATCTTTGAAGAAGTCAACCGCACTATCGACTTACATTTGGTATTGAATAACTTAGTTTTAGATTCAAAAAGGCATGTATAGGCTAGACTAAGTATTATAACTAATGATGTGAAATCATGTAAATATGCTTAGCCATGCGAAAATGGCTATCTATTTTGGTTAAACTTTGTTTTTGTGTTTTGATGATATAGTTTGCTCATGCCATGAATTATCATTTGTGTTTGGATGTGGTTTAGGCATTATATGAAATGGTTTAATAGATATATGTCATGATATGTATATGTATTTCGATCTTTGATGGTCAACTTGATAGTTTAAGGTTGAATCTTAATCATGTGTATATGTGATAGATTAATAAACAGAAATGTGGCTACTTTAATTCGGTTAATTATTGTGAAGACTTGCTATGCTTAGGTCTGCATTCAATTATAAAATGGTTATATTGGGTTGATCTCATGAAAATGTTATAAGATTATTTATTTATGGAGATGTTAGGTATTCGAATTTCAAGAAGTTGATATGAATATGATTTTGAGTTATATGCTTGTGAAGTATGTATAAGTTGTATAACTTTTGGAATGTTTATTTGCTTAACATTATAAATAAATATGATACAGTTAAAGCACTTAATGTGTTATTTAAGTAACATTTAGAAAATTGTGTGTGCGTATATACAATTTTGTCAATGTCATGAATTAAGAATTTTGATATGCAATGCATGTATATGTTTAGCTAACCTAGGGAAAAATGCACTTGTAATTCACATGTTTAAGAAATTAGCTATTTTGACCTATTTTCGAATATGGTAAATGAGCATATCTATGTTATATATGTATTTATTTATATGTGAGTACTTGATCTGGTTGAGTGTTTGGGTTTTAAGATGAAATTATTTTACAAGTTTTGTAATGTGTATGAAATTTTATAAATATGACCTTGTATAATTCGGCCAAATGGGATAAAGTTTGTAATTAGGTGTATTCAATCCTATAAGTAAGTTTCATTGAGATAATATTTTTTTTTTAGAAATGCCCGTAACTCTAATCCGACGACAGATACGGGTTAGGGGTGTTACAACATTGATTTATACACTAAGTGTGTATATAAGGTAAGTACCTATGTGATCTTACTATGATGATTATGTATATTGGGATAACAATATGATATGTGAAAGTAAACATGAAAGAGCTATGTATACATACAACTTTTGAATTGGTGAATGTGGCAAATATGGTCAAGTATATGGACCAAAGCATATATGTGATAGTTTGCTAAGTAATTATGATGTGCCAATGTACCTATGTGCATATATGCCTTCCATGCTAAGTTTGATTGTATTATGACTTCCTAAGCTTTTGGAAAGCTTACTCTGTGTGTGTGTTTTCTCTGTTTTATAGGTCGTCAAAGCTACTGAAGGCTCGGGACCGTCAAGGATCGTCATCACACTACTAAACTCAATTTGGTACACTTTGGAAATGTATATAGTTAGATATGGCATGTATAGGATAGTATTTGGTATAAGTTTGTTATATGAACTTAGCCATGTGATATGGCTATTTATGAGTTGAGAATTTGCTTAAATGAATGTGATAAGTGAAGTATGTTTTTGGCATGGTCATATGATCTATGGATTGGTCAATTTTTGGGTAAGCATTTGGTTGAATTATACTTGATATACATATGTTTTGGTCTTGGAAGTTGGCATGATTGAAACGGATATTGAATGTTTAGATTGAATGGTTATTTTAGTTGTCTAGTATGCATGAAATATGTTGGTAAATATTGCTTGCAGGTAAGACCCAAGTGGGTGGCATTTTGGCATTGAAAATGGACTATAATGTCACACGGTTGTGGCACACGGGCGTTGTAACATCCTGAAATAGGGGCTATTATGTTTGAACTGTTTGCATGTGTATGGCTTGATCGTGTTATTAATTGAGGTGTTCTAGGGTCTGGGTATAAGCCAAGGGTAGGCCCGAGCTATAGGAAAATTTTTGTTTTTAAGTGTTAGTTAGAGGGAGCTGAAGGAGCTAGGGGTTAAGTGTAATTCGTGGGGAAATTAAGCACAAGATTGGGCTTGGTAAAGTGGCAAGGAGGCGCCACTTAGAGCCTTGAAGGTGACACCACATGCAGGGAAGGGAGAGCTCAGGTTCGAGCAGCAGAAATCTCACTTTCTGCTTCTTATTTTGACGCCAAGGGGGAAGAGTTGCGCCCAGCACAAGCTCTGTCAGATAAGCATGGACTAAGTCAAAATATTTGAATTGGTGGCAAGGAGAAAATTTAGGAGTGTGATTAATTCAAATTAGTTTGAATTGATGCAAGGAGAAATTTTAGGTGGTTGCCAAATTTTGAATTGTGTAAGGGGGGAGAAGGGCCGAAATTCCTTAGTAGCTAGGTGACATTTTTTGCTAGCTTTGAAGGCTTTATTCTTTGTTTTGTGTCAAGCCAAAATCTCCCTTAGCATTGACGATTTTCCCTAGTACACCATATTGAGGTAAAGCCGAAACCACCATAGGTACTTGTCATTTTTTTTTCTCCTCAAAAGCACTTAGCCGAATGTCTTGTTAAACTTCTTTAATTTTACTTTATTTTTTTTTCTTCTCAAGTGCTTGGCCGAACCTCTCTTTCTCCCATCTTCTTTTTCTTTCTTTTCATAATCGTTCACAAACAACATCTTCTTCTTCTTTTCTTTCTTTTGCCGAAACTTCTTGAATCTCTTTTCTTTAAGACTAAGCCGATTACCCATCATCTTTTCTCCCATTCTCTATTTTTCTTTTTGAGCCAAATCTCAATTGTTTCTCTTCTATCAACCATAGCCGATTCTTCCTTCACCACTCAACCTTTGCCAAAATTTCCTTTCTTCTTGTTGCTTTGGCCGAATATCAACAAGGGTAGATCTTCTTTGGGTTCTCCTCTATTCGGTTTTGTAGAAGGGTAAGTGTTCTTGGCCGAAACTCCATTCTTACTTTCTCTTTTTCTTTGTCGGCATGTTTAAACAAAAGCATAAATCCGACATTTGTTGATATTTAGTTAATCATCTTTAGGAACTGATTTCTCCTAGGTTCTTTGAGTTTTGGAAGCAGTCGATTTAAGCCTCTTTTCTCTGACAATCGTTTTTGGTAAGCCAATAGGTAAGGATCCATGTTAGTTTAATCACTCTTCTAGTCATTTGAAAGCCGAAGGCTAATCGTTTCTATGTGTTAGTGTGTAGCCGATTGCAAGGGGGATCATCACATAGTTTCGGGATTTGGTTGAAAACCAAATCGGTGCTAAGGTAAGGTTTGGAGTTTCGTGCGTTAACTCTTTAGGATTTATTGGTTTGGCCGAATGGCCTTGTTAATTGTTTTGTGGTTTGGCCGAATGTAGGATCAAGGGATCTAGTGCAGTAGATCGGCTCTTCGGGATTTAGTGCTTGCGTTAGTAACAGGTGTGTAACTTACACACTTCATAACTTAGTATATATGCTAATAACCTAAACTTGTTAAAAGCCGAAACAGTGTAGATACTGATATGATACCTTATGGGTATGATCAAGGATTCGGGTAAGTTCGTTTTGATATGATTTTGCTGTATGATGCATGATACATGATTTATGATATATTGGCTATATGTTTTGTACTAAGGCATGATGGCATGATTTGATGCATTGTTATGGGTGATATGAGGGGAGGGGGAAGTTTGATATCCGTATCTTTGGGACACCAGAGGTTTGGCACCTCCAGTGGTTTGGTACCACAGATTATTTTGTGAGTTTGGGTCACCAGAGGTTTGGCACCTCATAGCGACTTGTCCCAGTGGCATAGCACCACAGTGGGTTGGCCCCACAGTTGACATATCGGGATCGTCGCCAGTGATTTGGTATCACACGGGGGTTGGCCCCACACTTGGATTATTGATATTTCGTGACTTTGGGTCACCAGAGGTTTGGCACCTCATAGCGACTCATCCCAGTGGCTTAGCACCACAGTGGGTTGGCCCCACATTTGATATGACGGGATTGTCGTCAGTGATTTGGTATCACAACGTGGGTTGGCCCCACAGATGGATTATTCGTGACTTTAGGTCACCAGTGGTTTGGTACCACATTATTATTGGATATCGTGACTTTGGGTCACCAGTGGTTTGGCACCACCAGTGGTTTGGTACCACACGGGGTAGAAACGGAGTTATGGATGGCTAGGTTTGGGGGCATGACATATTGCTTGGTTATGATTTGTGTAAGTATGTTGCATTAATCGGGAGGGGGATTATGCACTGAGTCTTGGTGACTCACCTTCTCCCTTATCTTTACAGGTGATTCATAGGTCGCGGATGAGGAGCCGGGTGGACTCGAGGTGGCCATGCATTAAATAAATTCGGTTCTACATGGACTTTGGTTTGGGTACTTTATTCACTTAAATTCGGTTTTCATTTTATTTGGGTTTGTAATAAGGCCTTTTAAATTACGTTTTGAATTATTTATATGCTTTGGATTTATTCTAAACATGGTTAAGTACATCACTTGATTAAATTAACAATTTAAGCCCAAGGTTTTCTAAACTACAAAACGCAATGGTTTTCAAAACTTTACCATCGGGTAATACAAATCAATTGATAACAACAACAACTCAAATGGATTTCAAACTTAAGTTTTCCACACTGAATTCAATTGATTTAGAAATAACTAAGAAAGAATAATACAGGGTTTTGTAAATGATACACACGTTTTCTAAATCTATAGATGACAACTAAGTTTTAAAGATTTATTTCCGGGATTTCAAAGTAAATTATCGATTTTTAACTAATCATGCACCTGATTTCTACAAACATAGAGCAACAAAGAGTTTTCCACAAAATTTAATCGGTAACTTGATTTTCTTCAAAACGTTTTTCTTCTGTGACATGCCAGATTCGATCGTGGTGTGTTGACCGGGTTTGGGGTGTTACAATTGTGGTATCAGAGCCAAGTTCAAAGGCTCGGCTGTGGGCCCGAGGCCCAAAATGTTTTAAAATATGGTCTTAAAATGTTTCTGTTTGAAATTATATGGTTTGAAAAGCATGGCACCGAGTCTCCGGCACCAATCCGCTCAGGTAAGTACCCCTAGCCTTTGGTTGTGATTTTTTTTATGTTATAAACTTTGAAATGACTAGTGATAGTGGACTACTTTAGAGACTGAAATTTATAGGACTCTATGGACTCGCGAAAACAAAACTCTTTAATAAGAATTACTCATAAAACTGTGCTTTAAAGATAGTGGAATAATGACTAATGCATAAAACTTTTAAATCAGATAAGTCGAGACTTTAGACATGAGCACTCGAGGTCAGGGTTGTAATACGCGTGGACGCGGTCGGGGTAGGATGGCTGTGTCTGAGCCAGCGAGGTCTGGTCAGGGGTCGGAAAATGAGATACCTGCACCACCACCAGCTATAAGTGGTGAATTCCAGGATCAGGCGGGGGATGACACAGTGTCGCAGGCGATGCTGCGAGTTCTTGAGAGGGTAGCTTGAGTAGGTGGAGGTGCGGGAGCTCGAAAATCCATACCGGAGCGACTCCAAGCCAATGGAGCCGAGGTATTTCGAGGTGTTTCTGGTGTGGCTCCCAGTACGGCTGAGTATTGGTTAGAGGCGACGGAGCGAATCATGGATGACTTGGATTTGACTGCTGAGGAAAAATTGAAAGGGATAGTGTCGCTTCTTTGGGATGAGTCATATCAGTGGTGGCTCATGGTTCGGGATAGTACTGCAGCGGATGATCTCACTTGGGACTATTTTAAGGCAGCTTATCAGAAGAAATATGTTGGGTCTAGCTACATTGATGTGCAGCGGAAGGCATTCCTGAGGCTGGTTCAGGGGAGTAAGTCTGTACCGGAGTATGAGGCGGAATTCTTAAGATTGAGCCGATATGCTCGAGGTATTGTGGCAACGGAACATGAGCGATGTGTCAGGTTCGAGGACGGTTTGAGAGATGACCTGAGGTTGCTGATTGCTCCACAGCAGGAGCGTGAGTTTGCTGTTCTGGTAGAAAAGGCTAAGGTAGCCGAAGGGGTTAAGGAGTCTGTGAGGCAGAATATGGATAGGAATAGACATAAGAGAAGTTTTGGATCATCTGGGTCGACCGGAGATTCTCAGAAAAGGGCTAGGCATGGTGGGTCGAATCAATCTGGGAGGCCTGTTACAGCTAATTCGAGACCAACGCAGTGTAATCGATGTGGGAAATCTCATTGGGGAGAATGTTGGACTGGTGGAAAAGGATGTTTTGAGTGTGGCTCGCTGGATCATCGTGTGAGGGACTGTCCACGTAAGTTAGCCGGGATTCAGTCAGAGGGTCAAGGCCGTGCTCAGTTCAGGAATGAGGGACCGCAACCGCAGAGGGGTCATGGTACTGGTAGAGGAGGTAATGGTTCTGGTCGGGGCCGTGTAGCGCCAGGCAGAGGTGTAGGCAACACTGAGGCAAGACAGTCGGGATTGGTATATGCAGCGAGTCGTCGAGAGGAGGGCGACACACTGGATGTCATAACCGGTACGTCCTTAATCTTTGGATTACCATATACTGCTTTGATTGATGTGGGTTCGACGCATTCGTATGTTGCTAGTAGCATAGTAGAGACCATGAACTTAGACTTTGAGACTACTTCTAGGGAGATGACAGTAATTAGCCCTCTAGGTCACTATGTAGAAGTAAATAAGCTGCGTAGGGACGTACTCCTAGAACTCCAAAGGGGTAGCGTTTGTGGCTGATATGATGGAACTGTCGTTTGGGGAGTTCGATCTGATTCTTGAGATGGAATGGTTAGGTGTTTTAAGTATGTGTAGGGGTTCCAAATTTTAGTTAAAAGTATATTAGTGTTATTAAAATCAGAATACGCAGCGTGGGCGTAGTGTTGTAAGTTAGGATGTACGACTGTTAGTTAGTTGGAAATTTCGAGGACGAAATTTCTTTAAGGAGGGTAGAACTGTAACATCCTGAAATAGGGGCTATTATGTTTGAACTGTTTGCATGTGTATGGCTTGATCGTGTTATTAATTGAGGTGTTCTAGGGTCTGGGTATAAGCCAAGGGTAGGCCCGAGCTATAGGAAAATTTTTGTTTTTAAGTGTTAGTTAGAGGGAGCTAAAGGAGCTAGGGGTTAAGTGTAATTCGTGGGGAAATTAAGCACAAGATTGGGCTTGGTAAAGTGGCAAGGAGGCGCCACTTAGAGCCTTGAAGGTGACGCCACATGCAGGGAAGGGAGAGCTCAGGTTCGAGCAGCAGAAATCTCACTTTCTGCTTCTTATTTTGACATCAAGGGGGAAGAGTTGTGCTTAGCACAAACTCTGTCAGATAAGCATGGACTAAGTCAAAATATTTGAATTGGTGGCAAGGAGAAAATTTAGGAGTGTGATTAATTCAAATTAGTTTGAATTGATGGCAAGGAGAAATTTTAGGTGGTTGCCGAATTTTGAATTGTGTAAGGGGGGAGAAGGGCCGAAATTCCTTAGTAGCTAGGTGACATTTTCGGCTAGCTTTGAAGGCTTTATTCTTTGTTTTGTGTCAAGCCGAAATCTCCCTTAGCATTGACGATTTTCCCTAGTACACCATATTGAGGTAAAGCCAAAACCACCATAGGTACTTGTCGTTTTTTTTCTCCTCAAAAGCACTTAGCCGAATGTCTTGTTAAACTTCTTTAATTTTACTTTATTTTTTTTCTTCTCAAGTGCTTGGCCGAACCTCTCTTTCTCCCATCTTCTTTTTCTTTCTTTTCATAATCGTTCACAAACAACATCTTCTTCTTCTTTTCTTTTGCCGAAACTTCTTGAATCTCTTTTCTTTAAGACTAAGCCGATTACCCATCATCTTTTCTCCCATTCTCTCTTTTTCTTTTTGAGCCAAATCTCAATTGTTTCTCTTCTATCAACCATAGCCGAATCTTCCTTCACCACTCAACCTTTGCCGAAATTTCCTTTCTTCTAGTTGCTTTGGCCGAATATCAACAAGGGTAGATCTTCTTTGGGTTCTCCTCTATTCGGTTTTGTAGAAGGGTAAGTGTTCTTGGCCGAAACTCCATTCTTACTTTCTCTTTTTCTTTGTCGGCATGTTTAAACAAAAGCCTAAATCTAGCATTTGTTGATGTTTGGTTAATCATCTTTAGGAACCGATTTCTCCTAGGTTCTTTGAGTTTTGGAAGCAGTCGATTTAAGCCTCTTTTCTCTGACAATCGTTTTTGGTAAGCCAATAGGTAAGGATCCATGTTAGTTTAATCACTCTTCTAGTCGTTTGAAAGCCGAAGGCTAACCGTTTCTATGTGTTAGTGTGTAGCCGATTGCAAGGGGGATCATCACATAGTTTCAGGATTTGGTTGAAAACCAAATCGGTGCTAAGGTAAGGTTGGGAGTTCCGTGCGTTAACTCTTCGGGATTTATTGGTTTGGCCTAATGGACTTGTTAATGGTTTTGTGGTTTGGCCGAATGTAGGATCAAGGGATCTAGTGCAGTAGATCGACTCTTCGGGATTTAGTGCTTGTGTTAGTAACAAGTGTGTAACTTACACACTTCATAACTTAGTATATATGCTAATAACCTAAACTTGTTAAAAGCTGACACAGTGTAGATACTGATATGATACCTTATGGGTATGAGCAAGGATTCGGGTAAGTTCGTTTTGATATGATTTTGCTGTATGATGCATGATACATGATTTACGATATATTGGCTATATGTTTCGTACTAAGGCATGATGGCATGATTTGTACATGTGATGCATTGTTATGGGTGATATGAGAGGAGGGGGAAGTTTGATATCCGTATCTTTGGGACACCAGAGGTTTCGCACCTCCAGTAGTTTGGTACCACAGATTATTTTGTGACTTTGGGTCACCAGAGGTTTGGCACCTCATAGCGACTTGTCCCAGTGGCTTAGCACCACAGTGGGTTGGCCCCACAGTTGACATATCGGGATCGTCGCCAGTGATTTGGTATCACACGTGGGTTGGCCCCACACTTAAATTATTGATATTTCGTGACTTTGGGTCACCAGAGGTTTGGCACCTCATAGCGACTCGTCCCAGTGGCTTAGCACTACAGTGGGTTGGCCCCACATTTGATATGACGGGATTGTCGCCAGTGATTTGGTATCATAACGTGGGTTGGTCCCACAGATGGATTATTCGTGACTTTAGGTCACCAGTGGTTTGGCACCACATTATTATTGGATATCGTGACTTTGGGTCACCAGTGGTTTGGCACCACCAGTGGTTTGGTACCACACGGGGTAGAAACTGAGTTATGGATGGCTAGGTTTGGGGGCATGACATATTGCTTGGTTATGATTTGTGTAAGTATGTTGCATTAACCGGGAGGGGGATTATGCACTGAGTCTTGGTGACTCACCTTCTCCCTTATCTTTACAGGTGATTCATAGGTCGCGGATGAGGAGCCGGGTGGACTCGAGGTGGCCATGCATTAAATAAATTCGGTTCCACATGGACTTTGGTTTGGGTACTTTATTTACTTAAATTCGATTTTCATTTTATTTGGGTTTGTAATAAGGCCTTTTAAATTACATTTTGAATTATTTATATGCTTTGGATTTATTCTAAACATGGTTAAGTACATCACTTGATTAAATTAACAATTTAAGCCCAAGGTTTTCTAAACTACAAAACGCAATGGTTTTCAAAACTTTACCATCGGGTAATACAAATCAATTGATAACAACAACAACTCAAATGGATTTCAAACTTAAGTTTTCCACATTGAATTCAACTGATTTAGAAATAACTAAGAAAGAACAATACGGGTTTTTGTAAATGATACACACGTTTTCTAAATCTATAGATCGATTTAAGATGTGTATCATCTGAAGCTATAATGTGCAAAAGATTCGAAGATGGTCTTAATGAAGAAATTCATTTGCTAGTCAGGATTTTAGAAATAAAAGAGTTCGTTGTACTCGTTGATCGAGCGTGCAAAGCTGAGGCACTCGGGAAAGATAAAAGAAAAGCTGAGTCTGAAGCCCGAGATATGAGAAAGAGATTTCCAAGCAAATCATTTTAGTATGCTTTAAAGAAATTCAGAGATGATCAAAGTCGTTCCAAAGATAATGTGGGACATGCGAACAGAAATCGAGCTAGATCGCAAATGAGTTCTAAAACTCCAGCAACTTCAATGGCCAGCGTTGGTAATCTTCGATCTGAGAGACCTGAATGTAAACATTGTGGAAAAAGGCATCCGGGAAGCTGTAGATTAAATGACAGAGCTTGCTTCAGATGTGGATCACTTGATCATTTTATCCGTGATTGCCCTAAATCGGTTGAGCCAAAAACTGTTCAGAATCCGAGATCGGATAACGCACTTGTGAGAGGAAGACCTTCGAAGAATGTAAGAAATGTCAGTGGTAGTCAAAGAACTACGAGAGACAATGTTGCCAGATCTGAAGCTAGAGCGCCTGCCAGAGCATATGCTATCTGAACTCGAGAGGAAGCTTCATTTCTAGATGTTATAACGGGTACTTTTACACTTTATGATACTTCTGTGATTGCATGGATAGACCCTAGTTCTACGCATTCGTATATATGTATGAATTTAGTATTAAGTAAGACTTTGCCTGTAGAGTCTATTGAGTTTGCTATAAAAGTATCGAACCCCTTAGGTAAAAGTGTCCTTGTTGACAAAGTATGCAAGAACTATCCGTTAATGTTTCGAGATATCTGTTTCCCTGCTGATCTGATGCTTTTGCCATTTGATGTGTTCAATATTATTCTGGGTATGGATTGGTTGTCATTGCATGATACTTTTGTGAACTGTAAAAGAAAAACTATTGATTTAAGATGTCTGAATGATGAGATTGTACGAGTTGAGTCTAATGATTTGAATGAATTGCTTGCCGTGATATCTGTTTTGAAGGCTCAAAGTTATGTGAAAAAGGGTTATGAGGCATATTTTGCTTATGTGATTGATTCGAAAGTATCTGAGAAGAAAGTTGAATCAGTGCCTATTGTTTGTGAGTATTTTGATGTGTTCCCTGAAGAGTTACCGGGTTTACCTCTGATTCGTGAAGTCGAATTTAGTATTGATTTACTGCCTGGTACTACACCTATATTGATAGCTCCGTATAGAATGGCACCCACAGAGTTAAAAGAGTTAAAACCACAATTACAAGAATTGACAGATAGAGGGTTTGCTACATCGAGTTTCTCGCCTTGAGGTGCTCCTGTTCTATTTGTGAAAAAGAAAGATGGCACGATGAGGATGTGTATTGATTACCGCCAGTTGAATAAGGTGACAATAAATAATAAATATATGTTGCCTCGAATAGACAATTTATTTGATCAGTTAAAAGGAGCTACTGTATTTTCTAAGATTGATCTGAGATCGGGATACTACCAATTGAGTGTTAAAGATTCGGACATTCCGAAGACGGCTTTTAGAACGAGGTACGGGCATTATGAGTTTTTAGTTATGCCATTTGGACTAACCAATGCTCCTGCTATTTTTATGGATTTGATGAAAAGAATTTTCAGACTGTACCTAGATCGATTTGTTGTGGTGTTCATAGATGATATCTTGATTTATTCACGTGATGAAAATGAGCATGTTGAACATTTAAAAATTGTGTTGCAAACTTTGAGAGAAAAACAATTGTACGGAAAATTTAGCAAATGTGAATTCTGGTTACACGAGGTTAGTTTTCTGGGACATATTGTATCAGCTTCTGGAATCCGAGTGGATCCGAGTAAGATTTCTGCTATTCTGAATTGGAAACCTCCAAGAAATGTATCTGAAGTCTGTAGTTTTCTGGGTTTAGCTGGTTATTATCGTCGATTTCTAAAAGGATTTTAAGTGATAGCTACTCCGTTGACTAGATTACTTCAGAAGGATGTTAGATTTGAATGGTCAGGTAAATGCTAGAAAAGTTTTGATCAGTTGAAAACTCTGTTAACATAAGCTCCAGTGTTAATACAGCCAGAATCAAGTAAAGAATTTGTTATATACAGTGATGCTTCGTTAAATGGTCTGGGATGTGTTTTGATGTAGGAAGTCAAAGTTGTAGCTTATGCCTCGAGACAATTGAAGCCTTATGAAAAGAATTATCCGACACACGATCTTGAGCTAGCTGCGATAGTGTTTGCACTTAAGATTTGGAGCCATTATCTGTACGGTGAGAAATGTCATATGTTTTCAGGTCATAAAAGTCTAAAATATCTGATGACTTAGAAAGATTTGAACCTACGTCAAAGAAGATGGTTAGAGCTGTTAAAAGATTATGAGCTCGTGATAGATTATCATCCGGGTAAAGCAAACGTTGTTGCTGATGCGTTGAGTAGAAAATCATTATTTGCACTACGTGATTTGAATGCTCAGTTAGATTTTTCTGATGATAGTTCTGTGTTAGCTGAGTTAAAAGCGAAACCATTGTTTATACAGCAGATATGTGATGCTCAAAAATCTGATAATGAGTTATTAGTGAAACGAGCTCAATGTGATTCAAATTCTGAATCTAAATTTCGGGTTGTTGATGATTGCTTGAGTTTCTGAGGTCGTATCTGTGTTTCGAGAATCCCGCAGTTGATTCAGCTGATTTTAAGTGAAGCACAAAACAGTCATCTATCTGTTCATCCGGGGAGTACGAAAATGTATCATGATTTGAAACGACATTATTGGTGGTCTGGTATGAAACGAGACATTTCTGATTTTGTTTCGAAATGCTTAGTCTGTCAACCAGTGAAAGCCGAACATCAAGTTCCATCTGGTTTGCTACAGCCAATTCTGATTCCAGAATGGAAATGGGATAGAGTGACAATGGATTTTGTTTCTGGTTTGCCTCAGACTCCGAGAAAGAAAAATGCGATTTGGGTCGTAGTTGACCGATTGACGAAATCTGCCTATTTTATTCCGGTGAGATCTGACCATTCACTTGATAGATTAGCTGAGCTTTATATTTCTGAGATTGTTAGATTGCACGAGGTGCCACTATCCATTGTGTCAGATAGGGACCCGAGGTTTACATCGAGGTTCTAGAAGAAATTGTAAGAAGCTTTATGTAACAGTTCGAATTTGACCCTAATCAGAACGGTGGTTTTGGGACCACAAATCCGAGTCTGAAATATATTTAAATGATATATTATATGCTTATTATATGTGTTTTAATGTGTGTGAAAGTTTCGTAGAAAAATTTAATCGTTTGCGTGTTTAATTTAGAAAAAGGACTTAATCGCATAATAGGTAAAAGTTGCATACTAAAGTGAAATGCACTAAATTGAGTGTGGCTTTTTAACATGAGGTTTAAAAGGGCAATTAGCCCATTCTAAGAGTTAATGGACGGCTAAAGTCCAATTTGCCATTAAGTTATGTTTAAAAATATTATTAATTATAAGGTTAAATAGGTAAATTATTAAACACCATAATATTTGTTAATTAGAAACATGAAATAAAAGTTTGTCTTCATCTTTTGGCTACCGAAATAAGAAAAGAAAAAGCTTAGGTTAAAAGCTTGAGCATTCGGTCATAGTGGAAGCTTGATTTAAAGGTTAGTTTGACTTCGATTTTTGATAATTTTTACGTTTTTGAGATCGTTGTTTCGAACCTTAGCTGACCCATGTTAGAATTTTTAAAATCTAAGCATGCTTGATGTTCGGCCATTGACATGTTCTTGTGGTTTTTGATGTTTGATGGTTTTATATTAAAGATATGTTAAAGATTAGCATGTTTTGTATTGGAAATTTTAGTGAATTTGAGTATTTTTGGCTAAATTGCAAAAATGAATTTTTGAGGGGGCTAAAATGCAAAATAAATGAAAGAAATGGACTTGTATGGTCCTTATGAACATTCGGCACTAAGGTACTATTGTGAAATTTTGTGTATTTTGTGTTTTGTGCAAATAGGACTAAATTGTAAAAATGTGAAACATTAGGGGTAAAATGGTAATTTGCCCATTTATGTGTTTTGGGACTAAATTGAGATGAAATGTGCTTGAATGAGCTAAATTTTAATGTGTTAGATCAAGAACAAAGAAAAACGAAATTGGATCGGGGAAAGGCGAAAGTTATCGATTAGCAGTCTGCGCTGTCCGTCAATAGTCGAGGTAAGTCTTTAAGCAATTGTATATTGAAAATTAGTTACGAAGCATAATAACTAATGAAATTTGGAAATATTTGAGAATATATTTATGATATTGCCGAATGTGAATGGTGCAATATTAGATTGAATTTAATTGATGTAATGTGATTAGGTTACTTAAGTTTGATATTTGAATTATGAAATACTTGTGCTACATGTGCTTTTGGAAAT
Organism: Gossypium australe; assembly: GCA_005393395.2. Taxonomy (NCBI): domain Eukaryota; kingdom Viridiplantae; phylum Streptophyta; class Magnoliopsida; order Malvales; family Malvaceae; genus Gossypium; species Gossypium australe. Next base: position 53,947,212 of record CM016615.1, on the reverse strand, counting down.
AACAAGTGCATATGAAATGGTTATTATGTTGTTGTTCAGGCTTCGAGCCTAGCAGGCTTAATGCCGGTGTATATTTCGGGCTTATCGCCTAGTAGGCTTAATGCCGGTGTATATTCTGGGCTTAAATGCCTAGCAGGCTAAACTCCGGTGATATGTGATAAATCGAGAAGTCATGAACCCAACAAGGTAATAAGTATTTAATGTATTGTGCGAATAGTTCAGGTAAGTAATATCCTATTATGTTACTAAGGAATGGATTAAGTAAGTATGACATCGAATGAGTTTTGTATGATGATGATTGAGTTGAAGCTTCAATAAGGATTTCATAATGTGCTATTGAGTTAATCACTGAAGAGTATGAATCTCATATATATATTTCTTTGATGATTCGGTTATATGTGGAATTTCAAATGGATAAATGAATTTGAATGTGGTTGCAAATGTGTACAAAAGAAGAAAATGTGATATATATATATATATATATATATATATGTATGGTATGTTTAATCGATTTGGAGTATAGGAACACTTATGATAACTTTGTAAATTAATGATGTATATGTTCATGGAAGACAAGTGTAAATTTTCAAGCTAAGGTCATTGATGATATTCGGCCATGTTATATTTTAAATATAATGCTTGTATTCATTTCCTTGAATTGTTTGATTAAAGGTTAAATGTTCGAATATTAATTTGTATTTGCTTGAGATTTACTAAGCCAGTGTGCTTACTTTGTGTGTTTACATTGATCTATTTTATAGATTTTGAGGCAAGCTACGGGCTCGGAGGATCGTTGTAGAAGTCAACCACACTATCACCCCTTTTGGTATTTGCAAGCTAGTTATTTAGAATTAAAGGCATGTATAGGCTAGCTAAATGTGTGAATGAGGTTTTGTTTATATTTATAATATAGCCATGCGAAATTCGCTTGAATATGATGTTAGTTTAACATATATAATCGGTCATGTTATAAGCTCTTTTGGTAACTTTTTATATGGCATATGTGTATAAAACTTTGGGGTTTATGGCTTGATTTGGAGAATGATGTGAATGGCTTATAATTAGCTCGTATTTGATAATTTTGATGCTTGGTATGATTTGGTTTGGAGTATGGTTATAAACTCACTTAGTAATAGGAGATAGGTTTATAAATATATTAGAATTTGTGTTCGTCGTCTAGATTCAATTGTAAGGAAAATGTATGCACAAATATATGCTTAAATGATTTGCGAATTTAGGTAAGGTTGGTGAATGCGCTAATAATGAATAAGTTATAAGTATTTGTGGCTCAATTATGCGCAAGCAAGGAATTAACGTGTGCATTAGTACGATTGCATGTTGGATCTATTTGAATTTAGTATGAGCAATATACATTTGATCTTATATATGTTAATTAAATGCTATGATTATTACATAGTTAAGAACTATTTATGAGCAAATGTACTTTCGGTTAAGGTGATTCAAATTACTCAATGATTAGAACCATTTTGTCAATCGTTGCAATGACTCATCTATGGTATATCTGTGAACAAATTTATAATAGTTGGTCAATGGAATGAGGTATGTTTTAAATCTTATTTTACAGGTGTTGTTGGAATAGTAATTTGTTAGAATTGTTATTTGAGTATGTAGTAAATGATTAAAGATGCAGAAATTGGGGCCTATGTTAATTACAATGTTATGTGGTGTGAATACAAGTTCATTGCATGTTCAATCTATGTTCTTTAATTATTATGGCATTTATGATTTAAGTTTAATGTAGTAAGTTTATTTATGACTTGAGTGATTGATTGAAAGCTATGACATAATTGGTAATTCCCCGTAACCCTAATCCGGCGATGGATATGGGTCAGGGGTGTTACTCTTTAGGCACGAAACTGCATTTCAGTACAGTTTTTCATCCGCAAATAGATGGTCAATCCGAGCGGATCATTCAGATTCTCGAAGCTATGTTACGATGTTGTATACTTGAGTTTAACGGTACGTGGGAACAGTATCTACCATTGATTGAATTCGCATACAATAACAGTTTTCAGTCAAGAATAAAAATGGCACCCTATGAAGCTTTGTACGGACATAAATGTCGTACACCTCTGTATTGGACTGAGCTCAGTGAAAATAAGCTACATGGGGTTGATTTGATAAAAGATTCAGAACAGAAAGTGAAACTGATCTGAGATTGTTTGAAAGCAGCATCTGATCGTCAGGAGTCATATGCAGACTTGAAACGAAAAGATATAGAATTTGGAATTGGTGACAAAATATTTCTAAAAGTGTCTCTGTGGAAGAAGGTACTCCGATTCGGACGTAAAGGCAATTAAGTCCAAGGTTCATCGGACCGTATGAGATCATTGAACGAGTTGGGCCTGTTGCTTATAGATTAAGGTTGCCCTCTAAGCTAGAAAAGATGCACAATGTATTTCATGTTTCGATGCTCCGTAGATATCGATCCGACACAATTAACTAATTAAAATAAGCTAAGAGGATAGTTAAAAACGAGCTCCACAAATTAAAATCGTTTGTGCCCCGGGCGTGCTCGTATCACACATGGCCTAGTACACGGGCGTATGGCATGGCCGTGTGGCGCAAGTTAAAGAGCTACCTAGTTTTGAACACGACTTTCAGCACGGGCGTGTCTCAAGGTCACAAAGGCGTATCCCTTGGACCACACCGGCGTGTGAGCCCTGCACCTTGGAAAATTTTGGAATTTTGTGAAAAATTTCCTAAGTTTCTGATTTAGTCCCAACTTGATTCTAATGCTCGTATTGGGCCTTGAGGGTCCATTTAAGGGACATTATGAATGACCTCGGTGAATGAATAGTAACTTGCCTGAATTAATCGATAAATGTCCTGAATGTTTCGATAACGCTCTGAAACCCTGTTCCAGTGATGGATACTGGTTAGGGGTGTTACAATAATTCAACCAAATTGTCCGAAGAAAAATCTATACGTACCAGAATAAAGTGTGCAGACTTTGTCAACCGATCAATAATCACCCAAATTGCGTCTTTCTTTATTGGAGACAGGGGTAATCCCGTTACAAAGTCCATGTTAATTCTTTCCCATTTTCATTTTGGTATCGTAACTGGCTGTAATAGTCCAGAAGGCAACTGATGTTCAGCTTTTACTTGCTAACATATCAAACATTTAGATTCAAACTTAGAAATATCCCGTTTCATTCCCGGCCACCAGTACATCTTTTCAGATCATTATACATTTTATTACTACCAAGATGAATAGACATGTTTCCATCATGAGCTTCATTCAAAATCTTTTGTACTAGTTTTGAATTTTTTGGTACACACGCTCTGCCTCTGAATAACAAACATCCATCAGTTCCAATCTGAAATTCTGAATTAGAAGTCGATTCACACTGTACCCGTTTTGCTTGTAACTTACTATCATCTTTCTGAGCCTCAGAAATCTGCTGCAAAAATGTCGGTCTAGCTTTTAACTTAGCTATGATTAAACCATCATTAGATAACGTCAATTGAGTGTTCATTGCTCGCAAAGTAAACAGGGATTTTTGCTCAAAGCATCTGCAACCACATTGGCCTTTCCCGGATGATAGTCAATAACAAGATCATAATCTTTCAGTAATTCAAGCTACCTGCGTTGTCTCAAATTCAAATCTTTCTGTGACATCAAATACTTTAAACTTTTATGATCAGTGAATATATGACATTTTTTCACCATACAGATAATGTCGCCATATTTTCAATGCAAACACAATTGCTGCCAATTCAAGATCATGTATCGGATAATTTCTTTCATGTGATTTTAGTTGTCTTGAAGCATATGCTACTACTTTACCTTCTTGCATCAAAACACAGCGTAAACCATTCAATGACGCATCACTGTAAATTATAAATTCCTTACCCGATTCTGGCTGTACTAACACAGGTGCTTTTGTCAATAATGCTTTCAACCTATCAAAACTCTGTTGACATTTATCCGACCACTCAAATTTCACATCTTTGTGCAACAACGAGTCATTGGAGAAGCTATCATTGAAAACCCTTTTACAAACCTTCGATAATACCCAGCCAGTCCCAAAAAAACTTCAGACTTCAGAAACATTCTTCGGTGGCTTCCAAATGACAATGGATGAAATTTTATTCGAATCCACCCTGACACCTTTAATAGATACAATATGCCTAAGAAAATCAACTTCTCATAGCCAAAATTCACATTTACTGAATTTGGCATACAATTGTTTCTCACGCAGAGTTTGCAACACTATTCTCAAATGCTCAGCATGTTCATTTTCATCTCGGGAGTAAACCACAATATCATTTATAAATACCACCACAAGCCTGTCTAAATATGGTCTAAAAATTCTGTTCATCAGATCCATAAACACTGCAGGAGCATTTGTTAAACTGAATGGCATCACAAGGAACTCATAGTGTAACAGCCCGATTTTGGGCCTAATCGAAATAGTGGTTTTGGGAACACAAATCCGGCGAATAAAAATTCATTTTTATTATATTCTTATTTTCTAAAGTTTTATGGAATGATTTCGTGAAAATTTTGTTCGAAAATTTTGACGTTTGGGCACTCAAGTTAGTTAAAAGGACTAAAGTGCAAAAGTGAAAAACTTGAATTCTATATGTTAAAGGTGTCCAATTACTATGAAATTTTATATTGGAGGTCCTTAAATGTTAATTAGACCATTGGTTAAGTTGGTGGATAAAAATAGACATGGTTTGGTATGTTTCTAAAGTTTTTCATTAAGGGCATTTTAGTAATTTGGTAATTAAAATGAATTAAAAAGAAAAAAATCAAGCCAAACTTTGTCCATCTTCTTCCTCATGGCCGAAATTCACAAGAGGGAAGCCATAGCTAGGGTTTGGCCACTTCCAAGCTTGATTGTAAGTCCGTTCTAGCCCCGTTTTTAATTATTTTAATATTTTTGAAATCCTTGTAACATGATCTATCTATTTTCACCACTAATTTAAGAAATAATCAAGGTCTAAAATTTTACCCATAATGGATATTTGTGTATTTTGATGTCTAATGGTAGAAAATGTATGTTTTTTGTTTGTTAAACGACATTTGCTAAGTGATTTTCGGTAAAAATGCCTAAAAGGATTTGTTTGTAAAAGTTATAAAATATGGTGTAAAAATGTGAATAAATTAAAATTGTGGGCTATTATAAGTATGAAAATGGTTCGTCTAGGCTTGGGTTTCGAAGAAATTGAATGAAAATCATTTTACGAGCCTAAGGACTAAAATGTAAAATGTCAAAAGTTTAGGGGCAAAATGTAATTTTCTATCATAATGTGATTTTTGGCTGATTTGAATAGTATAATGATTAAATAAGTTAAATGTGATATTATAGATCAAGAAAAATGAGGTTCGGACCTAGAACGGGGGAAAAATAAGTATTTGACGATTTAGTCCTTTTTGTCGTTTCTATGCCAAGGTAAGTTCGTATGTAAATAATGCAATGTTATATTTTTATTTTAATGGTTTGATATTGCATGAAATGTATGATTGATTTTATGAGCATATTCGACGAAGTTCTGGCAAGAGAGAAATCTTGGTTGAACCTTAGGAATAGATTAGGATACAAGTGACATGTCCCTAGGAACCCATGTAATTATGTGATTTATGTGTCCCGGGTGCTAGTCCTGTACGTCCTACCAATGGCTAGGTATACCGGTATATGTTGTGGATACCTGACAGCTTGTGTGAGCAGCACCGCGTAGCTACGTCTCGACTGACAGCTTGTGTGAGCAGGCCCGAGGATAGCTCGAGAGCGAGCTTATATGTGTTATGAGATTTGTGGTAGCATTGGCTACATATGTGGCACTTATGTGCAAAGATTTTTGTGTATCCGATAGTATTCCAAGTGGTTCAATGGGTATGTCAAAGATGAGAAAGTACGTGAATATGTTATGAGATGGTACATGTATGTACGTAAAACTCAAAGAAAAATGAACTCAGTATATGATGAACAATTGGTAAGATTGTGACTGAGTAAGTTGTGCTTATGAAGCTTAAATGACATTTATGTTCATATGACATTTATGAAGTTTTACTGACATTTATGTTGATATATGTTAATTTATTTATATGTCAAATGTATGAATAATGCTTTGTATTATTTGCATATGAACTTACTAAGTTGTATAGCTTACCCCCTTCCTTTCCCATGTTTTATAGTGTCATCGAGCCAGCTCGGGTTGAAAATCGTCGGAGATCCTATCACACTATCAAGCTATCATTTTGGGTGTAAATGGATTCAAGCATTTTAAGTCTATGGCATGTATAGGGACTTAGTGATTTTGTTAAATGTGTCATTGTGATTGTAGCCCATGTGTTCGCTTGTGATTGTCAAAGGCTTGTTTTGATAATTGGCCATGTAGATTGATTTATTTGGACTATCATGGTTATAAGCCTAAGTATATATATATGTGTGTGTGTGTGCTAATGTCTTGGGTGATATGGTCATGATATGCTTAGTGAATGATAGAAATGTTATTTATGACATAAATGTGGATTTTTTGGTTGCCTAAGTATGTTATGTTTTATGCCTTTGAATTGGTGAAGTGATATATGCAAGTGAGGGTCGCAAAATGGCTTGGTAAATAGCCTTATTTTTGTCCACACGGGTAGGCACACGGGCGTGTGTCTAGGCCGTGTGTGACATACGGTCTGCCCCACGGGCATGTGTTCCGGCCTTGTGTCCCCTGCACCTTAATTTCGAAAAACCAAATGTCCAAACTTAAGCACACGGGCAAAGATACGGGCGTGTGTCTCAGCCGTGTGTGCTTCACGGCCTAGCACATAGGCGTGTGGCATGGCTGTGTGGCACAAGTCAAAGAGCTCCCTAAATCGAACACGGTCTGAAACATGGGCGTGTCCCAGGGTCACATGGGCGTGTCCCTTGGACCACACGGGCGTGTGAGCCCTGCATCTAGTAAAAAAAAAATTTCTCGTTTTTGTAAAAGTTTCCTGAGTTCTCAATTCAGTCCCAAACCTCTTCCAATACATGATTTGGGCCTCGTAGGCTCATATTAAGGACTTCATGATCGAATATGAATGATTTTAATTTGGAGGCAATTTTTATGACTCAAAATTGTGTGATTGCTTGTGTTATTAGTCCGGTAATGCCTCGAGCCTTATTTCGGTGTTGAATACGGGTAAGGGGTGTTACACATAGTGCCCGTACCTGGTTCTGAATGTTGTCTTTGATACATCTGAATCCTTTACCCGTAATTGATAATAGCCAGAACGGAGATCACTTTTTGAAAATATAGTGGCACATTTCAACTGGTCAAACAAGTCATCAATACGAGGCAATGGATACTTGTTCTTTGTTGTAATTTTATTGAGCTGTCTGTAATCAATGCACAAACCTCAACGATCCATCTTTCTTCTTTACAAATAAAACCGACGCACCCCAAGGTGAAAAACTAGGGCGAACAAAACCTCTATCAATCAATTCTTGCAACTGTGCTTTCAGCTCTTTTAATTCAGTAAGGGTCATTCTGTAAGGTGCTATAGATATCAGTGTCATTCCTGGTACAAGATCTATTGAGAACTCCACTTCTCTAATCAGTGGTAAACCAGGTAATTCTTCCAGAAATACATCAGGTAACTCACAAACAACTGGCACTGACTGAACCTTCAACTTAGATACTTTAGTATCCAACATATATGCAAGATAAGAATCATAACCCTTTTTGACATATTTATGTGCTGATATTGCTGAAATCACATTAGGTAACCCATCCAGTTTATCAGCTTCAACATGGAGTAATTCACCACTCTAACATTTCAATACAATATATTTCTGTTTATAATTCACCACTGCATCATATTGGGTTAACCAATCCATTCCCAAAATCACATCAAATTCATCAAATGACAATAACATCAAATCAACCGAAAAGTAATGACCTTTTACCATCAACGAGCAGTTTTTACAGACTTTATCCACCATAACATACTGGCCCAGGGGGTTTGAAACTTTAACCACAAATTTAGTGAATTCAACTGGTAAATTTTTAACAGATATTAAATTTGTGCATATGTATGAATGTGTGGAAGCATGATCAATCAAAGCAGTAATATCAGTATCAAGTAAAGAAAATGTACCAGTAATGACGTCTGATGTAGAAGCATTGTAACATCCTGAAAAGGGCCTATGCATTTTTGGTTTAATTGTATGAAATGACATGTCTTATGTGTTATGAATGTGTTTTGAACGTTTTTGGAAACCTGGAAATGTATGGAAATGTTAAGTGTAAAAAGAGGAAAGCGAACATTTCGGGAAACTTGGAAATGTATGGAAATGTTAAGTTTAAAGGAGGCAAACGAAAATTTTTGGAAACTTGGAAATGTAAAGAAATGTCAAGTTTTAAAGGTTAAAAAGAGGAAACTAAGGCAGGGTGGCCTTAAGAAAATTAATAGGAGGAGTTTGGCACACAAACAGGCTTGGAAAAGTGGCCTGAAGATATCACTTAAGGCCCAGGTAGGTGACGCCACAAGCTATGCAAGTGGGCCTGAGTTCGAGTCACTTGGGGAGCAAATAAAAGAGTTTTATTTTGCTGCAAGGAGCAAGGGAGTTGGATGGCACATGGCTAAATTCTAGGAGCTTTTATTCTTTTATAATTAGTGGATAAATAAGGGATAAATAAAGGATTTATTTATCATTATTTTCAAGAGATAATTGTTGGATTAAATTCTTTTAATAAAGTGATAATTCAAGGGATAAAGCTATCAAAATAGAAGAGTGGTGGCCAAGTAAGGGACTCTAGCTAGTAAATTCGGCTATAAAAAGAAAAGAGAGGCCATTCATTCATTCACTTTTCCTTTGCCGAATTTCTTAAGCAAATTCTCCTCTCTCTGCCGAATTTCCTACAGTTTTTATTCTTCTTCTCTTTGTTAGCCAAAGCCGAAATACCTTGTGTTCTAGCCGAATCCTCCATCTTTATTCTTCCTTCTCTTTTCTTTCTAATCCCTCCAAAAGTCGGAAGTAAGCCTTTTAAAGGCCATAGCCGAATATCTCAAGTGGCTTCAAGCTTAGGTGCTGTCGATTTCTTCAAAGGTAAGAACAAGTTTGATTTCTATTCTTTTCTTTTAGATTTGTCGAAAATCTAGGACTAATCCCATCAATATTCTTGTTGCCGAAACCTTGAGGAGATCTTTCGGGATTTACTAAGTGTCAACTACAAGGAAGGAGAAGTTCTTTTCCCAAAGGTACACCATAGGCCGCGTGTTCCCTAGTTATTCGGTGAGTTTCGGGATTTAAAATCCACAAGGCAAGTGTCTATAGCATTCGGCCAAGGCTTATTTTGGTATGAAGATCTATTTCTTATTTCGTTTAAAAGCTGAAACTAATTAGTTAAGTGATTTTAGTGCCTAGCCGATTGCAAGGGGACAACTCTGCAAAGTTTCGGGATTTGACTATAGTCAATTCGACACCAAGGTAAGTTTTAGTGTACTAATCCTACTAGGATTTGGATTTATGGCCGAATGGCTCTTTACTAAGTACTAATTGATTGATTAAATGTAGAGATCTAAGATCTAAGCATTAGATCAAGCTTTTCGGGATTTGGATTGGAAACCTTAAGCGAATCAGGTGTGTACCTCACACTATTTCTTGATATATTTATGGCAATAATTAATATGTATGTGACTATAAGAATGTGAAAGAATATGGCTAAGGTACCATGTAATGGTACAAAAGTACTCAGGTACGTTTCCTACTCCTACTAGGAATATGAAATTATGTTATATATGTAACATGTGAAAAGTGATAAGAATGTGAAAGTATGTAATATTCATGATATGAATGATATGGGGCATTCGGGTTATATGAAAAGGGGAAGTGAATGTGGTGACCTAAGACCACGATATCTGAATGTGGTGACCTAAGACCACGAAATCTGAATGCGGTGACCTAAGACCGTGATAATTTGAATGTGGTGACCTAAGACCACGAAATCTGAATGTGGTGACCTAAGACCACGAATTTTATAAGGGCGATGAGCACGTCGACTGCAGCGACTGCCTTCGATGGAGTGTAGCGGAAGGAGGGTCGACTTAGTAGTCCCCACGGTGTACAGGTTGGTACGGGGAAGTGTAGCGGATGGCTAATTAGGTTTGGGTTTGGGTTGCATCATTATTTTTACCTATTATTTGAATATGAATGTGATATGATAATGCATGCCTGAAATGTTAAGACTTAGTGTTTGTGTACACATTGAGTCTGTTTGACTCACCCCGTTGGGGAACTTTTTCTTCCAGGTGATGATCAGTAATGGACCGGGTCGGCAGGAGCTTAAAGGTGGCCATGCACAGCAAGGAAAATTTTATTATTTGGACTTTTATTTTATTTAAGCACTTTAATTCATTTTTGGGAATTATTTGATGTAATAAGGCCATAGTTGAACTACTTTATTTTTCCTTTATTTATTACGGTACAAATTTTTATTAATTAAAGATCAAGTGAAATTTATTTTCAAATAAACTCTAAATATTTTGTCACCTCAAATAAACTCGTTTTCAACTCAAGCCCAACCCAAAACCATTTTACTTTCAAAACACACAAATTTTTCCTAAGTAACAAAAGAAATTTGAACCGGTTTACATCGAGGAACATACCAGATCCGGTCAAGGCTCGTGGGCCGGGCTTGGGGTGTTTCAAGCATCTTTTCTAGCATGAATATCATATGTTCTTGCGCTCGTGCCTCAAATTTAACCGTTAACTCTTTTGTAGCACCTCAGCTACCACTAACATTACCGGGGTGACGGGGTGGTCTACCTCTCAAAACGGGATTACTCGGCTTTGAGATCTGTTCGACATCTCTTTAAACTCTTTTCGGGCAATCTTTGAGGAAATGATCAAAAGAACCACATTGGTAACATGCTCCACTTTTTGAACGACATTCCCCAAAATGAAATTTGTTGCAATGCTTACACTTTGGTTTGGGATTACCGACACTTCCCACACTTGTTACAGATAGAGATTAAGGCCTCGGGTTAGAGCGTTGAGAGCCTCGTTTTTTTCCTGAATATCCCACTGATATTGTAAAACGATCATAATACTTCTTTGATTTCTTAGAACCAGATGATTGTGACTTACTCAAAATTCTTTTACCAAAAACCTAAGCTTCTCTTTCAGCTTGTTTCTTTTCTTTACTCAATTCCTCAACTTTATGTGCTCGATCGGCTAACACCACAAATTCCCTTATTTCAAAAATTCTGATCAATAACTTGATGCCTTCATTTAAACTCTCTTCAAATCATTTACACATATCAGCCTCGGTTCTGGCATATTTGCTCAACCGAACAAATTCCCATTCATACTCAGATACAGTCATATTTCCTTGTTTGAGCTCTAATTTTTTTTTTCTTTTTCTGATCCAGAAATCTCTAAATAACATATTTCTTGCCTGGAAGAATTCCCATGTAACATTCTCTCTCAGTACCATTGAAGTTATGGTATTCCACCAATGATAAGTTGTGTCTTTTAGTAAAGATACTGCACATTTCAAACATTTAGCGGGTGTACAAGATAATTTGTCTAAAACCCGAATGGTGTTTTCTAACCAAAACTCAACCCTTTCTGGATCATCATCTGCAGTAGCTCTGAATTCCTCTGCCCCATGCTTACGAATTTTATCTACCAGAGGCTTACCAGTTCTAACAGGTTCAGCACCCTGCGGCACCTCAGGAACCGGTTGAAGAGCAGGTGGGGAAGGTGGTTGTACTACGAGATTTGTTCTGAGATACTCAGTAAACCATTCATTCATCATTTGAAAGAAGGCTTATTTTTCCTCCTCACTTCGGCATTCAGATACGGGCCTTTCACTACCAGATGCAGATGCAACTCTTTGAACTAAAGCTGAAGCATTGCTCCCAGCTTCCTCAGATTCAGCTCTAGCTTGGTTGGATGATATTAGTATCTGAAAAACACATTAAAAATGATCAAGAGACATCACACTATAACAAATTGTATAATGGCATGTATAGCTAACCTCATGTTTGCTACGTTAAATCCAAGAATTGGCTAAACCGTAGCTCTGATACCACTAAATGTAACACCCCTAACTCGTACCCGTAATCGAAATAGGGTTAAGGAGTATTACCAGAGTTTTCAGATAATTTACAGATAATTCATGTCAAATTTTATTCAATTACCGAAATTAGTCATAACGTCCCCCAAATGGACCCTCGAGGCCCAAAATGAGTATTAGAATCGAATTGGGACTAAGTCAAGAACTCAGAGAATTTTTTGTGAAATTTCAAAAATTTTCCAAGATGTAGGGCTCACACGCCCGTGTGGACCAAGGGACACGCCCGTGCTACAAGCCATGTTCAACCCCGTGTAACTCTCAGACTTGTGCCACAAGCCCGTGTGCTAGGCCGTGTGGTTAGTTAATTTCTTTGAAATTAGGTTCAGGTTTCACACGGCCAAGACACACGCCCGTGTTCTAGGCCGTCTAGCACACACGGCTGAGACACACGCCCGTGTTCTAGGTCGTCTAGCACACAGAGCTGAGACACACACCCGTGTGCTCAATTTTCAGCATTCTGTTTCTCAAATTTAAGGTGTAGGGGGCACACGACCTAACCACACGCCCATTGTATCAGGTCGTGTGTCGTACACGGTCAAGACACACGCCCGTGTGTCTACCTTTGTGGACAAAATAAAGCCATTTCTAGCTTCATTTCTCACCCAAAACCTTGCCATAAACCTACACCAAAACTTGCATTCATAACCCAAGCAATTCAAGCATTTGATTCAAGTAAATTCTAACATCTAAATATAATATAACATTGCTTACAAACATGTTTATAATCTTACCTTGGTTTAACCTAGGCATTAAACATCATTTGATCACATATACTTAACACATATGTACTTATCATAATAACCTACTTATAATACCAAAATAAACCATTACTAGCCATTACAATGGCTAGAGTACAAACATCATTTTCAAGCCAACAATGGCCAAGTTAACATATACATGCCATTATAACAAAATGATTTTTACTATATATACCCGAAATAAGCTAGTGAACAGTGTGATAATGCTCCAACCGATCTCCAACCTTTGTGAGCTTTTGAGAACTATAAAACAGGGAAAGTATAACTTAGAAAGCATTATATGCTTAGTAAGTTCGTATAACAGGAATTAAAACTTACCAAATTACATTTATTAACTCTAACACTTTAATAACATGCTTTCCATCAATTGGGAAAATTTACCTACACACATACACTCAATCAAGCAAGTTAGTTACATAAATCTCATGTATATCAAGTAACACAGAAGAGCTCATCATGCAACACTTCATCAAGTAATTCAAAATCATCCGAGGCATAATTATATTTATTTTCATCATTTTCTCATATCAGGAGTTTTATCAGTTGAATTACTGAAATATCGATGGATACTTAAATAGAACTCTCAAGGCGTACATATCTATAACTGTCAATGCTTACTCATGAAGCACACTCTCGAGCCACATATCAGGATGCTCATGCGAGCCATAGAACAGGACACTTATCCGAGCTAACCGAGACTCATAAGAGTTTTAAACCAGGGAGCTCCGGATAAGGTAACAGAAATTTCAAGCGAGTTTAAAAGGACGCTCATGAAGAGCTGCGTTTTTGTCCGCATTATATGCAGGATCACAACCGATCACATGTCAGGCGCTCATAAAGAGCTACGGCAATGTGCAACAAATGCAAATTCATTACCATCAAGATGCTCACAAGAACTCTATATATATGGATGCACGAGAGGGCTACAATGGGATTACTCGTTCGAGCTAAATCCCAGCTACAACACATGCATAAATCACATATCATGTATGGGAAATCACATGTATCCATCGATTTTCATTGTTCAATGGTTCTTAATTACTTTATCACATTTTCAATCATATAATTTTTTCATGTGCATTTAAAATACATATATATAACATATAATCACATGCCACATTCAACACAATTGTATTATTCAATTTAAACATATTAATATGCATAATTAAAATGGCTCGGAAAATGGCATTTATGCAATTTACTCCTTATTCCAAGCCTAACTAAAAATTCACTATAAAATTTACAGCACATGTATTATCTAAAATTCAGAATTTTTCTCCCATTTTCACAACTTTACATTTTAGTGCCTAAATCATGTTTTCATCATAAATTTCAAATTTTCAGCATATCCATCCATGACATAATTTCCATACTTTGATAACTTTTCAAATTGAACCCCCAAATAGGTAGATTAAGCTATCCTAGTTTCAAAAATATTAAAATTACTAAAAATAGGACAAGAAAACTTACGCAATTAAGCTAAGAAAATTTCTTCTCTCTCCTAGGGTTTCCATGTATTTTGGGGATGAAGATGACATAAAAATAAGAGATAATTTCTTTTTAATTATTTATCATCTTTTAATTATTTCCATTTCCAATTTAATCCTTAGCTTTTCTAATTTTTCCATGGATGAATCATCAAAATATCTACTAACATTTCTTTAATGGTCTAATTACTATATAAGGACCTCAAGTTTTGAATTCCATATTCTATTTGGTCCTTCAAGCTAGTAGAATCCAATTTTTGCATTTTTATTAATTTAGTCCTTTTCCATAATTAAGCATTTAATCGATAAAACTTTCTTATCGGGATTTTCACACGACATTCCTATCAAAATACTATCCATGCAAAAATATAAAAATAAGTTTTCTTTCCAGCTCAAATTTGTGGTCCTGAAACCACTGTTCTGATTTCACTGAAAAATGGGCTGTTACAAGAGCAGAGATGACTGAATCTAATTATGAAGGAAGTTGTCAAGAAAGAAATTATCAAATGGCTTGATGCTAACATTATTTACCCAATTTCAGACAACTCGTGGGTAAGTCGTGTGCAATGTGTACCCAAGAAAAGGGGTGTCACGTAGTAAGTAATGACAATAATGAGCTCATAATGACTCGTACTATTACAGGATGGAAAGTGTGTATGGATTACCACAGGCTTAATAAGGCAACTAGGAAGGATCATTTCCCTTTGTCATTCATTGATCAAATGTTGGATAGATTAGCTGGTATGGCTTTTTATTGCTTCCTAGTGGTTATTTAGGATATAATCAGTTTGCCATAGCACCTGAAGATTAAAAGAAGACAACTTTCACGTGTCCATATGGTACTTTTGCATTCAGGTAGATGTCGTTCGGGTTATACAATGCCCCCACAACTTTCCAGCATACATGATGGCCATAATCTCGAACTTGGTGGAAAATTTCCTTAAAGTTTTTATGGATGACTTCTCTGTGTTCGAAAATGATTTTGAAGATTACTTAAGGAATTTGGAGATGGTTTTATGCCACAATGAAGAAATGGATCTAGTATTAAATTGGGAGAAATGTCATTTCATGGTCCGTGAAGGCATTATCCTGGGACATAAGGTGTCACAGCGAGGAATTAATGTAACGCCCTAAAAATATAGGGTCTGTAATTTTGGCTGTTTTGACACAATTGCATGTTTGGTGTGTTGGTTAGGTGATTTAGTAGTGTTTGGGAGTGTTTGAGAAGTCCTAGGTTCAAGCCCTGGCTTTTGCAAAATTTTTGGTTTTTCCCCTTAAATAGACCTAGAAACTAGCACTTAGGCTTTATTAATAATAATGCTTGGTTAATGACACAAGAAGAGCTTGTGGTCTAGGGGCAAGTGGTGTGTTGGGTATCTATGAGGTCTGAGGTTCAAATCTTGGGATAAGTAATGGAGTGTTTATTTTGCAGCTTGGACGGCTAGAGTTTGTGTTGCAGTGAAAGTCTGATGGATGGGAGATTTGAATTGGTCATGGAGAGATTGTAGGAGCAAATCGAGGAGAAAATTAAGGGAGAGTTTGGTGGAGGAAATCAAGGAAGTGGATGTGTGTGGGAGTGTTGTGCAGAATGGGTATTGGAAGCATAGGAAATTCGGCTGAGGGGTGTTTTCCCTCATTTTTGTTAGTTTGTGTCACCGATTTTGGACTCCTAATTTCGGCTCTCTTTCATTTCTCTCTAAGTGCTAAATAGTAACTTACCACACGTGCACCTTTGTTGCCTCAGTTTGCACTTTTTCTTCAGGCATTGTTGGTCGAATCTTTGCTTCCCTCTCCTTCTCCCAATCTAGCCGAATACACTGCCTCTCCCTCAGCTTCGTTCATTTAGTTTCTTTTTTTTCTTTCTTTCCTTCTTCCCTCTTCTCCCTTTCTTCTCCTAGGCCGAATACCACCCATCTTCTTCTGGTTTCGATTTCCTATTAGCTTGTGAACTGAATCTTTTCCTGATTAGTTCTATGGTGACCAAATTCTTCATTTTCTTTCCCTCTCTGTTTCAGTCCTGTAAGTACTCCTAAAATCGGTAGGTGTTCGTATTTTTCACTTTTTGTTTAAAATTGTTCTCTCCTATTCCTTTTTATTCTAAAAGCCGAATATTTTTTCCTTCATGCTTTGTGATGGCCGAATGGTGATCCCTTCCTCTTGGTGTGGTGCTCGATGGGTTTAGGTATTCCCGAGAAGTGGAGAAGTGCAGAAGTTATTCAAGTCATCAAACTCTGTCTCTCGTTAAGGGTAAGATCAATACCTTACTCTTAGATTATGCTGAATATTCTGGCGGTTGGTAAGTAGCATTTGTGGATTAAGGCCACATATTGGAACACTGTTTTGGTTAATAAGAACTGTTTTGATACAGATATTCGACATAGGCATGTGATCAATCCTGATCGGTGGCCTTAAGAGATTAAAGTCTGTCGTCAAGCAAGATAAGGGAGATATTTTGGATTAAGTGCTATTAAGAGGTCGTTACCCTAACGATTAAGGACTAACATCGGAATTCGATGATTCTAGGTTGGGTGCTTGTAGATCTTGGAACGACTCTAAAAAAAGGTGTTTAATCACGCTATCATTTCTGTGAGTCGGCAAGAGTCAAAACTTTAGCATTCGAGGCCTCACGAGCATGCGATCGCTCGTGTGTAAAAATAGTGCCCACAATCGAGGACGGTAGACTAATGTAACATCCCGGTAGTGGTGCGAGACCACAAATCCAAGGGTTATAAATGAGTTTTTGAGGTTTATACTATGTGTGCATGCTATTGTGAAAGTTTTATGAAGCAATTTTGTGGAATTGCAGTTGAATTGCCCAAAAAGGACTAAATTACAAAAGTTGCAAAATGTGGGATTCTAGAAGCTATTTGTGTGAAATTGCTTTAGAATACATATTAGAGGTCCTTAAATAGCAATTTGCCCAAATTCTAATTTTTGGACAAAATTGGGCATGGATGAGTTAAAATAGGAAGTTTATAAAAAAAGGGCATTTTGGTCATTTAACAATTAAATGATTAAATTAGGAGAAAAGATGACAAAATTCATTCATCTTCTTCTCCAAGGTTGCCGAAATTTTCAAGAAGCCATTGTTAGGGCTCTTCAATTTTTCAAACTTGCTAGTAAGTGCTCCTAAGCTCGGTTTTTGATATTCTTCGTATTTTTGAAGTCCTAGCTGCTTGAGAAAGCTATTTTTAGCTATTTGATGAGATAAAATGGATGTTCAAAAATGTACCCATGTATGACATGCATGTATTCTGATGTTTTATGGAAGAATATGAAAGCTTGATGTAGTAGAAACATCTTTTGCTAAGTGATTTTCCATGAAAATGCATGTAGGGACTAGATTGTGAAAATCGTAAGTTTGGTAATACATGTGTGTTATGGTGAGAATTAATGAATGCTATAGTTGAGTTAATGATTCGATTTAGCATGAAAGGCTAGAAAGTTGAATAAAAATCACTTTACGAGCCTTTGGGACTAAAGTGTAAATATGAGAAAGTTTAGAGGCAAAATAGTAATTTTACTAAGTATGCGATGTGGGTCAATTTAGTCAATGTGTGTATTGAATAAGCTGATTTATTCATTATAGATCAAGAAAGACAAAGCCCAGACCAAAATTGAGGCAAAAGCAAAGTGGTGGACTAAATTGCACATTTCAATACTTTTGAGTATCGAGGTAAGTTTATGCATAAATATTGCATTCATACTTACAAATTGTTAATGCTAGTGTGTAGCATGATTGTGAAACTATGTGGGATGAATGTAGTAGAATTTGAGGTTGGATGTATGATTAAGATTGATTGAGAACCTATGTGGTTCAAATAGAATAAAGAGTTAGAACTTGTGCATGTGTTGTGATAATGCTAGATGGTAGGCTAAGTGTGATGCCATTCTAATGCATATTAATGATGAGTTAGCTATGTGCGGTGTTATCGTAAGATATATCATCTAAATGGGCTATGTGCAGAACCACTGTAAGTACCCTTGTGGTAAGCTAAGTGCGATAATATCTCGTTAACTGGTTATGGCATGCTAAGTGTGAAACCACCGAGATATTGGCTGTGTGGATAAGTTATGTGAATTAGTATTGACTGTGATAAGTATCTATGGGTGAATTAGTTGTGTGAATTGACTATGTAGTTGCATTATTGAGGAAAGTGGCTATATGGATGAATTATTGATAAGTGATGATGTGTTATATATATTGTGTAAATGTGATATTGAATGCAGAGGTGCATTTCAATTGTTATGAGTATATGACTCATGATGAGTTAGAAATGTGGTAAGGGATAGAAAGAGTAAGCATAGTTGTAGATTATGGTTGGTATAATGTTAATTGTAGTTTAACTTATACTATGATGCTTAATTGTTTATGTGTAAACTTACTAAACTCAAAGCTTACTCCCTTTCTTTTCCCTTGTCTTATAGAGTAAAAGTGTTGAAACGAGACACGAGGATCATCGGAAGATAGCCCACATATCAGCACACTCTGGTACATGAAACAAAATGTTTTGTATATGGCATGTATAGGGGTTAGATGAGTTAGTGAATTTTGTTGTAAATGGCTAAGGTTTATTGGCCCTTAGATGAATGCTATATTTTGTATAATGCCATAGTTGTTGGCTATTTCATTATATGCAAGGATGTAGTTAATTATGTGAGATTGTATTCAATTTGAGTTGATTATGGTTGTGTTGGATGAGTGCATGATGTGGTTGCTATAGGGGAGAGCAGAACTTAGCAACTAGCTTTGTTCTTGTTCATGTGAATAGACACACAGGCGTGTGTCAAGACCATGTGTGACACACGGTCAGCCCACGGGTGTGTGCTTGGGCCGTGCGTTCCCTGCATGTTGACATTTTAATTTGGAATTGGCCACGAGCTAGTCACACGGGCGTGTGCCTAGGCTTTAGGCCGTGTGAGGGAAGTCAGTGTTCAAACACGGTTGGGGAACACGGGCGTGTGTGGCTTTGCACAGGCGTGTTTAATATTGCACGGGCTTGTTAGCCCTGTATAATAGATAAAAATTTTATGAATAGTAAAACTTTTGAGATAGTCTCGAGAGTCCTCATGTGTATGGGTGAGGTCTTGTAAGTTGAGAGCAAAGTGGTTTAGGTGATTTAAGAGAGTAGTCATGATAAGCCTAAGTGGCGATTAAGTGGTTTCAGTTCGGTAGCGCCTCGGGCTTGGTTCCGGCGTAGAACCCCGGCAAGGGGTGTTACAACTGAATAGGCCACTACGAGTGTTCTCGTGCACTTGGGCCGTATTGGGCCTTGTTGGGCCAAACTAGGCCGTGTGGACCCAATGATCTCGTGGGCCCCACACAGATAAAATTTACGAAAAGTTGCACAAACGATTTTGGGCTACGTAGATAGCATAACTGTGATAGAATTTGGGTCAGACGGGCCACACGAGCGTGTGGGCCCATTTGGGCCGAATATTGGGCTCAGAGCCCATTTACACTATTTCAACCAAATGGACTATTTGTGTCGCTCGAGGTGACTGTAGGCCTTAGGAAAGGTCGTAAAATGAATAAAATACCCCTAATGAGTAAAATGACCAAAATACCCTTATAGTGTAGAATTACCAAAATACCCTTGTAGGGTAGAATTATCGAAATACCCCGGAGGGGTGAAATTACCCTTTTACCCCTAACTGACAAAAGGACCATTATTGTAACATCCTGAATTTTTGGGCCTATGCGTTTAATGGGTGGATATGTTTAATGTGTTAATTTAAGTGTTAGGGGTCCAAATTGGGCTCAGGCTTAGGTAGAGGTCTTGATTAAAATTATCTGTTTGGGCATTATAGGGTTTAAAAGGTAGTATCTATGTTTAAAATACCAAAGTGGGCTTGTGGCCCAATCTTAGGAGGTGACGCCACACAAGGGAGTAAGGGGCCCAAATTTAAGTTTCATGGAGCCCAATTCTTTTAATTCAAGTTAGCTAAATTTTGGGCATTAGGATTAGGTGGAGTGGATGGCAACAAGGCTAAAATTTAGGGGTTTTAATGTTTAAAATATGTGGATAATAAGCAGATAAAGGCTATTATTTAGGAATTTATTTTATGAGGATAATAAGCAGATAAACTCCAAAATTTAGGGATTTTAATGTTTAAAATATGTGGATAATATGCTGATAAAGGAGGGAGGAGTTAGAGATAATTAAGTCTCTTTTAGATGAGCCAGTAGATTAAGATAAATGAGAAAAGATAGGATTTATCTACAAGGTTAGGTAAGTGCCGAAATTTATATAAATAGGGGGAATATCTCTTTAATTTTAGCATTTGGGGTTTTTCTCTCATTCTTTTCTCTTCTTCTCTGAGTAAAAGCCGAAAACTCCTAAAGTTCCATCTTCTTCTTCATTCTCTGCAAAAGCCAAAATCTCTAAGCCTGTTCCCTCATCTTCACTTTGATTCAAAAGCCGAAACTACACCTATTCTTCTCCTTAATATTCATTGGCTGAATCTCCATTAGCCATCTTTTCAATTTTTAGTTCTTTCAAAAGCCGAAAGCGCGATAGATCATCTTTCCGGGATTTTTCCTCGAAGCCGAAACTCATAGATCTCTAAGTTATAGAATCGTGTTACATTCGGGATTTCAAGGTAAGAGGATTTGTTTATTCATATATATAAAATCGGGTAGAATACTAACTATGGCCGAATATAGGAGAGGCCTATTTTCACATCTTTCCGGCTTTTTGAGCAAAGTTGTAGATCGGTCTAGCAAGGGTATCGACATTAATCAGGTGTGTAATTCTCCACACCATCTCGATCTATTTGATAAATATATGATTATAAGTTTCATATGTCTTGATAAATGCCAAAATTCCGGCTTAATGATGGAAACCCAAAGAGGGTAAAAGCAAATCACCAGGTTAGTGAATGTTCTGATTAAATGATATAAGTATATTGATTTTTTGTGATTGCATGGGTTGGGTTGATGAAAGGAGGAAGTTATACGTTGTAGCGATTTTTACCGTGATCTGTTGTAGCGGTTTTTACCGTGATCTATTGTAGCGGCTTTTGCCGTGATCTGTTGTAGTGGCTACGGCCATGATCTGATGATGAGCAGCAAGACTGCCATCAAGGTGTGTAGCGGTGTGGGTTGATTGTAGAAATCCCCAATGGTGTGAATGGCTGGTACGGGGGCGTGTAGCGGATGGAAACCTAGGATTTGGGTTGGGCTTGCATATTAATTTTTATTATGTATATTAAACTGTTTATTTTGTTTCATGGGGCTAAGGCCACATGTAATGGTGCATGAGGGTTGCACACTGAGTCTCGCGACTCAACCAATTAATTAATATTTCAGGTAGCACTTAGTGCATTGGACCGGGCTGGAGAGGAGCGCAAGGTGGCCATGCAAAAGAACATCTGGATCCAGCAAAAAGACTCAAGTTATTATTTTATATTTTTAATTAATGGATTTTAAATCTCGTTGTAATAAGGCCATGGGCCACTAGTTTATATTTTGTTTTATTTTGGGCTTTAATTACTTTTAGTTATTTAAATTCTTATTGAACTAATGCATGTATTTAAATTTGGGTTTTTAATTCATAAAGGCATATTTTATTTAAACTATCAACTATTTATTTTTTTTGAATAAAAGGATAAACTTTAGAAAAATATTTTCTGAAAATACGACATGTTTTCCAAAATTTTCTTAGTGACATACCAGATCCGGTCGTGGTGTTTGGGCCGGGTTTGGGGTGTTACAAATTGGTATCAGAGCCCGGTTCAAAACTCGGCTTTGGGGTTCTTGGGCTCAAAACGTTTTCTAAAAATGGGTTTTTGAAACATGTATATTTATAAGTGATACAGGATAGTTTTCTCGGCATGGCACCTGCGTCTCCGGCCCAAGTCCGCCAGTTAAGTATTCTGAACCATTGTGTGATATAAATATGTGGGCTTGATGGGCTTTATGGGACGTAGATTAGTTAGATTAGAACTTGATGGACTCTAGGCTTAGCTGAAACAACTCCTTAAATCTCATAAGATTTAATTTCACTAAACAAACCCATAAACGAGTCGCAAGACTAGGGTGTGGCAACAGGCATGCGCATGTCTAGGATTGGATCCGAAAGAGCCTGGTACTTAAGCAGTCCTAGTGACTCACCTCCTCTTCGCTAGAATCCTACCTGGTGCGTAGTGACTGTTCACCCTAGCCACGAGGATTTGTTGACAGGCCAAAATCTATAATTAAAACCCGAAAGGGACCAGCCACATTATTTTTACAAAATGACCAAAATAACCCTGATTTGTAAAATTACCGAAATACCCCTAGATTTCAAAATTACCGAAATACCCCCAGATTTTAAAATTACTGAAATACCCCCAGATTTCAAAATTACCGGAATACCCCCAGACTTCTAAATTACTGAAATACCCTCGGATTGCAAAATTACCAAAACACCCTTATTTCACAAAATCACCAAGGAACCCTATTTTGAAAATTACGAAAATACCCCTGTAGGATAAAATTACGAAAATACCCCTGGGTAGTGGAATAACGAAAATACCCCTATGTATTGAATGTGGGTGTATGGATGTTGTCAGTTGAATGTATGTAGTTCTTAGAACTAAGAAAGGTGAACTTGAGACTGAATTGCGAATTCGAAAGAACTACTCTTAAAACTACTAATCATAAGACTATTCGTGGATAATCAGTGGAAGAAAACCAATAATTCGTAAAAATTTTAATCAGATAAACGCGAACCGATAGCATGAGTACAAGGGGACGAGGACACTCTAGATGTGAATACCGGTGCGTACTCTACCATAGAATACTAAGTGTTTATTTTGGGTTTAGAATTGGAGTGCGCAGCGAAAGCATGGTAGTGGGACTTAGGTAGTACGATTAATAGTTAGTTGGAAATTTCGAGGACGAAATTTCCTTAAGGGGGTAGAACTGTAACATCCTGAATTTTTGGGCCTATGCGTTTAATGGGTGGATATGTTTAATGTGTTAATTTAAGTGTTAGGGGTCCAAATTGGGCTCAGGCTTAGGCAGAGGCCTTGATTAAAATTATCTGTTTGGGCATTATAGGGTTTAAAAGGTAGTATCAATGTTTAAAATACCAAAGTGGGCTTGTGGCCCAATCTTAGGAGGTGACGCCACACAAGGGAGTAAGGGGCCCAAATTTAAGTTTCATGGAGCCCGATTCTTTTAATTTAAGTTAGCTAAATTTTGGGCATTAGGATTAGGTGGAGTGGATGGCAACAAGGCTATAATTTAGGGGTTTTAATGTTTAAAATATGTGGATAATAAGCAGATAAAGGCTATTATTTAGGAATTTATTTTATGAGGATAATAAGCAGATAAACTCTAAAATTTAGGGATTTTAATGTTTAAAATATGTGGATAATATGCTGATAAAGGAGGGAGGAGTTAGAGATAATTAAGTCTCTTTTAGATGAGCCAGTAGATTAAGATAAAGGAGAAAAGATAGGATTTATCTGCAAGGTTAGGTAAGTGCCGAAATTTCTATAAATAGGGGGAATATCTCTTCAATTTCGGCATTTGGGGTTTTTCTCTCATTCTTTTCTCTTCTTCTCTGAGTAAAAGCCGAAAACTCCTAAAGTTCCATCTTCTTCTTCATTCTCTGCAAAAGCCGAAATCTCTAAGCCTATTCCCTCATCTTCACTTTGATTCAAAAGCTGAAACTACACCTATTCTTCTCCTTAATATTCATCAGTTGAATCTCCCTTAGCCATCTTTTCAATTTTTAGTTCTTTCAAAAGCCGAAAGCGCGATAGATCATCTTTCCGGGATTTTTCCTAGAAGCCGAAACTCATAGATCTCTAAGTTATAGAATCGTGTTACATTCGGGATTTCAAGGTAAGAGGATTTGTTTATTCATATATATAAAATCGGGTAGAATACTAACTATGGCCGAATATAGGAGAGGCCTATTTTCACATCTTTCCAGCTTTTTGAGCAAAGTTGTAGATCGGTCTAGCAAGGGTATCGACATTAATCAGGTGTGTAATTCTCCACACCATCTAGATCTGTTTGATAAATATATGATTATAAGTTTTATATGTCTTGATAAATGCCGAAATTTCGGCTTAATGATGGAAACCTAAAGAGGGTAAAAGCAAATCACCAGGTTAGTGAATGTTCTGATTAAATGATATAAGTATATTGATTTTTTGTGATTGCATGGGTTGGGTTGATGAAAGGAGGAAGTTATACGTTGTAGCGGTTTTTACCGTGATCTGTTGTAGTGATTTTTACCGTGATTTGTTGTAGCGGTTTTTATCGTGATCTGTTGTAGCGGCTTTTGCCGTGATCTGTTGTAGCAGCTACGGCCATGATCTAATGATGAGCAGAAAGACTGCCATCAAGTTGTGTAGCGGTGTGGGTTGATTGTAGAAATCCCCAATGGTGTGAATGGCTGGTACGGGGGCGTGTAGCGGATGGAGACCTAGGATTTGGGTTGGGCTTGCATATTAATTTTTATTATGTATATTAAACTGTTTATTTTGTTTTATGGGGCTAAGGCCACATGTAATGGTGCATGAGGGTTGCACACTGAGTCTCGCGACTCAACCAATTAATTAATATTTCAGGTAGCACTTAGTGTATTAGACCGGGCTGGAGAGGAGCGCAAGGTTGCCATGCAAAAGAACATATGGATCCAGCAAAAAGAATCAAGTTATTATTTTATATTTTTAATTAATGGATTTTAAATCTCGTTGTAATAAGGCCATGGGCCACTAGTTTATATTTTGTTTTATTTTGGGCTTTAATTACTTTTAGTTATTTAAATTCTTATTGAACTAATGCATGTATTTAAATTTGGGTTTTTAATTCATAAAGGCATATTTTATTTAAACTATCAACTATTTATTTTTTTGAATAAAAGGATAAACTTTAGAAAAATATTTTCTGAAAATACGACATGTTTTCCAAAATTTTCTTAGTGACATACCAGATCCGGTCGTAGTGTTTAGGCCGGGTTTGGGGTGTTACAATTATACCCCTAGTGCTAGTTTAGTGATGTATGTATGATATCTATAGGAGTAGTTATGAATATGACATACTGCATACACGTAATATTTATGACAAGACATTCTGTATTGGGGTTGGGATTCTGATTTGTAGGAAGTACTGTACTAGTGGCTCTACCACGTTTTTATTGTTCTAGTGGCTTCGCCATGTGTTCTGATTTTAGTGGCTTGGCCATGTTTACTGTTATTAGTAGCTTTGTTGTGTTACTATTAGCAGCTATGCTGCGATATTGGCGTGTTGGCCGGGTGGGTTGACTTAGTCCCCACATGGTGTGTTGGTTGGTACGGGTGGTGTGTTGGCTGGATTGGGCTGAGTTGCATCACTGTTTTGTACTGTTATTATTTTGGGCTTATACCCACACTTTTACTATATTGTGCTAAGGCCCACATTATACTGTTACTGAATAGGGCTCTGGCCCAGACTGTTACTGCATGATAGGGGATTACACACTGAGTTCTCGTAACTCACCCTTTTCTTTTAACTGTACAGGTAATCCCTACTCTTTGATGATTTCGAGCTGCGAGGGACTCAGAGGTGGTCACATGTTCGCGAGTGTTTTAATTTATACCTAGTTTTTTAAATATTTTATTTTGGTGTTGATATTTTTGTAATAATGCCATTTGAGGTTTTAACTTTTATTTGGTTTTAACTTCTTACTTCAGTTTTCTAGATTAGGAAACACGAGTTTTCAAAATAATAATTGTTTCCAAAGGAAACCACGCATTTCAAATTTTAAAGTTTACGATTAGAAAAGCTTCTGCGGTTTTTAATCTAGATTAATAAACTTGTAATAAATGATATGACCAATAAGCGATTAACAAGTTTTGATTTTACAATCCCAACAGTTTCAATAGCAATTAGTTTTAAAATGGATTTAAAACTTTAGTCACGAATTTTCATCGACAAGACCGGTTTTCAAATCAACACTTCGATGTGACACGTCAGATCCGGTCGTAACGTCTAGGCCGGGTTTGGGGTGTTACAATTGAAGTAGACAACGAAAATGTGATCAAAAAATTACCACTGCCCACCAGTGTTAAAGGTAATAGAAGTTTTCTAGGACATGTAGGATTTTACAAAAGATTTATCAAAGATTTTTTTTAAAAATCTCTAAACCCTTGTGTACTTTATTTGAACAAAATAAACCTTTTAATTTTGATTATCAATGTTTGTAGGCTTTCCAGGAAGTTAAGAAGCTACTTGTAGCAACACTGATTGTGGTTGCTCTAGAATGGACATTGCCCTTTAAACTCATGTGCAACACCAGTGATTATGTTGTAGGAGTAGTGTTGGGTCAAAGGAGAATAAGGTACTACATGCAATATATTATGCTAGTAGGACGTTGATAAAGGCTCAGCTTAATTATACCACTACGGAGAAGGATTTACTGGCAATGGTCTTTGCATTCGACAAACTCCTTAAGTACAAAGGTCACAGTCTACACAAATCACTCAGCTATCAAGTACTTGATACGAAAGAAAGATACCAAGCAGAGATTGATTAGGTGGATACTCTTGTTATAAGTGTTTGATTTGGAAATTAGAGATCAGAAGGGAATAGAAAATCAAGTGGCTAGCCATTTGTCAAGAATAGAATCGTGAAATGAAGATGAAAGTAAGAAACTTATTAAGGAAGAATTCTTAGATGAACAGTTGCTCATTGCCAAGCCCATTACCTTGGTATGTTGACTTAGTAAACTTCTTAGTAAGTGGTGTAATGCCACTTGACTTCAATGCTCATAAAAGATGAAAATTTCTTCACGATGCCAAACAGTACAATTTGGATGAACCATTCCTATTCAAGCATTGTGCAAATCAAATAATTCAGAAGTGTGTCCCCAACGATGAGATGCATAGTATCTTACAACATTGTCACTCAGCCTCATATGGAGGACATTTTGGTGGAATGAAAGTAACTGTCATGATACTCTAGTCAGAATTATATTGGCCAAGTTTATTTAAATATGCTCATGAATTTTATAGGTTGTGTGACCATTGTTAGAGAACAGGAAATGTGTCTAGGAGACAGGAAATGTCGTGGCAAAGTATATTAGAGATTAAACTGTTTGATGTATGGGGAATAGACTTTATGGTTCTGTTTCCACCATATGTGGGCATGCTATACATACTTTTGGCAGTAGACTATGTTTCTAAGTGGGTAGAAGTAGTAGCCCTATCCTCTAATGATTCTAAGTCGGCATTGAAATCTTTGTATAATAATATTTTCACATGATTTGGTACATCGATAGCCATTATCAGTGACGAGGGATCCCAGTTTTATTGCAAACTAATGGCCAATGCCTTGCGCAAGTACCGGGTGGAACATAAAATTGTCATGGCATATCACCCTCAGACGAATGGCCAAGCTAAAATCTCTAATAGATAAATTAAACAAATTCTAGAAAAAAATGGTGAATCCATCTTGAAAGCACTAGTCTACTAGATTGGATGAAGCTCTATGGGCATACCGAACTGCATTTAAAACACCATTAGGAATGTCACCTTTTAAACTTGTTTACGGTAAGCCATGTCATTTACCTGTTGAATTTGAGCATAAAACATTTTGTGCAATTAAGAAGCTAAACATGTATTGGACTGCTGGTGGTGGCAAGAGATTGCTAGAATTGAATGAGATGAAAGAGTTTCGAACACAAGCATTTGAGAATGCTCGTTTGTATAAGGAAAAGACCAAGCGATGGCATGATGCCAGAATTTTTCCAAGGCAAGTTGAACCTGAACAACAGGTATTATTGTTCAATTACAGGCTCAAATTATTTCCTGTTAAATTAAAATCTTGATGGTTAGAACCTTTTGAAGTAATTCAAGTGTATTCACATTGTGTTGTCGTTGTTAAAGACCTAAGAACATGGGCTACATTCAAGGTTAATGGACAACATTTGAAGCATTACATGGTGCTCTTATAGAGCATGACAAGCAAAGCGTTAGCCTTCGTGGTGTTTGATATTTTTGTTAATAAGTAGTTTTTTCTGTTCTATTTCCCTTTTTTATTTTTATTTCAATTCTCTTTATTTTTAATACAATTTAATTTTTATTTATTATTATTATTATGAACAGGAGCAAAATAAAAAGAAAAAGGATTTGTTAGTGTGTACTGAATAGTAGTTTCCCGTGGCATTATAGAGAAACGTTATGCCTTGACAAACTGAATGATGAGGTGTTAATAAAAGAGTTGACCAATTAGAAAATTTCAAAGGAAAGATTTTTAGGCAGATGCATTTAGTGAATATTAGGAAACCCAAACTATGAACCCCACAATGTTGGGCTCGGTTATGTCAATTTTTTCTCCCAAATGTATTTTCCATTTTTATTTTTTCCTTCATATCATAACCCTAAAAACTGTCATCATTATCCTTTTTTATTTTCTTCAAACTCTTCACGTTTCTCACTTTTCACAAAGTTCACATTTTTACAATTTTCTTGTCTTCAACCTCTCTGCTATTTGTTGTTTACTCCATTATTTTTCTTTTCTGTTTCCCTGAATTTCTCTTTATGGCTTGTGTAAAGAGTACTTCTAAAACAACAGAATCTTCGTGCGCTGGCGCCCCGCAACCGAAGATATTCTTTAATGCTGCTGCAGCCACTCAAGGTATTCAACTAATATTCTAAAGCAGCCATTTTGTATTGAACATGGATTTCTATTTAAGGATGAGCCCCACATGGGGTATGACGAATCGGTATCCTTGATTGTAGAAAAAAAAACACAACTAGAGCAGATTTTGTCCACACTAGGGGATGTTGTGGGTAAATTGGTAAGAGAGTTTTACACTCATGTAAATTGCCCAGGTTCTCTCTTCATTTATGTGAGGGGTAAATCTTTGCCATTCAACGAAGACCATATTAATGCCCAGTTCGACATTGAGGAGGTTAGAGATGAGCGTTCTAAATTTTCCATGAATATTACACCAGAGGGGTTGGAAAATGTATTGGAAGATTTATGCGTTGAAGGAACATAGTGGATTGTTTCAAGCCAGGAGTGTTACACGGTTGAAAGATTTGCATTAAAACCAATTAGGAAGGTGTGGTGCCACTTCTTAAGGAGTTTTCTTATGCCATCTATGTATAACGCGATTGTTTTGAAATAAAGAATGTTGTTGCTGCATTCTATTTTCCAAGGAAGACAGATAAATGTGAGGAAGATTATCTTCCAAAAGGTCCATAGGTGTGCTCAGAAGAATGTCAGGAGTTCGAATTTTCCTTCCCTTATTTCTACCCAATGTAAGATGACAAATGTGCCTTTAGTTGATGCTTAAGACGTTACCCCCTATAAGGGTGGGATAACGCGAGAAATTTTTTCCAAGCTACGATGAAATGAGTTTTCCGCAAAATCCTAGCATAGTCAAGCTTCCCCTACCACACGTGTTCCCACAACAACATCTCTCGCCTCTCATGACCAGAAAATCTTAACTTCTCTAAAGCAGTTAGAATAGAGGTTGTCTCTGTTTGAGGTGCAACAATACCAGATGATGGAAGAGTTGGAACAAAGCAGCGAACTCCAGGCTTGGTACTGATTGTATGTGAAAGATAGGGATTTGTCATTAAGAAGATCCCTTTAGAAAAAAATTTTGAGACCCATGCTAGAATTTCCTACTTTCCTAACTACTTTGCTCTCGTGTAATGAGTGCGGAGAAGAGCCAGTTTCTTCCGCTGCCAGAACTGACTTTGTGACTAAAAAAGCCACTGCAGATAAAGGAAAAGCTGCTGAAGGGGAGTTAGAAAAGTCAACCTTTGTCGAACTAGAGAAGGATGTAGAAGAAGGAAAGGAAGAAACAAATGTCCCTACCATTGCACCAGCTACTTCCACTGAAAAAGGTAAAACTTCTGTACTGACATCTTCACTGACCTCCATGACTGCACAGGATCAAGCAATTGATCAACTGATTGATGAACTAACGGAGACTGAAAAAGAAGGTGAGGAAGTTGACTTACAGAAAAAGAAGATGCAATACAAAGTCGGTGCTTGCAAGTCCACAAAAAAAATTGAATGAAGTGCCAACGTTGCAGTCCAAGAAAGTTAAGTTTTTGTTTTTTTCTCTCATGCGTTGCATATTTATTTTTTTATCTTTTACGTGTATATTCATACTTGTTATATATTGTTCATGATTTTACATGCTTCGAGGACAATGCATCCCTTAGGTTTGGGGATCTATTGTGCATCCAGGTCGCATTTTGTATTTAGTATGTTCATTTTGGTATATAAGATATTTTTCCATGGCATAATAACTATTGAAATACTACTTTGTCTATAAGAAGTACAATTTTTCTTTATGTTGTTCAATGATGAGCTTAATTTTTTTCGATATACCTAGAATAGGTAATAATGGATTAGGTGAAGTTAGCTTAGACTAAGTTGCTTGGAAATTAATTTCTAAAAATGGGATGTCCCATACTCTGTTTTTTTTGGGGGGGGTTTCGAAATATAGTAAGTATCTTTTAATGCCCTAAAGGATTTTTGAAACTAAACATTAGTTAAATTGCTACGACATTTTGTTTAAATAAGTAGGCACTCCAATGATTAGATTTGCTAAGTAGGTCAGCATCACTTTGTTTGCTCCATTGTGCTGTTGATTAGAACGGAAGGTCTAAGTAAGAATGTGTGATATAATATTAGGGGCATTCCGCTATAGCAAATGACTAAGTAACTAAAGAGGTATTTTTATGCTCCATCCATCTTTTTAGTTAAAGGCCTTAGCTTCATGAGTGACTTTTGGTTTAAATTGTGACATGATGAGGTACTTAGCAATTCGATGTATGCTCCATCGTGATAGTCAAGTCAAAAACATTTTTGTTACATGACTAAATCCTCTAATATGGTTTCCATTAAAAAGAGGAAAAAAAAGAATAAATGAGAATAAATATATTAAAATATGAATAATATATTTTGATATGGGCTTAAAGAAAGTGAGTTCTATTTAGGTAACGAATGAACTAAGTGAATACAAAGATATTTCATACAGGATGAAAGAAAGAATGCATGGGTGTTAAGAAATTTTATTTTTAGGGGGAAAGTTTTCCACTGCCATTGTTGAACAAAAAATTGACTTTCAAATTAGTTTTAGGAAAAAAGAATATTGCTGAGAACGGAGGTATAAATTATTTTTTGAATAGCAAAGCAGTAGAAGAAGGGTTTTTTTTTTTTTTTTTGCAATGGAAAAATTGGTGCATTCATGCATTTAGGTGTATTTTGCTTGAGGACAAGCAATAACTTGGGTTTGGGGTGTGGTAACACTTAAAAGAGTTATATTTCATGCCTTTCGACCTATCTAATTGCTTGTACTTAATTACATTTTGTTGCATTTTAGGACATTCTAGTTTGCATTTTTATTATTGCATTAGGACTTAGATTGTGTTGTAATTAGGTGCGTTTAATTGCTTAAGGTTGAGTTTTTTGTGTTGGTGTGGCACGAATTGGTTTTGGAGGGAGGAAATAAAGGAGTAAAGTTTTTTCAGCTCAAAGTACAGATAGTTTGCCAGCATGGATGCCCATGGGAATGCAAGGAAGACAAAGTCAACATTTTTCCCGTAGCAATCCTAACTCAAATTAAATCTTATACCAGATAAATACCCTTAAAAGTGGAGAAGATAATCACAAGCTGTTAGCTGGCCCTAGCCTAATCTATCTATAAAAGCCAATGAAGGGAACCTCACAAAGGGCGAAAAAAAAAAGTGGGAGAGATCCTTAGGCGTGAATAAGTGTTCGACTGCGCAAAGGAAAATAAGCCGAATGCTTAGCCATCACAGGAGCTGTGTTGCCGAAATGTGGACTGGGCAAGCGAACGCTGTTTCCCAAAGTTCTTCCGTTATTTCCATTAGTGTTCGTTCGGAAGATTGAATTTAAGTAGTTGAACACAATGTAGGATAATATTTTGGTTTGGAATTTTATTTCCCAACCCATGAGGTAAATCTCATAGTGTTAGGATTACTTTTGATGAAACCGTGAACTATTTTTATGGATGCAATATATATCTAATTTACTTTACTGTTTCATTTTATTATTCTTATTTCTTAATTAAAATGCAAATAATCTCTAGACATAGAAGACTGTTCGCATACTTATAAACTGATTCTAATTTCAAAAGGGTTGGATTGGTTGGATTAAATTTAAATGAATATTCGACAGACACTTGTAGTTGACTTTAGACATAAAGTCACGATCATACAAAAGGAACCCATGCAATATATCTAAAAATCCTATAGACACAGGAAAGGTGTAACCCCCCGAATTTAGGCCTAGTAGATTTGGGCCTATTGGGTTGTAACGCCCCAAAAATCTCAAAACTTTAAACTTCTGTGCACTGAGGTTGGTATGTATGAGTAGCACTTAGAATATTAATTTTAAGGTATTATCGGGATTATTTGAAGTCTTAGAGATAGGGATGACCATGGGGAAAAATTTATTTTTCTTGCTTTAGTGGACTCTAGTCTCAGGCATTAGGCCTCTTAAGCACATTAAGGGGAAAATAGGACACAAATGGGCTTGTGGTCTAGTGGCAAGGTGGCGTCACTAAGGGAGCTACAAGGTGGTGTGAAGAGGTCCAAGGTTCGAGTAGTGGTAAGGTGTTTTTGGAGTGTTAATTTTGCTTAGTGGACGGCCAGAGTTGTGTGAAATTTGGACTCTTTTGTTGAAGTGATTGAATTGGTCTTGTGAGCTGATAAATGAGGGAATTTCGGATGAGATAAGGGAGATATCATGGAGAAAAATTAGGAGATAAGAGGTGGGAAGAGTTGGTGCCGAATTGGACTGTGGGGGAAGGTAGGATTCGGCTATTGGCTATAAAAGGAGGTGCCAAATTCCTTGGAGAGGTTCCTTGGGTTCCATTACATTTCTTTTTCTCCCCCTTAGCCGAATTCTTCCATTTGCCAAAAAAAAACCATCATTCCTTTACCGAAATTTTGGTTTTCTCTCTAGCCGAATTCCCCATACCTTCTTTTCTTAAATTCCTTCTCTTGTTCACCTTTAGTTCTAGCCGATCACTTCTCCTCTTCTTCTCCCTATTAGTGCCGAATTGTCTCTGTCACCATACTAATCTCAAAAGCCAAATTTAGGCCGCAGGATTGAAAATGGATTTGGTAAGTATTCGGTTAACCTCTCTTGTATGTTTTGCTAAAAGCCGAAAGGCTATCATACTGACCTGTCGTTAACTCTGTGGTAACAAGGTTAAGGTTCAAAGATCGCAAGCGTGGTAGGATCGTTAGCAAGGGTAAGTGTACTCAACTCGATGGTGGATTAAGTGAATGGCCGAATATGTGTATGGCTTATAGGGGTGACTTATGTGAAAAATGAGTCACTCGATTTTGATGATATGTTTGGGTGCAGATCTAGGGATATTCGCGAATAGTAGCTAAGGAAGGGCTACTAGAACGTGTGGCACACGGTAAGGTTACAGTAAGGCTTCGGCTTTTGAGTAAATATTTTGATTAAGTATGAGTGGTTGATTGAAGGTTGGTTGGTTGTAGGTTCAAGGCTAAGGATAGAATAGCACGTCGCGGTAACCAGGTGTGTACAAACACTACATACACATGATGTTGACAATGCCGGAAAGCCGAAAAGCCGAAAGTGGCTAAATGGGCCCGGTAGGCCCTGAGGCTAAGTTTGATGAAATGGATTAATTTGATTATATGAATTGGGTTAGGCATGCATGTTACATGATCTGGATTTGTTTTGGGCCTAATGGGTCATATGATTGAGATTTGGGCCTAGTGGGCCATAAGAATGTGATGTGGCCATTATGGGTTATATGAACGTGAAATGGGTTGATGGGCTTTATGGGGACGTAGACTAGTATACTAGGGTTTTATGGACTTTAGGCTTAGTACTGAACAACTCTTAAACCGCATAAGACTTTCTAATAATTAAACATGTTCATGGATAAGTCGCTAGGTTAGGGTGTGGTAACGGGCATATGCATGTCTAGGATTGGATCTAGGGAGAGCTTGGTACTTAAGCGGCCCTAGCGGCCCACCTCCTCTTCTCTGTAATCTTACTTGGTGCATAGTGTCTGTTCACTTTAGCCGCAAGGACTTGTTAGTGGGCCAAAGTTCATAACTAAAACCCGAAAGGGACCAAATACCCCTGATTTGGAAATTACCAAAATATCCTTAAATTTGTAAAATCACTAAAATAGCCCCAAATTGAGAAATTACTAGAATACCATTGGTTTGCAAAATTACCAAAACATCCCTGATTTACAAATTTCCAAAGTACCTCTATTTTGCAAAATTACCTAAATACCCCTGGAGAATAGATTTACGAAAATACCCTTGGGTTGTAAATGACGAAAATACCCCTATGTGGTGAGTATGAGTTTTTTGGATGTTACTCATGTGCATGTTGCATTCATATGATATTCTAATTAGGATGCATATGGATGGGAATTATGGTACGGAGGAAGATTTGAGGATCGCATAGTCGCTTGACGACCCTGGATCCACCGGTGGCTTTAAGCCCATTATATGATTAGTAGCTTTGCTGCAACGTTGAGTAGTGCCGCTGTGAGTGCTACCTTTGGTGTGTAGAGGATGGGTGGGTCGATTTAGAAATCCCCACAGGTGTGTAGGGTTGAAAGGGAAATGGTGTGTAGCGGATGGATTTTTGGGGAGGGTTTTGCATTACCTTGTTTTACATATGATATGTTATGATATGATATGATATGAGGTCATTGTGGGCCAAGGCCCAAGACCACCGATTTTGATAAGGCTCAGGCCAATGTGATAATTGTATTTTGAATTGAGTGCCAAGGGTTGTACACACTGAGTTTCGAAACTCACACCCTTTATTTAATGTTTCAGGTGATCCTCAGTAAATGGCTCGACGTAGGAGAGGACTCGGAGATGGCCACACTACAAGATGATTAAATTTTTATTTATTTGTTTCAGAAGGCATAGTTTTAATTGCTTATTTTCGTTGGATGTAATAAGGCCTTGTACTCCGATTTGACTTTAGATTTTGGGTTTTGTTGTTTCAACTATTTACTTAATTATTAAACCTAAGTAATTTTCTTACGTTTAAACTTGGTTTCCGAAGTACTAAAAATTATAAAATGGGTTTCTTTTTATTACTTAACAAGACTCAAGGATTTTGGGCTTTTGGGCCTAAAATTTTAATTAGAAAAATCGTTTGAATTATGCCTTTGATGTGACACGCCGGATTTAGGCCTAACTTCTAGGCCGTGTTTGGGGTGTTACAAAAGGTAACTTGAGGGTTTGCTCTAGCGAGAGGCAGGCCATTTTAGAACTCTTCTATGCAATAAAGTAGATACGATTTTGCCAAGGCATTATTGGCAGTAAGGGTTGATTCTGGGTAATCCCGACCTTTCGAATCAACATCACTATATCCTTATTCTTTATCGTTGTAACTTTGCCACAACATAATAGTTGTTTATTTCTTTGTTTACATTCTATTCAAATAATCACTCTCGTTATTTCCATTACATTTCTACTCTCACTTTTGCCACAGCATTTCCAATTATTCATCAATTCCATCTATTGCATACATCATCATTGCTTTGAATTATCACTGCATGCTTACCTTAGTTTATCATAGCATCTTATTCGTCAGTCTTGCCATAACATTAACCATATTACAATAACTTGACTAATTTTATGCCTCAATCTAATCCTCGTGGGAACGATACTCGCTCATCACTTTATTAC
Source organism: Gossypium australe (assembly GCA_005393395.2). NCBI lineage: Eukaryota > Viridiplantae > Streptophyta > Magnoliopsida > Malvales > Malvaceae > Gossypium > Gossypium australe. The sequence continues at coordinate 53,911,188 of CM016615.1, read as the reverse complement.
TTGAACCGGCATGTATACTTGCATAAAATCGCACATCATTTTCCACGTGACAAGTTTTTAGTGTCACAGCAAGGATCGACAATTTGGTGAAATTTGGTGTGGTTATTTTACTTAATGTTTTAATTTAACTTAGCGTATTTACTTTTTACAAGTTTGCCATCAGTGCATGAGAAGAGGCATTCTTGCTAACACAGAATACCTTTTTGATCCGGAGATTGATAAAACCTTGTGGAGAAAGAGAAAAGAATTGAGAAAAATGGCTAGAAACAGGAATGATCTTAATGGTAATACAAATGATCGCAATGAAAATCCACCCATTGGACGTGTGGTGGATAATCGAGATAGGCTAAGAATTGATTGGGTTATTAACACGGAGCCCCTTATTACTTGAGCAAGTAAAAGACTATCCCAAGCTTCTGCTATTTGTATCCTCATTTTCTCTTCTCTTTTGTATTTTTCTCTTTTGGCCTCGTCTTTTTTCTCGATCTTTTTTTCTGTATAATCAGAAATTTTTGATTCTTTGTTTTTACATATCCAATTTCGAGATATTCGTTTCAGCGGTCCAGAAATATCAAAAGAAAAAAAGAGTGGTTTGTTAGAGAGCATGTCATCCCGATGCTAGTTGATCTAAATCCAGAGATAGTTAGACCAAATATACAGCTCAACAATTCGAGTTGAAACCAATAATGTTCCAGATGTTACAAACCGTAAGACAGCTTGGTGGACTCTCCACTAAAGACCCACGATTACATTTAAGACTCTTTCTGGAAATGTGTGATTCATTCAAACAACAGGGTGTTCCTGAAGACACCTTGAGACTTAAGCTATTCTCATATTCTTTAAGAGATCGTGCGAGAGCATGGTTAAATGCTTTGCCATCGAGAACAATGGAATCATGGAATGATCTTTACAAGAGATTCTTGTTACGATAAAACCCGTCTACTATGAATGCCAAGTTGAGAAATGATATCACATCTTTTCGGCAATTGGAGGATGAAACGCTATATGAAGCTTGGAATGATTTAAGAAGTTAATTCGGAAATGTCCTATATATACCATACATAAGATTTAGGCTATAACTTTGGGGACTTCTATTGTAATCAACGTAATTTTTTCTCTATTTCCAAGCAGCCAGTATCTCTAACCTTTCATTCTCGTCCAAGGCCGACACCGAGGTGTACACAAGAGGGCTCTTAAGAGGAGAGCAGATGTTTAGGCACTATAGAGGTCAAACTCAAGTCGGCGCGACAATTATTGTAGTTATTAATGGGCTGTGTAATATCGACAACAGTTGTTGCTCTAGAAGAAGCATCACCTTTACTATACCATAATAGCCTCTCTCCACTTGAGAGTCCTCTTGTGTATGATATTTATAGGGCATCAGTTTCAAATATTCAAAAAGATTGAGCTCGTGGCTGCGTAACGATCGTGAAATGGATCCATTACCGCATAATGACTGTCGATTAAGACCTCTATGTCTACATTCACCATTGATCGTACAAAGGAAAATCACCCTATAATCAACTTCCCCAGGATAGGTTTCTCAAAGTTCTTTCGTTATTTCCATTAGTGTTCCTTCAAAATATTGAATTGAAGCAGTTGAACACAATGTCGAATAAAATTTTGGTTTGGAATTTTATTTCCCAACCCATGAGCTAAATCTCATAGTGTTGGGATTACTTTCGATGAAACCTTAAATTTTTTTTATGGATGCAGTATACATCTAATTTACTCTATTGTTTCATTTTATTATTCTTATTTCTTAATTAAAATGGAAATGAGACATAGAAGATTGTTTGCATACTTATAACTGATTCTAATTCCGAAATAGTTAGATTGGTTGAATTAAATTTAAATGAATTGAGCAAGTATTCGATAGACACTTGTATTCGTCTTTAGACATAAAACCACAATCATATAAAAGGAACCCATGCAAGATAACTAGAAAGCCTATAGGCAAGGGCAAGGTAACTTAAGGTTTTTCTCTCGCTAGAGGCAGGCCATTTTAGAACTCTTTTGTGCAATAAAGTAGATACGATTTTGCCAAGGCATTATTGACAGTAGGGGTTGTTTCTGGGTAATCCCAACCTTCTGAATCAACATCACTCTATCCTTATTCTTTGTTGTAGTAACTTTTCCACAACATATTTAGTTGTTTATTTCTTTGTTTACATTCTATTCGAATAATCACTCTCGTTATTGCCATTACATTTCTGCTCTCACTTTTTCCATAGCATTTCCAATTATTCATCAATTCCATCTATCACCTACATCATCATTGCTTTGAATTATCACTGCATACTTACCTTAGTTTACCATATCATCTTATTCGTTAGTCTTGCCATAACATCAGCCATATTACAATAAATTGACCAATTTTGTGCCTCAATCTGATCCTCCTAGGAACGATACTCACTCATCTTTTTTTTACTTGAACTGACGTGTAAACTTGCACAAATCGCATACCATTTTACACGTGACAAGTTTTTAGTGCTGTTACTGAGGATCGACAATTTGGTAAAATTTTGTTTGGTTATTTTACTTAGTAGTTTTATTTAACTTAGTGTATTTACTTTCTACAAGTTTGCCATCAATGCATGAGAAAAGGCATTTCTGTTAACAGAGTATACCTTTTTTATCTAAAGATTGACAGAACCTTACGGAGAAAGAGAAAAGAATTGAGAAAAATGGCTGGAAACAGGAATGATGTTAATGGTAATCCAAATGATCGCAATGAAAATCCTCCTATTGGACGTGTGGTGGATGATCAAGATAGGCCAAGTAGAGAGCATGTCATCCCAATGCTGGATGATTTGAATCCAGGGATAGTTAGCCAAATATACAACTTAGCAATTCGAGTTGAAACCAGTAATGTTCTATATGTTACAAATCGTAGGATAGTTCCGTAGAATCCCCACTAAAAATCCACGATTACATTTAAGATTCTTTCTAGAAGTATGTGATTCATTAAAACAAGAGGGTGTTCCTGAAGACACTTTGCGACTTAAGTTATTCCTGTATTCTTTAAGAGATCGTGTGAGAGCATGGTTAAATGCTTTGCCATCGGGAACAATGGCATCATGGAATGATCTTTGCTAGAGATTCTTACTACGATATAACCCGTCTACTATGAATGCCATGTTGAGAAATGACATCACATCTTTTTAGAAATTAGAGGGTGAAACGCTATATGAAGCTTGGGAACGATTTAAGGAGTTAATTCAGAAATGTCTGATGCATTGATTCCTGAACTGGACTCAAATGGAGATGTTTTGTAATGGGTTGAATGCGCATACAAGGATGGTCGTTGATACGTCTGCCAATGGTACTTTGTTGGATAAAACTTATAATGAAGCATATGAGATTTTGGAAAAGATTGCCAACAATTATTATCAGTATCCGACCATGAGAGTTGGGATGAGTAAGAGAGCTACTGGTACCATAGAGCTTGATGCAGTCACTTCATTAACGACCCATGCATCTTCTCTAACTAATATGATTAAACCATGAAAAATCCAACTATAGTCCATGAGATGAAATCAATAGAGTTGTCGTGTGTTTATTGCGGGGAAAGTCATGTGTTTGATGAATACCCATCAAACCCAGTGTCAATATACTACATGGGTAATTCCAATCGAAATAGCAATCCATATTCTAAAACCTATAATTCAGGGTGGACACGACATCCAAATTTTAGTTGGGGTAATCAAGGTGCAGGAAATTTCAACAATGTCACAAGATAGAATGTCAACAATGCACTGCCTAGTTATGTTCAACCTATGCTGAGGCAAAATACCCAATACGGTCAAGCATCATCTTCTACTTCCATTGAAGTTTTGTTAAATTAATATATGGCCAACAATGATGTTGTAATTCAAAGTCAAGCTACATCTCTTCGAGCGCTTGAAAATCAAGTGGGGCAAGTAGCGAATGTTCTAAATTCATGTCCATAAGGAGCATTGCCAAGTGATACTGAGAATTCAAGAGCACAAGGAAAGGAGTAGTGAAAAGCTATCACCCATAAAAGTAGGACTCAGTTGAGTGATGTTGTTCACGATGCCGCGATAAGAGAGGATAATGCAAGTAACAACCAGGTAAAGATCCCAGAACCATCTGAAATACATGCTACATCTAAGAAGGGTAAGCAAAAGAATGCTGTGGCAGGACCATATTAGGTTGCCAACAAAAATGCCACAACAAAACAATATCAACAACCAGAAGGATGAACGCCTCTACCTTTTCTACAGCAATTCCATAATTCTAAACAAAATGCTCAGTTCAAAAGGTTTTTGGAGGTCTTGAAGCAACTCCATATCAATATACCGCTAGTAGAAGCTTTGAAAAAAATTCCCAACTACGTGAAATTTGTGAAAGATATATTGTCAATGAAGCACTGATTGGGAGAATTTGAGACTGTTATTCTCACTGAATGGTGCACAGTAATGTTGATGAATAAGCTGCCTCCAAAGTAAAGGATCTAGGGAGTTTCATTATCACACATTTAATTGGAAATCATTATGTAGGAAAAGCATTATGTGATCTAGGTGCAAGTATAGATCTAATGCCTCTGTCTATTTTCAAGAAGCTGGGGATTAAAAAAGTGAGACCTACCACAGTGGCGTTGTAATTGGCTAACCGATCTTACGCCCATCTAGAAGGTAAAATTGAAGATGTATTGGTAAGGGTGGATAAATTTATCTTTCATGTAGATTTTCTTATTTTAGAATGTGAAGCTGACCATGATGTGCCAATTACTCTTGGAAGACCATTTCTTGCTACTAGCAGGACCCTAATTGATGTGTAGAAAGGTGAGCTAACCATGCGAGTGAATGATCAGCAGGTTATTTTTAATGTGTTTAATGCGTTAAAATGCGCGGATGAGAATGAGGAATGTTACTCCATTGACTTGATAGAAATAATAGTGGACAAGTTCACAAAATTTTCCTATGGCAATTCTAACAGTGAAGACGATTTGATGGATTAAGGGGACACAATAAGTTTTGAATAGCTTGGTGAATTTATAGAAGCCCGACAAATAGTGGATAGGCTAGGGAAGAAATTTGAATCCCTGGATTTATTAGATCGTTATTTTAAGCCTCCTAAACCATCTGTAGAGGAATCTCTCATACTAGAGTTAAAGCCTTTGCCACAACATTTGAAATATGCGTATTTGGGAAATAATAGTATTTTTCCAGTTGTTATTTCTACTAAGCTAACACGTGAGCAAGAGGACAGCTTGTTAGAAGTGTTACGGCAGTCTAAAATAACACTAAGTTGGACCTTTGTCGATAAAAGGGAATTAGCCTTACATTTTGTATACACAAATTTTTTTTGGAAGATTGCCATAATAAATCCATTGAAGAGTAGAGATGACTGAATCTAATATGAAGGAAGTTGTCAAGAAAGAAATTATCAAATGGCTTGATGCTGGCATTATTTACCCAATTTCAGACAGCTTGTGGGTAAGTTGTGTGAATTATATACCCAAGAAAAGGGGTGTTACATAGTAAGTAATGACAACAATGAGCTCATAATGACTCGTAGTATTACGGGAAGGAAAGTGTGTATGGACTACCACAGGCTTAACAAGGAAACTAGGAAGGATCGGTTCCATTTATCATTCATTGATCAAATGTTGGATAGATTAGCTGGTATGGCTTTATATTCCTTCCTAGATGGTTATTCAGGATATAATCAAATTTCCATAGCACTTGAAGATCAAAAGAAGACAACTTTCACGTATCCATATGGCACTTTTGTATTCAAGCAGATGTCGTTCGGGTAATGCAATGCCCCCACAACTTTCCAGCACTGGATGATGGCCATATTCTCGAATCTGGTGGAACTTTTCCTTGAATTTTTTATGGATGACTTCTCTGTGTTCGAAAATAACTTTGAAGATTGCTTAAGGAATTTGGAGATGGTTTTATGCCATAATGAAGAAACGAATCTAGTATTAAATTGGGAGAAATGTCATTTCATAGCCCGTGAAGGCATTATCCTGGGACATAGGGTGTCACAAATTGAAGTAGACAGAGCAAAAATGTGATAAAAAAATTACCACCACCCACTAGTGTTAAGGGTATTAGAAGTTTTCTAGGAGATGCAGGATTTTACGAAAGATATATCAAAGATTTTTTTAAAATCTCTTAACCCTTGTGTACTTTATTTGAACAAAATAAACCTTTTAATTTTGATGATGAATGTTTGTAGGCTTTCGAGGAACTAAAGAAGCGACTTATAGCAACAGCGATTGTGGTTGCTCCAGAATGGACATTTCCCTTTGAACCCATATGTGATGCCAGTGATTATGCTGTAGGAGCAGTGTTGGGTCAAAGGAGAACAAGGTACTACATGCAATATATTATGCTAGTAGAACATTGACAGAGACTCAGCTTAATTATACCACTACGTAGAAGGATTTACTAGAAGTGGTCTTTGCATTCGACAAACTTCTTATTTAGTAAGAACAAAGGTCACAGCCTACACAGATCACTCAGCTATCATAATAAACTTCTTATTTAGTAGGAACAAGCCATTACCTTGGTATGATGACATAATAAACTTCTTAGTAAGTGGTGTAATGCCACTTGACTTCAATGCTTATAAAAGACAAAAATTTCTTCATGACGCCAAACAGTACTATTTGGATGAACCATTCCTATTCAAGCATTGTGCAAATCAAATAATTCGGAAGTGTGTCCCTGACAATGAGATGCATAGTATCTTACAACATTGTCACTCAGCCTCATATGGAGGATATTTTGGTGGAGTGAAAACAACTGTCAAGGTACTTTAGTCAGGATTATATTGGCCAAGTTTATTTAAATATCCTCATGAATTTTATAGGTTGTGTGACAATTGTCAGAGAACAGGAAATGTGTCTAAGAGACAGGAAATGCCGTTGCAAAGTATATTGGAGATTGAACTGTTTGATGTATGGGGAATAGACTTTATGGGTCTATGTCCACCATCTGTGGGCAAGCTATACATACTTTTGGCAGTAGACTATGTTTCAAAGTGGGTAAATGCAGTAGCCCTAGCCTATAATGATGCTAAGTCGGTATTAAAATTTTTGCATAATAACATTTTACATGATTTGGTACATCGATAGCCATTATCAGTGACGAGGGATCCCATTTTGATTGTAAACTGATGGCCAATGCCTTAAACAAGTATAGGGTGGAACATAATATTGTCACGGCATATCACCCTCAGACAAATGGTCAAGCTGAAATCTCTAATAGAGAAATTAAACAAATTCTAGAAAAAATGGTGAATCCATCTTGAAAGGACTAGTCTACTAGATTGGATGAAGCTCTATGGGCATACTGAACTGCATTTAAAACACCATTAGGAATGTCACTTTTTAAACTTGTTTACGGTAAGCCATGTCATTTACCTGTTAAATTTTAGCATAAAACATTTTGGGCAATTAAGAAGCTAAACATAGATTGAACTGCTGCTGGTGGCTAGAGATTGCTAGAATTGAATGAGATGAAAGAGTTTTGAACACAAGCATATGAGAATGCTCATTTGTATAAGAAAAAGACCAAGCGATGGCATGATGCTAGAATTTTGCCAAGGCAATTTGAACCTGGACAGTAGGTATAATGGTTCAATTATAGGCTCAAATTATTTCCTGGTAAGTTAAAATCTCGATGGTCAGAACCTTTTGAAGTAATTCAAGTGTATTCACATGGAGCTGTTTTTGTTAAAGACCTAAGAACATGGGCTACATTCAAGGTTAATGGACAATGCTTGAAGCATTATTGGGTACTCTTATAGAGCCTGACAAGCAAAGTGTTAGCCTTCGTGATGTTTGATTTTTTCGTTAATAAGTAGTTTTTTGTTTTATTTCCTTTTTTTATTTTTTTTCACTTTCTTTTAAATACAATTTCATTTTTGTTTTTATTATTATTATGAACATGAGAAAAATAAAAAGAAGCTGAATTTGTTAGTGTGTAATGAATAGTAGTTTCTTGTAGCATTGTAGATAAATGTTATGCCATGACAAACTGAATGATGAGGTGTTAATAAAAGAGTTGACCGATTAGAAAATTTCAAAGGAAAGATTTTTGGCAGTTGCATTTAGTGAATATTGGGAAACCCAAACTATAAAGCCCACAATGTTGGTCTCGGTTATTTCATTTTTTCCCCCAAATTTATTTTCCATTTTTAACTTTTACTTCATATCATAACCCTTTTTCCTCACGATTCTCATTCCCTAAAAATTATCATCATTATCTTTTTTTTCTTCAAACTGTTCATGTTTCCCACTTCTCACAAAGTTCACATTTTTACGGTTTTTTGGTCTTCAACCTCTTTGCTATTTGTTGTTCTCTCCATTATTTTTCTTTTCTGTTTCCCTGACTTTCTCTTTATGGCTCGTGTAAAGAATACTTCTAAAACAATAGAATCTTCACGCGCTAGCACCCTGCAACCAAAGATATTCTTCAATGTTGCTGCAGCCACACAAGGTATTCAACTTATATTCTAAAGCAGCCATTTGTATTGAATAGGGATTTTTATTTAAGGATGAACCCCACAAAGAGTATGATGAATCAGTATCCTTGATTGTAGAAAAAAACACAACTGGAGCATATTTTGTCTACACCCAGGGGATGTTGTGGGTAAAGTGGTAAGAGAGTTTTACACTCATGTAAATTGCCCAGATTCTCCCCTCATTTATGTGAGGGGTAAATTTGTGCCATTCGACGAAGACCATATTAATGCCCAGTTCGACATCGATGAGGTTAGAGATGAGCACTCTAAATTTTCCCAGAATATTACATCGGAGTGGTTGGAAAAAGTATTGGAAGATTTATGCGTTGAAGGAACGTAGTGGATTGTTTCAAGCCAGGAGTGTTATACGGTTGAAAGAGTTGCATTAAAACCAATTGGGAAGGTGTGGTGCCAGTTTTTAAGGAGTTGTCTTATGCCGTTTACGCATAACACGACTATTTCAAAGGAAAGAATGTTGTTGTTGCATTCTATTTTACAAGGAAGACAGATAAATGTAGGGATGATTATCTTCCAAAAGGTCCGTAAGTGTGCTGATAAGAATGACGGGAGTTTGAATTTTCCTTCCTTATTTCTACCTAATGTAAAACGACAAATGTGCCTTTAGTTGATGCTTAGAATGTTATGCCCTATAAGGGTGGATAAGGTGAGAAATTTTTGCCAAGCTATGATGAGCTGAGTTTGCCAGAAAATCCCAGCACAGTCAAGCTTCCCCTACCACACGTGTTCCCACAACAACATCTCTTGCCTCTCATGACCAGAAAATCTTGACTTCTCTAAAGCAGTTAGAACAGAGGTTGTCTTTGTTTAATGTGCAACAATTCCAGATGATGGAAGAGTTGGTACAAAGCAACGAACGTCAGGCTTGGTATTGGTCGTATGTGAAAGATAGGGATTTGGCATTAAGAAGATCCCTTTAGCAAAAATTTTCAAGACCCATGCTAGAATTTCCTACTTTCCAAGCTACTTTGCTCTCGCCTAATGAGTGCATAGAAGAGCTAGTTTCATCTACTGCCAGAACTAAATCTGTGACTAAAGGAGCCACTGTAGATAAAGGAAAAGCTACTGAAGAGGAGTTAGAAAAGTCAACCTTTGCCGAACTAGAGAAGGATGCAGAAGAAGGAATGAAAGAAACAAATGCCCTTGCCATTACACCAGCTACTACCACTGAAAAGGGTAAAACTTCTGTACCGACGTCTTCATCCACCTCCATGACTGCACAGGATCAAGCAATTGATCAACTGATCGATGAACTTTTGGAGACCGACAAAGAAGGTGAGGAAGTTGACTTACAGAAAAAGAAAATGCAATACAAAGTCAGTGTTGCAAGTCCACAAAAAAACTAAATGAAATGCCAATGTTCCAATCCAAGAAAGTTAAGTTTTTTGTTTTTTTTTCTCTCATGCATTGCATAATTTTTTTATCGTTTGTGTGCATATTCATTCTTGTTATATACTGTTCATGATTTTACATGCATCGAGGACAATGCATCCCTTAGGTTTGGGGGTGTATTGTGTATCCAGGTTGCATTTTTATTTAGTATGTTCATTTTGGTATATAAGATATTTTGCCATGGCATAATAACTATTGAAATACTGCTTTGTCTATAAGAAGTGCATTTTTTCTTTATGATGTTTAGTGATGAGCTTAACTTTTTTCGATATACCTAGAATAGGTAATAATGGATTGGGTGAAGTTAGCTTAGACTAAGTTGCTTGGAAATTAATTTCTAAAATGGGATGTCCCAGACTTTGTTTTTTTTGGGGGGGTTCAAAATATAGTAATTATCTTTTAATGCCCTTAAGGATTTTTGAAACTAAACATTAGTTAAATTGCTACGGCATTTTGTTTAAATAAGTATGCACTCCAAAGCTTAGATTTGCTAAGTAGGTCAGCATCACTTTGTTTGCTCCATCGTGCTGTTGATTAGAAAGGAAGGTCTAAGTAAGAGTGTGATATAATTATAGGGGCATTCCACTATAGCAAATGACTGAGTAACTAAAGAGGTAGTTGTGTGCTCCATCCATCTTTTTAGTTAAGGGCCTTAGCTTCATGAGTGACTTTTGGTTTAAATTGTGACATGATACGGTACTCAGCATTTCGGTGTATGCTCTATCGAGATAGTCAAGTCAAAAACATTTTTGTTACATGACTAAATCTCCTAATATGGTTTCCATTAAAAAAAGGACAAAAAAAGAAAGAAAGAAAGAAAGAATAAATATATGAAAATACGAATAATATATTTTGATATGGGCTTAAAACAAGTGAGTTCTGTTTAGGTAACGAATAAACTAAGTGAATAAAAAGATATTTCCTATAGGATGAAAGAAAGAATGCATGGGTACTTAAGAAATTTTATATTTAGGGGGAAATTTTTACACTGCCTTTGCTGAACAAAAAATTGACATTCAAATCAATTTTAGGAAAAAAGAATATTACTGAGAACGGAGGTATAAATTATTTTTCGAATAGCCAGGTAGTACAAGAAGGTTTTTTTATGCAATGGCAAAATTGTTGCATTCATGCATTTAGGTGTATTTTGCTTTAGGATAAGCAATAACTCAGGTTTGGGGTGTGATAACTCTTAAAAGAGTTATATTTCATGCCTTTAGACCTAGCTAATTGCTTGTACTTAAGTACATTTCGCTGCATTTTAGGACATTCTTGTATGCATTTTTATTATTGCATTAGTACTTGGATTGTGTTGTAATTAGGTGCTTTTAATCGCTTGTGGTGGAGTTTTTTGTGTGTTGGTGTGGCAGGAACATGTTTTGGAGTGAGGAAATAAAGGAGTAAAGATTTTTTAGGGCAAAGTGCAGATAGTTTGCCAGCATGGATGCCCGTGGAATGCGGGGAAGATGTAACACCCCCAGACCCGGCGCAGACATTATGGTCGAATCTGGTAATGTCACATCAAAGGGAAAAAATTCCAAAATGGCTTTGACTAATTAAAGCTTAAGTTTAAGGGTTTAGGGTTTATCCAGGAATGCCACATCAAAGGTTTAATTCAAAACGATTTTGCTAAGTTAAAATTTAAGGCCTAAAAGCCCAAAGTCCTTGAATCTTGTTAAGTAATGATGAAAGCCCATATTTTTAGGTATTTCGAAAACCATGTTTAAGAAAATTTATTTAAGTTTAACAATTAAGTAAACAGTTGAAAAATGATAACAAAACACAAAATCTAAAGTCAAATCAGAGTACAAGGCCTTATTACAACCAACGAAAATAAAGTAATTAAAATCATGTCCTTTGAAACAAATAAACAAAACTCCTAAGTATCTTGTAGTGTGGCTATCTCCGAGTCCTCTCCCATGTCGAGTCGTCTACTGAGGGTCACCTGAAACATTTAATAAAAGGGTGTGAGTTTCGAAACTCAGTGTGTACGACCCTTGGCAACCAATCAACATGCAAATATCACATTGGGCCTAAGCCCTATCAAATTCGATGGTCTTGGGCCTTAGCCCGCAATGACCTCACATCACATCAGTATCACATGAATGCAATGCACCCATCCCAAATCCAACCCTGCACTCCATTTCCCTTCCAACCCTACACTCCTGTGGGGATATAAATATCAACCCACCCATCCCTACACTCCAAAGGTAGCACCAGCAGCGGCACTACTCAAACGTTGCAGCAAAGCTGCTATAATGGGCTTAAAGCCACCGGTGGATCCACGGTCGTCAAGCGACTATGCGATCCTCAAATCTTCCTCCGGATCATCAAAACCCACCCAAATGCAACATATATTTCGTGAATGCAACATACACAATTTCACACATTAAGCACTTAGGGGTATTTTCGTAATTCTACCCTACAGGGGTATTTAGGTAATTTTGTAAATTAGGGGTATTTAGATAATTTTGTAAATCAAGGATATTTTGGTAATTTTAAAAATCAAGGGTATTTTAGTAATTTTGCAAATCTAAGGATATTTTGGAAATTTTCAAACTAAGGGTATTTTGGTAATTTTCAAACTAAGGGTATTTTGGTAATTTTCAAATTAGGGGTATTTTGGTCTCTCTCGGGTTTTAGTTATGAACTTTGGCCCATTAACAAGTCCTTGCGGCTAAAGTGGACAGACACTATGCACCAGGTATGATTCCAAAGAAGAAGAGGTGGGCCACCAGGACCGCTTAAGTACCAAGCTCTCCCTGGATCCAATCCTAGACATGCATATGTCCGTTGCCACACTCTAACCCAGCGACTTGCCCACGGACATGTTTAATTATTAAATTAAGTCTTATGCAGTTTAAAAGTTGTTCAGAACTAGGCCTAAAGTCCATTAAACCCTAGCATACTTGTCTACGTCCCCATCAAGCCCATCAAGCCCATTTCACGTTCATATAGCCCATTATGCCCAAATCACATCCTTATGGCCCATTAGGCGCAAATCTCATTCATATGGCCTATTAGGCCCAAAACAATTTCAGATCGTGTAACATGCATGACTAACTCAATTCATATAACCAAATCAATCAATTTCATCAAACTTAGCCTCAGGGCCCACCGGGCCCATTTAGCACTCTCGGCTTTTCGGCTTTCCGGCATTGCCGATATAATGTGTGTGTAGTGTTTGTACACACCTGGTTACTATGGCGTGCTATACTATCCTTGGTCTTGAACATACAATCAACCAACCTTCAATTAATAACCCATACTTAATCAAAATATTTACCAAAAGCCGAAGCCTTACCATAACCTTACTGTGTGCCATCGGGTTCTAATAGCCCTTCCTTAGCTACTAATCACAAGTATCCCCTAGATCTGCACTCACACATACACCATCAAACTTCGAGTGACTCATAATCCACACAAGTCTCCCCCATAGATCATACTCATATTTGGCCATTTACTTAAACCATAATCGAGTTGAGTACACTTACACTTTGCTAACGATCCTTACCATGATTGCGATCTTTGAACCTTACCCTTGTTAATACAAGATTAGCGACAATGAGAAGTTAGATAGCCCTTCGACTTTTAACAAAATATACTAAGGGGTTAACTGAATACTTACCGAATCCACTTTTGATCCTGCGGCCTAGATAGCTACTGAACGAGATTCGGCTTTTAACCTTGACTGATTGTAGATAATAATCGATTTGTGATGGAGGAAAACAACAAAGATTCGGCACTAATATGGATTTCGGTAAGGAAAAAGATAGTGGTAATTCGGCAATAAAAGAGTTTGGCTATGAGATAATTCGACAAAAAGGGATTCGGCTATAGGAGATTTCGGCAACAAGGCAAGGTATTTTCAGTTGTGGAAAAATAAGGTTTCGGCAAGGAAAAGAAAAAGAATGGAAAATTCGGCACTACCTAGGACCCCAGATTCGGCACATACACGTTTATATAGCCTATAGCTGAAACTTAGCCACCCCTAAAGTCCAATTCGGCACCACTTCATCCACTTCTCATCTTCTAATTTTTCTACATGATATATCCCTTATCATTCTCCTAAATTCTCTCTACTGATCACTTCTCCTTAGAGTCTATCTACACGCCACTTCTAGCCTTCTAGAAGCCTAAAATTAAACTCCAAAATAAAGCTAAGCTAGCACTCGAACCTCAGACCTCCCTGCATGCATATATCGCCACCTCTTTACACCTTAGTGGGGTTACTTAGCCACTTCACCACAGGCTTCTTAGTGCCATTTTTCACTTATTTTTATTTAAAAGCCCACTACTCACAACCCTGATTCCTTAATTAATTAAATTAAGAATCCTCCACCACAAAGCTCGAACCCAGAGCTTCTCCAACACACCTAGACACTCCAAATTCATTAAACCTTTAAAGTCGTCATGTCATTTGTCATTTTCTTGCTCACTTAAAAAATTTATGAGACCCAAAGCCCAATAGGCCCAATTCTTCTAGGCCCAAATTCAGGGCGTTACAATTCTACCCCCTTAAAGAAATTTCGTCCTCAAAATTTCCAACTAACTACTAAACGCACCGCTCAAGTCACACCACTATGCTTTCGCTGCGCACTCTGATTTTAATAACACATGAACATTGCACGCATATAGTTTCTATACCCAAAAATATCGCATCCATACAAAACATAGCCGACTTAATGGTGATTGAACAATCCCGAGCCTTATGCTCTTCGGACTCGCATCTAAAACACGCTCCTCACTTCTTCCAGCATTTACCCGGATGACGCCTTCTACAATATTCGCAAGCCGGAAAGTTTGGATGTACCTAAACATGATTCACAGAACGAGACTGCGGCCCTAGAGAACTACGATCTCCTTTTTTCTTACAGCCCACGCACCTAACCCGAAGTGTTTCACCAATTCCTTTAACATCCTCCAGTACCTCCCTAACTAGCTGAGTCAGCACATCAGCCCTAACACTTCCACGGCCTCTGCCGCGACCCCTTGCACTTCTTCTAGCTCTCATCGCTGATTCTCGTATTATCTGAATTAGGAATTTTTATGAATTTAGTTCATAGTTCCACTGTTTAAAGCACGTGTCTTATGCAAGTAACAGTTTAAAAGTTTTTTCGCCGTCGTAAATCCACTATAGGCTTAAGTTTCCTACGGGCTTTAGTCTCTAAAAACCTATTTTAAAGTAACCCAATATCTAGATATAGTTCCGTAATTTAAACAAAGGTAAACACAGAAAACTTACTTGGCTCAACGTCGAGGGCTAGATGAACCACACTTCAAAAACCCTGCAAAGACTTTTTAATCTACTTGTTTTAAAAACCCAAAATCTAAGGCCCATTTCACAGCCCGAGCTTTGCAACTTGACTCTGATACCACTAAATGTAACACCCCCAGACCCGGCCCAGACGTTATGGCTGAATTTGGTGATGTCACATCAAAGGGAAAAAATTCGAAAATGACTTTGACTAACTAAAGCTTAAGTTAAGGGTTTAGGGTTTATCCGGGAATGTCACATCAAAGGTTTAATTCAAAACGATTTTGCTAAGTTAAAATTTAAGGCCTAAAAGCCCAAAATCCTTGAATCTTGTTAAGTAATGATAAAAGCCCATATTTTAAGGTATTTCGAAAACCATGTTTAAGAAAATTTATTTAAGTTTAACAATTAAGTAAACAGTTGAACAATGATAACAAAACACAAAATCTAAAGTCAAATCGGAGTACAAAGCCTTACTACAACCAACGAAAATAAAGTAATTAAAATCATGTCCTTTGAAACAAATAAACAAAACTCCTAAGTATCTTGTAGTGTGGCCATCTCCGAGTCCTCTCCTATACCGAGCCGTCTACTGAGGGTCACCTGAAACATTTAATAAAAGGGTGTGAGTTTCAAAACTCAGTGTGTACGACCCTTGGTAACCAATCAACATGCAAATATCACATTGGGCCTAAGCCCTATCAAATTTGGTGGTCTTGGGCCTTAGCCCGCAATGACCTCACATCACATCAGTATCACATGAATGCAATGCACCCATCCCAAATCCAACCCTGCACTCCATTTCCCTTCTAACCCTACACTCCTGTGGGGATATAAATATCAACCCACCCATCCCTACACTTCAAAGGTAGCACCAGCAGCGGCACAACACAAACGTTGCAGCGAAGCTGCTATAATGGGCTTAAAGCCACCGGTGGATCCACGGTCGTCAAGCGACTATGCGATCCTCAAATCTTCCTCCATATCATCAAAACCCACCCAAATGCAACATATATTTCATGAATGCAACATACACAATTTAACACATTAAGCACTTAGGGGTATTTTAGTCATTTCACTACCTAGGGTTATTTTCGTAATTCTACCCTACAAGGGTATTTAGATAATTTTGTAAATCAGGGATATTTTGGTAATTTTACAAATCAGGGGTATTTTAGTAATTTTTCAAATCTAAGGATATTTTGGAAAATTTCAAACTAAGGATATTTTGGTAATTTTCAAACTAAGGGTATTTTGGTAATTTTTAAATCAGGGGTATTTTGGTCCCTCTCGGGTTTTAGTTATAAACTTTGGCCCATTAACAAGTCCTTGTGGCTAAAGTGAACAGACACTATGCACCAAGTAAGATTCCAAAGAAGAGGAGGTGGGCCACCAGGACCGCTTAAGTACCAAGCTCTCCCTGGATCCAATCCTAGACATGCATATGTCCGTTGCCACACTCTAACCCAGCGACTTGCCCACGGACATGTTTAATTATTAAATTATGTCTTATGCAGTTTAAGAGTTGTTCAAAACTAGGCCTAAAGTCCATTAAACCCTAGCATACTTGTCTACGTCCCCATAAAGCCCATCAAGCCCATTTCACGTTCATATAGCCCATTATGCCCAAATCAGGGGTATTCTGGTAATTTTACAAATTAGGGGTATTTTAGTAATTTTTCAAATCTAAGGATATTTTGGAAATTTTCAAACTAAGGTTATTTTGGTAATTTTCAAACTAAAAGTATTTTGGTAATTTTCAAATTAAGGGTATTTTGGTCTCTCTCGGGTTTTAGTTATGAACTTTGGCCCATTAACAAGTCCTTGCGGCTAAAGTGAACAGACACTATGCACCAGGTAGGATTCCAAAGAAGAGAAGGTGGGCCACCAGGACCGCTTAAGTACCAAGCTCTCCCTGGATCCAATCCTAGACATGCATATGTCCGTTCCACACTCTAACCCAGCGACTTGCCCACGGACATGTTTAATTATTAAATTAAGTCTTATGCGGTTTAAGAGTTGTTCAGAACTAGGCCTAAAGTCCATTAAACCTAGCATACTTGTCTACGTCCCCATAAAGCCTATCAAGCCCATTTCACGTTCATATAGCCCATTATGCCCAAATCACATCCTTATGGCCCATTAAGCCCAAATCTCATTCATATGGCCTATTAGGCCCAAAACAATTTCAGATCATGTAACATGCATGACTAACTCAATTCATATAACCAAATCAATCAATTTCATCAAACTTAGCCTCAGGGCCCACCGGGCCCATTTAGCCACTTTCGACTTTTCGGCTTTCCGGCATTGCTGATATCATGTGTGTAGTGTTTGTACACACCTGGTTGCTGCGTCGTGCTATACTATCCTTGGTCTTAAACCTACAACCAACCAACCTTCAATCAATCACCCATACTTATTCAAAATATTTACAAAAAGCCGAAGCCTTACCATAACCTTACTGTGTGCCACCGGGTTCTAATAGCCCTTCCTTAGCTACTAATCACAAGTATCCCCTAGATCTGCACTCACACATACACCATCAAACTTCGAGTGACTCATAATCCACACAAGTCACCCCCATAGATCATATTCACATTCGGCCATTTACTTAAACCATAATCGAGTTGAGTACACTTACACTTTGCTAACGATCCTTACCACAATTGCCATCTTTGAACCTTACCCTTGTTAATACAAGATTAGTGACAATGAGAAGTTAGATAGCCCTTCAACTTTTAACAAAACACACTAAGGGGTTAACTGAATACTTACCGAATCCACTTTTGATCCTACGGCCTAGATAGCTACTGAACGAGATTCGGCTTTTAACCTTGACTGATTGTAGATAACAATCGATTTGTGAAGGAGGAAAACAACAAAGATTCGTCACTAATAGGGATTTCGGTAAGGAAAAAGATGGTGGTAATTCGGCAATGAAAGAGTTTGGCTATGAGAGAATTCGGCAAAAAGGGATTCGGCTATAGAAGATTTCGGCAACAAGGCAAGGTATTTTCGGTTGTGGAAAAATAAGGTTTCGGCAAGGAAAAGAAAAAGAATGAAAAATTCGACATTACCTTGGACCCCAGATTTGGCACACACACGTTTATATAGCATATAGCCGAAACTTAGCCACCCTTAAAGTCCAATTCGGCACCACTTCATCCACTGCTCATCTCTTAATTTTTCTCCATGATATCTCCGTTATCCTTCTCCTAAATTATCTCTACTGATCACTTCTCCTTAAAGTCCCTCTACATGCCACTTCCAGCCTTCTAGAAGCCTAAAATTAAACTCTAAAATAAAGCTAAGCTAGCACTCGAACCTCAGACCTCCCTGCATGCATATATCGCCACCTCTCTACACCTTAGTGGCATTACTTAGCCACTTCACCACAGGCTTCTTTGTGCCATTTTTCACGTATTTTTATTTAAAAGCCAACTACTCACAACCCTGTTTCCTTAATTAATTAAATTAAGAATCCTCCACCACAAAACTCGAACCCAGAGCTTCTCCAACACACCTAGACACTCCAAATTCATTAAACCTTTAAAGTCGTCATGTTATTTGTTATTTTCTTGCTCACTTGAAAATTTTATGAGACCCAAAGCCCAATAGGCCCAATTCTTCTAGGCCCAAATTCGGGGCGTTACAGAAGACCATGTCAACATTTTTCCTGCAACAGTCCCGGCTCAAATTAAATCTTATACCAGATAAATCCCTTTAAAAGCCGAGAAGATAATCACGAGTTGTTAGCCGACCCTAGTCTAATCTATCTATAGAAGGCAATGAAGGCAACCTCACAAAGGGCAAACAAAAAAGTGGAAGAGATGCTTAGGCGTGAATTAGGGTTTGACTGCGCAAAAGAATGGAAGTCGAAGGCAGTAATTCTTAGCCATCAACGGACACTGTGCTGTCGAAATGTAGACTGGGCAAGCGAAAGTTGTTTCCCAAAGTTCTTCTATTATTTCCATTAGAGTTCCTTCGAAATATTGAATTGAAGTAGTTGAACACAATGTGGATAATATTTTGGTTTGGAATTTTATTTCCCAACACATGTGCTAAATCTCATAAGGTTGGATTACTTTTGATGAAACCGTAAACTGTTTTTGCGGATGCAGTATATATCTAATTTACTTTACTATTTCATTTTATTGTTCTTATTTCTTAATTAAAATGCAAATAATCTCTAGACATAGAAGACTATTCGTATACTTATAAACTGATTCTAATTTCGAAAGGGTTGGATTGGTTGGATTAAAATTAAATTAAATGAACAATTATCCGATAGACACTTGTAGTCAACTTTAAACATAAAGTCACGATCATACAAAAGGAACCCATGCAAGATATCTAAAAAGCCTATAGACACAGGCAAGGTAACTTGAGGTTTTGCTCTAGCAAGAGGCAGGCCATTTTAAAACTCTTTTGTGCAATAAAGTAGATACAATTTTGCCAAGCCATTATTTGCAGTAAGGGTCGATTCTGGGTAATCTCGACCTTTCTAATCAACATCACTATATCCTTGTTCTTTATCTTAGTAAATTTGCAACAACATAATTAGTTATTTATTTCTTTGTTTACATTCTATTCGAACAATCACTCTCGTTATTGCCATTACATTTCTACTTTCACTTTTGCCATAGCATTTCCAATTATTCATTAATTCCATCTATTGCATACATCATCATTGCTTTGAATTATCACTACACACTTACCTTAGTTTATCATAGCATCTTATTCAGCAATCTTGCCATAATATTAACCATATTACAATAACTTGACCAATTTTATGCCTCAATCTAATCCTCGTGGGAACGATACTCACTCATCACTTTATTTCTTGAATCGGCGTGTATACTTGCACAAAATCAAACATCATTTTCCACGTGACAAGTTTTTTACGATGCTACGAGGACCGACAATTTGGTGAAATTTGGTTTCGTTATTTTTCTTAGTATTTTTATTTAACTTAGTGTATTTACTTTTTACAAGTTTGCCATCAGTGCATGAGAAAAGGCATTCCTGCTAACACAAAATACCTTTTTGATTTGGAGATTGACAGAACCTTGTGGAGAAAGAGAAAAGGATTGAGAAAAATGGCTAGAAACAGGAATGATCATAGTGAAAATCCACCCATTGGACGTGTGGTGGATGATCAAGATAGGCCAATTAGAGAGCATGTTGTCCCTATGCTAGATGATTTGAATCCAGGGATAGTTAGACCAAATATACAGCTCAGCAATTCTAGTTGAAACCAGTAATGTTCCAGATGTTACAAACCATAAGACAACACTAAAGACCCACGATTACATTTAAGACTCTTTCTGGAAATGTCTGATTCATTCAGATAGAAGGGTGTTCCTGAAGATGCCTAAGACTTAAGCTATTCTCATATTCTTTAAGAGATCGTGCGAGAGCATGGCTAAACGCTTTGCCGTCGGGAACAATGGTATCATGGAATGATCTTTACCAGAGATTCTTGTTACAATATAACCCGTCTACTATGAATGCTAAGTTGAGAAATGACATCACATCTTTTCGGCAATTGAAGGATGAAACGCTATATGAAGCTTGGGAACGATTTAAGAAGTTAATTCAGAAATGTCCTATATATACCATACATAAGATTTAGGCTATAATCATACAGAAAAACTCTGGGGACTTCCAGTGTAATCAATGTAATTTTTTCTCTATTTCCAAGCAGCTGGTATCTCTAACCTTTCATTCTCGTCCAAGGTCGACACTGAAGTGGACACAAGAGGGCTCTTAAGAGGAGATAGATGTTCTGACATAGTAGAAGTCAAATCCGAGTCATTGCGGCAGCGATTGTAGTAATTAATGGTTTGTGTAATATCGACAATAGTTGTCGCTCCAAAAGGAGCATCACGTTTACTACACTGTAATAGCCGCTCCCTGCTTGAGAGTCCTCTTGTGTCCACGATGGTGGTGACCTTCAAATAAGAATAAATGTTAAAGTACCAATTGCCTGAAAATGGAGAAAAAAAGTCACACCGATTATAGCTAGAAGACCTAGAGTTTTTCGATATGAATACGCCCTTCAACTTCTTATAACAACTTGATTTTGGGTCTAGTCAAAACAGTGATTTTGAGACCACAAATCTGACGAAGAAAAATTCATTTTTATTATATTTTTATGGTCTACAATTTTATGGAATGATTTCGTGAAAATTTCATTTGAAAATTTTGACGTTTGGGCACTCAATTTAGTCAAAAGGACTAAATTGCAAAAAGTGCAAAACTTGAATTCTATATGTTAAAGGTGTCCAATTGCTATGAGATTTTAAATTAGAGGTCCTTAGATGGTAATTAGACCATTGGTTAAGTTGGTGGACAAAAATGGACATGGTTAGGTATGTTTCTAAAGTTTTTCATTAATGGCATTTTAGAAATTTGGTAATGAAATGAATTAAAAAGCCAAATTAAAAGCCAATTTTTGTCCTTCTTCCTCATGGCTCAAATTCACAAGGGGAATGCCATAGCTAGAGTTTGGCCACTTCCAAGCTAGATTGTAAATCCGTTCTTGCCCCATTTTTAATGCACTTTACATTTTTGAAGTCGTTGTAACTTGATCTATCTATTTCTACCATCAATTTGGAGAGAAGCCAAGGTCTAGGGTTTTACCCATGTTCAATATATGTGTATTTTGATGTTTGATGGTAGAAAATGCATGTTTGTTGTTTGTTAAACGACTTTTGCTAAGTGGTTTTTGGTAAAAATGCCTAAAAGGACTTGTTTGTAAAAGTTGTAAATGAGTAGTAAAAGTGTGAATATGTAATATCCCGAAATTGGGCCTAGTAGGATTGGGCCGATTGGGCTTTGGGCTTTAGGAAAAATTTGAGTATTATTTTATTATTTGTGTTAGCTCGGGTATGAATTATGTATGTTTAGCATAGTCTTGTGAGGGCTTGATTTTATTAATGAGGCTAGAATAATTCTTAGTATTAAAAATTTAGTGAAGTGGATTAGGTGAACTTGACACTTAAGTTAATTTAAGTGTTAAATTCTAGCACATGAGGAGTTAGTGGCATAGTGGATAAGGAGCTTGAAAGGTTGCTTGAGGGAAGTGGTTCGAATAGCATGGAGAGCATTTTGAAGACTTTATTTTATGCACCTTACATTAAGTGTTGGTCAAACTATACATATGGTAAGTTAGACTTTAGATTTTATGGTAAGTTGAATAATAATTTAGGTAAGCTTGATGTTTGGGAAAGAATCATGTTGATTAAGGATAATGTGAGAACATAAGGCATGATATAAGGTGTGTTGTTTTGGTAAGTTTTGTGTGGATAGCTTTGACTTTGAAGTCCATGAATGTGGACGGTTTCATGGATTAAGGGGGTTGGCTTAAGTTTTGTGAGTGAATAGGAGGAAATAGGGAGAAAATTAGGAGTGTGTTTAATTCAGAATTACTTTGAATTGTTGGCAAAAGTATGGTTGCCAAATTTTGATTTGAGTAGGGGGAAATAGGGTGCCAAAACTTCTTTGTAGTTAGGTGACATTTTCGGCTAGTTTTGTAGGTGTTAGTCTTTGTTTTTGTGTCAAGCCGAAATCTCCCTTTTGCTTTGTCAATTTCTTCCTAATTCTTTTGGTTGAAACAAACCCGTTAACCCAAGTTGAATTAACGATTTACTCACTTGGTCTTTAAGCCAAATTGCATTTGTTTCTTTTCTCTTTTTCTTCTTGGAAACCGAAACCATACTCTCCCATATCTTTCTTTTTCTTTGCCATTTCTTTGCTCAAAACCGAAAGTATCTACATCCTCTCTTTCATCTCTTTCTTTTCTTCTTTCAAACTCTTGAGCCGAAATTCTCTTCACTTTTCTCTGCCGAATTTCTCTCTTCCATTTTACTGCTCTTTTTCTTTCTCTTTTCCACTATTACCGAATCTTTTTCTCTCTTTTGGTGTTATCTTGGCCGAACCCTATAGTCTCTTTCTCTCTTGTCTTTGCTTGTAACTTTAAAAGAAAAACCATAGCCAAATCCTCTATGCATTCAACTCCCTCCATTTTGGTGTGATCTCTCTTCATCATTCAAGTGCCGAAACCTTTCTCTTTGGGGTCTTGGAGCCAATTCTTTGAGGATGCTTTAGGAGTGGTGAGCAACGTGTGGTAGTAAGTATATTTCTTCCTTAGCAATCGGTTTTATTTATTTCTTCATGGGTGTGCCGAAATCAATGGATTAAGTCTTGGTTTTAGGCATGGCCGAATGTTCTTAGTGCCATAAAAAGGTGTTCTTTTGTGTGTAGCTAAAGGAAGGGAACTCAGAGTGTGATTCGGGATTTGGTAGGAGACCAAATCGGCTTTAAGGGAGAAGGAAGAACCAGTTTCGAGATCGTGTTAGATTCGAGTAGTTCGGGATTTCACTAATAGGCAGGTGTGTAGTTAGCCTACCGTTTTCCGGGTATTTGTGTTATATCTGTATGTGTTAAATATATGTGCTAACTAGTGCTATGGAAATTGTGATATGGATACCCTCAAGGGGTATGTCGATAATCCGGTAAGTACCAAATCTGAT
Organism: Gossypium australe; assembly: GCA_005393395.2. Classification (NCBI taxonomy): domain Eukaryota; kingdom Viridiplantae; phylum Streptophyta; class Magnoliopsida; order Malvales; family Malvaceae; genus Gossypium; species Gossypium australe. The sequence goes on along the minus strand of CM016615.1, from coordinate 53,887,476 downwards.
CAAATGTGATTATTATTATGAATATGTGATAATATGCTTGATGAACATGATCATGCATCATTATATTATGTCATTATGGAATGTTACATGTGCATGGGTTGGGATATGATATGAAAGAAGGTACGGGTGTACTTCGAGTACGTGGTTTGATGTTAGCCTTGAGCTACATCGTGGATTGACGTTGACTAAGGTCACGTTGTGGATTAATTGCGATTTAGTTCGCGTGGCTTGATGAGTGGCTGTGTGCCTCATAGTGGTTGATATCGGCTATGTGCCATATCGTGGTTGATGAGTGACTATGTGTCCCATCGTGGTTTTGGTGTTAGCTACGGCTACATCATGGATTGGCGCTGACTGAGGTCGCGTTGTGGATTATTGTGCTTAATTGCACGTGGACGGCATTGATTGCCTTTGGAGTGAAAAGGAGAGGGTGATTTGTTAATCCCCTGGTGTGTGGTAGGCTGGATACGGGGGTGTGTAGAGGATGGACCCTAGGTTGGGGCTGGGTGCACTTTGCATAATTTTATTTGATATGAGTAATTGATGTGAAAATGGGCCAAGCCCAATATGTGAATGTGGATTGGGTTAAGAAATGGGCTAAGCCTAGTATATGAATGTGGATCATTATGGAAATGGGTTAAGCCCGATATGTGGAATTATGCGGTTAATTACCCTGTTACCTGATAAGTGATATGAATATGGGCCAAGCCCAAAATGTGTTATTAAGTGAATATGATATCTTGTTATTGTTATATGGGTTAATATGTGGTTAACATGTGGGTGGAATTCAGTGGAGTAATTATACACAGAGTCTGTGGGACTCACCCAATTTTTCTCAAACCTTTCAGGTGATGCTCGGACCGGGTTGGAGTGGATACGAGGTGGCCCATGCAGAAGATATTTTATTTGTTTCACACATTTTATTTATGAAAGGTTATCTATTGTAATAAGGGCCACTTTAAGTATTTAAGGATTTTTTATTATGTTTTAAGTTGGGTTGTCGATTATATTATTATTATTTGAAAATGTTTTATTTTAAACAACTCAATTTTATTTGGAACTTTAATTACACAATGTCTTAGTAAAGACAACAAATTTTTATGTTTTTAACTCTAAGTCAAAAGTTTTTTTTCAAACGTTTTTTTCAGTGGCATTTCAAATTCGGTCATAGCGTATGGGCCGGATTTGGGGTGTTACAGAATAAATAAAAATTGTGGGCTGTTATGAGCATGATATAGGTTCGGCTAGACTTGGGTGTAATGAAATTGAATGAAAATCATTTTACGAGCCTAGGGACTAAATTGTAAAAATGTCAAACTTTAGGGGCAAAAATGTAATTTTTGCCATAATGTGATTTTGGGCTTATTTGATTAGTATAATGATTAAATAAATTAAATGTGATGTTATAGATCAAGAAAAAAAATTTAGAGTTAGAATGGGGGGAAAATAAGTATTTGATGATTCAGTCTTTTTCACCATTTTTATGCCGAGGTAAGTTCGTATATTTAATAAGCATTGAATTATATGTGTATAAATTCTTGATTGATATAATTGTGGTAAACGTTATAATATGGAAATGAAATGTGAAAGCTATTGAGTACGATACTACAGAAATGACCGACAGAGATTCGATACAACGAAAGTCCCAGTTGAACATTAGGAATAGATAGGATACAAATGTCATGACATTAGGGTTACTGTGATTACATGTAAGACCATATCTGGGATATGGCATCGATATGAGACTTCGTGTAAGACCATAGCTGGGCTATTGGCATCGATACGAGATTACATGTAAGACCTATTTTGGGATATGGCATTGGTATGGGACTGTGTGTACGAGATTCCCGAGTATCCTTTAGTATACCAAACGGTTCAACGGGAAATTCAACGAGTATGTTAAAGAAGAGAAAGAGTATGTAAGTAATTATAAATTAGTACAGGTATGTACGTAAAGTTTATAAGCATTGACTTCATGAAATTGAGAGTTCATGATTGCTACAAGGATGTTTTGGTGAAAACCTTGTGATTATTGGTCAATACTTGTAATGTATGAAATACATGGTAAATTCGGTTGACGATTATGTGTTTGGCTTTCGGGCTAAATTGAGTTATGATATAGCATGATTTATTCACACAAATTGTATTTTATCGGATATGAGAAAAAGGGAAGATTGGCATAATTGCCTATTAAAAAGGTTATGAAAGTATAGAAAGATAAGAGATTAGGAAATTTAAAGATGTTGAAGTATATGCTTGAAATGTATATACTCATAATTAATGTGCATGTTTACTATGAGGATTGAAATGATTTGTTAAGTGCGGCAATATGTTACAAATGAGAGATTATGGTTGTTAGGCTAACGCCAAGATATGTTAAATTATACTTATAAGTTGATCGAGTAAACATTACGACTGAATAAAAATTATAACTATGAGATTTATAGTAATTAGTATTATCTTCTGTTTAAACTGTTGAACTTGATAAAAGATTTGTAAAAGTTGCTTATTATTTTCGTACGGACTTACTAAGCTATATATAGCTTACCCCTTCCTTTTTCAATGTCTTATAGGGTTATTGAGCTAGCTCGGGTTGGAAATCGCAGGAGATCCTATCACAGTATCAAGCTGTCATTTTGGGTATTGATGAATCCAAGTATTTTGAGTTTATAGCATGTATAGGGATTTGGTCTTTGGGTTATATGTGTTATTATTAATTTGGCCATGTGTGTTGGCTTAAAATGGTTTATGGTTCATTTTCGTATATAGCCATGGAAGTTGGCTAATATTAGTTATGAGTGTATTTATATACTAATGTCATTTGTGAATGTGGAATCTTGCATGAATTGGTGTGGAAAGGTTGATGTTCTAAGCATGAAAATAATGTCATGAGGATGACATGTTATTGTCCTGGTTGTGGTTGTTTAGTTGCTCTTATATGCTTGAATTTGTGCCAAGTGATGTTGTCTTTATGTGTGCAAGTAAGGGCTGCAAAATGGCTTGGTAAATAGCCTTGTTTTTGTCCACACGGGTAGACACACCGGCATGTGTCTAGGCCGTGTGTGACACATGGTCTGCCCCACGGGCATGTGTCCTGGTCGTGTGTCCCTTATACCCTAATTTTGAAAAACAGAATGTCAAAAATTGAGCACACGGGCAGAGACGCAGGCGTGTGTCTCAGCCATGTGTGCTACATGGCCTAGCACACGGGTGTGTGGCACGGCCGTGTGGCATAAGTCAGAGAGCAACCTTATTTGAACAAGGTCTGAAGCACGGGCGTGTCCCAGGGTCACACGGGCGTGTGAGCCCTGCTGTTAGCAAAAAATTTCTAAGTTTTGTAAAATTTTCTTAAGTTCTCAGTTTGGTCCCGAACCACCTCGAAAGCATGTTTTGGGCCTCATAGGCTCGTATAAGGGACTTTATGATCGATTATGAATGGTTTTAATTTGGACACAAACTTATGAATCGAGATTATGTGAATGCTTGTGTTATAAGTCCGATAATACCCCGAGCCCTGTTCTGACATTGAATACGGGTAAGGGGTGTTACATTTAGTGGTATCAGAGCTGTGGTTTAGTCAATTCTCGGACTAACGTAGCGTATGTGAGTCTAGCTATACATGCCATATTACTACTTGTGATAGTGTGATATCTCCCGACTCTGATGAAATTGTTTTGTTGAGGCAGAGATGCTTTCCAACCGAGCTATTTTTGAAAACGCTGAAAGTGATACTAAGATATTTAAAAATATTTTTGTGATGAGTCGAAACTTGGAAAGGTATGAATAAGAGTTCATGATATGTATGTGATGATGTACGAAATGAAATAACCATAATTTGAAAAATATGGATAAAATGTCATTGTTCCAGTTGAACGTTGTGTGTCGATGGATTATGGTGATTTTATGAAATGGATAAAATGTTTTAAATGTTGCAAAAGGGATTTAGCCCGGAAGCGTAATCCTAAATTAAGCCCTCTCAAGCATATGTTATGAAATGGATTTAGCCCGGACGGGTAATCCAAAGTAAGCCCTTTAGAGCATACATTACTGAAAGGATTTAGCCTGGACTGGCAATCCTGTTATATCATATGTGGCTCGAGAGCGTGCTCTATGAATATATGCAAAAAGGACACTTTTGAATATGAAGTTACGACTTGTTGACATGCATACCTTGAGTATACTATCCGAGTATCCACCGAAATTACAATAGTTCAATGGGAATTATTCTTGAAATATGGAAAGGTGAAATGAAATGAAAGTTTATATTGTGATAAGCTTGTCTATGTTTATTTGGTATTCATATGATGTTATATGCCTAATTTGTTGATTAAGTGAATGTGTTAAGTAAACTTACTCAAATTTATGGAATGTATGTTTAAGTACACTTGTTTGAATAAGATAATCAGAAAGTTCGTGTGACATAAATATGTATGTTAAATTAGTTTAAAGTGAATTATATGATTGTAACAGCCCAATTTTGGAGCTAGTCAGAATAGTGGTTTCAAAACCACTAATTCAAGATCGTAGAAATTATTTTTTAATATTATTTTATGAGTTATGGCTTGATTATATGAATGCATGAAAATTTTGGTGCATTAATTTTAGTGATTGTATGCCAAATTGTGAAAAAAGACTAAATCACATAAAGTGTGAAAGTTCTATTTTACAAGTTAGAGGTGTTAAATAGCTATAGGACCTTAAATTGGAGGTTCTTAATGTGCAATTAGGTCTTCCTAAGGGTGATGGTCGGCCAAGGGGACAAGAGATTAAAATTTGGTCAATGATTGGTGACATTAGGTGACTAAATGAATAAAATAAGATAAAATAAAGAAAAGGTTATCATCTTTTTCATTTTTGTTCTTCTTCCACTGATTTTTCACTCAATCATAAGGGTTTGGGAGCTTGAAATTTCAGCAACTTATTCTCCTTGCAAGTAAGTGATTTTAGTGGTCTTTCTTGATAATATTTGAACTTTTGGAACCCCTAAAGCTTAAGCTAGCTAAAGAGGGGACTAATTTGCAGAATGGTTGAAAGTCTAGGGATTTTCCATGTGAACATTTGTGTTGATTGCTGAAATTTTATGGAAGAAAATGTGTCTTGGTTGATAAATAAACAGCTTTTGTGAAAGGTGTTTCCATGAAAACACCTAAAAGTACCTTTTTGTAAAGGTTGTAAAATGGGTAGTAAATGCATGAAATAATTGAAATGGTGAGTTGCTATAAGAGAGAAAATGAATCAGATAGGCTTGGATATGTGAAAAATGAACACATTTAATTTTACGAGCCTAGGGGAAAAATCATAATTTTACCAAAGTATAAGGGCAAAACGGTCATTTTTGCCAAAGTAGAAATTTTGAAATGTCTTCATTTATGCAGTGATTAAATGAGTAAATTTTATTATTATAGATCAAGAAGAACGTGGAATTGACCTTGACCGAGGAAAAGGCAAGGTTACGGACTAAATTGCAAACTGACATATTTTGTATCGAGGTAAGTTTATGTGTAAACGATACATCCTTAGTATGTATATTTTACCTATTAATGCATTATGTGAAATGGGAATGAATATGGTTGTTATCCAATAAATGTTAGGAAGTGAGGAAATTCTCAGAGGAACCTTCGGAATAGGAAAATTATACGGTTAAAATTCATGAATAAATAATCTTGGTAGGCTCTGTGCGGTACCACCGTAATTATCATTATTGGTGGGCTGTGTGCAATACCACCCTATTATTGATTAATGGTGGGCTATGTGTGATACCTCCGGGTATCTTGTATTATTTCGAAGGGTTCATCGAGAAACTTGTCTAAGTGAAATTACATGTGGCTTTGTGGTGATAAGTGCAGGGTATAAGTGCAAGTAAATATGAGCAATGTTTATGATATGTGTTTGGGATGTGGTAAGGTTTGAAATGAGTAAGCATGATTAAGAGGATACGTATTGCTTTTACATAGTATGTAATGTTTTTGATTGAATAGTATGTGGTATGCTGCTTATTGTTTACATATAGACTTACTAAGCTTAAAGCTTACTCCCTTCTCTTTTCCCTTGTTTTATAATGTCGAAGAGCCAGCTCGGGATACGAAGATAATCAGAAGATCACCCACACTATCAGCACATCTTGGTATAGTTAGATTTAACATTTTGAGTATGGCATGTATAGGGACTAGACTTAGTTGAATGTCATATTGTTTTGGCCAAATGTGTTGGCTCATTCAAAGATGAATTCTTTTGTATAAGGCTATATGGCTCTTTCTTATTAATCTATGAAATGATGAGGTTATTCATGAATGTGCAAGTTGTATGGTTGTTTAATTGGGGTATTTATGCATGAATAAATTGGTTACTTATTGTGGGTTATGATGGTGTAAATAGGGGTGGCAATAAGGACTTGGTAAATAACCTTGTTCTTGTCCACACAGGTAGGCACACAGGTGTGCACGGCCAGCCCCATGGGCGTGTGATTAGGCCGTGTGTCCCCCTGCATGCTAAGTTGGCAAGTCAGTATGCTCAGTAGTAACCACACGAGTAGAGACACGACCGTTGTCTCAACCGTGTGGAGGACACGGCCTTATGACATGGGCATGTGCCTAGGCCGTGTGAATTCTGCACTTGAATTAGCAATTTAATTCGCCACCCGATCGAAGGACACGGGTGTGTGCCTTGGCCGTGTAACATTTATGGGGTGATGACGTCAGAAATAGAATGTCAAGGTTTTTGCACACGGGCTAAGACACGGGCATGTTATGGTCTTGTGAGGGACACGGGCCATGGACATGGGCGTGTTTCAGGCCGTGTGAAAATCTGTGTAGGTTAAAAATGAGAAATAAATCCACACAGGTGTGGAACACGGGCATATGATAAGCCACACGGGCGTGTCCCTTTCTCCACACGGGCCTGTAGAATTTTTGATGAAAATTTTCTAAGTCTTTCTAAATATCTTTTAAAGAGTTCGATTTGATCCCGAATCATTTTAAGATGTGTTTTGGGCCTCGTAAGCCCATATTAAGGATGTTGTGACGAAGTTTAAAAAGTTTTGAATTTTGGGCGAAATTTTATGACCCGTAAATGTATGTTAGTATGTGATTGAGTTAGGTAATGCCTCGTACCATGTTCCAGCGTTAAACTCCGGTAAGGGGTGTTAAATTTAGTGGTATCAAAGCTATGTTTTAGTCGATTCTCAGACTACCGTAGCGTGTGTGAGAGTCTCGCTATACATGCCATAAAAATATATTGATAGTGTAGTGACTCCTGACAATTTTAAATTGTGTTTTCATATAGTAAATGGATCCCGGCCGAGCTGCTGCTGATGATGCTGCTAGTAATGCGTCGGCTCCTACGCAAGGGACTGCGCTAGTAGAAAGTAGATCCGAGACTTTGGGTCAAAAAGAAGAGGCTTGGGAAGCCTTTCTCCACATGATGAGTAATTGTTACACTGAGTTTGTACGAGCAAACCCTAATGCTCAACCTCCTCCACCCCTTCATATACCTCAACCAGTCTCCGTAACTTCTCAAGGTATAGATTTAGTAAGAATGACCAAACCCCCGGTCGATAAGATTCGAAAACAAGGGGCCGAGGAATTTAGAGCCAACATAGATGATGACCTTGAGAAAGCAGAGTTTTGCCTTGAAAATTCTATGAGGGTGTTTGATGAACTTTCTTTCACACTCGAGGAAAGCTTAAAATGTGTTGTGCTATTACTGAGGGACTCAGCATACCGCTGGTGGAAAACACTAACATCTATAGTTCCAAGCGAGAGAGTAACATGGGACTTCTTAGAAGAGTTTTGGAAGAAGTACATAAGTCAGCGATTCATTGATCAGAAACGGAAAGAGTTTCTTGAATTGAAGCAAGGCAAAATGACTGTGGCAGAGTATGAACGTGAATTCGTCAGACTCAGTAAGTATGCGCAAGAGTGTGTGTCCACAGAAGCTATTATGTGCAAGAGGTTCGAAGATGGACTTAATGAGGATATTAGATTACTAGTTGGGATCTTGGAGTTGAAGGAATTCGTAGTATTGGTCGATAGAGCTTGCAAGGCTAAAGAGTTGAATAAGGAAACGAGAAAAGCTATGATTGAGGCCCGAGATGAAAGGAAAAGGCCGATGAGTAAGTCGTTCCAAACCCAATCAAAGAGGTCCAAAGAAATTAACCCTCAGACGACTGCTTCAGCTGGGTATTCACACCGAGATCATGGTAACACATATTCAGGCTCGAGAGTTCAAGCCACCTCGATGGAAAGCGTGAGCAATTCGAAGCCAAATAAACCAGAGTGTCCAAATTGTGGTAGAAAACATACTGGGGAGTGTTGGGGAAACAATAGAACTTGGTACAAGTGTGGTTCACCAGACCACTTCATTCGAAACTGTCCTGAGAAGGATGAGAATGATAGAAAACAAGAAGTAAGAGTGAGCAATGTACCTTCGAGGGGTAGACCACAGAGGAACCTAGGGAGTGGGACTAGTAGTTGAAGTGCGCCTAGAGATTCTGCTGTGAGATTAGAGGGTAGAGCACCTGCAAGTACTTATGTCATTTGCACTCGCGAAGAGGTATCATCTCCAGATGTAATTATGGGTACTTTCTCTCTTCATGATATTTCTGTTGTTGCTTTGATTGACCCGAGGTCTACCCACTCCTATATTTGTATGAAATTGGTGTCTAACATGAGTATGCTTGTTGACTCTACAGAATTTTTGATAAAAGTGTCAAACCCATTAGGCAAGCATGTGCTAGTTGACAAAGTGTGTAGAAATTGTCCCTTGACAATTAGAGGTCATTGTTTTCCAGGTAATCTCATGTTGTTGACGTTTGATGAATTTGACTTAATTCTTGGTATGGATTGGTTGACTGCTCATAATGTTTTAGTAAATTGTGGTAGTAAGTTTATTGAACTGAGATGTGTAAATGGAGATATCCTCCATCTTGAGTATGATTCCGGCTTCTTGAAATGGATCAACTGGCTATCTTTGAGTAATCTCCACAAATCTGCCTTCTTTGGCCTAGCTGGACGCCCCCTGACTAAAGCCGTGGGTTCCCCCCTTTTCTGGTCATACTTAGGGTCTTTATATAGGCTTTTGAATATGTTTCTTTGCCCCTAAGTATCCAAATCCGAGTGAAACTCTTCTTTCCCGCGACAGGGACACGCCCATTGTAACATCCCTAACCCGTATCCGTCACCGAATTTGGGTTAAGAAGCATTACTAAATTAACCCAACCCCGAAAAGGGCTCCAAATCACACCTACCAGTCTTTGTTTGATTATACCAAAAGTAATTTACCTATTTAATTAACTACATCATTTGTAAACAGAATCAATTTATCAATGCATTCAAACGTGCAACATTTGTACATATATGTTTCACTTCCATTTACAAACTTTTCCTATTTACTTACAAGTGATATTTATAATCAAAACAATGAATTCATTTCAACATTACTCAAGCTATAATCGGCATTATCACTTGTATATGTGGTTACTCAAACGTTTATGCCATCTCGTTATATTGAATACTCCTTTAACAACCAAAACCGAACCTATAATGATATTAGCATGCAAGTATAAAATATATATATATATTTCCAATTGTATCTAGTCAATTCGCTACTCTTATAACAGCATACCAAAATTTCTATTTCCATTCAAAATTTTATAGACACTTATACCGTATCGTAATACCAAGTGATATTGCGTATCATTCATCGAGTCATATAACTTATACTAAGATTCAACCTTGTCATAATTCATATGAGTTTCATAGGACCTAATTTAGTCATCTTTACAAGATTTCTATAAACATTACAACCCAAAAGAAACTATAAAGTGTCTAAGCTTATACATGCCATAATTTCAAAGGTTAAAGGCGAATAATATTAATACCAAAAGTAGGTGATAATGTGCCTGACTTCGACAAGGATCCCCGAGTGCGAGCTTGTTCCAAAGATCTATACTCAATCAAACAAAATACAAATGGTAAGCTATTTAAAGCCTAGTAAGTCATAAGCAAAAAGAAGTATATAATTAACCGAGCAATTTTAATAGTTTCTAAATGACTCAACTTCTATCTTTGATAACATGCAAGATCAAAAACACACATTATGCCATCATTAACTAACATTGTACTTACTTACCATTCGAACAAACCGAATGTCTACATGATACATAACCAAACCAAGATGACTCATCCAATACAAAACATCCGTACCTGTATTACCATTCCCGTAACGTATCACTCACACAGAGCCGTTACTACACTTTCATACACATAGTGCTAATCTTCCGTAATGTATCACTCACTTAGAGCCATTACTACACTTTCGCACACATAGTGCCAATCCTCCGTAACGTATTGCTCACTTAGAGCCGTTACTTAACCATTTCGCACACACAGTGCCAATTTGTAACCCCACTTAATTATAACATATGACTTCACATCTATCACATTTAACATACATAATTATACATATTCAACCCAAAAATATTTGTTCAATCCAAATATATTCATCGTTCATACCTATGGCTACATATCTTTAACCTACCCCAACCATCCAAGACATTCCAATATATATATATATATATATTTGGCAGTCACATTGAATATCAACCTATCCTATTCGGCATTTTCAAAGATATATATATATATATATAAATGTATGTCATGAACTCATATCCGTATAGTTATCATGTATGTTTGAATCCACATTAACTTAACTATCATGTATGAAATACCATATTGCCATATTCGGCCACATTGAAAAATGAAGGCATTTATGTCACTTAAATAAGTATATATATTTATATAAAGATCATTCACATTAGTCCAATTGCTTAAGGACTTACCTTGGAAGTCGATAGATTTGAATTTTTAGGCTATTCGATTACTTTAGCTTTTCCTCGGTCTAGCTCCTTCTCTTTTTGTTCACGATCTAAGAAATGTCGAATAAAGTTTGTTCAATACATTTCCAATTAATCTAATTCAACCTCAAGATTATATGATTATTACTAATTTACTCCTATAATTTCACAACCTATTCAATTAAGTCCCAAGCATACAATTCACAAACAAATATACTTGATTAAATTTTAATTTCCCCATGGCCGAATGCCATTTATCTCTATAAGAATCCATACAACTCAATTTTTTGTACCATTCAACCTTTCATTAATTCAAATAGGTTAATCCCATCCATATTTACATAATTTGTATAATTACAATTTACCTCCTTAATTTCAGTTTCCTTGAAATTTAGTCCCTAAACAAAAATCACAAAAATTTTATGAAATCAGGACTAACCCTCTTAAGAGCCGAATCTTATTCCTTCATTCACAAGTTCATAAAAACTATTTGTTCATACTATTATGCTCTCAACCATTTATTTCTAAAAGTTCAAATCTTTATACAAACCTTTCATCTAAAATGTCATATTCAAACATGTAAATGTCCTAAATATGGTCAATGTTCTTTCATCAACATGACAAAAATCATAATGCTCATCCATGGCCGAACCTAGAATAAGCTTCAAACTCCAAAATTTTTACATCTATTTGATAGCATTCAAGATTACCAACCTAACTATGCAAGAATTTATCAAATTTGAGCTTGATATCTTACCTTAGGAGCACATGCAATGTCTGGCCATGGAAGTCTTAAAATTCCTCTTCTTCTTCCCTTTGTTTTCGTGAAAATTGGTGAGGAAGATGAAACAGAGATAATAAAAAAATGTATTTCTTATTCTTTATTATTCTTTATCCACTTTCATAACATAAAATATTAAATTAAAAATTCCCATTAACAAAAATCAATTATTTTATAAATATTTCCTCATCATTTTTGTCCATTACTTAAGTTTTTGGGTTATTTGACATGCAAACCCCCTTCTTTTGATACTACACTTAAATTAAACCTTTCAATCTATTTAATGTTACTTATATACTTTACCTATTAGATCCTTTCTCTTAATTCAAACATATTAAACAATCAAATTCATACAATTCAACACACATAGCACATCAAATATATAAATATTATGAGATTTTTGACTCAGATTCGTGGTCCCAAAACCACCGTTTCGGTTAGGGTCGTATTTGGGCTGTTACACCCATGGCACACGCCCGTGTAAGTCATGGCCAGGCCGTGTTCGAGACTGTTGAATGAGCACGGTCGTGCGATCTTGGGCCCAGGCTGTGTGGATTTCGTGATATGGCCCATTTACTCCGTTTGGGGCCCATTTTCCGTTCTTTTCATCCTCTGGTGCTCTCCTGGGTATGAAACATGAAAACAAAGGATTAAGAGCACCAAATTACACAATTCAAGGCTTAAATCATCCAAAAGCATGCTAAATGTGGGATTAAAATATGTTACTTTTATGGTTTATCAAATACCCCCACACTTAAGCTTTTATTTGTCCTCAAGCAAAATTCTCAACTCACAATTAAAACGAACTTCCCTGATTCATAATATTCATCAATAATGTTTCATCATAATTCATAGATAATTTGTACATGGATAATTCAACTCAAAGGGTCCTAAAGATCCAAACAATCAAAGTCATAGTTTTTATAGTATGAAAACATAGGTGTTTCCCCTTACCTAAATAATTACCTCTAATTCGAAATCGACAAGAGTTGACATCCTCACTAAAGATTCACTCAAACCACTCGAAGTGTTTAAGGTTCAGAATTAAGCACTCAAAAGTCGAACATGAAAAGTTAATCCCATAGGCTTGCATGAAAATCAAATCTCCACCATTATAATATGAGATGATACACAAATCAAAAGGTCTTTACAGAGTTGTAACGGGGCTTAGGTTAAAGGTGTGGATAAAGGCTGAATTAAAGAGTTAGAATCAAGATTGACCTGACAAATTACCTAACTAGAAATAATGAACTGAATAAAAGTAATTACATCAATTGGAAAGTAGTCATACTAATAATAATACCCTAATACGAGCTTTCTTCTTCAATAATTGGCATTAGAACATATAAGCTCATTCAATCACACAACTAATAATGAATATAATTTGATTTTTTAAAAAAACAAGTCAAATGTGTAATCAAGGATAAAGTCAACTACTTGAAATAAAGATCATAGTCAGGCAACTGATCAGATCAAATCTCGACATAAGTGTAGTCAAAAGGAATGGTGATAACAAATACAAAGGGTTTTGGGTTAATATTAGTGGGTGAGTCAATAAAAAGGGTTGTTAGGATTAAACGGGGTTCACTAAGGTTTAATTATGAAGGTAGGCTTTTAGTGGAGTGAGTGGGTTAAAACTTAGGTGCCTTTATCATCTCTGTATATCAAATCAAAGGTGTGGTCTCGACATGTATAATCGATGCAAGTTATAGAATAACAAATTAATGTTGACACACTTATAATCAATAAAGTGAGCACGAAAAAGAATGTATGCTCTAAAAGGCTCAAAAGCTCACAAAAATTATGGATATTTGATATCAACTTTGTAAATTTCAAACTTCAAAGTAACATTCAAATTTAGGTAGACAACCTAACAAATTTTAATTTTTGAAAAATAGACTTATCATTCTTGATTCTCTAGGATTCTTCAAATTTAATCATCAATGCACAATTATCAATGACTTAATCTAAAACATATCAATAAAAATCATAAATCAAAGGAAATTTCATTCTAATCATAATATGAAAAACTTACTTCAAGACAAGATATCATTCAGGGATTTGAGAATAATGAAGAAAGTTAGGCACTTTCTCGAAATAAATATTCACCCTCACACTTAAGATGTACATTGCCCTCAATGTACAAAGATGTATATGCATTTTAAGAGAGAGAGGGAGGTGAGACTTCCTGAATTTGGATGGTTTCCTGGAGTTGGAAGTCGATAGGGTTGGTGGCTGCTGCCGAGCTCTGCGCTAGATGAAAAAATTGGGGAGCTCGTAGAGAATTAGCCAGGAATTATTAAGACACATTTAAAATAAACTAAATATATAATTAAAGACAAGAAAGATAAAAAGAAAGAAAATAGAAGTGTAAATAAAATTGAAATTAAATATTAATGGACCAAATAGTCCTTATTGTTGAATGGTTCGTGAGGTGGGTGTGACCTCTAAGGCTGCAGAGGTGCTGGCGGTGGTGGAAGTGGCGTGATTCCCAAGCAGCCTTTAGAACCTGAAACTAAGAAACTAAAATAAAATAAACTAAGTTAAGCATAAGATAGTCAAAGAGAAGGAAAATAAAGGAGAGGAGTAACGAATAGGAAGAATTAAATGGTCTCAAAGACCCTTCGCTTGTTGTTTGGATGAAGCGGCTGGCATGAACTTATGTAGATCGGTCTCCCGCGGGGAGACTGTGCTTGGCTCCTTCCGCTTCTTCGACATGGATATGGTGGATGTCAAGGGTTGGAAAAATAGGAATGAAGGAAGATGAAAGGGTGAAACAAAAGAGGTGTTAGTGTAAAGAGGTTTGGGAGTAAATTGGGAGTGAATGGGGTGGTGGTTTAAATAAAGTTTAAAGCCTGACACGTCCCCACGCCCGTGTACCTTGAGCGTGTCGAGTGACACGGCCGTGTCGTATGACCATGTTTATGCTTCGTTCGTTTCTCCCACGCCCGTGGTTAGGGTCCCACGCCCTTATGTGATCTAACAGTGTTGTCCACGGCCAATTCGCACGGCCGTGAGGTTTTTTCGGTGCCCGTGGTATGGTGGTTGGAGTCCGTGACTCGAAGATTTTATTTGTTCTGACTCGTACCGTCTCTGCCATTTAGTATAGAGATTCAGGAGGTCCACACGGCCACTGCCACGGCTGTGTACAAGGCCGTGTGGCCTGGAAATCTTCACCTTTTGTTAGTTTAAAGTTAGGTAATAAAAAGAGAAAGAATAAAATAACATAAAATAAAATGGAGAGGTTAATGGGGTTAGTACACAGGTTGCCTCTCGAGAAGCGCTCGTTTACAGTCTTAAGCTAGACTATCCTCTCATGTGTATATTCATGGTGGTTTAAGGAGTTAAAAGTCCTTCCTCGTGCTAGCAGTTTCATTATCATGATAGAGTTTAAGACGGGTGGCATTTATTTTCAAAGTGTCAAAAATAGGGTTACTTACCTCGACTGTTCCGTCTGGGAAGACATCGATTACCTTGAAAGGGATTTTCTTGCTGGTAGTAGGATCAGGAGGGGACACTCGTGGATCTGCTTTATCTAACAATACCTAATCTCCAATTTTAAACTTGTTTGCCTCGTAGGGTGGCCTTGGTTCTTCCTCGTGTATCCCTAGTTCTTCTTTAAGATGCGTCTTCCCTTCTTTTAGTTCATCGATCTGAATCTTTTGTTCCTCATGAGTTATTTCTTTGTTGGTACAGAGTCTAGGATCGGATTCAGTTGTGTTCTTTTGTGGTGTTTCCTGAAAAGAAAGGTTAACCGAATGGTTATCAATAGAATTTACTTTCTCACCTTGGTTGTTCGATGTTCTAGCTGAATCGAGGGCTTGAAGAGTGGCTGTCTCCTCACCTAAACAAAGTATGAGTTCACCTACATCAACATCGATTTTAGTTCTGGCAGTCGCTAAAAAGGGCCTTCCTAGAATTAGGGGGATTGTGTTGTCCTCATCCATGTCTAAAACGACAAAGTCTACTGGGAATACGAATTTATCAATTTTCACGAGTACATCTTCGATTATACCCCTATGAATTCTAATAGTTTTATCAGCTAATTGAATGTTCATCCTAGTTTGTTTGGGTTTCACTAGACCTAGTTGTTTAAACAATTTATAAGGCATGACATTTATGCTTGCCCCTAAATCAGCTAATGCATTATCAATAGATAAACTACCAATTAAGCATGGTATTGTAAAACTCCCTGGATCTTTTAATTTCGGTAGTAGTTTATTTTGCAACATTGCTGAGCATATTGCATTCAGCTGCACATGTGATTCATCGTCTATCTTCCGCTTATTTGTCAATAGCTTCTTTAAAAATTTCCTGGAATCTAGCATCTGCGAAAGAGCTTCAAGAAACGGTAAGTTAATATCTAATTTCTTTAAAAGTTTAAGAAACTTACCGAACTGTTCCTCTGTGTCGTCTTTCGCTATCGCTTCTGGATATGTTATGCATGGTTTGTACTCTTTGATTATCAGTTTCGGCTTGTTATTGACCTCAACCATATTTTCTTATAACGCATTCTTTTGCTTTGGATTAAGCTCGTCTAACCCTTCGTTATCTTGAGCTATTATGGCTTGAATTTGCTCCCTTGGGTTAGTTTCGGTGTTGCTCGGTAGTCTTCCTTGTGGTCTCTCAGAGATCTGCTTAGCAAGTTGCCCGATTTGACCCTTGAACTCTTGTGTCATTGCCTCAAGTTTTGTCTCTATCTTTAGGAAACATGTTTCTGTATTTTGGGACCGTATTTCTGAGGCTGCTATGAAATTTGTCAGCATCTCTTCAAGGTTCGACTTCTTTTCCTGTGGGTAGGGCTGTTGTTGGAAGTTTTGAAATGATTGTTGCCTTTGATTTCTTTGACCGCCCCATGAAAAATTGGGGTGGTTCTTCCAACCTGGATTATAAGTATTACTATAAGGGTTATTGTTAGATCGGAAATTGTTACCCATATAGTTCATCTGTTCGCTTTCCATGCCCTGTCAGTAGGGTGGGTACTCAGGATTGTCACTCCTTCACTTGTGTTGCACTACATAACTGGATATGCCTACGAAGAACCATATAAACCATCAAATTTTTTATGTAACAACTCTACCTGATTTGATAGCGCGGTCACTGCATCGATGTTGAAAACTCTGGCTGCTTTGGCTGGCCTTGTCCTTGTAACTTGCCACTGATAGTTATTCAGTGACATCTCCTCTATAAACTCGTAGGCTACTTTAGGAGTTTTGTTATTCAGAGATCCGCCGGCAGCTGAATCGATTAGTTGCCTTGTTGAAGGGTTCACCCCGTTGTAAAAAGTTTGGACCTGTAGCCACAAAGGTAATCCGTGGTGCGGGCACCTCCTCAAAAAATCTTTGTATCTCTCCCATGCATCGTAAAGTGTCTCTAAATCCATCTGCACAAAAGAAGATATATCATTCCTTAACTTGGCCGTTTTGGCCGGTGGAAAATATTTTAATAAAAATTTTTCGGTCATTTGATTCCATGTAGTGATTGACCCTCGTAGAAGAGAATGCAACCACTGTTTGGCTTTATTCCTCAGAGAAAAGGGAAATAACTGAAGATAGATGGCATCATCAGAAACGCCATTTATCTTGAAGGTATCACAAAATTCTAAAAAAAATTGCTAAGTGTGTGTTAGGAT
The DNA here is from genome assembly GCA_005393395.2 of Gossypium australe. Taxonomy (NCBI): domain Eukaryota; kingdom Viridiplantae; phylum Streptophyta; class Magnoliopsida; order Malvales; family Malvaceae; genus Gossypium; species Gossypium australe. The sequence goes on along the minus strand of CM016615.1, from coordinate 53,870,211 downwards.
CCTCATCCTGCAAACCATCAAACTGAACAAACTGTTGTATCATCTGTATAGTGTTAGGTTTCAGTTCAAAATTATTTGCAGCAATAGTAGGCCTAACAATACTAGACTCAGTTCCTGTTAAACTAGGTTTAGCATAATCATACATAGTACGTGGAGCATGATGTTCGGCCATCTCTGGAGGTGGCAGATTATTCTCTGCCATCTCTTTTGTAGTATTAATTTCGGCTTCTTGCTCTTCTTCTATGTAGTTTAAGCTTCGCCTTATTTTTCTTCGATTTCTGCGAACGGTACCTTCAATATCACTATCGTAAAGTAGGGATCCTTTCGGTTTCCTTCTAGTCATAAACTAGAGGTACCTGAAAGGAACAAAAGAAAGAAAATTAGCAAAGTTAAACATAAAAGTAAATTGCAAAAAAAAAAATGGCTAAAGTAATAAAAATTGAGCTTTCTTAATATTTTAGTTCCCCGGTAACGGTGCCAAAAACTTGATCGTTGTTTTTTGCGATGTCAAAGTCTTAAAATTCATATAAAGAATGATCAAACCTGGAAACTAACAGAATGATCAAACCTGGAAACTAACTATGACAACGATGTGAGGCAAGCGTACCTATCGAACAGTAGTATAGTTTAGGCAAGACCAGAATGTCGGACCCAAAGGAACCAAAAGTACTAATACTAACTCTCTTTTTATTATTTAGCCTAAGAATTAAAGTGATTATTATTTAATCTAAAATTAACTAACTACTAAACTAAAGACTCTAAGACAAAGACGAATGAAATTGGGAAAAATACTTTGAGAAAAAACCAATTGATTAAGACGACACCCAAGGAAGAATCCACCTAGACTTCACTTGTTATCTAACTCTGAACCAGACGATTTATTCATTTGACTTGATCCATAAGATTCCCTAAGTTATGTTAATTCCTCTCTCGAGGCAACTAACGTCTAACCCTAGGTTGATTAATTGAAATCTCTTTCTAATTAAAACCCCTAGAATTGTATTAACTCGATCTATGGACTCCCATATTAGGTTTCACCCTAATCCGGCAAAATCTCGTCACCCTATCTCTAGGCGTGCGATCAACTCCGCTTAATTATGCTAGATCTACTCTTAGGAAGGGACTTTTGCTCCTCCACCTAAGCACATCATACTTGAATTAATATCCCGGAAATATCAACACAAGAATTAAGAACACATAATTAAGAACAAGTCAAATATTTATCACATAGTACAGCAAACGATAACAAGATTCATCTTAGGTTTCATCTCCCTCAGGTATCTGAGGGTTCAGTTCATAACAATAAAAGAAAACATCTCAAAAGAAAAGATAAAACAAAACATAAGAAATCCCTAAAACCCCTTGAAGGAATTGAAGGAGAGATCCTTCATCTTGAGTATGATTCTGGCTTCTTGAGATGGAACAACTGGCTATCTTTGAGTAATCTCCACAAATCTGCCTTTTTTGGCCTAGCTGGACGCCCCCTGACTAAAGCCGTGGGTTCCCCCCTTTTTTGGTGATACTTAGGGTGTTTATATAGGCTTTTGAATATGTTTCTTTGCCCCTAAATATCAAAATCTGTGTGAAACTCTTCTTTCCCGCGATAGGGACACGCCCATGGCACACGCCCGTGTAAGTCGTGGCCAGGCCGTGTTCGAGACTGTTGAATGAGGCACGGTCGTGCGGTCTTGGGCCCAGGCCGTGTGGATTTCGTGATATGGCCCATTTACTCCGTTTTGGGCCCGTTTTCCATTCTTTTCATCCTCTGGTGCTCTCCTGGGTATGAAACATGAAAACAAAGGATTAAGAGCACCAAATTACACAATTCAAGGCTTAAATCATCCAAAAGCATGCTAAATGTGGGATTAAAATATGTTACTTTTATGGTTTATCAACCACTAATTCGAGGTCAAAGAAAATATTTTTTAATATTATTTTATGAGTTATGGATTGATTATATGAATGCATGAAAATTTTGGTGCATTAATTTTAGTGATTGTATGCCAAATTGTGAAAAAGGACTAAATCGCATAAAGTGTAAAAGTTTTATTTTACAAGTTAGAGGTGTTAAATAGCTATAGAACCTCAAATTGGAGGTTCTTAATGTGAAATTAGGCCTTCCTAAGGGTGATGGCTGGCAAAGGGGACAAGAGATTAAAATTTGGTCAATGTTTGGTGACATTAGGTGACTAAATGAATAAAATAAGATAAAATAAAGAAAAGGCTATCATCTTTTTCATTTCTCTTCTTCTTCCACTGATTTTTCACTCAAGCATAAGGGTTTGGGAACTTGAAATTTCAGCAACTTATTCTCCTTGCGAGTAAGTGATTTTAGTGGTCTTTCATGATAATATTTGTACTTTTGGAACCCCTAAAGCTTAAGCTAGCTAAAGAGGGGACTAATTTGCAAAATGGTTGAAAGTCTAGGGATTTTCCATGTGAAAATTTGTGTTAATTGCTGAAATTTTATGGAAGAAAATGAGTTTTGGTTGTTAAATAAACAACTTTTGTGAAAGGTGTTTCCATGAAAACACCTAAAATGACCTTTTTGTAAAGGTTGTAAAATGGATAGTAAATGCATGAAATAATTGAAATGGTGAGTTGCTATAAGAGAGAAAATGAATCAGCTAGGCTTGGATATGTGAAAAATGAACACATTTCATTTTACGAGCCTAGGGGCAAAATTATAATTTTGCCGAAGTATAAGGGCAAAATGGTCATTTTTTCCAAAGTAGAAATTTTGAAATATCTAGATTTATGCAGTGATTAAATGAGTAAATTTTATTATTATAGATCAAGAAGAACGTGGAATCCACCTTGACCGAGGAAAAGGCAAGGTTACAAACTAAATTGCAAATTGACATATTTTGTATCGAGGTAAGTTTATGTATAAACGATACATCCTTACTATATATGTTTTACCTATTAATGCATTATGTGAAATAGGAATGAATATGGTTGTTATCTGATAAATGTTAGAAAGTGAGGAAATTCTCGGAGGAACCTCCGGAATAGGAAAATTATACGGTTAAAATCCATGAATAAATAATCTTGGTGGGTTGTGTGCGATATCACCGTAATTAACATTTTGGTGGGCTATGTGCGATACCACCGTAATTATTATTTTGGTGGGTTGTGTGCGATACCACTGTAATTATCATTGTTGGTGGGCTATGTGCGATACCACCCTATTATTGATTAATGATGGGTGGTGTGCGATACCACCGGGTATCTTGTATTAATCCGAAGGGTTCATCGAGAAACTTGTCTAAGGGTAATTACATGTGGCTTTGTGGTGATAAGTGCAGGGTATAAGTGCAAGTAAATGTGAGCAATGTTTATGATATGTGTTTGGGATGTGGTAAGGTTTGAAATGAGTAAGCATGATTAAGAGGATATGAATTGCTTTTACATAGTATGTAGTGTTTTTGATTGAATTGTATGTGGTATGATGCTTATTGTTTACATATAGACTTACTAAGCTTAAAGCTTACTCCCTTCTCTTTTCCCTTGTTTTATAGTGTCGAAGAGCCAGCTCGGGATACGGAGATAATCAAAAGATCACCCACACTATCAGCACATCTTGGTATAGTTAGATTTAGCATTTTGAGTATGGCATGTATAGGGACTAGACTTAGTTGAATGTCATATTGTTTTGGCCAAATGTGTCGGCTCATTTAAAGATGAATTCTTTTGTATAAGGCCATAGTTTATGGCTCTTTCTTATTAATCTATGAAATGATGAGGTTATTCATGAATGTGCAAGTTGTATGGTTGTTTAATTGGGGTATTTATGCATGAATAAATTGGTTACATATTGTGGGTTATGATGGTGTAAATAGGGGTGGCAATAAGGACTTGGTAAATAACCTTGTTCTTGTCCACACAGGTAGGCACACGGACTGTATCTAGGCCATGTGTGACACACGGTCAGCCCCATGGGTGTGTGGTTAGGTCGTGTGTCCCACTGCTTGCTGAGTTGGCAAGTCAGTATGCTTAATAGTAACCACACGGGCAGAGACATGATCGTGTGACTCAACCATGTGGAGGACATGGCTTTGGGACATGGTCATGTGCCTAGGCCGTGTGAAGTCTGCACTTGAATTAGCAATTTAATTCGCCACCCGATCGAAGGACACGGGCGTCTGCCTTGGCCGTGTGACATTTATGGGGTGATGACATCAGAAATAGAATGTCAAAATTTTTGCACACGGGCTAAGACATGGGCGTGTCATGGCCGTGTGAGGGAGACGGGCCCTAGATACGGGCGTGTGTCATGCCGTGTAAAAATTCGTGTAGGTTCGAAATGAGAAATATATCCACACAGGTATGGAACATGGGCATTTGATAAGCCACACAGACGTGTCCCTTTCTCGACACGGGCGTGCAGACTTTTTGATGAAAATTTTCTAAGTCTTTCTAGATATCTTTTAAAGAGTTCGATTTGATCACGAATCATTTTTAAGATGTGTTTTGGGCCTCATAAGCCCATATTAAGGATGCTGTGAGGAAGTTTAAAAGGTTTTGAATTTTGGGCAAAATTTTATGACTCGTAAATGTATGTTAGTATGTGATGGAGTTAGGTAATGCCTCGTACCATGTTCCGGCGATAAACACGAGTAAGGGGTGTTACATTTAGAGGTACCAAAGCTATGGTTTAGTCAGTTCTCGGACTACCATAGCGTGTGTGAGAGTTTAGCTATACATGCCATAAAAATATATTGATAGTGTGGTGACTCCTGACAATTTTAAACTGTGTTTTCATATAGTAAATGGATCCCGATCGAGCTACTGCTGATGATGCTGCTAGTAATGCGCCGACTCCTGCGCAAGGGACCGCGCCAGTACAAAGTAGATATGAGACTTTGGGTCAAGGAGAAGAGGCTCGGGAAGCCTTTCTCCACATGATAAGTAACTGGTACACTGAGTTTGTACGAGCAAACCCTAATGCTCAACCTCATCCACCCCATCCTATACCTCAGTCAGTCCCTGTAGCTTCTTAAGGTATAGATTTAGTAAGAATGACCAAACCCCCGATTGGTAAGCTTCGAAAACAAGGGGCCGAGGTATTTAGAGCCAACATAGATGATGACCCTAAGAAAGTAGAGTTTTAGCTCAAAAATTCTATGAGGGTGTTTGATGAACTTTCTTGCACACCCGACGAAAGCTTAAAATGTGATGTGTCATTACTGAGGGACTCGGCATATCGCTGGTGGAAAACACTAACATCTACAGTTCCAAGGGAGAGAGTGACATGACATGTAACACCCCCAGACCCGGCCCGGACGTCATGGTCGAATCTGGTAATGTCACATCAAAGGAATAATTCAAAATGATTTTGCTAAGTTAAAATTTAAGGCCTAAAAGCCCAAAATCCTTGAATCTTGTTAAGTAATGATATAAGCCCATATTTTTAGGTATTTCGAAAACCATGTTTAAGAAAATTTATTTAAGTTTAACAATTAAGTAAACAGTTGAACAATGATAACAAAACACAAAATCTAAAGTCAAATCGGAGTACAAGGCATTATTACAACCAGCAAAAATAAAGTAATTAAAATCATGTCCTTTGAAACAAATAAAGAAAACTCCTAAGTATCTTGTAGTGTGGCCATCTCTGAGTCCTCTCCCATGTCGAGCCGTCTACTGAGGGTCACCTGCAACATTTAATAAAACGGTGTGAGTTTCGAAACTCAATGTGTATGACCCTTGGTAACCAATCAACATGCAAATATCACATTGGGCCTAAGCCCTATCAAATTCGATGGTCTTGGGCCTTAGCCAGCAATGACCTCACATCACATCAGTATTACATGAATGCAATGCACCCATCCCAAATCCAACCCTGCACTCCATTTCACTTCCAACCCTACACTCCTGTGGAGATATAAATATCAACCTACCTATCCCTACAATCCAAAGGTAGCACCAGCAGCGGCACTACTCAAACGTTGCAGCAAAGTTGCTATAATGGGCTTAAAGCCATCGGTGGGTCCACGGTCGTCAAGCGACTATGCGATCCTCAAATCTTCCTCCGTATCATCAAAACCCGCCCAAATGCAACATATATTCCATGAATGCAACATACACAATTTCACACATTAAGCACTTAGGAGTATTTTAGTCATTTCACTACCCAGGAGTATTTTCGTAATTCTACCCTACAGGGGTATTTAGGTAATTTTGCAAAACAGGGGTATTTTGGAAATTTTGTAAATCAGGGATATTTTGGTAATTCTACAAATCAAGGGTATTCTGGTAATTTTACAAATTAGGGGTATTTTAGTAATTTTGTAAATCTATGAATATTTTGGAAAATTTCAAACTAAGGGTATTTTGGTAATTTTAAAATCAGGGGTATTTTGGTCCCTCTCGGGTTTTAGTTATGAACTTTGGCCCATTAACAAGTCCTTACAGCTAAAGTGAACAGACACTACGCACCAGGTAGGATTCTAGAGAAGAGGAGGTGGGTCGTTAGAATCGCTTAAGTACCAAGCTCTCCCTAGATCCAATCCTAGACATGCATATGTCCATTGCCACACTCTAACCCAGCGACTTGTCCCCGGACATGTTGATTATCAAATTAAGTCTTATGTGGTTTAAGAGTTGTTCAGAACTAGGCCTACATTCCATTAACCCTAGCATACTTGGCTACGTCCCCATAAAGCCCATCAAGCCCATTTCACGTTCATATAGCCCATTAAGCCCAAATCACATCCTTATGGCCCATTAGGCCCAGATCTCATTCATATGGCCTATTAGGCCCAAAACAATTCCAAATTATGTAACATGCATGACTAACTCAATTCATATAACCAAATCAATCAATTTCATCAAACTTAGCCTGAGGGCCCACCGGGCCCATTTAACCACTTTCGGCTTTTCGACTTTCTGGTATTGCCTGTAACACCCCAAACTCGGCCTAAACGGTATGATCGGATCTGGTATGTCACATGGAAAGGTTGTTTTAATGTCTTTTAAAATAGGAGAAATTTCGCGATGTGTTAGCATTTGAAATTCAAATTCAGGTTTAAGGCTTTCTTGTAAAATTTTATTATCACTCTCAACAGCTGAAAACAGGTTTTGTGTTACGAAAGTCGAAATTAGGGAATTTCATAAATGTGACATTTGGAAACAATGTTTGCGGTTTTAAGAAAATTTTCGATTTAATTAGCTATTCGCTTGTCATCCTTTGTTAACACTTTGAAAAGAAAATGTTTGTTTATATTTTTATTTTAGAAAAGCTCCACATTTGACATCTCATAAAATATGCAATAACAGCTTAAATTCAAAACCCAAATTAAAGTTACGGAGGCCTTATTACATAATAAAAACCCAAATTAAAATAAGTTTAAATAAAGGAAATGAATTTACATAAGAAGTACTACATGGCCACCTCGAAGTCCACCCCGGCTCCAAATTCGTAACTAGGAGTTACCTGCAAAGTTAAGCAGAGGGGTGAGTCACCGAGACTCAGTGTGTAATTCCCCTTATAACGCAATCGGGCTTTAAGCCCACAGATGCACATTGGGCCTTACCCTCACAACATGGCATAGTAAAAATGTATGCAATGCAATCCAGGCCAACCTAGTTTTCCATCCTCTACATGTCCTGAATCAGCCAAACACCCGTGGCATCATGCCACTATGGTTCCAAACCACTGTGGTCCCAGACCACTTGTGACAGAGTCACAGAATATATAAACGTGGGGCCAACCCACTGTGGTCCTAGACCATTGTGACAATCTCTGATAAGGATATGTGGGGCCAACCCACTCTGGTACCAAACCACTGAGATAAGTCACTGATAAATATATGTATACGTGGTTCCAAACCACTATGGTCCCAGACCACTGTGACATAGTCACTGATAAAATATGTGGGGCCAACCCACTATGGTACCAAACCACTGTGATAGTCACTAAATCACACTTCCCCTTTCAATCATATCCTAAAGCCCATGCACATATTATCATACTGAGATGAATGCAGTCGTACTTCCAATGTACAGCAAATAATCACATCATACATATAATTAGTTTATGCTTATTCAAAAAAAAAGTCATACAGGTACTTACCTAGTACCTCCAACCTTACCCACAAGGGTATCTCGACTGTCTGTACAGTCGTTTCAGCTTTCAGCCAACACAGTTATTAACGCAAAATAATAAGAAAAGTGTCAGCATTACACACTAAGGGTATTTCGGTAATTTTGCAAATTGAGGGTATTTCGATAATTTTGCAAACTAGGGGTATTTCGGTAATTTTGCAAAACAAGGGTATTTCTATGTATTTCAGTAATTTCGCGAACCAGGGATATTTTGGTAATTTCACAACCAGGGGTATTTCGGTAATTTTACAAATCAAGGGTATTTCGGTAATTTTACAAACCAAGGGTATTTCGGTAATTTTGCAAACCAAGGGTATTTCGGTAATTTCGCAAACCAGGGGTATTTTGGTAATTTTGCAAACCAAGGGTATTTCGCTAATTTTGCAAATCGGGGGTATTTGGTCCCCCTCGGGTTTTAGTTATGAACTTTGGCCCATCAACAAGTCCTCGCGGCTAAAGTGAATAGACACTACGCACTAGGTTGGATTCCAGAGAAGATGAGGTGGGCCACTAGGACCACTTAAGTCCCAAGCTCTTCCTAGACCCATTCCAAGACATGAGTATGCCCGTTGCCACACTCCAACCCAGCGACTTGTTCACAGACATGTTTAATTAGATTAAGTCTTATGAAATTTAAGAGTTGTTCAAACTAGGCCTACAGTCTAATAACCCTAACATACTTGTCTACGTCCCCATAAGCCCATCAAGCCCAAATCACATCATTACGGCCTATTAGGCCCAAATCTCACCACAGATATGAGATTCCCAAAGTCTAATCCAACATCTACTACACAATCATACAACTTATTCATATGGGCCCACGGGCCCATTGGGCCCATTGGGCCCACTTGGCCCCGTTCGGCCGATCATGGCCCAACAGCCTAATCCAACCAACAAGAATACTACTGATGGCCTCAACTATCGCGTTGAAGCTCCCACACGTGCGCTCGCACACTCGTGTGGCTACCATTGCCGTGTGACCGACATTTCGGCATTTGTCGCTCTACAACTAAGGTAGAGAGAGATACACACCTTCTAAGAATCTGAAGCTGCTAAACCGCACTCCGAAAGCTCCTATGCCCAAACGCCCACCAAGGTATCTTAGCTCTCCTCATAGAATGCTCTATATATAATTAGCTTCTCACCTTCCTTCTTTGTATCTTTCCGATGTGGGATCCCTCTGTTAGCAGAGTTTAAATCCAACTCAAACTATAAATACCACAGCCGCATTATTACAGATTTGTTAATAGTTAGCAGTAATAACATAAAATCGAATAGGCCACAACACCATGATTAACATTTAATCAATTACCGAAAGGAACAATTATCAAATTATGCTTAAACGATTTAAACAATCGAAAATATAATAAGATCGAAACATGTTTCTCATACAATTGCATCACCCAAGTATCTAAACCCGAGTTTGTATCACACAAGTGGCTCTGATACCACTGTTGAAACGCCGGTACCCCATGGCGCAGTAGAATAAAATTAGATCCGGCGATCCAAATCATGGATCCATGTGTGAGGAACGAATCGGGGTGAAATAAAGGTTTCGAAATTACCAAAACTTCAATCTGAGTAGACAGCAACGCCTTGGCAACAAGAGTTTTGATCTACTGTCGAATCAAGCCTCAACCTTTTTCGATGTCGGCCTTTACGTAATCCACCCGGTTTGACTATGAACGGAAGAAATCTCCAAAACTGTTTTGGAGGCTTATTTGCTTGACGGCTGCTAGACCTAACAAGCAAACACTTAGGGTTTTCATGTTGAGTTTTGTCTCCTTTTAATACCTTTTATAATGGGTGCCTTTCTCATTGGGCCTTTTATAATAGGTATCCTCTTAATTGGGCCTTTTATAATTGGTATCTCTTGAATGTATTACAAGATTAAATAAATACAATAAAGTTTTTAACCGAAAATTATAATTACATTAATTATAATAAGGATTCCGGTAAACTATATTTATTTAAATTTATATATGAATCAAATTCATATATTAATAAAATTATGTTATCATTATGTGTACAACATCCTTGTACATATAATATTTTCAATATTTGATTGCCCAATTAAATTAATTCCTTAATTAATTTAATTTATGTGACAACCAAGCACAATACCAACTATATTTTATTCCGTTCATTTCAGCCATAGGGTGTGACCCTGTAGGTTCTTGCAACGTTAGCAGTAATACTAGAACGATTCTATTGTCACAGACAATGAGTGGCATCTAGCAATGCATCATTGCTACCTAAGTTACAAGAAGTCATGATTCGACATAACCTTTCGTGATTAACCTTTCATGCATTAATCCTTAAGTCCTTTATCTCTGGAACGGATACAAGTCATGGGATAGTCACACTTGCATAGTCCATCCCATGTTTCTTGATATCTTGAGTAGACTATGATATACAAATTAGTATGACATCTCATATCAACTTATTTGAGCATGGCCATGCATTTCTAGTCTCACTCAATCAAGTGGCCTAAGATATTACTCCTATTATGTAGGAGGGACTTATCCTTTATTGATCAACCATATCCCTCTACATAGATTGTGGTATATCCAACATCAGCCTTTATAGAACAACCTGTTACGGTGTACGTTTGACTGTATCAAAATATACAACTCACGATGCTGGGATAATAATGATCTCAAGTCTGAGGATCATATACATATTAATCACTATGAGTAATGTTGTGACAATTACATAATAATCCAAGAAACATACTCATAGCGGGTCAATCCAATATGTTGTTCTCTAACACGCATATTCATGCATTGATTTTGACACTCCATATCAATGACAACTCTTTATCATCAATCAACTACATGTTAGTCTTAATGCATTATTGTTGTCCTAGTCAACAATAATACTCGACTAAGGATCTTTTAAGAATAATCATATTATTCTCAGGACATTATTATAAAACAGTTTATCTATACACACAGAAAGAAAAACTGAAATAATAATGACAACGCTTTATATTAATAAACATGGTAAATTAAGTACGTTATTACAACCATCTCATGATTGATTTTTGGGCATACTCTTACAACCACCAAGCCACAAGCTCCTCTTGTGTCTAAAATCATGCGCAACTAAATATAACCCTATGGGCCAAAGTCTAAATTCACTTAAAAAAAAAAGAAATGCAAGTGCCAAGACTTGAACATTGGACCTCCTTCCTTCCTTGTGGCCTCACCCCCCTTGTCTCTTATGTGGCGTCACTTTGCCACTACACCACACACTCCACTTGTGTCATTTTTCTCCACATTTTATCCTTAAAGCCTACCTCCAAGTCCCAGGGTTTTATTCACCTAAAACCAAAATTTTCCTAAAGCCCAAGTTTGATTCCCAGACTTCATAGAAGCCCCCTAACCTTCCAAAATCACTCCCCTAACAGGTCCAACTTGCATAAATGTCGTTCTCATGTTCTCAAAAATTTTAAACGCTCCCACGCCTAAGGCCCAATGGGCCCAATTCTACTAGGCCCAAATTCGGGTCTTTACATTGTCGATATCATGTGTGTGTAGTGTTTGTACACATGGTTACTGTGACATGCTATACTATCCATGGTCTTAAACCTACAACCAACCAACCTTCAATCAATCACCCATACTTAATCAAAATATTTACCAAAAGCCGAAGCCTTATCGTGTGCCACCGGGTTCTAATAGCCCTTCCTTAGCTACTAATCACGATTATCCCTTAGATCTTTAGTCACACATACACCATCAAACTTCGAGTGACTCATAATCCACACAAGTCACCCCTATAGATCATACTCACATTCGGCCATTTACTTAAACCATAATCGAGTTGAGTACACTTACACTTTGCTAACGATCCTTACCACGCTTGCGATCTCTAAACCTTACCCTTGTTAATATAAGATTAACGACAATGAGAAGTTAGATAGCTCTTCTCCTTTTAAGAAAACACACTAAGGGGTTAACTGAACACTTATCGAACCCAACCTTTGATCCTGCGGCCTAGATAGCTACTGAATGAGATTCGGCTTTTAACCTTGACTAATAGTAGATAACAATCGATTTGTGATGGAGGAAAACGACAAAGATTCAGCATTAATTGGGATTTCAACAAGAGAAGATGATGATACTTCGGTAATAAAAGAGTTTGGCTATGAGAGAATTTGGTAAAAAAGGATTCAGCTATAGGAGATTTCGGCAACAAGGCAAGGTATTTTCGGTTGTGAAAAAATAAGGTTTCGGCAAGAAAAAGAAAAAGAATGGAAAATTCAACATTACCTAGGACCCAGATTCGGCGCACACACATTTATATAGCCTATAGCCGAAACTTAGCCACCCCTAAAGTCCAATTCGGCACCACTTCATCCACTACTCATCTCTTAATTTTTCTCCATGATATCTCCCTTATCCTTCTCCTAAATTCTCTCTACTGATCACTTCTCCCTAGAGTCCCTCTACACGCCACTTCCAACCTTCTAGAAGCCTAAAATTAAACTCATAAAATAAAACTAAGCTAGCACTCGAACCTCAGACCTCCCTGCATGCATATGTCGTGTAACACTCCAAAGCTGACCTAGATGTTATGGCCGGATCTAGCATGTCACATTGAAAGGTAGTTGAAAAGCTAAGCGTTCGTTGAAAATGTTGCATCTCTTTTTGAAACTCCGAGTTTCATTGTTTGTTTGTATAAACGTGATTTGCTTAATGTCTGTTTTTGTAAAGTTGTTATTATTTTGAAAAATTGTTTTTGTAGTGAAAATCGAACTTGAATTGTTCCGGAAACGTGATTTTTCGAAAAATGGTTATTAACACTTTGGAAAACTTAGTATTCAAACATCTAACAATTTAAGAAAAATAGCCGAATTGAAAGTTAAAAGGAAAATAAAATCCAAAGGCCTTATTACAAAATATTAACCTAAAACAAATCTTAAAATAACGTAAAAACTAAATTTACTGAAGTTCGCGAGAAATATCTCCAATGTATGGCCACCATCGAGTCCTCCGCGGCTCCAAATCCTCTATCACTGGGGATTACCTGCGAGGTTAACAGAAAAGGGGTGAGTTACGAGAACTCACTGCGTAATCCCCTAAACGATCACTAACTGGGCCCGAGCCCATAAGACATCAATCTGGGCCTAAGCCCTATAATCATGAAAGTGCAGATAATGTAATGCAACCCAACCCAATCCAACCAATCATACCCCCGTACCAACCAATCATCACCTGTGGGGATCAAGTCAACCCACCCCGCCAAACACACCAATATTGCAGACAAGCTGCTAATCAAAATATTTGTGGCTGAGCCGCCAGAGTAATAGTATATAAATATGTGGCATAGCCACTAAAACAATATGTGGCAAAGCCACCAGGCTACTCTTCTCTTCAGCAACATGATAAAATGCAATGTATCAACGTATAAAAGTGTAAATAAAATCATACACACGATATTCAACCACAATCAAGGGTATAACGGTCATTTTCACCCCTTTGGGGTATTTCGATAATTTTACCCATCGAGGGTATTTCGGTAATTTCACAACCCAGGGGTATTTCAGTAATTTACCTTTCAAGGGTATTTTGGTAATTTCGCAACCCAGGGGTATTTCGATAATTGGCCCTCCAATGGTATTAAGGTGCTATGGCCGTGTCCCTGTCACTGGAAAGAGAAATTTCATTCGGGAAAGGAAACTTGGAGGCAAAGAAACACATTCCAAAGCCTATTCAAACACCCTATTAGGAATTCTACTTGAATTAGGATACTTAGGGGCCAAGTAAGGCATCACAAAGTCTATATAAACACCCAAGGGGGAAACTTGGAAGGGGAGTTCGGTAGAAGCTGAAACAGGCGCCAAAGCTAGGCCAAGGAGCCAAGCCGAGAAGGTCAGAGTCAGGGAATAATGCGAGGATAGCCAGTTGATCCATCCTAAGAAGCCGGAGTTATACTCAAGACGGCAGAATTCTCCTTCAATTCTTTCAGGGGGTTTTAGGATTTTCTTATGTTTTGTTTTATCTTTTCTCTTGAGATGTTCTTTTTATTCATTATGAACTAAACCCCTCAGATACCTGAAAGGGATGAAACCTAGATGAATTTTGTTATTTGATTTCTGAGTTTTATGATAATTACTTAATTTGTTCTTAATTATGTTGTTTAATCCAAATCTAATGTGCTTAGGTGGAGGAGGAATAGACCCTGCCTAAGAGTAGATCTAACATAGTTAAGCGGAGTTGATCGAACGCCTAGAGATAGGGTTACGAGATATTGCTGGATTAGGGTGAAACCTAATATGGGAGTCCATTGATCGATTTACTGCTATTCTAGGGGGTTATTATAAGCGAACGGGAGTTCCACTAATTAACCTAGGGTTAGACGTTATTCGCCTCTAGAGAGGGTTTAATATAGGTTAGGGAGTCCTAGGAATCAAGCTAAGTAAAGAAATCATATGGTTTAGGGTTAAATAACAAGTGAAGTCTAGGTGGATTCTTCCTGAGGGTATCGTCGTGATCAATTGAGTTTTTCTTCAAGTATTTTCCAAATTGTTCTTTTCGTCTCTGTGTCCTTAGCTTAGTCTTCATCAATTTAGTTTAAAAGCAACTTCACTCCGTTTTTAAGGCTAAATAATAAAAAGAAAGTATTGGTACTTTTAGTTCCTTTGGGTTTGATAATCCGGTCTTGCCTAAGCTATACTACTGTTCGATAGGTACACTTGCCTTTAATCGTTGTCAGAGTTAGTCTCCAGGTTCGATCATTTTTTTATAAATTTCTAAAGCTCTTATTTTAGCGATCAGGCCGATTCACAAAACATCACATGCATTCATCAAGGTGGGCGTCAGATTACACATCTGTTTACGGTTTGCGGTCCTCGGTACTTTCCAAACACCTAAGATGATAATTGGCTAACAGTTAGTCTTAATCCACAATACTCCCAGAATTGAGATTGATAAAACAATCCACTATACTTACCAACAACGACGGCAACTCCTTGCTATGCTAGAACGTTTGGTTACTCCCTTCGATTACGAAGTTGGGTCCCTAATAAAAATCATAAGTTAGCAATGTTGCTCCAAGTTCATAAAGACAAGGCTATTCGGCCTAAAGAAACTTAAGAAGTTAAGGGAAACCTCCACCCCTAATCGGCCATGCCCTCAACTTACCAACAATTGGAAAAGATCACGAAGCAGTTGCACAAAGAAGCACCTTAGAGGATTCGGCCCTTACTACAACAAGAGGGATTCCAAATAGAAGCAAATGAGCAGATTCAGCCTTGGCAAAAAGGTGAGAGTTCGGCTTTAGTAGAGAGAAAAGAGATGAAAGAATAAAAAAGAATAAAAAGAAAAGGAACATTACCTTGTGATCGCAGAAGAACCAAATAAACAAGGTAGATTCGGCAAACAAAAGAACCCCCAAGCTTCAGGCCACTAAGTGTTCGATTATTAACAAAAGAAAAAAGGAACAGATTCAAATGGGAGAAGAGAGAAGATTCGATTTATGGAGAAAAGAATAGAAAAGAAATGGAGAAGAAGAGAGGGAGAAAAGAAATTTGACAAGTAGGAAAATGCAACAAAGTGACCCAAAATGCTTAATGAAGCAAATACCCAAAATGCAAAAATGCAAAGAAAACACTAGAGAATTTTGGCACACCCTTAAACAAACCGAATGTGCACCCAAAGTGACTAGTCTTTTTTACCGAAACTCCCCTCATGCACTTCCGCATATTCGGCCACTACTACCTCTCACCCCCAATCCCTTGATTCACTCCTCTTTTTGCTCCCCAACTTCCTCTCTATCACCCATTCAAATTGTTTGACTGAGTCTCCAACTCCCCATAGTAGAGTTTGATTCCAACTCTGCTTCCTCCTCTCCCAATCACAAAATAATAGCCATCAAAATGCAGCTTGTGAGACTCGAACTCTCCCCCTCCATACTTCCCTTGTGACTCCACACCACTGTGCCACTTACTCACTTGTGTTAGCAACCACATATAATTAAACTTAAGTCCAGCTTCTGCTAGCCCTCTCCCCTAAAGAGCCAAAAACCAAAATTTTCCCAGGGCTTGGACTCGAACCTGAGCCCCCCTAGGACCCCCAAACACACCTAAATAACAAGCTAAACAAGCTCAACACATGCAATAGTGCACAAATGCCAGACCCCTAATTTTAGGATGTTACATGTTGCCACCTCTCACCTTAGTGACGTCACTTAGCCACTTCACCACAGGCTTCTTTGTGCCATTTTTCACTTATTTATTTAAAAGCCCATTACTCACAACCCTGATTCCTTAATTAATTAAATTAAGAATCCTCCACCATAAAACTCGAACCCAGAGCTTCTCCAACACACCTAGACACTCCAAATTCATTAAACCTTTAAAGTCGTCATGTCATTTGTCATTTTCTTACTCACTTAAAATTTTTATGAGACCCAAAACCCAATAGGCCCAATTCTTCTAGGCCAAAATTTGGGGTGTTACATGGGACTTCTTCTTACAAGAGTTCAAGAAGAAGTACATAAGTTAGCGATTCATTGGTCAGAAACGGAAAGAGTTTCTTGGATTGAAGCAAGGCAAAATGACTATGGTAGAGTATGAACGTGAATTCATCAGACTCAATAAGTATACACAAGAGTGTGTGTCCACAGAAGCTATTATGTGCAAGAGGTTCGAAGATGGACTGAATGAGGATATTAGATTGCTAGTTGGGATCTTGGAGTTGAAGGAATTCGTAGTATTGGTCAATAGAGCTTGCAAGGCTGGAGAGTTGAATAAAGAAAAGAGAAAAGCTATGATTGAGGCCCGAGATAAAAGGAAGAGGCCGATGAGTAAGTCATTCCAAACCCAATCAAAGAGGTCCAAAGAAATGAACCCTCGGATGACTGCTTCAGCTGGGTATTGACATTGAGATCATGGTAACACATATTTAGGCTCGAGAGTTCAAGCCACATCGATGGCAAGCGTGGGCAATACGAAGCCAAATAAACCAGAGTGTCCAAATTGTGGTAGACAACGTACTAGGGAATTTTGGGGAAACAATAGAACTTGGTACAAGTGTGGTTCACCAGACCACTTCATTCGGAACTATCTTGAGAAGGATGAGAATAACAGAAAACAAGAAGTAAGAGTGATCAATGTACCTTCGAGGGGTAGACCATAGAGGAACCCGGAGAGTGGGACTAGTAGTAGAGGTGCGCCTAAAGATTCTGCTGTGAGATCAGAGGGTAGAGCACCTGCAAGTACTTATGCCGTTCGCGCTCGCGAAGAGGCATCATCTCCAGAAGTAATTACGGGTACTTTCTCTCTTCATGATATTTCTATTGTTGCTTTGATTGACCCGGAGTGTACCCACTCCTATATTTGTATGAAATTGGTGTCTAGCATGAGTATGCTTGTTGAGTCTACAGAATTTTTGATAAAAGTGTCAAACCCATTAGGCAAGCATGTGCTAGTTGACAAAGTGTGTAGAAATTATCCCTTGACAAGTAGAGGTCATTGTTTTCCAGGTAATCTCATGTTGTTGCCGTTTGATGAATTTGACCTAATTCTTGGTATGGATTGGTTGACTGCTCATAATGTTTTAGTAAAATGTGGTAGTAAGTTTATTGAACTGAGATGTGTAAATGGAGATATCATTCGAGTTAAATCAGGTAAATCGGATAGTTTGCCTATAGTGATTTCGTCTATGGTAGCTGAGAAATACATGAGAAAAGGGTATGAGTCCTATCTCGCATTTGTGTTAAATACCCAAGAGTTAGAAGTAAAGATTGAACCAGTGCTTGTGGTATGCGAGTATCCGGACGTGTTTCCGGAAGAGTTACCTGGATTGCCTCCAGTTAGAGAAGTCGAGTTTGGCATTAAGTTAGTTCCGGGTATGGCACCTATTTTGGTTGCCCCGTATAGGATGGAACCGTTGGAGTTAAAGGAGTTGAAGGCTCAGCTACAAGATTTAACGGATAAGAGTTTTGCAAGACCGAGCTATTCACTGTGGGGTGCCCCGATACTTTTTGTGAAGAAGAAAGACGGGTCGATGAAACTATGTATAGACTACAGACAGCTCAACAAGGTGACAGTGAAGAATAAGTATCCTTTTGCCAAGGACTGACGATTTTTTCGACCAATTAAAAAGAGCCACGGTGTTTTCTAAAATAGACCTGAGGTTTGGCTATTACCAATTGAGAGTGAAGGAGCAAGATGTACCGGAAACTGCATTTTGGACTAGGTATGGCCATTACGAGTTCCTCGTCTTTCCCTTTGGTTTCACGAATGCTCCTGAAGTATTCATGGATTTAATGAACCGTATCTTCCGATTGTACCTGGATAAATTTGTGGTCATTTTCATTGATGACGTACTAATTTAATCTCGGGATGAGAGTAAGTACGCAGAGCACTTGAGAACTATTTTGCAGACTCTAAGAGATAAGCAGTTGTATGCTAAGTTTAGAAAGAGTGAGTTTTGGCTCTGAGAGGTCAAATTCTTACGACACATTGTGTCGGGTGATGGAATTAGAGTTGATCCGACTAGACGACAGGCCTTAGGACATGGGCATGTGCCCAGGCCGTGTGAAGTCTGCACCTAAATTAGGAATTTAATTCCCCACCCGATTGAAGGATATGGGCGTGTGCCTTGGCCATGTGACATTTATCTAGTGATGACGTCAGAAACAAAATATCAAGGTTTTTGCACACGGGCTAAGACACAGGTGTGTCATGGCCGTGTGAGGGACACAGGCCATGGACACGGGCGTGTGTCAGGCCGTGTGAAAACCCCTGTAGGTTCGAAATGGGAACTAAATCCACACGGGTGTGGAATACAAGCATGTGATAAGCCACACGGGCGTGTCCCTTTCTCTACACGAGCGTGTAGGCTTTTTGATGAAATTTTTCTAAGTCTTTCTAAATTTCTTTTAAAGAGTTTGCTTTGATCCCGAATCGTTTTTAAGATGTGTTTGGGCCTCATAAGCCCATATTAAGGATGTTGTGAGGAAGTTTAAAAAGTTTTGAATTTTGGGCGAAATTTTATGACCCGTAAATGTATGTTAGTATATGATTGAGTTAGGTAATGCCTCATACCCTGTTCCGGCGTTAAACACGGGTAAGGGGTGTTTCAATGATTGTGAAGATATTATGTTGATGATGAATGCTAAGTTATATGTGTGTATTTATGAGAGTCGAGTTAAAGGCTTTACGACCTCACCCCCTTACCAATATGGTATTTTATAACGAAATTTTAGAGATTTATGTTGAATGAGCTCACAAGTGAGACACTAAAGATGTAACAGCTTGATTTTGGATCTAGTCGGGACCCCAAACCTGAAGAATAAAAATTCATTTTTATTATATTTTTATGGTGTAAGTTTTATGGGATGATTTTGTGAAAATTTCGTTCGAAAATTTTGACGTTTGGGCACTAAATTTAGTCAAAAAGACTAAATTGTAAAAGTGCAAAACTTGAATTCTGTATGTTAGATGTGTCCAATTGCTATGAGATTTTAAATTATAGGTCATTAATGGTAATTAAACCATTGGTTAAGTTGGTGGACAAAAATGGACATGGTTTGGCATGTTTCTAAAGTTTTTCATTAAGGGCATTTTGGTAACTTGGTAATTAAAATGAATTAAAAAGACAAAATAAAGTCAATTTTTGTCCATCTTCCTCCCATGGCCGAAATTCACAAGGGGAAACCATGGCTAGGGTTTTTCAAGCTTCCAAGCTCGATTGTAAGTCTGTTCTAGCCCCATTTTTAATGATTTTATGTTTTTGAAATCCTTGCAACATGATCTTTCTATTTCTTCCATCAATTTGAAGGGATGTCAAGGTCTAAAATTTTACCCATGATGGATATTTGTGTATTTTGATGTCTAATGGTAGAAAATGCATGTTTGGTGTATGATAAATGACTTTTGCTAAGTGATTTTCGGTGAAAATGCCTAAAAGGATTTATTTGTAAAAGTTATAAAATATGGTGTA
The DNA here is from genome assembly GCA_005393395.2 of Gossypium australe. Taxonomy (NCBI): domain Eukaryota; kingdom Viridiplantae; phylum Streptophyta; class Magnoliopsida; order Malvales; family Malvaceae; genus Gossypium; species Gossypium australe. Next base: position 53,850,145 of record CM016615.1, on the reverse strand, counting down.
AAAATGTGAATAAATGAAAATTGTGGGTTGTTATAAGCATGTATAAGGTTCGGCTAGGCATGGGTATTGAAGAAATTGAGTACATTTCATTTTACGAGCCTAAGGACTAAATTGTAAAATGTTAAAAGTTTAGGGGCAAAAATGTAATTTTTTGCATAATGTGATTTTGGGCCAATTTGAATAGTATAATGATTAAATAAGTTAAATGTGATATTATAGATCAAGAAAAACGAGGTTCAGACCTAAGACGGAGGAAAATGAGTATTTGACGATTTAGTCCTTTTAGTCGTTTTTATGCCGAGGTAAGTTCGTATGTTTAATAAGCATTAAATTATATGTGTATAAATGCCTAATTGATATAATTGTGATAAATGTTATATTATTGAAATGAACTGTGAATGCTATTGAGTACGATACTACGGAAATGACCGACAGAGATTCGGTACAGCGAATGTCCCGGTTGAACCTTAGGAATAGATGGGATACAAATGTAATGACATTAAGGTTGCTGACATTACGTGTAAGACCATATCTGGGATGTGGCATCCATATGAGACTTCGTGTAAGACCATATCTGGGATATGGCATCGATATGAGACTTCGTGTAAGACCATAGCTAGGCTATTAGCATCGATAGGAGATTACATGTAAGACAATATCTAGGGTATGGCATTGATACAGTACTGTGTGTACGAGATCCCTGAGTATCCTTTAGTATTCCAGATGGTTCAATAGGAAATTCAACAGGTATGTCAAAGATGAGAAAGAGTATGTGATTATGTTACGAGTTGGAACAGATACGTACAAAAAACTCAAAGGAAATGAAGTTGGTATATGATGAACCATTGGTAAGAATGTGATTGAGTATGTTATGTTATGTTCATGAAATTGTGAGTTCATGATTTCCATGAGAATGATTTTGTGAAAACCTTGTGATTATTAGTCTATACTTGTGATGTATGAAATTCATGATAAATTTGAGTGACAATTATGTGATTGGCGTTCGGGCCAAATTGAGTTATGATATAGCATGCTTTATTCATGCAAATTGTGATTTATCAAATATGAGAAAATGGGAAGATAAGAACTTAGGCAATTGAAAGATGTTAAAGTATATGCTTGAAATGTAAATACTTATAATTAATGTGCATGTTTACTATGCGGTTTGAAATGATTGTTATTTGTTGTAATATGTTACAAATGAGAGATTATGGTTGTTAGGCTAATGCCAAGATATGTTAAGTTATGCTTATAAGTTGATAGAGTAAATATTATGATTAAATAAGGATTATAACTGTGAGATTTATAGTAATTTGTATTATCTTGTGTTTAAATTTGTTGGACTTGATAAAATATTTGTAAGAGTTGTTCATTATTTTCATACAGACTTACTAAGCTATATATAGCCTACCCCCTTCCTTTCCAATGTCTTATAGGGTTATTGAGCTAGCTCGGGTTGCACCGGAGATCCTATCACACTATCAAGCTATTCACTTTGGGTATTCATGAATTCAAGTATTTTAAGTCTATAGCATGTATAGGGACTTAGTTAACTGTGTCATTGTGATTGTAGCCAATGTGTTGGCTTGTGATTGTCAAAGGTTTGTTTTGCTATTTGGCCATGTAAGTTGGTTCATATTGGCTAACATGATAGTAAGCCTAAGTATATTCATATATTTGTCAATGTCTATGGTGATATGATTATGGTATGTCTAATGAATGTGGAACTTGTATGTTTGATTTAAGGCTTAATAAATGTAGTGAATATGTTAGGTAAAGATATAAAGTTGATATGTTTTAACCATGAATATGGAATCTTGCATGAATTGGTATGGAAAGGTTGAAGTTCTAAGCTTGATAAATAATGACATGAGGATGACATGTTATTGTCTTGATTGTGATTGTTTAGTTGCTTTTAAATGCTTGAATTTGTGCCATGTGATGTTGTGTTGACGTGTGCAAGTGAGGGTGGCAAATTGGCTTGGGAAATAGCCTTATTTTTTTCCACACAGGTGGACACAGGCATGCATCTAGGCCGTATGTGACACACTGGCTACCCCACGAGCATGTGTTCCGGTCGTGTGTCCCATGCACCTTAATTGTTGCAAAACAGAATGTTCAGAATTGAGCACACAGGCAGAGACACTGGCGTGTGTCTCAGCCGTGTGTGCTACACGGCCTAGCACAAGGGCGTGTGGCACGACTATGTAGCACAAGTCAGAGAGCACCCCTAAATCGAACACGGTCTGAAGCACGGGCGTGTCCCAGGGTCATACAGGTATGTGAGCCCTGCTTTTAGCAAAAATTTTCTAAGTGTTTAAAAATTTTCTAAAGTTCTCGATTTAGTCCCGAACCACCTCCAAAGCATGTTTTGGGCCTCGTAGGCTCATTTTAGGGATGATGTGAATGTGTTGACAAGTTTTAATTTGGATGGAAATTTATGACTCGAAAATATATGTTTGCTTGTGTTTATGTCCAGTAATGCCTCGTACCCTATACTGGCATGGAATACAGGTAAAAGGTGTTACAAAAGAGTTCAGTAGCGAAATAACTACTAATGTGGTCAGAGTTGAGAATAGTTTGGCAAGTGAATACAGTTTTGGAAAAGATGTCAGGTTATTCCAAAAATCATTCAGATTTTGCGTTGTCACGGTTAAAGAAAAAGTTAATCTTGGCTAATCGACTCATTCAAGTATGATGTCTAAAGTATGTATTTGCTGGAATTTGTTCCGGATTGATTTTCATTAGTGAATGGAATAATACGGGATTAGTGGCGACAAAATTAGTCAAAGAAATGATATTTGAATCGTAAAGATGTCTGAGAGTAACAGTTGTAATTGAATAGATTTTAATTATCTCTCCTGGGTATTATATATATATTCATGTATCCTCAGAGATATATGTGATTGTTCGTTTTCTGATGAAATTATTATCGTATGAGAATGCTAGCTGCTTATAATGATAGATGAAAGCGCTATTAGTTTGGTTGGTTGATGTGCAGCATTTCTTATCCCTCTCTGCGGGATTCTATTCTATTATGTTTGGAATAAAAGTTGTTGGTGAAAATTTATATGAGGCTATTCTTCTGTTTCTACCGGACATTGTTTTGTTTTTTATATATATTTGGAAAATATATTATCTCTGTTACGATTGATTCTAGAGCGTATAAACATTGTTTTTCTTCTGGTTTTCTTTGAGGAATCATCAGGACCTTTATTATTTTTCTTATAGGTTATGTTCTCAGACTTCCAGTATGATATCACATCTTGGATTTCTTTATCTCAGATTTCTTATCATCCTTATTTCGTAAATTATCAATCATGGCTCATCTTTAAAGTGTGTTCTTTGGCTTGTGATAACTATGTGTATTATGGTTGTATTTCTGGTTCGATCATAAGAACGTGGTGATTCTGGTATCAGGATTTCTCTAATTTTCGTAAAAGGAATTGACATCGACAAAGGTATAGATAGTGGAAGCTCAAGCTCAAATTGTATGATGGTTTCTTTTCTCAGGTAAGTTTGATTAAGGTCAATGAGTTCAAACAGAATATCTTGTTTCCTTGAGTTAATATGATAAGTTTGATTAAGGTCAATGAGTTCAAACAGAATATCTTGTTTCCTTGAGTTAATATGATTGTAAAGATCTTTTGACTAGCTTGTGAGGAAATTTTGAAAGATTGTATGTTTGAGTTGTTTTAACAGCATGAAGAAGGGAATATTTGATATGATATTATTTGATAGTTGAGAATGACTCAGTTGTTTCTTTTTTTTTATTTGAGCGAGCTGGTTAGTTGAAAGGTAACTTGAGTTATATGCATTTAAGTTTATCCTCAAGTAAGAGGATAAAATCTTGTACATTCGTGGGTAAATTGAGGAACAGTCTGAATGAAGAATTTATATTCAAAAAGGGTGTGATACAAGGACGTGTACCTATTAGATCAGTTTTAATTGGATGATGTTGTTATAAGTTAAAACGGTTCCGATTGATAAGGTTATTACATTTGTGAAAGTTTGAATGGTCTGTTGTATATTAGCAAAGTTGAAAACTGATGAAGGTGTTATTAACCGAAACAATGGTTCTGGGTTCTTTTGAATTAAGTAAAGAATTCGTAATTTTTTAGTGATGCACTATCGAACGGATTGGAATGTGTTTAATAGAAGAATGTAAACTGATAGTTTATGTTTTCAGACGGATAAAGTCACATGAACAGAACTGTTCGACGGGTGATTTAAAGTCGGCCACTTTTTATGTCTGTGTTGAAAATTTGATGAGATCGATTGTCTGATGAAAAATGTCATATGTTTCTTGATCCCAAGAGTTTAAAGTATCTAATGTCACAGAAGGATCTAAATTTAAAACAGCATAGATGGCTTGAACTATTGAAAGATTGTGAGCAGTTATCGATTAACCTTTGGGAAAGCAGTTATAGTTGCAAATGCTTGAATGGAAAACCTTTGATTGTTTTGTGAGTATTGGATACATGATTAATCTTATTTGATGACGGTCTGAATCTAGCTAAATTAGAAGCTAAAGCGATGTTTCTTTGCAAGATTGAGAACCTCGAGAATGTGATAGTGAGTGGTAAATTAAATGAGTACTGTGTGAGACGACTTTTGATTTTGAATTTCAGATCTGACCTGATGATTGTTATCATTATTGCGAGATAGAATTTGCGCACTGGGTAATTCAGAGCTTATGCAGAAAATTTTGTACGAAGCTCAGTAGTAGCTCGTTTGTTCATTTAGGGAGAAATAAAATGTACAGTTTTTTAAAATATATGTTCTGGTGATCGGGTATGTAACATGATAGATTGGTTGAGTTATATGTTTTAGAGACTATCTGATCAAAAATCATACAGAAAGTAAAAGTAATTCGTGGCAGTTTAGAGTCCACTTCAGATTGCAAGAAAATGTATGTGAACTCGAAATGTGAGGATATGAAATTCTGGTTTAGCGATAGCATGCTTCCGAAAGTATTGTCTTGGAAAAACATTCAAAATGTGTTTTGTGTATCTATATTGTAATGGTATCAATTGGACTCTTTGAGTATGAATTCTCCGATAGAGATTAAAATTCAGCCGATGTGTTGTATAAGAAAGAATCGATCGGAATTTTGACACGAGAGGTTAAAAGTCAGGAAATAAAAACATAACCTTAGTGAAGATTCTTTGGTAGTGTCACGAGATAGAGGAATCTACGTTGAAATCGAATTTATATTCTAGTAGGATTTTTGGGCTAAAGGGGGGAGAGTTGTAACAGCTCGATTTTGGGTCTTGTAAGAACAGTGGTTTCGGGACCACAAATCTGACAAAAAAATTCATTTTTATTATATTTTTATGGTCTTCATTTTTATGGAACGATTTCGTGAAAATTTCGTTAGTTTGTATGTTTAATAAGCATTAAATTATATGTGTATTTGACGATTTAGTCCTTTTCGCCATTTTTATGCCTAGGTAAGTTTGTATGTTTAATAAGCATTAAATTATATGTGTATAAATGCTTGATTGTTATAATTGTGGTAAATGTTGTAATATTAAAATGAAATGTGAATGCTATTGAGTACGATACTACAGAAATGACCGACGGAGATTCGATACAGCGAAAGTCTCAGTTGAACATTAGGAATAGATAGGATACAAATGTCATGACATTAGGGTTACTGTGATTACGTGTAAGACCATATCTGGGATATGGCATTGATATGAGACTTCGTGTAAGACCATAGTTGGGCTATTGGCATCGATACGAGATTACATGTAAGACCATATCTGGGATTAGCATTGGTACGATACTGTGTGTACGAGATTCCCGAGTATCCTTTAGTATTCCAAATGGTTCAACGGGAAATACAACGAGTATGTCAAAGAAGAGAAAGAGTATATAAGTAATTACAAATCAGTACAGGTATGTACGTAAAGTTTATAAGCATTGACTTCATGAAATTGGGAGTTCATGATTTTGATAGGGATGTTTTTGTGAAAACCTTGTGATTATTGGTCAATACTTGTGATGTATGAAATACATGGTATATTCTGTTGACGATTATTTGTTTGGCTTTTGAGCTAAATTGAGTTATGATATAGCATGTTTTATTCACACAAATTGTATTTTATCGGATATGAGAAAAGGGAAGATTGGCATAATTGCCTATTAAAAAGGTTATGAAAGTATAGGAAGATAAGAGATTAGGAAATTGAAAGATGTTGAAGTATATGCTTGAAATGTATATATTTGTAATTAATGTGCATGTTTACTATGAGGATTGAAATGATTTGTTAAGTGTTGCAATTTGTTACAAAGGAGAGATTATGGTTGTTAGGCTAACACCAAGGTATGTTAAATTATACTTATAAGTTGATCAAGTAAACATTACAACTGAATAAAAATTATAACTGTGAGATTTATAGTAATTTGTATTATCTTGTGTTTAAATTGTTGAACTTGATAAAAGATTTGTAAGAGTTGCTTATTATTTTCGTACGGACTTACTAAGTTATATATATAGCTTACCCCCTTTCTTTTTCAATGTCTTACAAGGTTAGTGAACTAGATCGGGTTGGAAATTGCCGAAGATCCTATCATACTATCAAGCTGTCATTTTTGGGTATTGATGAATCCAAGTATTTTGAGTTTATGGCATGTATAGGGATTTGGTCTTGGGGTTATATGTGTTATTATTAATTTGACCATACGTGTTGGCTTAAAATGGTTTATGCTTCATTTTCGTATATAGCCATGGAAGTTGGCTAATATTAGTTATGAGTATATATATATATACTAATGTCATTTGTGAATGTGGAATCTTGCATGAATTGGTGTGGAAAGGTTGATGTTCTAAGCATGATAAATAATGGCATGAGGATGACATTTTATTGTCCTAGTTGTGGTTGTTAGTTGCTCTTATATGCTTGAATTTATGCCAAGTGATGTTGTGTTGATGTGTACAAGTGAGGGTTGCAAAATGGCTTGGTAAATAGCCTTGTTTTTGTCCACACAGGTAGACACACGGGAGTGTGTTTAGGCCGTGTGTGACACACGGTTTGCCCCACGGGCATGTGTTCAAGTCGTGTGTCCCCTGCACCCTAATTTTGAAAAACAGAATGTCCCGAATTGACCACATGGGCAAAGAAACGGGCGTGTGTCTCAATCGTGTGTACTACACGGCCTAGCACACGGGTGTGTGGCACGGCCGTGTGGCACAAGTTAGAGAGGACCCTAATTTGAACACGGTCTGAAGCACGGGCATATCCTAGGGTCACAAGGGTCTGTGAGCCCTAGAGTTAGCAAAAAATTTTCTAAGTTTTGTAAAATTTTCCTAAGTTCTCGGTTTAGTCCCGAACCACCTCCAAATCATGTTTTGGGCTTCGTAGGCTCGTATAAGGGACTTTATGATCGATTATGAATGGTTTTAATTTGGATGCAAATTTATGACTCGGGATTTTATGAATGCTTGTGCTATAAGTCCGGTAATACCTCGAGCATTATTTCGGCGTTGAATATGAGTAAGGGGTGTTACACTTTTGTATGGTATCTCTAAGGCATCAGTTTTAGGTATTCATAAACATTGAGCTCGTGGCCTCGTAACGACCATCAAATGGATCCATTACCGCATAAAGACCGCCAATTGAGACTTCCATGCCCACTTTCACCATTGATCGTACAAAGCAAAATCACCTCATAACTGTCTTCCCCAAGATAGGCTTTGGAGGTAATGCTCCCATCTCAACATGATATATGAAATATGTGTGGCTCATAGCCATATCGCATCACTGACCGAAATTTTTAAGACCCGAAAATGGTGTATAATAGAGAAATAAAAAAGATTGAAGAGAAATTATATGAGTGACGGATGATGAAGCTTGGTATGGGAGATTTTTTTATAGTTGTATGGAAGGTCTATTTGCAAAGGAAAACCTTTAAAGTGCTTTGAAACATATTCTAAACTTGTTGAAATGTTTAAATCGTTCGAATTATTTGAATCATTAGGCTTGGAATAATAAATATGTTAGAGAAAGCTCGCCAAGCTGGGGGCTTTCCTGCCATGTCAGTAAGAAAGCCCCCCAGCTGGGTGAGCTATCTCTAACATATTTGCTATCCCCAGGCAGAAAGTATCTTTTCAAATGACTATTATGCACGTTATGAATCGCAGAATCTCGATAAAGTTATATGAGTTCGGAATGCGTGATCAAAATTATTTGCACCATACAGTTTGCAACAAATGTGTGCATTTGTGAATAAGATTCATAGCACATATTCTCTTTCTCCCTACATAATTTTCTTATAAAAGGGGTGTAATTTTCATAACATAGACACATACCAAGTTAATATCAAACAAAAGAACCTTACATTATGAGTAAGAGTTGTGTGTACTCATTCGAACAAATCTTTACTTCTTTTTTTGTGTTTATTCATCTAAACTGTGACCAATATTGAAATGAGTCGCTGAGCAAAATTTGTTCTATTCTATGACGATCAAATTTGTAATATAGAGTTTGAGGTGGTGTTTGTAGGAGCGAAGTCCATGGAATTAGCGTTTAATAGTACCATTCAAATGTGAGAGCTATTGACCAGAATAAGGAGGAAAGTCAGGGGATTGAGCCGGGGAAGAATTACGAGGTTGCAATGCAGATTTCTTGCATCTGTTGACCCCTATAAGTATGAGCTATTCGATGTGATTAGCGAGACGCATCTCAAGACAATCATATCATTGCACATCTCTAGCGAAAATGTTGTTATTGAATTATGTGTCGAGTTCACCGATGTTAATAGATCTAGCATATCTTTGATCTCCGTCGCGACGAATATGGGTACCGAAGTTCAAGTAGAAATTTTTACTACATAGTTGTGCGGTGGGTTTTCTAGCCTCCTTCAAAGTGGCTACTACGATGATCTCAGAACATTTATGGGTAGACACTCATCAGCCTCTGGCATCGATCTAAACTTCAGGGATCAATACCAATCGGGGTATCAACATAACCCAAATCTAAACACTCGGTCTCATCATTCAGTTAGTGCATTCGATTTCAAATTTGGCACTAGGTCGATGTTATGGGGTGGGAGCAGTGTAACGCCCAAAATTCCTATTTCTGTTTCTCGATAATTTTGACACAATTGAGTATATGCTTTAGTGGTTAAGTGTTCTGGGTGTGTGTGTGAGGTCCCAAGTTCAAGCCCTACCTTTGGTAAATTTTGGTATTTTTCTGACTTAAGCCTTATACTTGCCCAGTGGGCTTATATTAAATTACTTGTAGAATCATATCAGAATGGGCCTGCTGGTCTGATGGTTAAGTTGAGTGTTAGTTTGCTAAAGGTCTTGTGTTCGAATCCCTGCGCGAGCGTGGGAGTTTATTTTTGCTTGTTTGACCTAGAGAGTTTCGGTCAAACAGGAATTCTGAGGAGGTTGAGTAGTGGATTAGTGAAGAGTGATTTGGGGGATAATATGGTTGTTGAATTATTATTTTTTTTTTTCATTTTTTTCTCCAAAAATCTCTCCATCTTTCTGACGTCAGTCTTTCCCCTCTTCTGTCGAATTTCCCTTATTTCCTTCCTCTATTCTTTCAGTTTCTGTTTTACCTTCTCTTTGTTCAACGATTGAATTCGCTCGTTCAGTAAGTACCCATTTTGTCTCTATCTTATCATTCCATAGTTAGTTTTATGAAAGAGGGATGTTTTTTGTTCTTTTGGATTAGGTGAAGATCAAGCGGCGACTAGTGCTTCTGCAGAGATTTGAACGTTTGTGATTCAATTTGTTGTCGGTAAGTGACTGAGTTCACTATTTGATGTTCTAAGGTTTCACTGTGAAATATTCCCAGTTTAGTTTTCATTTGTGTTATTCAATTCGGGCTTTGGTAATGTCGATTATAGGTTCTAGTGATCTTGGGATTGCAATATCAGTAAAAACGAACCAGGTGTGTACCCAAAAACAAAGAAAACGATATTCGGTGAAAGTCGACATTGTAAACTATCGATGCCACACGGGCGACGTCATGTGCAATAACACGGCCGTGTGATCTATGAAGGCCAGGCCGTGCGCGAGACACGGCCGTGTGATGGCTGGGGTGTGGCCGTGTAGGCCACACGGGCTAAACCGAACTGGGCATGTGGGCTACACGGGCGTGTGATATTTGGGCCAGGCCGTGTGATCCACACAGGAAGGCCAATTTGGGTGTGTGGGCCCACAAGGGCAAACCACCTGGGCGTCTGGGCTCATTTAGTTAAAATGTTTCCTAGGGTTGCACGGGTCTCCCAAGTCAATTGTGAACCTACTGTAGGGTCGGTAAGCACTGCTTAGACCCTAAATCGTGTGACCTGACTATATACTGTATGTATTGAGCATGCTAAATTTATGCATGTTTACTAATCCGTATGTATGGCTGATAACTGAACTGTAACATGAAAGCATGTAATTCTGTATGTTTGCATTGAGCATGTTTAGTTACATCTACATTGAGGTGGGATGATTGATTATTGGAGGAACTGTACTGAAAGGCTTTCATGCCTATTATCTAGCAGCTCAACTGCGATATTACTAATATGTGCCGCATTCGGTATAACTTAGTGTGTAGGGCTGGGTGGGTGTTTTAAACCCCACATGGTGTGTAGGGATGGTCAGAGATGGTGTGTAGAGGCTGGTGGGTAGGATATTGATTTCTATTATTGTATGCATATTGTATTTGAGATGGGCTAAGGCCCTACTTTATGTCTGAAACTGTATCTGAATGGGTTAAGGACTAAACTGTAACTGAATCTGTAATGGGCTTAGGCCCCAGATTGCATTGGACTAATAACTGTAGTTTGATTGTGTGCATGTCTTCTGTGGAGATTACACACTAAGTTTACGTAAACTCACCCCTTTATGTTTTATCTGTACAGGTAATCCTAGACTTAGATAGACCGGTACGGCGGAGGACTCAACGATGACCACATGACTATTGAATTGATTTAATTTCTTTTAAGGTTTTTAATTTCTATTATTTTTGGGGTATTTTTTATGTAATTTGGATTTTTGGACCGTTTGCCTTTACTTTGGATTTTAACCGTTTTCATGGATTTTTAAACTACAAACTCAACGAAAACTCAGTTTAATTAAAAACAACGTTTTCCTAAATGCGAATGATATTCTTTAAATAACACAGTTTTAAAATCTTTCGCCATAGAATATATTTTTAAACGAATCAAATTAATGAGAAAATGATTTTGAAATTGGCAAGAGATAGATAGAAGATAATAAACAAAAACGACTTTAACTTAATAAATTCGATTTCAAATCTCATTCCATGTAACATTGCCATATTCGGCCATAATGTCTAGGCCAGGTTTGGGGTGTTACATTTAGTGGTATCAGAGCGAGGTTGCAAAACTCGATTGTGGATTTGGGGTTTTAAAAATTAGTTTTTAAAGAACTGATTTTCAAATTATTTGAAATGATTTGACTGAGAATGTGGTATACCGAGTCTCTCACGCCGATCTTGTAAGTATTTTGATAAACTGTTAAGATATTGTAGATAGTCTATTCTGAAAACACTCTAGTTATTGTATACTGAAATTGTAGTGAAACTGAAACTGATAGAGACTGTACTTGCGAAAAACAAACTTTGAATTTATGATACTGCTTTGCATAAGACATCTGTTAATAAATATTGAAACTGTAACTGATACATAAAATTCGTAATCCAGATAAATCTGAATAGACATGAGCATCGAGGTATCCGTGGACGTGGTACTCGAGGCCGAGATTGAGGCCATAGGGGGGCTCGAGCTGAGTCCTCTTCTTTGGGCAGCATGTCGAATCTGGACACGAGTGAGACACCTATGTCACCTTCTACGGAGACTGGGTCTCAAGATCGCATAGTAGGGGACAAGGCATTGTCCCAGCTATGTTGAGGATAATGGAGAGGGTCGATGGGCCCAACACTGGATCTGGGGGCCGAGGGTCAGTTACGGAACGACTCTGGTCCAATGTAGTTGAACTTTTTATGGGTGTCACTGGAGTCGCCCCTAATGTGGCTGAGTACTGGATAGAGGCTACTGAGAGGATAATGGATGATTTAGACTGTACCCTCGAGCAGAAATTGAAGGGTGCAGTCTCGTTGCTTCGCGATAAGGCATATTAGTGGTGGCTGACCGTTAAGGAGGGCACTCAGCCCGATCGTCTATCTTGGGAGTTCTTTAAGTCTTCCTTCTAAGGGAAGTATATGAGAGCAAGTTACATCGATGCTCGTAGATGTAAGTTTCTGAATCTCACTCAGGGAGACCGATCTATGGCCAAGTATGAGGCCGAATTCCTGAGGCTGAGCCACTATGCTCGAGGCATGGTGGTGGTTGAATATGAGAGATGTGTCTATTTTGAGGACGATCTTAGGGATAATTTGAGGGTACTGATAGCTCCACAGAGGGAGCGAGAGTTCTCTGTTTTGGTAGAGAAGGCGAAGATCACCGAAGAGGTTAAGCGTGTTGAGCGCCAAAATAGAGATCGTGAGAGGGGTAAGAACAAGAAGGACTCGGAGCCCTCGAGTTCGGTATAGAGGCCTAAGAAAAAGGCCAGGACTGATAGGCCAGTTAGAGCTGGGCCCCCTGCTGCTTCTACTAGATTGCAGCTATGTGGAGGTTGTGGTAGACGCCATCAGGGCGAGTGTTGGAGGAGGACTGGGGCGTGTTTGAAGTGTGGGTCGTTAGAGCACTGCATTCGAGAGTGTCCACTGAGGGCCGATCAGGTGCAAGCTCCAGGTTCTAGTACTACGCAGCCACAGAGGGTAGTTCAGCAGCCACCGAGGGGCCGTGGTTAGGCTAGAGGTGGTAACGATATGGGCCGTGGACAGAGAGCACCAAGCAGAGGTGCTGGACAGACTGAGGCGAGGTAGCCTACTCTTTTTTATGCTACTCGTCGTCGAGAAGATCCAGATGCTCCAGACATTATTACCAGTACGTTCTTAATTTAAAATGTACCTTACTTTTCTTTGATAGACATAAGTTCAACACATTCCTATGTAGCTAGCACTGTGTCTGAGAACTTGGAGATTTTGGTTGAGAGTACTTCTAGTGAAATGATTATGTTGAGTCTACTGGAGCAATCGATTCGAGTTAGCAAATTGTATAGAGATGTCCCGCTAGAAGTTTAAGGGTCGGTATTTCTGGCTAACCTGATGGAGCTTCCATTTAGGGAGTTCGACCTAATTCTGGGTATAGACTGGTTGGTCAAGCACCATGTCAATTTGGATTGTGCGACTAAGAGGGTCGTCTTGAAAACTAAGGAGGATAATGAGGTAGTCATGATTGGGCAATACCGGAACAATTTGGTTAATGTGATCTCTGCACTGGTGGCTGAGAAATTGGTCCGTAAGGGATGTGAAGAGTTCTTGGACTATATTAGTGTTTCCGATTCTAGGGACTCTGTTGTAAAGGATATCAAAACTGTAAGGGATTTTCCGGACGTCTTTCCTGAGGAGCTATCGGGATTGCCTCCAAACCGAGAGGTTGGATTTGGGATCGAACTTCTTCCGGGTACAGCTCTGGTGTCCATCGCTCCCTAGCATATGGCACCGAAGGAGCTTACAAAGCTTAAGGCTCAACTGCAGGAACTTTTGGACTATGGTTTCATCCGTCCTAATGTGTCTCCGTGGGGAGCACCGGTTTTGTTTGTTAAGAAGAAGGATGGGACCATGAGGATGTGCATTGACTATCGACAGTTGAACAAGCTGACCATTAAGAATAAGTATCTGCTTATGAGAATTAAAGACTTGTTTGACCATTTCAGAGGGGCTTTGGTATTCTCTAAGATCGATCTTTGTTCAAGGTACCATCAGTTGAGGGTTAAGGAGATGGATGTGCATAAGACCACATTTAGGACTTGGGTTGACAAATGCACCGGTCACATTTATGGATCTGATGAATCGGGTATTTCAGTCTTACTTGGATCGGCTCGTAGTGGTCTTTATCGACGACATCTTGGTTTACTCTAAAACTAAAGAGGAGCATGATGAGCATCTTAGAGTAGTGCTTCAGATTCTACATGAGAAGCAACTTTACGCTAAGCTAAGCAGTGTGAATTCTGGCTTCGTGAAGTAACTTTTTTGGGACACGGGGTTTCTGCTAAGGGGATCTGTGTCGATCCTCGAAAGATTGAGGCTGTACTGGATTGGAAACAGTCCAATAATGTGTCTGATATCCGCAATTTTATAGGCTGGCGGGTTATTATCATCGATTTGCTGAGGGATTCTTGTTGATTGCTGCACCGTTGACTAAGCTTTTGCGTAAGGGTGTGGCATTTGTCTAGACTGATGCACAGTGATAGAGCTTTGAGAAGCTCAAGTCTATTCTGACTCAGGCCCCTGTTCTGATATAGCCTGAATCTGGCAAGGAGTTTGTAGTGCACAGCGATGCGTCGCCTGTGGGTTTGGGTTGTGTCCTGATGCAGGATGGTAAAGTTGTGGCATATGCGTCTCGTCAGCTCAAGACGCATGAGGCAAACTATCTGACCCATTATTTGGAATTGGCCGCCGTAGTCTTTGCTTTGAAAGTCTAAAGGCACTATCTGTACGGTGAAAGGTGTATTATTTACACCCATCATAAAAGCCTCAAGTACCTCCTTACTTAGAAGGAGTTGAACCTTAGACAACATCGATGTTGAGCTGCTCAAGGATTACGACTGCACGATAGAATGCCATCCTGGTAAGGCCAATGTGGTGGCCGATGCTCTAAGTCGTAGGGCGATGCCTGATTTGAGGGTGATGTTTGCTCGCCCCAAGTTACAAGTTAAGCCGACTTGGATGGAACAGATTCAAGATAGGCAACTAGAAGATGAATTGTTGGGTCTTCTGTTCCGTCAATTGAGAGTGGCAGAGCTACTGACTTTGGGTTGAATAGTGATGGGGTACTCTGTTTCCACGGTCAGATTTGTGTACCGGATGATATTGATCTGAGGCAGTCTATTCTAAGAGAGGCGCATAGTAGCCCTTATGCAATGCATCCTGGTGGGAATAAGATGTACCGAGATCTTCGAGAACTGTACTAGTGGCTGGGATTGAAATGAAAAGTTACTAATTTTGTGGCACGATGTCTGACAAGCCAGCAGGTTAAGGCTGAGCATCAGTTACCTTTGGGTTTGCTACAGCCGGTTAAGATTCCACTATGGAAGTGGGAGCGAGTAACGATGGACTTCGTTAGTGGGTTGCCTCTAACGCCCACAAAGAAAGATTCTGTTTGGGTCATCGTAGATCGATTGAGAAGTTGGCGAAGCTCTACATTTCTGAGATAGTGAGACTGCACGGGGTACTGGTCTCAATCATTTCTGATAGGAATCCTCGCTTCACGTCTCGATTCTAGAAAAAGTAACATTAGGCTCTTGGTTCGAGATTGGACTTAAGTACTGCATTCCATCCTCAGACCGATGGTCAGTCTAAGAGGGTGATTTAGATACTAGAGGATATGTTGAGGAGTTATTTTATCGATTTTCGAGGCAATTGTGAGGATTATCTGTCGTTAGCCGAGTTCGCCTACAATAACAGTTTTTAGTCGAGTATTCAAATGGCACCTTACGAGGCTCTGTATGGTCGTAAGTGTCGTACTCCTTTGTGTTGGACTGAGTTGGACGAACGGCGAGTTTTGGGTCTTGAGTTGGTTTCTGAGACTAAGGATAAGGTTCGATTGATTCGAGATTGTTTGAAGGTTGCTTCTGACAGACAGAAGTCTTATGCTGATCTGAAGAGACGTGAGATTGAGTATTCTGTAGAGGACTTCGTGTTTCTTAAGGTCTCTCCATGGAAGAAGATTCTAAGGTTCGGTCGCAAGGGCAAGTTGAGCCCTAGGTTTATTGGGCCTTACCAAATTCTGAAGCGAGTGGGACCGGTCACTTATCAGTTGGAGCTACCTCTAGAGTTGGACCGTATCCACGATGTCTTTCACGTCTCAATGTTGAGGCGGTACTGCTCTGATCCTACTCATACTGTCCCTATTGAGGAGATTGAGGTTAGGCCAGATTTGACCCTCGAGGAGGAGCTGGTTCAGATTCTGGATAGCGATGTAAAGGTTATTCAGAAGAAGTCTATCCCTTTAGTGAAGGTGCTGTGGCAAAATCATAGCACTAAGGAAGCCACGTAGGAGCCTGAGGATGCGATGTGTCAGCAGTATTCTCATATGTTCTGATCAGGTAAATTTCGAGGCCAAAATTTTCTTTTAGAGGGTAGAGTTGTAACGCCCAAAAATTCCTATTCTGTTTCTAGATAATTTTGACACAATTGAGTTTCTACTTCAGTGGTTAAATGTTCTGGGTGTGTGTGAGGTCCCAAGTTCAAGCCCTACCTTTGGTAAATTTTGGTATTTTTCTACTTAAACCTTATACTTGCTCAGTGGGCTTATATTAAATTATTTGTAGAGTCATATCTAAATGGGCCTACTGGTCTAGTGGTTAAGTTGAGGGTTAGTTTACTGGAAGTCTTGTGTTCGAATCCCTGCAGAAGCGTGGGAGTTTATTTTTGCTCGTTTGACTGAGAGAGTTTCGGTCAAACAGGAATTCTAACAAGGTTGAGTAGTGGATTAGTGGAGAGTGATTTTGGGGATAATGGTTGTTGAATTATTTTTTTTCCATTTTTTCCCAAAAAATCTCTCCATCTTTCTAACGTTAGTCTTTCCCCTCTTCTGCCAAATTTCCCTTGTTTCCTTCCACTATTCTTTCGATTTTCATTTTACCTTATTCTTGTTCAATGATTGAATTTGCTCATTCGGTAAGTACCAATTTTGTCTCTATCTTATCGTTCCATAGTTGGTTTTCTGAAATAGGGTTGTTTTTTGTTCTTTCGGATTAGGTGAAGATCAAGCGGGGACTAGTGCTTTTGCGGAGACTTGAACGTTTGGGATTCAGTTTGTTGTCGGTAAGTGACCAAGTTTACTATTTGATGTTCTAAGGTTTCGTTGTGAAATATTCCTGGTTTAGTTTTCACTTGTGTTACTAAATTTGGGATTTGGTAATGTTGATTATAGGTTCTGGTGATCTCGGGATTGCAATATCAGTGAAAACGAACCAGGTGTGTACCCAAAAACGCAAAAAAGGGATTTGACGAAAGCCCAAATTGCAAACTATCGATGCCACACGGGAGTGTGGTCGCCTGTGTGGTAGGCCGTGTGCGATAACATGGCTGTGTGATCGATGAAGGCTAGGCCGTACGCGAGACACGACCGTGTAATAGCTGGGGTGTGGCCATGTGGGCCACACGGGCTAAATCAAACTGGGCGTGTAGGCCCACACGGGCACACCCCACGGGCATGTGAAAATTGGGCCAGGCCCTGTGATCCACACGGGCAAGGCCAATCTGGGCGTGTGGGCCCACACGAGCAAACCACATGGGCGTGTGGGTCCATTTAGCTAAAATGTTTCCTAGGGTTGGAAGGGTCGCCCAAGTCGACTGTGAACCTACTGTAGGGTCGGTAAGCGATACTTAGACCCTAAATCGTGTGATCTGACTATATACTGTATGTATTGAGCTTGTTAAATTTATGCATGTTTACTGATCCGTATGTATGACTGATAACTAAATTGTACCATGTAAGCATGTAATTTTGTATGTCTGCATTGAGCATGTTTAGTTCCATCTGCATTGGGGTGGGATGATTGATTATTGGAGGAAGTGTACTGAAAGGCTTTCTTGCCTATTATCTGGCAGCTCAACTGCGATATTACTGATATGTGTCGCATTCAATACGACTTGGTGTGTAGGGCTGGTGTTTTAAACCCCACATGGTGTGTAGGGATGATCAGAGTTGCTGTGTAGAGGCTGATGGGTAGGATATTGATTTCTGTTACTGTATATATTTTTTATCTGAGATGGGCTAAGGCCCTAATTTATGTCTGAAACTATATCTGAATGGGCTAAGGCCTAAACTGTAACTGAATCTGTAATGGGCTTAGGCCCCAGACTGCATTAGACTGATAACTGTAGTTTGACTCTATGCAAGTTTTCTGTGGGGATTACACATTGAGTTTACGTAAACTCACCCCTTTCTGTTTTATCTGTACAGGTAATCCCTAGACTTAGACGGATCGGTGCAGCGAAGGACTCAACGGTGACCACATGACTATTGAACTGATTTAATTTCTTTTAAGGTTTTTAATTTCTATTATTTTTGGAGTATTTTTTATGTAATTTGGATTTTGGACTATTTGCTTTTACTTTGGATTTTAACCGTTTTCATGGATTTTTAAACTGCAAACTCAACGAAAACTCAGTTTAATTCAAAACAACGTTTTCCTAAACACGAACGATTTTCTTTAAATATCACGGTTTTAAAGGCTTCCGCCATAGAATATGTTTTTAAATGAATCAAATTAACAAGAAAATGATTTTGAAATTGAAAAGAGATAGATAGAAGATAATAAACGGAAACAACTTTAACTTGATAAATTCGATTTCAAATCCCATTCCATGTAACATCGCCAAATTCGTCCATAACGTCTAGACCGAGTTTGGGGTGTTAAAAGCAGTTATACCAGAGGATCATCAACATTCATCGGTCATCAACCCGAAGATTATTCTGGCAGACACAGAGGTTATACGAGAACCGATGACCTACTCATTTCGGCGGGGGCCAGTAAGTGTACATCCAACACCATGCTTGAAGGTGACAACGAAAGCGTGGACGGGGAAGGGGATGCAGGTGAGGAAGAAGGGCCGTGGACGCAAATGAGGGGGAGGAGTCAGAACCTGATCCAATTCGGCATCGCGGTCCGAAAGGTTTAAAAGTGGCATTATTTTTCGAATCAGATCCAGTTAAAATAAAGTCGGAACCTTACAAGTCTAATGATAATGCCTCAGAAAATGCTTTGAACCCAAATCCATGATTTAGGGCATGTGAACCTCTGCCCCACATGAAGAATATCGACCTATCGGCCAATAGTTGTTTAGAGTTTTCTCGGCTTCCACATAAAACACTTGGTCATGCAATCACAATTCGTGATGTACAAATACTAAAATTTGGAATGGAATACTAATATCTCTTGAAAAGAATTATATTTTATGCCTTTAGACCTAGCTAATTGCTTGTACTTAAGTACATTTTACTATATTTTACTACATTTTAGGACATTTTAGTGAGCATTTTTATTATTGCATTAGGACTTGGACTGTGTTGGAATTAGGTGTTTTTAATCGCTTCCGGTGGAGTTTTTTTTTTTGTGTTGGTGTGGTAGGAATTGGTTTTGGAACCAGAAAATAAAGAAGTGAAGTTTTTTAGGGCAAAGTGCAGATAGTTTGCTAGCATGGAGGCCTGTGGCAATGCAGGGAAGACCAAGTCAACATTTTTCGCGCAACAGTCCCAGCTCAAATTCAAACTTGTACCAGATAAATCCCCTTAAAAATGGAGAAGATAATCACAAGTTGTTAGCCGACCCTAGCCTAATCTATCTATAAAATCCGATAAAGGGAACCTCACAAAGGGCAAAACAAAAAAGTGGGAGAGATCCTTAGGTGTGATACTGGTTTGACTGCACAAAGGATAGGAAGTTGAAGGCAGTCTTTCTTAGCCATCACAGGACGTTGTGCTGCCGAAATGTGGACTGGGCAAGCAAAAGCTATTTCCTAAAGTTCTTCTGTTATTTCCATTAGTGTTCCTTCAAAAGATTGAATTGAAGTAGCTGAACATAATGTCGGATAATATTTTGGTTTGGAATTTTATTTCCTAGCCGATGAGCTAAATCTTATAGGGTTGGGATTACTTTTGATGAAACTCTAAACTATTTTTATGGATGCAGTATATATCTAATTTACTTTACTGTTTCATTTTATTGTTCTTATTTCTTAATTAAATGCAAACGATCTCTGGACATAAAAGACTGTTCACATACTTATAAACTGATTCTAATTTCAAAAGGGTTGGATTGGTTGGATTAAAATTAAATGAAATGAACAAGTATTCGATAGACACTTGTAGTCAACTCTAGACATAAAGTCACGATCATACAGAGGGAACCCATGTAAGATATCTAAAAAGCCTATAGACACGGGCAAGGTAACTTAAGGTTTTGCTCTCGCGAGAGGCAGACCATTTAAAACTCTTCTGTGCAATAAACTAGATACCATTTTGCCAAGGTATTGTTGATAGTAAGGGTCAATTCTGGGTAATCCCAACCTTCTGAGTCAACATCACTCTTTCCTTATTCTTTGTCGTATTAACTTTGCCACAACATATTTAGTTGTTTATTTCTTTGTCTATATTCTGTTCGAATAATCACTATCGTTCTTTCCATTACATTTCTACTCTCACTTTTGTCATAGCATTTCCAATTATTCAACAATTTCATCTATTTCATAAATCATCATTGCTTTGTATCATCATTGCATACTTACCTTAGTTTACCATAGCATCTTATTCGTCAGTCTTGCCATCAATGCATACTTGACAAATTTTGTGCCTCAATCTACTCCTCATGGAAACGATACTAACTCATCACTTTATTACTTAAATCAACGTATATACTTGCACAAAATCGCACATCATTTTATATGCGACAAATACCCCCAACAAAGATGCTTTTTTTGCTGCACTGAAGTGATATAACATCAAGAACGACATGAACTACTACGTCACGAAGTCTTACTTTGGGAAATTCGAAGAGAAGTGCGCAATGAAGGACAGGAGTGTAAGTGGAAAATCATGGCGTCTTACCGGAAAAAAAAGGCTATGGACGATAAAGAAGTATCCCGGTTCCCATACTTGTGTTCTGACAGGTGCAAGTCAAAACCATCTGTGGCTAGACTTGGACATGATTGCTGACATTATTTTATCGATGGTGAAGGCCAGTCCTCAGATTAAAATATCGGTGCTGATTGTGAACATGCATAGCCAGAACCAGTACACTCCAATGTAGTAAAAAGTATGGGTTGCAAAATAGAAAGTTATGGAGAAGTTGCATCACGGGCGGAAAGGTTCGTATAACTATCTATGGAAATGGTGTCAAGTATTGGATCGGTACATACCAAATTTCGTAATCGATCTCAAACTGCACCTAGGGTACTGCAACAATCAGATGGACCTTAGGAAAAGAGTATTCACTAGTTCTTTTAGACCGTTGAGCAATGTAGAGAGGCATTTTAGCACTGTGAGCCTATGGTCCAAATTGACAGAACCTAGCTGTACGGAAGGTATCAGCGGTGTCTGTTGCTTACTGTTGCTCATGACAATAATCGAAAGATTCTGCCTATAGCATTCACAATAACTCCTAGAGAAACGACAGAGGACTGGGATTTCTTCCTAAGTCGGTTGTGCCGACTCATTTGCCCATAGCCTGACATATGTGTCATATCAAACAAGAGACCCGGAATACTCTCGGCAATTGATTGTCATGGATCCCTATGAGATTGCACTCATCATTCGTACTACATACGACATGTAGGATTGAACTTGTAACAACCCATTTTCGGTGAAATCGAAACATTGGTTTCGGAACCACAAATTCGAGCCAAAATAAAATTTATTTTAATATTATTTTATGGTTTGCATTATGTTTGAAAGGTCATATGAAAATTTTGATACGAAAATTTTACCGATTGTGTGTTTAATTAGGGAAAGGACTAAATTGCATAAAATGCAAAAATTGCATTCTAGTAGCTATAGGATCAAATAGCTATGGAATTCAAAACATTAGGTCCTTATATGGTAATTAGACCATTGAAGAGTAGTTAGTAGATATTTTAATGACTCATCCATGGAAAAATTAGAAAAGGGTAGGGACTAAATTGGAAATCAATAAAATTAATAGATGATAATTAATTAAAAAGAAAAAAATCATCTATTTTCATATCATCTTCCCCAAAATTTCTATGGAAATCCTAGGAGAAAGGAAGACAACTTTTCAAGCTTAAAAAGGTATGAAATCAAGTCTCGTTTTTAGTAATTTTTATATTTTTGGAATCGGGATAATCTTATCTTTCCATTTAGGGGATTTATTTGAAAAGTTATCAAGGTATGAAATTTGGTTCATGGATGAATATGCTGAAAATTAGAAATTTATGGTAGAAAATGAAAAGTTATTCATAGATAAACAACTTTTGCAAAGCAATTTTTAATGAAAACTTAGTTTAGGGACTAAAATGAAAAATGAGTAAAACCCATGGAAAATGCTGAAATTTGTGAAATGTAGGTGCTATAAAAGTTGCACATAAATTTCGGCTAGGCTTTGAAATAGGGTTAAATTTCATGAATTTCATTTTCCAAGCCTAAGGACGAAATTAAAATTTATGAAAAGTATAGGGGTAAAATGATAATTTTGCCTAGGATGTAATTGAACGCAAATGTATATGAAATGTAATAAATAGATAGTTAAATTTGTTTATATAGACCCGAAAAGACCAACTACCGAACTAGATCAAGGGGAACAAAAGGTTTCGGAATAATTGAAATTCAAATACGAACAATTGTCAAGGTAAGTTCGTGTAACCTAAATATGTACGCTAATGTGTTTGCATTGAATTGTATGATTGTGTTGATATATATGTGAAGATATACCTTATGAAATAACCACAAATTGGAAAAATGATGATAAAATGCCATGTCCCGATTGAACGTTGAAATTCGATCGAAATAAGTGATTTCGTAAAAAAAGTATAATACTGTTTATGTTGCAGGTAGGATTTAGCCCGGACGGGTATTCCTAAAATAAGCCTCTCGAGCATATGTTATAAATTGGATTTTAGCCCGGATGGGTAATTCAAATCAATCTCTTTAGAGCATATACTGCAGAAAGGATTTACCCTGAACTGGTAATCTTGTTATAAAATATGTGGCTTGAGAGTGTGCTATATGATCATGTGCCAAATGGGTACTTTTGAACATGAATTGACAAATAGTTGATATGTATACTTTGTGTATACTGCCTGAATCTCCATCGAAATTTCAATAGTTCAATGGGAAAGATTCTTGAAATACGGAAAGGTGAAACTAACTAGATATTTATAATGTGATGAACTCATCTATGTTTACTTGATATTCATATGATGTTATGTGACTAACTTGCTTAATTAAGTGTCTATGTTTAGGTAAATTTACCCAAAAATTTTGGATGGTATGTCTATGTATGCTTGTATGAATAAATATAACCGGTAAGTTTATTTTCCCGTTATACGAACTTACTAAGCATGAAAATGCTTACCCCGTTTAAATTTTCCCTGTTTTATAGTGCTCGTAAGCTCGCAAAGGTTGGAGGTCAGTTGGAGCATTAACCACACTATCCACTATATCATTTTGGTGCAAATAGAAATCTCATTTTGGTATAATGGCATGTATAAGCTTATTTGGCCAATGAAGGCTTGTAATTGTTGTTTTGTAATCTAGCTATTGGAGTGGCTAATGATGATCTATGTTGGTTATCTTGAAAAGTTATGTTTTGGTAAATACTAAGTGCCTATTGTGTATTGGTTTGATGGAATTATATTAAGTATATACGTTTATGATAATAGTATGTCTATACCCATGAGTACATGAATTGGTTCAACATGGTTGATGGATGTATGTGATTATTATGTTTGGATTGGTGGATATATGTTAGTGAGTTTTGGTGTAGGAAAATGGTAAGTTTTGGGTGACAAATGAAGCTAGGAAATGACTTTATTTTGTCCACACGGGCGTGTGGCTAGGCACGCGGCCTACCCCATAGGCATGTGGCCTGGCCGTATGTCCCCTACATCTTTAAAATGCGAAACAGAATGCTTAGAATCGGGGACACAGGTGTGTGTCTTAGCCGTGTGGTTGACACGACCTTGAACACAGGCGTGTTACATGGTCGTATGAAATTATACCTAAATTTCGAAAATAAAATTTGCCACACGGCCTAGCACACGGGCGTGTGACTTGGCCGTGTGACTTTACATACTTCATGCCTTATAAGTTAGAGATTACACAAGTTAGGGACACGAGCATGTGTAGCCCTACGGCCCAACCACACGGTCGTGTCTTTAGACCACATGGGCGTGTGGGCACTGTTTATAGGAAAACTTTTGAAATTTAGAGAAAATTTTATGAAATCCCGATCTAGTCCTGATTCATTTCTAATGCTTATAATAGGTCTCGAGGGTCCATTTAAGGGACGATATGATTGTTTTCAGATATGAATAGTATTTTTTAGTTGATTTATCTGTGATGGTTCTGTAAACCCCGATAATACTCTGTAACCCTATTTCAGTGACGAATACGGGTTAGAGGTGTTACATTTAGTGGTATCAGAGCTATAATTTAGTCGATTCTCGTAGTAACGTAGCAAGTACGAGTCTAGCTATACATGTCATTATATAAATTATGATAGTGCGATATCTCATAACCACTTTTAAATGTATTTTCATATAGTAATATCTTCCAACCAAGAGAGAGATGAGTCTGAGAAAGCTGAGAGCACAGCTCAAGCTTCCGTGCAACGAGCTGCAACCAGTAGTAGTAGGAGGCCCATGTCTGAGGGTCGTGAAGAGGCAAAAGTAGCCTTCTTTGATTTGATGGATGAATTGTTTAGTGAATATATGAGAATAAATCCTATTGCTCGACGACCTCCCCCACCTACTTCACAACATGATGAAACGCCACAAGGTACTAGACTTGTTAGAATTGATAAGGTTCCAGTAGATAAAATCAGAAAATATGGGGCTGAATAATTTATGGCTACAGCCGATGACGATCCAGAGAGGGCCGAGTTTTGGCTGGAAAATACTATTCGTGTTTTAGATGAGCTATCTTGCACACCAGCCGAATGTCTGAAATGTGCGGTATCTTTGTTGAAAGACACAGCCTACCATTGGTGGAAAACCATATCTTCTGTGGTACCAAGGGAAAATGTTACATGGGAATTTTCCCAAACAGAGTTCAAAAAAAAGAAATATATTAGTCAGATATTTCTGGACCAGAAAAAGAATGAATTTTTAGAGCTCAAATAGGTAAATATGACAGTGCCCGAGTAAGAATGAGAGTTTGTTAGATTGAGCAAGTATGCTAGCGAATGGGTTCAAACTGAAGTCGATATGTGCAAACAATTTGAAGAAGGGCTTAATGAAGATGTCAAGCTGTTAATTGGAATTCTGGAATTAAGAGAATTCGCAATGTTGGCTGAACGGGCACACAAGGCTGAGGAATTAAGCAATGAAAAGAAGCAAGCAGAAAGGGAAGCTCGGGTTCCAAGTAAAAGATTTTTTTATCAAGACGCAATCATTTGCTTCGAAAAAATCAAAGAATTATCATGAATGTTTTGCTACATCAAGGGAGTATTCGGGAAAGGAACGAAGTTCTAAATGCACCAGCGCGAGGTCTTCATCTCCCTTAATAGCCAGTGTTGGGAGTGTTGGAAAACCCAAACCACGATGCAATGTCTGTAATAAATTGCATTTCAGAGATTGTCGGATGAGAAGTGGGGCTTGCTTTAAGTGTGGTTCTCTCGACCATTTTCTTAAAGATTGCCTAGAAAGGGTTGAGAAAAACATTGAACAGACCCCGAAGCCGAGTAATCCTATCTCGAGGGGTAGACCCCCACGGTATTTCAGAAATGTCGGTGGTATTCATAGTGCTGCAAAAGATTCAATAGCTAAATTCGAGGCTCGGGCTCCGGCAAGAACATATGCGATACGTGCAAGAGAAGATGCCTCGGCACCAGATGTTATCACCGGTACATTCTCTCTACTTGACACTAATATTATTGCTTTGATTGATCCTGGTTCCATACATTCATATATATGCACAAAATTGTGTCTAATAAAAATATGATTGTTGAATTCACCGAATTGGTGGTTAAAGTTTCAAACCCCTTAGGTCAGCATGTTATGGTAGATAAAAAGAATTGTCCGTTGATAATAGAGGGTCACTGTTTTTCAGCTAATTTAATGTTGTTACCCTTTAATGAATTTGATGTAATATTGGGAATGGATTGGTTAACCCAACAAGACGTAGTGGTAAATTGAAAGCATAAATACATTGTATTGAAGTGTTAGAATGGTGAGTTACTTCAGGTTGAATCTGAGAAACTGGATAGGTTGTCTAATGTGATTTCAGCAATATCAGCACAGAGATATATTAAAAAAGGGTATGAGGCTTATCTTGCTATTGTACTGGATACCAAAGTATCAGAGTTGAAAATCCAATTGGTATCGTTCGTTTGTGAGTTTCCTAAGGTATTTCCAGAAGAACTACCTGGTTTACCACCAGCTAGAGAGGTGGAATTTTCCATAGACCTTGTACCAGGAATGACGCTGATATCTATAGCACCATATAGAATGGCTCCTACAGAATTGAAAGAACTAAAGGTACAGTTGCAAGAGTTGATTAATAGAGGATTTGCCCGACCCAGCTTTTCACCATGGGGTGCACCGGTATTGTTTGTAAAGAAGAACTATGGATCATTGAGATTATGCAT
This sequence comes from Gossypium australe, assembly GCA_005393395.2. Classification (NCBI taxonomy): domain Eukaryota; kingdom Viridiplantae; phylum Streptophyta; class Magnoliopsida; order Malvales; family Malvaceae; genus Gossypium; species Gossypium australe. Next base: position 53,823,777 of record CM016615.1, on the reverse strand, counting down.
CGATTACAGGCAGCTTAATAAAGTCACAGTAAAGAATAAGTATTCGTTGCCTCGTATAGATGAATTGTTTGATCAATTAAAAGGTGCCACTGTATTTTTGAAAATTGACCTACGATTTGGTTACTATCAACTATGGGTAAAAGATTTGGATGTGCCGAATACAGCTTTCAGAACCAGATATAGGCATTATGAGTTTTTGGTGATACCATTCGAATTAACTAATGCCCCGGCGGTATTTATGGATTTAATGAACCAAATTTTCAGACCATACCTAGACAGGTTTGCAGTTGTTTTTATTGATGATATTTTGGTTTACTCTCGGGATGTGAATGAGCATGCTGAGCATCTAAGAATTGTATTGCAAACTCTGCATGAGAAACAACTATATGCTAAATTCAGTAAATGTGAATTCTAGTTATGGGAAGTTAGTTTCCTCGGACATGTTGCATCTGTAGAGGGTATTCGGGTGGATCCGAACAAAATTTTAGCTATTGTAAGTTGGAAGCCACCGAAGAATGTCTCAAAAGTCTGAAGTTTTCTGGGACTAGCAGGATATTATAGGAGATTTGTTATTGTAATGCCCCAAATTTGGGCCTAGTAGAATTGGGCCCACTGGGCCTTAGGCACGAGAGCGTTTAAAATTTTTTTGAGAACAAGAGAATGGCACTAAGGCAAGTTGGACCTATTAGGTGAGTGATTTTGGAAGGTTAGGGGGCTTCTATGAAGTTACGAGATTAAATTTAGGCTTTAGGAAAATTTTGGTTTTAGGTGAATAAAACCCTGGGACTTTAGTTTTTAAATATCAAGAAGGGTTTTCAATGAAAATGCGGTTTTCGAAAAACACCTCGATGTGACATGCCAGATTTGGGCCTAACTTTTAGGACGGGTTTGGGTGTTACATTTAGTGGTATCAGAGTCCGGTTGCAAAATTCGAGCTATGAAATGGGCTTAGGTTTTTATTTTAAAGATGTTTACAAATGAATTTGAAGTGGTTTTGGAGGATTTTTGTGTGGCACACCGAGTCTCCAGCGCCGGACCAAGTAAATTCTCCTATCTGTTTTAAACTTTTATACTGTAGATAGTTACTGGGCTTACTTTAGATAATAAACTATACTGAGGCCCGTAGGAGATTGAAACTATAGTGAGCTTGCGATTTCGAAAACAACTCTTAACTACTACTTCCATAAAACATTTGTTTAATTACTGGAACTATGGACTTATTCATAAAATTTCTAATTCAGATAATACGCGAAGTGATAATGAGCTATTTACCTAATTTGCAATTAGGACTAGAGTGCGCAGCAGAAGCGTAGTGGTATAACCGGTAGTGTGAGGCTATTAGGTAGTTGGAAATTTCGAGGACGAAATTTCTTTAAGGGAGGTAGATTTGTAACGCCCCGAATTTGGGCCTAGTAAATTGAGCCCATTAGGCCTTGGGCACGGGAGCGTTTAAAATTTTTTTGAGAACAAGAGAATGGCACTAAGGCAAGTTGGACCTATTAGGTGAGTGATTTTGGAAGGTTAGGGGGCTTCTATGAAGTCCCAAGATCAAATTTAGGCTTTAGGAAAATTTTGGTTTTAGGTGAATAAAACCCTGAGACTTTCGTTTTTAAATATCAATAAGGGTTTTCAATGAAAACGCAGTTTTTGAAAAATACCTCAATGTGACACGCCAGATTCGGGCCTAACTTCTAGGCCGGGTTTGGGGTGTTACATTTAAAGGGTTTTCAATGATAGCTTCTCCGATGACTCGATTGTTGTAAAAAGAAGTGAAATTTGAGTGGACTGATAAGTGCCAGCAGAGTTTTGATAGACTGAAAGCTTCATTGACGAAAGTGCCTGTATTAGTCCAACCTGAATCGGGTAAGGAATTTATAGTCTATAGCAATGCCTCATTGAATGGTTTGGGATGTGTATTGATGCAAGATGGTAAAGTAGTGGTTTATGCATCTAGGCAACTAAAATCGCATGAAAGAAATTACCCGGTACATGATCTCGAATTAGCAGTCATTGTATTTGCACTAAAAATATGGTGACATTATCTTTTTGGTGAAAAACATCACGTCTTTACGGATCACAAAAGTCTGAAGTATTTAATGACTCAAAAAGAATTGAATTTGAGACAACGTAGGTGGTTGGAATTATTGAAATATTATGATCTCATTATTGATTACCATTCAGGGAAAGCTAATGTAGTGATGAATGCCTTGAGCCGAAAATCTTTATTTTCCTTATGGGCATTGAACACCCAGTTGTCTTTATCTGATGATGGTTCAATAACAGCTGAGTTAAAAGTTAGACCGACGTTTTTGCAATAGATATCTGAAGCTCAGAAAAATGATAGTAAGTTACAAGCAAAACAGATACAAAGTGAATCGACTCATGACTCAGAATTTCAGATCGGGACCGATGGTTTTTTTGTTATTCAGAGGCAGAGTATGTGTAATGAAAATTTTAGAACTAGTACAGAAGATTTTGAATGAAGCTCATAATGGTAACATGTCTATCCATCCTGGTAGTAATATGATGTATAGTGATCTGAAAAAGATGTACTGATGGCCAGGAATGAAACAAGATATTTTTGAATTTGTATCGAAGTGTTTGATAAGTCAGCAAGTGAAGGCCGAACACCAAGTATCTTCAGGATTATTGCAGCCAATTACAATAACAGAATGGAAATGGGAAAGAGTTACCATGGACTTTGTAATGGGATTACACTATTCAGCGAAAAAGAAAGATGTTGTTTGGGTAATTGTCGATCATTTAACGAAGTCTGCACACTTTATCCTGGTACTGTGGATTTTTCATTGGATAGATTGGTAGAATTATATGTCTTTGAGATTGTAAGGCTACACAGAGTGCCAATCTCCATTATTTCAAATAGAGATCACCGGTTTACATCTCGATTTTAGAGTAAGTTGCAAGAAGCTCTGGGCACTCATTTACACTTTAGTACTGCATTCCATCCTCAAACAGATGGATAATCTGAACGTGTGATACAGATTTTAGAAGACATGCTTCGGTGTTGTGTACTTGAATTTGGAGGTAACTGGGAAAAAATAGTTGCCTTTGATTGAAATTGCTTAATCAATCCAATATTAAAATGGCATCGTATGAGGCTTTATATGGTTGCAAATGTAAAACTCCATTGTATTGGACAGAGTTAAGTGAGAAAAAGATACAAGAAGTTGACTTGATCCGGGAAACTGAAGACAAAGTAAAGATGATTTGAGATAGTTTGAAAGCGGCCTCAGACCGTCAAAAGTCTTATGCTGTTTAAAGAGAAAAGAGATAGAATTTCAGGTTGGTGATAAAGTGTTCTTAAAAGTGTCACCCTGGAAGAAATTTCTCCGATTCGACGGTAAAGAAAAATTGAGTCCACAGTTCATCGGGCCATATGAGGTCATTAAAAGAATTGGCCTGTTGCATATCGGTTAGCATTACCACTGGAACTCAATAATATTCATGACGTGTTTCATGTATCCATGTTGTGACACTATAGATCGGACCCTTCACACGTTATTACTCCAACAGAAGTGGAGATTCAGCCTGATATGACTTACAATGAAGAACCGATTAAAATACTGGTATATGAGACGAAAGAACTAAGAAATAAAAAGGTGGCATTGGTAAAAGTTCTCTAGCAACGGCTTAGGTTAGAGGAAGCTACCTGAGAGCCAGAGGATACTATGAAGAGGCAATACCCCCAACCTCTTTTCTGGTAAGAATTTTAGAGGACGAAAATTTCTAAGGGGGAGAGTTGTAACAACCCATTTTCAGTGAGATCAGAACAGTGGTTTCGGAACCACAAATTCGAACCAAAGTAAAATTTATTTTAATATTATTTTATGGTTTGCATTATGTTAGAAAGGTCATATGAAAATTTTGATACGAAAATTTTATTGATTGTGTGTTTAATTAGGGAAAGGACTAAATTGCATAAAATGCAAAAATTGTATTCTAGTATCAATAGGTATCAAATAGCTATGGAATTAAAAAATTAAGGTCCTTATATGGTAATTAAACCATTTAAGAGTAGTTAGTAAATATTTTAAACTCATCCATGGAAAAATTATGTATTCACTACACATCTAATTTTCAATTATGGAGTTATTTCATTGCACTAACCGATACCTATTTATCGACAGGTTACGAGCTTATCCAACATTTTTTCCATCAAAAGTTGACATACTTTCGACTAGCTACCTTGTTTCCTAAGAGGGGGTCGGCATAAGCTGGGCAAATAGCAGGCGGTGGTACAGTCTATGATGACGTGACGTAAGAGATTCGACGAAGTACATTGAGAGCAAACATGATGTATGTAGTGTGCCACTCACGTCAAAATCTTGATTTTCGTGTCACTGAGCACGTTAGGCCCGACCAGGAAATGTCAGGTTCATCCTATCATTTGAACCTAACGGAAGGGACCTGCGATTGTGGGAGATTCCAAGCACTTCAGTTCTCATGCACACATTCAATTGTCACATATAGGAACATACAGATTGAGTACGCGTCTTACATCAATGACGTCTACCGACTACAATGCATTCGTAGTGTGTGAAGTCCTAAATTCGCACCTCTCCCAGATGAGAGTATGTGATCGCCTATGTCCAACGTGCCGTTCAAGCTAGTGCCAAATAAGGACCTACGTCGCATCCAAAAAGGTCACCCGAATTCCACCCGAATAAAGAATAATATGGATATTCAGGAGAGGCATGATCAACAGAAATTATGCGGGTATTGTAGAAACCCAGGGCATACGAACATGTTCCCTGTACAGGGAAACATTGGGGCCGCAGCGTCAATAACATTGCTTTCAACCAAATTTCATATTCATTGGTGTTTTTTTTATAACCAAATTTTATTTTCATATGCGCGTGCCATACTAATAGTATTTGTTGTATTCAGTATAAACTATAAAGGTCGATGTTCCGTATTGCAATTGGTTTTAAGGACATACAATTTATTTAGTTGTGAAATGTTATGACTTTCGAATCGGAGAGCAAATATTTTTTATTCTACATTTTTCGTGTTCATTTTTCTTCTCTTTCTTATTTAAATGACAAGGTAAATCCAAAAAATTTCATATTCAAAACGATACGTCGATAACAAAATTTGACATTTTTTATTTATCGATGAAACATAGATAGTAATAATAACAAATGGTTTGTTTGAATGAATAACCTCAGTTCTTTTTATTTATGACATATCCATATTTACATTAACAAAATTAAAATAAAAATACAATCAATGGTGTATATGCCACTCCCTCGTCCACCGATTGCAACGATGAGCCACCTTCGTAAAATCGTGATGCGCACGGTGTTTGGGTCACTATAGGCATGAAACCATAAGGAACCCCAAATCTTGGGTACGTTAGAAAGGTACCAGGCATAGACTGCTGCATGGGCGCTTGCATCGGTGGTGGTGGGTACATTAGTGTCTGTCTCGACACGGGGTTCGACATTGACATCTATGTAGGGATGTAGTATGTAAGGGACGTCGGTGGAGCGAAATATGTACCTTCTGGAACAGAAGAACCGGCCACATGAGGCGGTGGTGCTTGTGAATAAAATACAATTTTACTTAATTGAATGGGAATACCTGGACCAAAGTGACCCAAATATTGCGTAGCTATATGCGACACATCTTCTGCCGGAGCGGATGACGAACCTGTCGTGCGACTGTGTCCCCTCCTAGTATGCTGTGGTGGTCGACGTGACCTATTCACCTGAATTTATCAACTCCTCTCCTTCCGTGATAATAGATATGACTTACCAATTGCTTTGAACCATGCCAAGTAATCATCAACTGCCACTGTGTCTGCTGAGAAAAATTGTTCGCTAATGGGTATGGATTACATCCTACAATCCCATGCCTCGATGTGCTCTTCGTGCCGCACTGACCAGTCGATGTTGTCCTTCCACTAGATGTCCACTTTGTGTAGCTCCTTCAGGTCTTGCGGTAGCGGCAGAATTCGTTGCCTCCACCCGAACTGCTACAATATTCGGTCTTGTTTCGTGCATTTTCACCGTTGCATACACTACCAACGGTACCTTCACATCTCATATCTGTCGATTGCCCAACACTTCCAACGGGATGCAGGATATAATATCGATGTCAGCGTATGACATCCATCCAAACTGATAAGCAAAATTGCAAATATCGTTATTTATGTTTTTTTACGAATCATTACGTAATTAATATAGATTCAAAAGAATAGGTAACTAACCTCGACTTTCGAGAGTTGATCTAACAACAGCCTAATATCTTCTAGATCATCGAGCAATCCCATGTAGCTCGACCCGTGGTTCTACCTGTATAAGCGATATGTTAGTCAAAACGTATAATAATAATAATTTTTGTACAAACTACGCATTTGTTAATAAATGATGTTTACCTCATCACCAATGGGAACATTTATGGGTCGATCACCATGGGATGTAGAAATGGTAGTAACCATCAGGCCTATGACTGCAGTAGGAGTAGACAACCACCGATCGACGCAGCACTCAGTAGCGTGGCCCAACACACCCCTTAGTATAATGTGGACAATATGACAGATCCCCAACTTAGTTTCCCTCACTCATTGAAGACTACTAAATGCAATAGTCACCTTCAGTGACCAAATTTTGAGATTTATCGGGCATTAAAATGCCCCCGATTAACCTTATGATGTATGCTCGGGCGTATTGTTGTATGACCTCCTCTATTCAGTCTTCAGGGTCTTTAGGAAGCTCGTTGAAATTATCCTTCAACTAGTTCATTGATTGGCAGAGGGTCACTTTGCCCAGAACGATCACAAATTCCGTGATAACTAGCCTATCCACTGCCAGACCAAGTTATAGTGTTACGTCTTCGAGTGTGATTGTACACTCGTCACATGGAAGGTGGAAAGTGTGTGTTTCGGGCCTCCATCTTTCCACCAACGCGCTGATTAGTTACAAATCGAGTTTGTAGCCCTCGGACATGCAAGACGCATGTAAGAATCCAACTGCTTACAATTGGCCACAAATTTCAAGGATCATAGGCTTTCCCATTATTTGGATGAAGCCCTCCAAAACACGATCATCTGTCTATTGACACAATAAAAAAAATTAAATTTAACATTATTGAAATTAAGAAAATTTAAATTTCGGTCTTACCATTACTAATTGGGCGGCGGAAATATGCTTGTCGTTAAAGCAGATTAAAGATGTAGTAATTTGTGAGAAGTCGATTTAAACGAATAAAAACAAGATGATTAAAAATAATAATTTTAAATAAAAATATAAAAAAATATAAAAACGAGAGATGAGAGACTTGAGAGGGTTTGAGAGAGTTTGAGAGAATTGAGAGAGTTGAGAGAAGGATGCAAATGAAAAAAATGAAATTTGAAGGGTATTTATAGGGTAAAAAAGTTACCATTGGGTATTTTTTTTTTTTACCGTTGGTGGCAACGTTTAAAAAGCAGTTAGAATCTGACAGTTAACTGAGCACGTCCAACACGCTTTCCAATTAAATCAACCTATATCCCTAATTAAAAAAAAGATCGGCCTATAGACCTTATTTTGCTTGCTGTAGCTAATAAAATAGCACCATGTAATATCTTAATAAAAATATATCATTTTTTATAAAATATATAAATTTGAAAATTTATAAAAATAAAAAATATATATAAACATTACATAAACATATCTAATCTAAAACTAATTTATCAATAAACAAAGAAAAAAAGAAAAAGAAAAATGTTATAAACTCTCTCCCTATCTCTCTATATATGGTAAATGATTAAATAATTTTTAACCCAAAAATAAAATATGATTGTATAATTTTTTAGTTTCAAGATTGATGAGGTTATTTGTTTAGATTTCAAGATTCAATTTTCTTTTTAATTTTATAATTTTTAGGTTTCAAGACTCTTACTTTCTAGATTCTGCCTTCTTTTTCTTCCCTCAATCTTCTTCTTCCCCCAAAGATTAAAGTGATTTTAAGAACCCTCGACAAATTTGTAAATGACTGAGAAAAAAGTATCTCCTATTAATTCAGATGCTTTTATTTTATTTATGATTTTCTATAAAATTTTCTTTAATTAAATTAAAACTCAAATTATTCTCCCTTTAAAGTTTCAAATCAATTCAAAAAATTCTAGATATGGCGTTTACCGTTAATCACCTCTCACGTGGCTGTTTGAATCCAAACTTCATCATTATTTTGTTTTAAATTTTTTTTCGTTTCCATCATTTGTTTTTTCAAAGGAAAATTTGAATTTTTCCAAAGCAATCTTGAAACTTCAACATAAAATCTAAGTGTTTTCTATTGTGTTCAATTTTCAGTATGGTTTTTTCCCAGTTTCTCTTTCAGTCTTTAGATCAATCAAATAATACTCGGTAGACTTTAGTTCTTGCTTTAGGCAGAATTGATATTGTGCTGTTTGCTTTTTGTTGTCTTTCCTTTTTCTTTTTTTTTTTTGGTGTATTCTAATTATAGTTATGACGGAAATGAAGACTTCAGCAATGGTTTTTTTTTTTTTTTATGGGTAAGAAGGTAAATTGGGAAAGAGGAAAAAGGAGAAAGAGAACATGAAAAAAAAAAGAGAAAGAATTAAAAAATTACAATTTTTATTTTTTAGTTAAATGTAATTTTAATAAATATATTTTTAAGCTAAAAATTTTTTTATGAAAATATAAAAATCAGTACGTGGCATTTCTTTTTTAATGTCTTGAAAAATTAGATCAAAAACCATAACGAAGCAATGTACATTATATACAAAAAAAAAGAATAAAAAAAAGTTTAAATAGTAAAGTGAAAAATGGGTAAATTTCAGAGCACAAATCGTGAAATAAGTTATATTTGCATCTACGCTAAAAAAAAAACTACTAAACACCATTTCAGAATTTACGGGTCAAATCGAAATTTAAAAAAAAAATTGTAATTAGACGTTCCTTTAGATATTTACAAATTGGGCGTTCCAAAAGTAAGGTTCATAGTAACACATGGACCCACATACATAGTAAAACAATGCCTTTAATATAAGAAGCGGTAGGGGGTTGAAGAACATACGTTTCAGAGAGAAATAAGAAAGAAGAGAAGGGAAAAGCCAAAACCTTGCCCTTGCGTTTCTCATGAACTGTGGAGTCGTCTTGGGTTTCTATTGTTGGGGTTGGGAGTTCTTAACTGCCCTTCTTCTCTTCTCCCCTTATCCTTGAATTAATTTCTTCTTCGTTTTATTTAATTTTACACAATACTTATTATATAGATTTCACTTTCTGTATTAGTATGAAATCTATGATGGGAAGTGATAATAACAAAGGTTTGTTAGAATATGTAAGGAAATCAACACCACCACCATTTTTGTTGAAGACTTACATGTTAGTGCAGGATCCGATCACCAATGATGTTATATCGTGGAACGCAGACGGGTCAGGTTTTGTCGTGTGGCGGCCGGCGGAGTTTGCTCGTGATCTCCTCCCAACACTTTTCAAGCATAGCAATTTCTCTAGCTTTGTCCGCCAGCTTAATACTTACGTAAGTAGTTTTTTCTTGTTCCTTTTCCTTGTATCATTACAACCGATGTTTGATGCTCGTGTCATAAATTTCTTTTAACATCGGTTTTTATCATTTAGGTTGAGTTGACTTGGTTTTCAGAATCAATAATTCAAGTTTATCCTTTTGACATAAAAATTTTAGTTCCAGTAGACTCCTCAATAATTTATATTTTTATTCTAGTCCCTCAACAATTTTTTTCTTCACCTAGGTATTATCATTTAAAAGAAAATGTACTTAGTTATACCATACGTAAAGATGTGTTAAGATATTTTTCAGGTGGTGGCTTGTTTGGTTGTTGCTGGTTTTTTGATGGTGTTGTTTTCATGTGTTGTGTTCTGTCGGTTGTGCTAGACATTTCAGACATAGATTTTAGTCAAATGTGCCAAAAAAAAAAACTTGAGGCGCTTTTACTATTTTTGACTAAAGCCCGACTCTAAAAAGTCACGTAGGGGGTCTAACCTAATAAAATAAAACGTTTTATGGATGATTTACGTTGGATGCCTTTAATTTTAATTTAATATGTTTTTACCAATTTTCTGTAGTTTTCCCAAAAGAATTTTTTGATTAGACAAGAATATGCATCTAAAAGAAATAATTATGAATCTAAAGTTTAATTCATATATTCAATAGTAAGCTAAGTACCAAATTCCACTTACATCCTTCTCCTTGATATAAAAAAGGTCATATATGTAATAGATTTAGAATTCTAATTTTAACATTGACTCATGTACCTATAAATGTGAATAAAAGTTTGTCAGACGGTAAAGAAAATGTATTATTTTGCATCAATTTATTGGTTTCATTAATTTATTTTTGAAAAATATTCAATCATGTATGTTTCAATTAATTCCTACTTAAATTTGACAGGTTTCATATTCATATCGTTTTTGTGTATTTCTTAAGTTATATTCAGATTATTTTATAACTTTAAGCAAGTTAATAATTTGAATTGTATAAATATACATATTTATTTAATTTTGTTAAGTTCATGTTTTTATTTTGATGTTGCATTGTGTTTATACTGTTCACGGTGTCTAGAGTTACTAGATCTACTCTTAATTTTATATTTTGAGATTTTATTTTAGTGGTAAACTAGTAATTTCTCGAGTTTATGGATCCCGCATAGCATGCATGATTGCCATATTATATCCAAACCGTATGCTTAATAAGTATTGGCCAAAACAAATTATTAGTAAATGTATCTTGCATATATTTTGTTTATGCTTAGGGATTTCGAAAAGTTGCAACTAGTCGATGGGAATTTTGCAACGAAATGTTTCGAAAGGGCGAAGAAGAGCTACTTTCCCAAATCCGAAGAAGAAAATCATGGGCAAATAGGCAACAAAACAGTGCAAAAGCTCAAGCGTCATCACCATTGGAGTGTGAGGAAGATCAAAGGTCTTCGTCAACTTGTTCATCATCAGGATTCAACAACCTAATGGATGAAAATAAGCGTTTGAGGAAGGAAAATGGGGCATTGAACTGGGAGCTGACAAGCATGAAAAGAAAATTCAAGGAACTTCTTGATTTGGTGGCTAATTATGCACAGTTCGAGAAAGAAAAAGATGACGATGAAAGCCCTATGTTGTTTGGAGTGAAGCTGGAAATTGAAGGGGATAGCGAGAGGAAGAGGAAGAGGAAGAGAGATGAGATCAGTGAAAGCGCAAGCGTTTTGCTATCTCAAGCCTGCAAATAATTACTATATATTTATCTATTGATGGTAAATTATGGTGTTATATATTAAAAAGTTTAATTATTTATAAATCATTTTTAAGGTTTTAGGTGATTTATTATTAACATATAAATGTATACATTGATAATTTTCAACCAAAATCATTCGTTACCTTCTATTACTATTAAAATTTTAGCTGTTGCCTAAGAAAATTTAAGAATGTTTATTTTTCTTGCTTTATTCATGTTAAATGGAAACCATTAAACTTAATAGCAATGGTTCTTCTCTTGGTAATTCGAGTTTAATAGGAGCCGGTGCTTTGATCCAAAACCATGAGAGAAAACATATTACGAGCTCTCATTTTTTTTCTCTTGGTATTACTTCGAATATGGTTGTTGGCTTACTTCTTGGATTCATTTGAACATTGATGAATTAATTGTTTAAGTTGATGTAACTGCTCTCATTAGTCTTCTCAAGAAGCTTATTGCTTTATCCTAGTGTTGATGTTTCCAAGACCTTATTGAGGACCTTTTAGAATAATTGTATTCTTCATGTTTATTGTAAATGCAACCAGTGTGTCGATGCTCTTGCTTGTAGAACTAGGTTTTCTAGGAACTAATGAGAAATATGCCTTGTATTGGTAGATATTGCAAGTCCTCCTTTGTATCCAATCTTTTTATATGTTATGCTATGCTACTTTATTGACAAAAAAGTACAAAGATTATTTTTAGCTGTACGGTTTCGTTGTTGAAAGACAAGGCATATTCATGGTGGGATACTTTGACTACAATGACATCCAGTGATCGTATTAACTGGGACTTCTTTTAGATAGAATTTGGGAAGAAATATGTTAGTCGGTTGTACCTCAACAAGAAAAAGAAAGAATTTCTTGAATTGAAACAGGGGAATCGATCAGTACTCGAGTATGAACAGGAGTTTGTACAATTAAGCAAGTATGCCCGTAATATCATATCAAATGAAGAATATATGTGCATTAGATTCGAAATGGCTTCAAAGATGAAATTTGGATGTCTTTTGCAACATTGAAATTACATGAATTTGTACAACTCTCAGAACGAGCTCAAAAAATTGAAGAAATCTGTAAGAGTAAACGACAATCTAATTTGAGATCTCCAGATTTCAACAAACGAGGGTTATCTAAATTAGCTCGGACTTTTTCGTCAAAGAAGTTTAGAAATGATGCAAATCGATTAACTGCTCCTTTAGAGTTTACTAGTAGAGATAGACCAAGACATAGTAGCTTGAAATTTGTTAATTCACCGATTGCTAGTGTTGGTTGAGTGAGAAATGTTGAGAAGATTGTTTGTGAGGAATGCGAAAAAAAGGCGTTTCGGCAAATGTCGATCTAAGTTAGGAACCTATTTTCAATGTGGATTTCCTGATCATTTTCTCAAGGACTGTCCAAAGCATCATGGTGATTCGGGAAATCAATCTACAAAGCCTAAAGCTACATCACAGAGAGGCATAAGGCCGAGAAATTTCTATAAGAATGCTATTGTTGGTCGAGGAAAGACTAGAGATACAACTGATCGTTCTGAAGCTAGAGCACCTGCTAGAGCATACGCAATTAGAGCTCGAAAAGAAGCTTCTACTCCGGATGTTATTGCTGGTACTTTCTCTCTTTTTGATATTGATGTATATGCATTGATTGACCCTGGGTCAACACACTCTTATATATGCACTGCATTAGTAGACAATGAGAAATTACCTGTTGTGTCAACTGAGTACACTGTTAAAGTAACAAATCCACTTGGTCAGTGTGTTTTAGTTAACCAGATTTGTAAATTATGTCAACTAAAAGTTCAGAGTTATGACTATCCTGCTAATTTGGTGCTATTACCATTTGATGAATTTGATCTTATTTTGGGAATGGGTCGGTTGTCTAAACATGATGCGATGGTGAGTTGTCGAAGAAAACAAGTTAGATTGAAACATCTGAGTGGTGAATTTATTTGTGTTAAGGCAATGGGACCGATTGTGTGACAAATGTGATTTCGGCAATTTCAGCTCATAAGCTGATCAAAAAAAGGTATGAAGCTTATTTAGCTTATATTCTCAATTTGAAAGAGCAGAATCCAAAATCAATCAAGTACCGATAGTTAGAGAATATGCTGATGTTTTCCCTGAAGAATTGATTGGGTTACCACAGATTCGAGAAGTTGAATTTGTAATTGAACTTGTGCCAAGAATAGCTTCAATTTCAATAGCCCTGTACAGAATGGCTCCTACAGGCTTGAAAGAGTTGAAAGTATAATTGCAAGAATTATTATACCGTAAATTTATTCGACTGAGTGTGTCACCTTGGGGTGCTCCTATTCTGTTTGTGAAAAAGAAGGATGGACTAATGAGATTATGCATAGATTACTGGCAGTTGAATCAAGTCACTATCAAGAATAAATATATGTTACCTCGTATTAATGATTTGTTCGATCAGTTGTATGTAGCTATGATATTTTCAAAGATTGATTTGTGATCTGGATATTACCAGTTGCGAGTTAAGGAGCCTAATGTACCGAAGACTGCATTTAGAACTTAATACAGTCATTACGAATTTTTAGTGATGCCATTTGGTTTGACCAACGCCCATGCAACATTCATGGATTTGATGACTCGAGTATTTCAGCCGTATTTAGATCGATCTGTTGTAGTATTCATTAATGATATTCTGATTTATTCACTGAACGAGTTAGATCATGTCGAGCATTTGAGAATTGTGTTGCAAACTCTGCGTGAAAAATAACTTTATGTGAAATTCAGAAAATGTGAATTTTGGTTACAAGAGGTTGGATTTCTGAGTCATGTTATCCCTGTTAATGGTATTTGTGTTGATCCGAGTAAAATATCTACGATTGTTGATTGGAAAGTTCCAAAGAATGTTTCTGAGGTTCATAGTTTCTTGGGCTTAGCAGGATATTATCAGTGTTTTGTCAAAAACTTCTCCATTATAGCATCTCCGATGACTAAACTGTTGCAAAAAGATGTTAATTTTGTCTGGAGTAAAAAATGTCAGAATAGTTTTGAGCAACTGAATAATATGTTAACTGAAGCTCCAGTTTTGACTCAACCTGAAACCAGGAAAGACTTTATTGTTTATAATGACGCATCCCATTATGGTCTAGGTTGTGTTTTGATACAGAGTGATAAAGTGATTGCGCTTGAAGACAATTGAAGCCTCACGAGCAGAACTATCTGGCACATGACTTAAGTTGGCTATTGTGGTTTTTTCTTTAAAGATCTGAAGGCATTATTTATACGGTGAGAAATGTCATATTTTTACCGATCATAAAAGCTTGAAATACTTGATGACTCAGAAAAAGTAGAATTTACGTCAGTGTAGATGGCTTGAGTTACTAAAATATTATGATTTAGTAATTAACTATCATCTCGGGAAAGTTAATGTCGTTGTTGATGCTTTGATTCAGAAATCTGTGTTTGCTCTGAAAGTAATGAATGCAAACTTAACGTTGGAACGTGATGGTTCTATTTTGGCGGAATTGATAGAAAAGCCGATATTTTTATCAAAAATTCAAGAACTTCAGAAAAATGATCCAAATTTATTGTTGAAGCTTGAATTAGTGAAAAGCAGTCAGAAATCTGATTTTCATATCGGGAATGATGATTGTTTATATTTCCGAGATCGAATTTGTGTACCGAACGATTCTGAGTTAAAGCGAGAATTGTTGAACGAAGCACATAGTAGTATTTATTTGATTCACCCTAGGAGTACAAAAATGTATAATGATCTAAAACAACATTATTGGTGGCCTGGAATGAAACGTGAAATAACAGAGTTTGTATCCAGTTATTTAGTTTGTCAACAGGTGAAAGCTGAACACTAGGTTCCGTCAGGATTGTTGCAACTGGTAATGATTCCTGTGCGGAAATGGGAACAAGTCACGATGGATTTTGTTTCAGGGTTACCTTTGACTCTGAAAAGAAAAGAATCGATCTGGGTTATCGTGGATAGATTAACAAAAACAACTCATTTTATTCCTGTTCAAGCTGACTATTCACTTGAGAAATTAGCCAATTTGTATGTTTTAGAAATTGTGAGATTGCATGGTGTACCACTATTAATTATATCTGATCGTGATTCGTAGTTTACTTCTAGATTTTAAGGTAAATTACACAATGCTCTCAGTTCTAGGTTGAATTTCAGTACTGTTTTTCATCCGTAAACAAATGGGTAGTCTGAGCGAATAATACAAATTTTAGAAGATATGTTACGGTGTTGTGTTATTGAGTTTGAAGGCAGTTGGGAAAAATATTTTTCGTTAGCGGAGTTTGCGTATAATAAAAATTATCAGTCGAGCATAAAGATGGCTCCGTACGAGGCTTTATACAGGCGTAAATGTAGATGCCTGTTATATTGGTCTAAATTGAATGATAGAAAAATGGATGGGGTTGATTTAGTTAACGTAACTAAAGAAAAAGTTTGAGTTATCAAAGATAATTTGAAAGTTGCCTATAATCGTCATAAATCTTATGCTGATTTGAAACATAAAAATATGGCATTTTCTATTGGTGAGAAAGTGTTTCTGAAAGTCTTGCCCTGGAAGAAAGTGTTACGTTTTGGCAGAAAAGGAAAACTCGGTCCCAGATTTATTGGATCGTACGAAGTGCTAGAAAGAATTAGACCCGTAGCGTATCGCTTAGCATTACCTCCAGAACTTGATAGAATTCATAATGTTTTTCACGTTTCGTTGCTTCGACCTTATCGTTCGGATCTGTCACATGTTTTGGCTATAGATGAAATTGAGTTACAGCCTGGTCTAACTTATGATGAGGAACCGAAGAAGATTCTAGTTCGGGAAATTAAAGAATTGAGAAATAAATATGTGCCATTAGTTAAAGTTCTTTGGAGACGACATAGAATAGAGGAAGCTACGTGGGAGACAGAAGAAATTATGAAAAATTAATATTCAAACCTTTTCTCTAGTAAGATTTTCGAGGATGAAAATTTCTTTAGGGGGAGGGTTGTAATGTTTTCAATGGTGTCAGAAACAGTGGTTTTAGGACCACAATTCTGATATGTGAAGTTGTGTTTATTATTTAATTAATATTTGTGGAGTCACATTTAGAGTCATATTAAATTTCTATAAAAGAAATTTTAACATTTCGTTAGTTAATTGAAGAAAAGGATTAGATTGTAAAAGGCACAAAAGTTAGTAATTATTGAATTGAATTGATTTAATAGCCTAGTTATTCAAAGAAAGAGGATTTATGATGCGATTAGTCCATTAGAGATGTAAATGGACGATTAGTGGCCTTTTTAAAATGAAATTGTAAGATTATGATTGAGGGCAAACTGGTAATTTAATAAATGAAATTTTAAGTAAAATAATAAAAAACTTGAATCATCATCTTCCACAAGTGGTTGGCCGAAATTGAAAAGGGATAAACACCATTTTATGAATCTTAGGGTTCGACCAAGCATTTGATGTATGCATGTGAGTAATTTTTATACCGTTTCTTGTAATTTTTATGTTTTTGTGATCGTTACAACTAGGTCTAGCTAACCCATACCTCCGTTTTTGAAACTTTCAAAGATTTTAAATGTTACCATTGATAAGTTCTTGATGTTCATAATGCTAAATAATATATTTGAGTTATTAATTGTTGATTATGAGTATTTTATAAAGTGGTTGGTGTTATTTTTGAGTAAAGGATTAAATTGATTAAATGTTAGAATCAATAGGGAATTTTTGTGAATTTAGAATAAATGTGGGCTGAATATAGTAGGGTAAAAATTCGGCTAGCAAGTTATGTTATAAAGTTTTGTTAATTTTTGTATTTTGAAGGTAGGGACTAAATTGTGAATGATGTTAAAGTTTAGAGAAATTGTGTAATTAATAAAAAATTAAAGGTCATATGCATTATATTAAGCATGAATTGTATGTTAAATTAATAGAGGATATTTACTTATTATTTTAGATCAAGACTTGAATAAAAAAGACAATAATCGTGGAAAAGAAAAAATTGTTGAGTAGTCTCTACTATGAAATCGGGAGTGACCATAGGTAAGTTCATAGTACTTCAATATGAAAATGTATGTTGCTTGTGATTAATTATCATTTTCTGGTTATTAGTAAATAATCTTGTGAAAATTCAATAGATAGGGATATATGATTGCAATATACTACTGAATATGTATGGAAATATAAGATTGATGGTGGTATCTTGATGATTTCATATTATGAATGTGTTTATAATTAAAATATCATACGTGTATGAAAAATAATGAAGTGCCTCTGAATTGATATAATAGAAATGGAATTTTGGTTACTGCCCGGTCGAACTTAGTAATCGTGTAGGATACGGTTGACATGCCAATAAGGTTAGTATGCATGTTTTTGTATGGGATTTGCAATTTGGTGCCTCTATTTGCACTTCGGTGCCTTTGATCGCACATTCGTGCCTCTATATGTACTTCGGTGCCTTTGTTATGCATCTATAAAGTCTCTGGTGTGGTGTAGTTACTTGAGCATCTGAGTTTAGTTACTTAGTTCATCAGGCTAAATGTTAATGAAATGTATAGTTGACTTGTGGATTTAAATGTTGATGCATATTCAAGATATTTAAAAGTGTTAAATGTTCAATGAAATATTTGTTTATATATGAGCACATCTATATTGATGATATGTTAATTATGGAATTGATAAATTATTTGTGATGAGGATTATCATGTTATACATTGATATGTGATCATGAATGTCGAAACCATTTTTTTGAAAAAACGGGGGTCGACTTTAAGAACGAAAATGGAGTCGCCACCAATCCTTATTTCGAGGTGTGATCGGATCACCTTGAGATTGATCACTAAAACATTTTGATTTATTAAAACAATGATTTTGGCCTACAAAATTCGAGAAAACGGGTTTGGGAGTCGGTTACGCACGAGGAAGGATTAGCACCCTCGTAACGCCCAAAATTGGTACCGGATTGATTGATTAACGTTTTAATGTCGAAAATTTAAAAAGATTTTAAAAACGAGCATCTTTGTTTTTTAAAAAAAAACTTGAATAAATTAAATTGGATGCTGAGACCCGCTTATTTCGAAGAAGTAAAATGTCATTCCCAGTGAGTTAGGATACGACACTTCGAATCCTCAAAACTAAGCTTGCCTTTTGACTTTTAAAACTCGTGCATTTAAATTTAAGAAGGATATTCGGTTATTTGGGTCAAATGAAAAAATCGGAACCCAGTAAGTAAGGGCACAATTTCTCAAAATTACAAATATAGAATATTGCATTTATTTTTAGAAATCTTTACCTCGAGATAACAAAATGTTACATCCAATGAGTTAAGACACAACATTTTTGAATTCCCAAGATAAGCTTTTATTTAACTTATATGCTTTGATTAAAAAAGGATAATTGATTCTTTAGACTCAACGAGAAAAATCGAAACCCAATAAGTTAGGGTACGATTTCTCGAAGCCCCCAAATTCGGAACATTGCCCTTTTTATTTGAAAATCCTCTTTTTTATGCAATTGGGTGAAAATTAATGATATTTAAAAATGATATATGATAAAATATTATAATAACGATAATGTAATTACAAAGATTAATACAATATTGGTAAACAAGTCTCGATATAATAAATAAAGCAATAAAACGAGAATGTATGATAAAAAAAATCAAATATAGCATAAAATATTTAAAATGGATGAAATAATAAAACCGTATATAAAAAGGAAACAAATAATAAACAAATGGATAAATAAATAAATTTTAGAAGTAAGAAAATACTCTAATCAACAAATATTCATAAAAGAAAATATTAACCTTACAAACTTTAATACAAATATAAACATGTAAAATGATAAATATGCAAGTAATTAAAATAGATATACATGAAGTTAAAATTAATGGTTTTAAAAATGAATAAACAGATAAATTGAATAAACAATTATAAATAAATTTAAATATTTAAAGGATAGAAGAATAATAGACAAATAAGTCGATAAATGTAATAGATTTAGGCAATACTAAGTTTAGGTATGTAAAAAATGTAAATAATATTAAATTAAAGTATATAAAAACAAAGAATAATAAATGAAACAAATATCAATAACATGGATTTCAAATAAAAGGCAAGGCAATAATAATAAACAAGTAAATAATTAATAATGAAATAAAGATTAAAAAATAAAAAAAAATCCTTAAAAGGCTGAAATTAAACAACTAAAGGATTTAATTGAAATTAAAATGGAACTAAAGGCCTAAATTGTAATAAGATAAAAGTTTAAAAGGCTAGATTGAAATTTAAACAAAGTTTCGAGCCAAAATAAAAGAAAAATAAATAAGAAACGAAGGATCTAATTAAAACAGGTGGAAAAGGTGGAAGGGCTGGTTGAGTAAATAGCCCAAAGGCTATGAAACACACAAATCCCTTTTTAGCGGGTAGTGTAATTGGGTCAACCCCCTCCAAAACAACGCCGTTTTGGCATTTGGAGGGCCAGATGAAACTACGTCATTTCATGCTCCCTATTTAAGTCCCTTTTTTTTAAATCCTTCATTTCAACCCTTCCCTTTTTAAAAAAAAAAAACTGAAAAAACCTCTCAACCTTTTAATCACCTCCCTTGGCCGACCTTAGGGTGCCGTCGCCTGTCCGTTGTACCACCACCGTGGCCGGTGGCCAACATTGCGCCAAAGGAGCTTTTTAGCCCCCGTTTTAAGACGTATTCGAAGGCCAAGCCTTCCTAGCCCAGAAAGCCGAAAGAAGAGGGCTTTTGACCCCTTTTTGGGTCCGATTTTGCGACGGAGAAGGGCCCTCCGACGACGCGACCGCGAGGTGATTTTTGGTGCGTTTCTTTCTTTCTTTCTTTTATTTTATGTTGAAACAAAAGAAAAATAAAATGAAAATAAAAAAAAAACAAAAAGCACCTGCGAAATAAAAAAAACAGAGATAGGTCACCTTGAATTTGTTCTCTTTTTCTTTGTATTTTCTGTCTGTGTAAAAAAAAATTAAAGGTTTTCTTCTTTGTTTTAAAGCCAAATTTTGAATAAAAATATACAATATTTTTGTTTCTTTTTGCTATGCTATTTTTTTGTCCTTTTTGCAGGTACGGAGCGACGTGGCGGTGTACGGAGGCACGGCGGCGGCAACTAGGGCTGACCTAAGGTTTTCTTCTTCTGCTTTGTTTTAATTTTTGGGCTTAGACATTGGGTTAGGGTTTTGTTAATTTGGGCTTTGATTTTTGTTTGGTAATTGGGCTTGTACTTTGTAATTTTGGATTGTTAATTTATGTTTATTTTCTGGGTTTATCACTAATAGGCCCCGGGCATAAATTGGTCCTTACAGCTGCCCCTCTTTGCTCTTTGTCGTGTAACGAGAATAGAGCAAAGACTTTAAAAAAGGCCAATTCTTCCCGACCTTTCTAAGTCTCTACTTGTTTTGGTGTCTTTCTTCTTCGAGTAGCTTCATTCCATCCTACTGCATCTTCAGGGGCATAGGAACTAGCGTTTCGATCCAATTCAAGGAGATTAGACTTGTAGCGTCAATTCTACTCCGCCGCAACTTCAGGGAGATAAGATTTGCTATCTTAAGTTTGCTCCGCTGCAACTTTGGAGGTATAGGATTTGTAACTTTAATCTTTTCCACTGAAACTTCAGGGAAATAAGACTTTTAGCTTCAATCTGCCCCACTGCAACTTTAGGGGGATAAGATTTATGGCTTCAATCTGCTCCACTGCAACTTCGGGGAGATAAGATTCGCCATGATAGATTTGATTCGACCCACTGCAACTTCAGAGGTATAGGAATTGTAACTCGTAACTTAATCTGTTCCGCTGCAACTTCAAGGAAATAAGATTTGCTGTCTTCAGTCTGCTCCACTGTAACTTCAGGGAGATAAGACTTGTAATGATCTGCTCTACTGCAACTTCAGTGAGATAAGATCTATAATTTATAGCTTCAATCTGTTCCACTACAACTTCAGGGAAATAAGTTTCGCTATCTTCAGTCTGCTCTACTGCAACTTCATAGGTACGGGACTTGTGGATTCACCGATCTTGCTACAACGTCCTCCAAGGGACATAACCTGTAGAATCGATTTTATGGACCTATGCTTATGCATAATGATTAGGATGCAATGATCAGAATGAATCGAATGCTCCTAACTAGATGTGTTATGGATGCTATCTACATGAATGCAGAATGTCATGAGAATGATCCCTTTTTTTAATGTCTGGGTTGTCATTGCTCATTGTTCTTCAAGGTTGTATCACTGACGTAATATCCTGTCTTCTTGTTCAGTCGATATTTTTGGCAGTAAATTCGAAGAAATTGTCACTATTTAGAGTTCCTTTCTCAAATATTTCCAACCCTTAGGCTTGGTGAGTTCTAAATAATAGTCTTGTTTCAGGTTCTCGTACTATTTAGAAGTTTCCAGAGTAATATGCAAAACTCCTTTTGTGAAAGTACTATTAGTCCATTAATCATTACTTCAATGCAAAATGCTTGAAAATGATCATAATGATGGACAAAACTGAAATTTATCAGGAACAAAATTTGAAAAGAATGGGTTTATTAAAGAAAGCAAACATTGCTGGAATACAAAATAGTGAGGGGAAAAATAGGTGCCCCAGATATCGCAACCTGAGTTCTCTGTACAAACTTTTTGAATATCATTTTAAGCTCAATATGTGTTTAGGAGATCTAGAGTACTTTGTTGATACCCCAAGATGTTGCATACCCTCTCGTCATTAATTCAGGTATAGCAAGATAACCGCATGCCCCATCTTTGATCACAATTTGAGTCGCCCTTTTCAGGTTTTCGACTCAAAACACCTTTGGTCTTAAGGCATCCTTTGCAGGTTTTCACCTTGGTCGTTCCATTTTTTTAAGAAGATCTTAAAGCGCCCTTTGTGGGTTTTCACTTTGGCCTCTTTTCTTCTTTAAGTATAGTACTTCTTGATTGAATCTAAATTTACAGGATTGGGAATGTTTTTCCCATCCATTTCAATTAAAATCAGTGCTCCTCTGGAGAAAGCCTTTTTAACCGCATAAGGTCATTCCCAATTTGGCATCCATTTCCCTCTAAAATCATTTTGTATGGGGAGGATCTTTTTCAATACCAGGTTCCCCTCGTGAAATTATCTTGGGCGAACATTTTTTTCATAAGCTCGCATCATTCGTTTTTGGTACATCTGACCCTGACGAATAGTCTTTAGCTTCTTTTCCTCAATCAAGTTCAACTGATCATATCGAGACTAGATCCATTCTGCTTCTTCTAACTTTAGCTCTGAAAAAATTCGAAGAGAAGGTATCTCTACTTCAAAGGGTAAAACCGCCTCCATTCATAAACCAATTAGAAAGGCGTTGCCCTTGTAGAAGTTCTGATAGACGTTCGATAAGCATAGAGAGCAAATGGTAACTTTTCATGCCAATCTTTATAAGTTTCAGCCATTTTCCCCACGATCTTCTTAATATTTTCATTGGCTGCTTTCACTGCGCCATTCATTTTTGGGCGATACAGTGATGAATTGTGGTGTCTAATTTTGAATTGACTGCAAACCTCCGCTATCGTGCTGTTGTTCAAATTTAATGCATTATCAGATATGATCCTCTCGAGCATTCCATATCAACATACGATTTCCTTTTCTAGGAATCTACTGACTGTCGACTTAGTAACACTGGCATATGAAGTAGCCTCTACCCACTTGGTGAAATAGTCGATGACTACAAAGATGAATCGATGCCCATTTGAAGCTTTTGGCGAGATCGACCCGATGACATCCATGCCCCACATAGAGAAAGGCCATGAAAGAGTCATAACATGCAAAGCCAAAGGAGTAGAATTTTGTCTCCATAAATTTGGCATTTGTGACATCTCTTAGCATAATTGATGCAATCTCACTCTATGGTAGACCAATGGTACCCGAATCTCATAACTTGTCTAGCCATTGTGAAACCATTAGCATGTGTTCCACAAACACCCTCACGGACTTCTTCAAGAATTTTCTTAGCTTCAACAACGTCCACACATCTCAATAGTACCTGATCCTTTTTTCTTTTGTACAGGATCTCCCCGTCTAAGACATAGTCACATGCTAGTCTTCTCAACATCCTTTTATCGTTCTCAGTTGCCTGATCAGGGTATTCATGATTTCTCACGTATCGTAATATATCGTGGTACCGGGGGTGATCATCTCTTTCTTCTTCCTCCATGTTGTAACAATGAGCTGGGGCCTCGTAAAAACTCATTTGAATGGGTTTTACATCCTCTTGTTTGCTTACTTTGATCATGGAAGCCAAAGTAGCCAAAGCATCTGCCATTTGGTTTTCATCTCGCGGGAGATAATTGAAAGTAATATCATCAAACTCCTCAATTAACCCCAGAACTATCCTTCGATAATTGATCAATTTGTGGTCTCTTGTCTCCCATTCACCTTTCAGTTGTAGATAACCAGTGCAGAATCTTCATATACTTCTAGCGCTCTAATTTTGCGTTCTATGGCTGCACGGAGTCCCATGATACATGCTTCATATTCTGCCATATTATTTGTACAATTAAAGTCCAATTTGCATGTGAATGGATAATGATCTCCATTTGGGGATACCAAGACGGCCCCAATTCCATTACCTACCGCATTTGATGCTCCGTCAAAATTTAGTTTCCAAAGGTGATCTTTTGTAGCGTCTTCTTCAATAGCTGCCACATACATTAGTTCTTCATTGGGGAAGTCAAAGTTCAGAGGCTCATACTCTTCTAGAGCTCTGCTGGCCAGAAAATCTGCTACTGCGCTTCCTTTCATAGCTCTTTGGCTCGCATAAACTATGTCAAATTCAGAGAGCAGAATTTTCCATCTAGCCATCCTTCCATTCAAAGCAGTTGACTGCATCATATATTTTAGAGGCTCTAACTTCGCAGTTAGCCAGGTTGTATGGTACAGTATGTATTGCCTCAACCTCTGAGTTGTCCAAATCAAGGCACAACACAATTTCTCAATTGGCGAATATCTCATTTCACACTCAGTGAATTTCTTACTGAAGTAGTATATCGCATTTTCTCTTCTTCCCGAATCATCGTGTTGACCCAGCACACATCCCATAGAGTAATACAATATTAATGGCCTATCTAGTCATGGAGGTGACAATACTGGAGGACTTGACAAGTACTGTTTAACCTCATCAAAAGCTTTCTGGCATTCATCATCCTACACGCCTGGATTGTGTTTCTTAAGAAGACGAAATATAGGATCACATTTCTCGGTTAATTGTGAAACGAATCGAGCAATGTAATTTAGCCTTCCAAGAAAACCTTGAACTTCTTTTTCAGTGCGCGGTGGAGGCAAATCTTGTATAGCCCGGACCTTGTCTGAGTCAATCTCAATTCCCTTCTCGCTGACTACGAAGCCCAACAATTTTCCCGATCTAGCTCCAAAAGTACATTTTGTTGGATTGATCTTTAATTGGAATTTCCTTAGTCTCAAGAATAACTTCCTCAAAACTTGGATATGTTCCATTTCTATTCGGGACTTTACGATCATATCATTGACATAAACTTCAATTTCTTTGTGCATCATATCATGGAAAAAGATCACCATGGCCCTTTGATATGTCGCTCCTGCATTTTTTAGCCCAAATGGCATCACCTTATAACAAAATGTACCCAACAAGGTTATGAAGGTGGTCTTTTCCATGTCTTCAGGATGCATTTTTATCTGATTGTATCCTGAGAAGCCATCCATGAAGGAAAATAACAAATACCCTACCGTATTGTCTTCTAGAATATCAATGTGAGGCAAGGGGAAATTGTCTTTCGGGCTGGCCTTATTTAAGTTTCTATAATTTACGCACATCTGTACCTTCCCATCTTTCTTAGGGATAGGCACAATATTGGCTACCCATTCTGAGTATTTGACTTCCTACAAGAATCCGGCATCAAACTGCTTTTTGACTTCCACTTTTATTTTTAGTACAATGTCAGGCCTCATTCTCTAGAGCTTCTGCTGAACTGGCCTGCAATCCTCTTTTATGGGGAGGCGGTGTACAACAATGTTAGTGCTTAACCCAAGCATATCTTGGTATGACCACGCGAAGACATCTTTGAATTCTTGAAGTAACTTTACGAGGTCTCGTTTCGTTTCTTCGGTTATGCACGTTTCAATTTTCACTACCTTTCCTTCTTCCAAGGTCACAATATTTACTGTCTCTTCATGAGGTAGAATTTGTTTTTCCTCTTGTTTTACCGTTCTTAACAAGTCCAGAGATAAGCCACAGTCTATGTCATCTTCAAAGTCCTGGGATCCCTCTAAACACATGTCTTGCTCAAAAGGAGGTTCTAATTCCTTAGCAGCGTTACTCATGTTGTTGATATCCGAGAACCTGTCGTAGGTACAAAGGAATATACAAAGAACGAATGAATTTAAGAATAATTATTTGTATGGTATGATTATGAATGAGACGAAAGAATGATTTTGAAATAGGTTCAAGGAATGAAAGAATCTAACATAATTACTTGTATAGAAAGAATGAAAGAATCTAAAAGAATGGAAGAATATTTGCTCAAAATGATATCAAATATGTATTTCATAATGATGTTTGGACATAAGCCTATTTCACAAAGGAATTCTTATTGCTTCTATGCTTAAAGCAACAAGTGTGTTTTGAACATTACTCTAACTAAGCTCTAAAACTACAGGAATTTCTTCTGCTGTCTAATTGTTCAGAACACTCCCGGGTTCATAAGGGCGGATATCTAACAAGGTCCCTCCTCCAGTTGTTCTTCACATATGGCATTGATGTGAACATTTCCCAACATTTCTTCAACACTTTCTTTCCTTGGCGTCCTTCGCTCGGGATGAATAATCCCTCCCTATATGAAAGTTTTGTATATGTGGGGGAATATTATTGGTTCCCATTTGATTTCTTCCCCACTCATGCGTGCCCTTCTTCTTTCTTGCCTCTTTTCCAGTTCCTTCCTTCTCTGTCTTGCATCTGGCTTGTACCCTAAGACAAAGTGGTCATGCTTGTCCTTCAACATTGGAGACTCAACTCTTCCCTGAAGATGCCTCCCTAGTCCTTTTCCCGGTAGAGCTCTTTTTCCTACCGTCAGCTGTAACCCCATCTTGGTAGCATTGGATATTTTTAGCATTAGAATCTTGTTTCCCTCAGTATTGAATGTTGCATTTACAAACTCCAAAGACCGGAAAGAACATTCAATTGCCTCATCATTTGCCTCCAAGTAAGGCGCATCACTAGTTACGGCTGCGATAATATCTTCTTCAACATTTATCGTCACCAGCCAACCTTCTGATACTAGCTTTAACTTCTGATGTAGTGATGAAGGCACTGCCCCTGCTGAATGTATCCAAGGTCTTCCCAATAAGCAATTGTAGGAGGGCTTGATATCCATTACTAGGAAGTCCACCACATAGGTAGTTGGGTCAATCAACAGAGGTATTTCGATTCTTCCCATGACCCCCATTTCTGTGCCATCAAATGCCCTCACTATATTCTGGCATACCTTCATGTGTGAACTATCCATAGGTAACCTATTAAGTGTGGACAGGGGAAATACGTTCAGTGCCGATCCATTGTCGATCAGGACCCCTGCCAATGTGTATCCTTTGTATCTGGTAGTGATGTGCAGAGCTTTAGTGGATCCCATACCCCCTGGTGGTATTTCATCATCGTTAAAGAAGATAAATTATCGGCACTTATGTTATTAACCAGTCGGTCCAGTTTATTGACAGAGATATCATTGGCCACGTACGTCTCGTTCAGCACTTTCATCAATGCACTTCGGTGTACCTCCGAACTCAAGAGTAAAGCTAGTATAGATATACGAGCTGGTTGTTTATGCAACTGTTCTACAACACTATACTCGATGCGATTCAAAAACTTTAGGAATTCCTTAACCTCCTCCTCTTTTACTGGCTCATTAACAAGCGGCTCAGGTTTGGCTGCTTTTTCCTTTTTTTGCTCCACCATTATGGTTTTTCCTTTTACGTGTTCTGCTCGGGCATTTATCAAATCATAACGCCTTCCACTACGCGTATAAAAACCTACATCTTGATCCTCTTTTGAAACGCTGGTTGAGTTCTCCTTTCCCGGGATTGTCACGTTGCAATCATAATTCCATGGGACCCTTTTGCTATCCTGATAAGAGAAGACCGTTAGTTTTTGAATTATGATCTTTGGTGATATCTGTACTCCAGCTTTGTTATTTTTAGGTCGTGAAATGATGACCACAAAATGATTGACATTTGGGACCTTCATTGTTGATTCTGACGCACATATGATTCCTTCTTCTTTAGCTTCTTCACAGAACTCTATCTCTTTATTGTCCATCAGACCTTGCACCAACGCTCTGAATTTTGTGCATTCTTGGATCTTGTACCTCTTCATGATGGAACTCACAGTAGTTCCTCATGTTTCCACAACTCCCTTCAGGATCCGAAATGCTCAGCCCCCTTTTTACCATCTTCGTCTAAACCCATCTCAAAGGATTTTTTACTTCTGCAATATCGGTCTTGATTCTTCTCCCCACCTTTCCATTTATCATATTTACCCTATTATCAGTGTGATTGGGTAGCGAATTTTAGGCACTAGGTACATCATCAAATTTCATAATGCCCATTTTAATAAGTTTTTCAACGACTTTCTTAAAGGCAATGCAGTTTTCTATTGAATGCCCCGAAATTCCTGCATGGTAGTCACATTAAGATTTTACATCGTACCATTTGGGGTATGGAGGCTGTAATGGTTTTTAGGTAAAAAGGGCATACCACATGTGCATCAAATAAACTTTGATACAACTCCCTGTATGTCATTGGGATTGGTGTAAATTGGAGCTTCTTAGTGTTTTGCTTTGTGCCGGACTCCTGCCTTGATAAACCTTGTTGACCGGTAGCCATCGTTCTTGGCTGATTTACCGTAATCGATTTTGAGTAACCCTTGTTATATGTACTTGTGTTATTCACTTCATTTTCCTTTTTCCTTGAGGTTGACCTTTTGTTACTCTCTCCTCCATCTATCTTTCCGCTTCTTATTGCATTCTCGATCATTTCGCCAGTCATCACTATGTTTGAAAAACTTTTTGTAGTGCTTCCTATCATGTGAGTGATGAACGGGGCTTTTAGGGTGTTGATAAAGAGCATCATAGTTTCTTTTTCTAGGAGCGGTAGCTGAACTTGTATGGCAATTTCCCTCCATCTCTGTGCATATTGCCTGAAAGTCCCATTCGGTTTCTTCTCCATGTTTTGTAAAGTAATTCTATCAGGAGTCATATCCGTTACATAACTATACTGCTTCATGAATGCTTGTGCTAAGTCCCTCCAGGAACCAATCCTAGTACGACTCAATTGGTTGTACCATTTGGATGCTGCTCCCACCAGACTGTCTTGAAAGCAATGTATTAGTAGTTGATTGTTGTTAACATATCCGGTCATTCGCCTGCAAAACATGGTGATGTGAGCTTCGAGGCAACTGGTCCCATTGTACTTTTCGAATTCTGGCATTTTGAACTTGTAGGGAAGCACTAGATTTGGGACCAAAATCAGATCCTTAGCATCGATTCCATGCTGACTATTAGCGTTTTGCATTGCCTTGAACTTTTCCTTCAGCCATTTACATCGGTCCTCTAACTGCTTTGGCAATTCTGTCATTGCCCTTTCCTTTTCTGCCACTTCGTCAAGGTCAAGGATAACAGGATTAGTTGGGTTATCCCCTGGGTTAGAACCTGATCCAGCTTGAGAGTTCATCGGTACCGAAACACCATCTTGAAATTGTTTAGGCTTAATCTTGACGAATGTTCTTCAAGGGTACACCTCATGTTGTGTCTGTGTATTTGATGGAACAAAACCCGAAGGATAGAGAGGGTCTTCATTATCTTCTCCAGCATTAACCATGGGGCCCTTTCCTCTATCTATTCCTCCAGTCAACAGTTGGGTCAACTGAGTCATCATATTTCTTTGGGACTCCAACATTTAGTCTATCATGTCTTGCTAGATTTTAGCCAGTTGCTCTTGCATTTGCAATTGTAGTTGATCTTGCATCTCTTTTTGGGGTTGTTCAAGTCTTTCCAATCTTTGATCCATGTCTTTTGTCTTTGCTCGGGTACCGCAATGATGTTTGGTTGGTAAGTTTTTGTTGGTTTCCAGATTAACTCTGAAATTATTTTAACCAATTAGGGTCTTTCCATAAAATTTAAATGCACATGATGTGATGTAATGCGAATGCAAGAAATGAATGCAAAAAAGCGTCAATTCTGATTCAATTTCATTTAGAAAACTGTACTAGAAAATAAAATTCTTTACATAAAACGGATTACAAATATGACTTGGCCCTAATGCTCAAAGTTTTAACTTTCCTAAGCAACGAAGCTAACTCTTGACCTCGATCTGATTCTAACTCATACTTCACGCTTAACATGTCGGTCTGAATTGCCAAGGTCTATAAATGATCAGCTACCTCCCGAATCTAAGCCACAGCCTCACCCAAAATGTAATCTTTGTTCCTAACTTGATTCTGAGAATGGTGAAGCTGTTCCTTCTAACGTTCCTCACTTACCTCAAGAAGCTCTACCCGGAGTTCAGAGTTTCGTAACGCAAACTCTAGTTCTTCTTTCTCTTCATTTCTTCAATCTTGCTCAAACTTGCCCTCAATTCAACTGCAAAATTACGATTCCTATGCTGATGAAGTGATTTTTCAAGTTTTTCTACTCTCGCCTTTAATTCTGTTTTGTCATTTTGGGCTTCTAACAAACTCCTTTCTAGGGCCTCTTTCTGTTCCTAAGCCTCTTAGAATTTTCTCTCCCACCGATCGGCTTTGGTTCTTTCTTCTTGGATCTCTTGTTGCCATTGCTCCGACGTTTTTCCCAATCCAACGGTTCCCATTGATAGACGCAATTTCTTGTAATCCGTCTTCAAACTATCCAAGTCTTCCTCGGCTTTGTTCTTTCCTTTCCTTAATTTCTCGGCCTCTAGCTTTTGAACATCAACATCTGAACTTAAATGCATCTTCTCCTCCTCCAATTGTTCTATCTTCTTTTCAAGTTCAAAATTCCTCCTCTTGAAGTCGTGCTTTAAAATTTCTAGTTCTGACGGGATCACTTGTAAGTACTCCTCCATCGGTCGAACGCCTTCTAAATTCGGCCTGGGGATATTACTATTAATTCTTTTACCCCACCATCCACTGTACTTGGGAGTCGTCATTGAACCTACGACTAGCCTTTTCATTCGACGAGTCTGATTCCAAGCGTTAGAAATCTCCTTTACCCATTTCTTGTAGTTATCTCCTCAGAATGAAAACTCACATTCAGCTAGCCCGTGCGTTGTCGGTATGTACTGTCTTGATCTGTATTACCTCAATACGAGCAAAGGAACATACTCAATGGCTCCCCAAATCCCAAGCAAAGGGACCCAGTCAAAACTCCCACACTGGTAAAGAATTTCGTTAGGAATCAACCAAGGAGCTCTTCATTCGACGTCTTCTTCCTAGAGATTTTAGAGGAGCGCTATCCAATTTTTCTCTGATATGTCATCCCTTCTTGGCGTGGCCACTATCTCATTTAATGGGGAGTAATTCCTTGAGAAAACTCAATAAGAAACCTTATCCACTTTCCAGAAATGACTGTGGAACCAAGCCAACAACAATTATGCGCACCCTATAAATCTGCCTTCACCGGACCTCCTACATGCATTCAAAGACCTAAATGTCTCGACCAAGATTGCAGGAACAGGTGTGACCCCTTTATCAAGTCAATCAAAGAGATCTGAGACTGCCTCATCTACATACCTAATGCCCTAGGGAAGATCATTAATCCGTAGATGCTCAAAGCAAACACATCAACTCTCTTCTTCGTATCAGGATGCGCTAGAATCAAATCTCTCAAATTCTTTCATGGGATGCACTTACACTCACCTTTCTGCTTGATCCTAACTGTAATCCACTGTTCGCTCATTCCTGTAATGTTCATCAATTTCTTCCAAAAGGTCGGGACATAAGCAGCTCTAGAATAAGCTTTATCGACTTGAACCTTTGGACAACACAGTAGAGTTGTATATTCTTCCACAGTGGGCACTAAATCGACCCTCCCAAAGGTAAGGCAACTGTATGCAAGGTTCCAATACTGAGCGAGGGCCCAGAACAAATGCTCGTCTACCTTGATGTCGAGTAGATACTGCAAATCCCCATAATTATAGTAGAACAACTGCTTGGTCTCATCATTCTATTGATCCCTTATCTCTTTTAATTCTTGAAGGCTATTTTGCGTCACGCTGATACAGGTGTAGTCCCATAATTCTGACGTGTACCCCTCAGCTAGACTATCTCCTATCTCTAATTGAGTTTTCTCTAACCACATACAGACAACAACATTATCTTCCACTTTATCAAGAAATTCGTTCTCTATGACAAGCTCTCTAATTTAGTAATCGAACTCGAACCAACACTCTTTCAAATATGAAATGACATGCAAACATAGTAAAAACACAATAAGTCAGTACAACATACAAAAACAAAACTCACAGTAAATAAAAGAGAATCAAGCACTTATCTGGGTAACCGCTAGGGTTTCTCACAGTACTATCTAGGGTGGGTTCCTAAGGTCTTCTACATGCGATTTGGTTCTAAAGTTAAGGTACCCGAACCAGCAGACCCCTCGATCCTCACCCATTATAGGCTCATACAGACCAAGTTCAGTTCAGGGGAATACATTTCCTTATGGCTGCACGGAGATGAAAATCTCACGAAGACATAGGTACGGATGTATCCCGAAAGTGATCCACTATCCTGCACGGAGGTGACAACCTCACGAAAGATTAGCTTCTCACTCCCACTTAAAAGAGTTAAGATCGAACAGTCATTATGCAATACTATGCGAAAATACTCTACGAGACTCAAACCACAGCAATCATATGAAATAACACAAACAAATGCAATAAAAAGGATCGTAGTTTTTCAAATCAGATTTTCAGTTTTCGATAACAGGACAAAAAAATAATCAATTTTTACGACTTGACTCTCTTATTAGTCCCCAGTGGAGTCGTCAAGCTGTCGAAACCATTTTTTTGAAAAAACGAGGGTCGACTTTAAGAACAAAAATGGAGTCGCCACCAATCCTTTTTTTGAGGTGTGATCAGATCACCTTGAGATTGATCATTAAAACATTTTGATTTATTAAAACAATGATTTTGGCCTACAAAATTCAGGAAAACGGGTTTGGGAGTTGATTACGCACGAGGAAGGATTAGCACCCTCGTAACGCCCAAAATTGGTACCAGATTGATTGATTAACGTTTTAATGTCGAAAATTTGAAAAGATTTTAAAAACCAATCCTCTTTATTTATTTTTTTAAAAAAAACTTGAATAAATTAAATTGGATGCTAAGACCCGCTTATTTTGAAGAAGTAAAATGTCATGCCCAGTGAGTTAGGATACGACATTTCGAATCCTCGAAACTAAGCTTGTCTTTTG
Source organism: Gossypium australe (assembly GCA_005393395.2). Taxonomy (NCBI): domain Eukaryota; kingdom Viridiplantae; phylum Streptophyta; class Magnoliopsida; order Malvales; family Malvaceae; genus Gossypium; species Gossypium australe. The sequence goes on along the minus strand of CM016615.1, from coordinate 53,791,125 downwards.
ACTTTTAAAACTCGTGCATTTAAATTTAAGAAGGATATTTGGTTATTTGGGTCAAATGAAAAAAATCAGAACCTAGAAAGTTAGGGCACAATTTCTCAAAATTCCAAATACAAAATATTGCCTTTATTTTTAGAAATCCTTACCTCGAGATAACAAAATGTTACATCCAGTGAGTTAGGACACAACATTTTTGAATTCTCGAGAATAAGCTTTTATTTAACTTATATGCTTTGATTAAAAAAGGATAATTGATTCTTTAGATTCAATGAGAAAAATCGAAACCCAATAAGTTAGGGTACGATTTCTCGAAGCCCCCAAATTCGGAACATTTCCTTTTTTTTTTAAATCCTCTTTTTTATGCAATCGGGTGAAAATTAATGATATTTAAAAATGATATATGATAAAATATTATAATAATGATAATGTAATTACAAAGATGAATACAATATTGGTAAACAAGTCTCGATATAATAAATAAAGCAATAAAACGAGAATGTATGATAAAAAACAATCAAACATAACATAAAATGTTTAAAATGGATGAAATAATGAAACCGTGTATAAAAAGGATAAACAAATGGATAAATAAATAAATTTTAGAAGTAAGAAAGTACTCGAATCAACAAATATTCATAACAGAAAATATTAATCTTACAAACTTTAATACATATATAAACATGTAAAATGATAAATATGCAAGTAATTAAAATAGATATACATGAAGTTAAAATTAATGGTTTTAAAAATGAATAAACAGATAAATTGAATAAACAATTATAACTAAATTTAAATATTTCAAGGATAGAAGAATAATAGACAAATAAGTCGATAAATGTAATAGATTTAGGCAATACTAAGTTTAGGTATGTAAAAAAATGTAAATAATATTAATTTAAAGTATATAAAAACAAAAAATAATAAATGAAACAAATATCAATAACATGGATTTCAAATAAAAGGCAAGGCAATAATAATAAACAAAATAAAGATTAAAAAATAAAAAATCCTTAAAAGGCTGAAATTAAACAAATAAAGGATTTAATTGAAATTAAAATGGAACTAAAGGCCAAAATTGTAATAAGATAAAAGTTTAAAAGGCTAGATTGAAATTTAAACAAAGTTTCGAGCCAAAATAAAAGAAAAATAAATAAGAAAAGAAGGATCTAATTAAAACAGGTGGAAAAGGCAGAAGGGCTGGTTGAGTAAATAACCCAAAGACTATGAAACACGTGGATCCCCTTTTACGCGAGTCGGGTAATCGGGTCAGCCCCCCCAAAACGACGCCGTTTTAGAGTCTGGGGGCCCAGATGAAACTACGTCGTTTCATTCTCCCTATTTAAGCCCCATTTGTTTTTAAAAATCCTTCATTTCAACCCTTCCTTTTTTAAAAAAAAAAACTGAAAAAACCTCTTAACCTTTTAATCACCTCCCTTGGCTAGCCTTAGGGTGCCATCGCTTGTCCGCCATACCACCACCGTGGCTGATGGCCGGCATTGCGCAAAAGGAGCTTTTTAGCCCCCGTTTTAAGATGTATTCGAAGGCCAAGCCTTCCTAGCCTAGAAAGCCAAAAGAAGAGGGCTTTTGACCCCTTTTTGGGTCCGATTTCGCGACGGAGAAGGGCCTTCCGGCGACGCGACCACAGGGTGATTTTTGGTGTGTTTCTTTCTTTCTTTCTTTTATTTTATGTCGAAACAAAAGGAAAATAAAATGAAAATAAAATAAAAAACCTAAAAGCACCTGCGAAATAAAAAAAACAGAGATAGGTCACCTTGAATTTGTTCTCTTTTTCTCTGTATTTTCTATCTGTGTAGAAAAAATTACAAAGGTTTTCTTCTTTGTTTTATAGCCGAATTTTGAATAAAAATATACAATATTTTTGTTTCTTTTTGCTGTGCTGTTTGTTTTTCCTTTTTGCAGGTACGGAGCGACTTGGCGGTGTACAGAGTGCGGACATGGCAGTGTACAGAGGCGTGGCGGCGGCGGCGGCAGCTAGGGCTGACTTAGGGTTTTTTCTTCTACTTTGTTTTAATTTTTGGGCTTAGACATTGGGTTAGGGTTTTGTTAATTTGGGCTTTGAATTTTGTTTGGTAATTGGGCTTGTACTTTGTAATTTTGGACTGTTAATTTATGTTTATTTTCTGGGTTTATTGTAATGGGCCCCGGGCATAAATTGGGCCTTACAATGAACTAATGAGATTTGTGGATGTGTATTTGGCTATCAGGAATTGTATGTTATCTCTTTATATTTTTTTTATGATAATTAAGGTAAGTTTAGTTCAATGATCTAAACTATGAACTTACTAAGCTTCTTAATCTTACTTGTTCCATTTATGTTCTTTTGTAGTTGTCTAAGTTGCAAACTAACTAGATGGATCAAAAGAAGCTCACACTATCCAACTATTTAGTAGTTGTTATATTTCATTTTGGGATGTGGCATGTATATAAATATAGGTGTTTTGTTGTGAATATGTAAATGTTATTCTATAAAGGTTATGTTAGTGAAATGGTTATTTTGAAGGTATGTATTTGATGTACTTAGGTTGTAAGCCTTAAGACTATGTTTTAGGTCATGATGCCTGTAATGATAACTTGATGAAAGTGCCCATGCTTGTGTCATTTTGGTTGAATTTTGATTATGAATAAGTGGTAAATGTCATGTGTTCTTTTTAGCTTGGTTATTTGAATTAATAATCTTTGATTGCGGTGCCTTTGAATGAAATATTGTTTAGGTATAGTATGACTGAAACTTTAGCATGTAATTGATAATTTGAATGCATTTTTGAACCTAAGAATTGATATAGATATGGTATGTCTTGTTGCGCAAGAAATGGTGTATGAGATTTTTTTGGTTTAGGGGTGACACGACCATGTAACTCAACTTCGAATCCACACACGGTCTGGTACACGACTTGTGACACGGTCGTGTGACCCTATTTCGAATACTCACACGGGCGGACACACGGGCTGGGTCACGGCCATGTGTCTAGACTTCGAATGTCCACACGGTCTTGGCTTAGTCACACTATCGTGTGACCCCTGTTTTGAAAACTTTTAATTTTTCTGAAATTTTCTATTTTGTTCCGATTTGATCCTAGATCGTCCTCAAACTATTTTTAAGGCCCCATAAGCCCATTTTAAGGCCCATAGGTGTATTTATATCATGAATTAGTCTATTTGTCATATGTTATAAATTATTTGTATAATTGTCCTGAAATGAAGTGAAATGTTTTGTTCTTCTTGATAACACTCTATAGCTCTAATTTGATAACAGAGACGGGTTAGGGGTGTTACAAGTGTTATAGGCAATTCTCATGTTTGCAATGTCTTGTTTTTTACTACCCAATTCTTTTTGTAAAGAACTTGAAATGGTTGTTGCTAGATTTTGGTGACAGAAGAAAGTTGGATGAAAGGGTTTACATTGGTGTTCTTGGAACTCACTGTGTATTCTGAAAGGGGATGGAGGTATGAGTTTTCGAGAACTAATTTATTATTAAAGCAGGGATGGCAACTGATGGAAACTCCAGACTCTTTAACAACCAAATTGCTTCAGGCAAAGTATTATTATGGGTCTCACTTTTTAGATGCCCCATTGGGTTCTAACCCCTCTCTGATTTGGAGAAGTATACGGTGTTCCAAAGCTCTACTAAAAACTGGTCTTGGGTGAAGGATTGGTTAAGGGTTATCAATTTTGATATGGGGGATTATTGGCTACTGGGGAGGAGTGGAGCACGAGTTAGTTCAAGTAGAGTTGATGGATTAGAGTATGTGAATGATTTGATTATCCTAAATCCAAATTGATGGGATAGACAACTAATCTATTCAACATTTTCAGTGGAAAAAGGAAATAAGATTGTAAGTATCCCTCTCCCTACTACAAATCAATTCGATAAAGCGATTTGGATTAGAGAAAATTCGGGTACTTGTTTTGCCAAAAGTGGTTATAAAGCCCTTTTAGAGTTTGAGTAATTTGGAGCAGTTCAATTTTAAGAAAATTTGGAGTTTAATGTGCCCTGCAAAAATTTGCACTTACTATGGATATTTGCTAACAATTTGCATTTAAGAAGAATTATGCACGAAAATAATTGCTTGCGCTGTCAGGATTGTAGTGAATCGACTGTTCATGTTGAGCGAGACTGCATGTTTACTATGCAAGTATGATCAAAGTTAAATTATCGGTGGCCAAGTTATGTTGTGGATTTGAATTTTAACGAATGATTAAACTGGTTATTCGTAAATTATGCCAGTAATACTAAAGAGGAAATCACCATTACAATATGGGCAATCTGGTTTGCCCGCAACAAGCTACTGCATAAAAGAAAAACGCAAAGTGCGGAGGAGGTTACTACCTTTATTTGGGGATATGGTAGAGATTATAGGGAGATGATTGGTATGTTGAAGCATCCCAAACCTCGAGCCCTAATTAAATGGGAGCCTTCGCCTATGAATTGGGTCAAAGTGAATATGGACACCGGGTTCTTTAAGGCAAATCATCGCGCAGTATCAGGGTTTCTAATTAGGAATGATGATGGAAATTTAATGGGTTTGAGATTCAAAATGTATAACTTGGTTAGGACGTGGTGCTGGCCGAAGCAATGGCTATTTTGCATGGTCTTCAGTTCACGAGGGATATGGGTTTCTCGAGAGCAGGGATTTAAATTACGGTCGTGGTCGCTTTTCCGATCGCGTTGCGTTTATCGCGGTTGCGGACATAACGGATACTATTGCAGTCACTGCGGGTATCGCGGTCGTGAATTTTTTTAAAATTCGCACAACTTATTATAAAACATAATAATTATAATTATAATTATAAAAAGTCACTTTTAATGAATTTTAGAGTGTTTTCTAACACTTATGAACTTTTTATTAATATGATATGAGAACACAACTTTTATAAGCATTAAATATTCTTACATTTATATACGAATTTTCTAAGAATGTTATATTAACTAATAACAAAGTAAAAAAAAGGAAATATTAAACATTTATCATATTTAATAAGTTTGAAAGTTTTTATAGATAAAATAATTGAAAATTCGTACCTGAGAGATGTCTACAATATTTCTTGACAACTTTGAAGATGGTGAAGATATAAACATTCTATGCTGCAAAAGGAAAAAAGGAATAGATAAATGTATAGATTCTCATGAATTATTTCTATTTCCTGCCACTTATCCTCACTCTCATTCTACTTTCATATATAGTTTAACATGCTTCAATTCTTAATTATCTTTTCATAATATATACTCCATTCATTTATCTAAAGATATATTTTAAATGTTTTAATATCATTAAAATTAAGAACATTAACAAAAGTTTTCTTTAAAAAAAAAACACCTTACAAATAATGGTAGTGGTCCGATTTAGTTTTCACCAATTTGTGGAATGACGAGGAAGATCAGATCCTTCACCTTCACTTTGAGAGCATTCTTGACTTGATTCTCTTGGCCTTTGTCCAAAAATATATCCAAAAAAAGTTACATTTTCACCTTGGTTTTCATATAATTGATCTGGAGGACATATTTGAGGAAGAGGATACATGAGAGGTGGAGGTGGGTGATACATTGGTGGTGGAGGATGCATTTGAGGCTGGTATGGGACACCATAATTAGAAAATGGTGGATAATAACCATATGGTTGTGGATAACCATGTGAAGGTTGAAAATAGAACGGTTGTTCTGGTGGATAAAAACCTTGAGTGCTAGTAGATGAATCACTATACCCAAGGTTACTAAAACTCGATCTCCTATCAGATGAAGAGCCTATAGAAGTATGCTTTTTGCCTTTTCCTTTTGATGGAGCTCTAGTTTCACTTCTATCTCTCCTAGGTTCAGGAAACATATTTCCATCAAACTCTGATCTATCACGGAAATGGCCACTAGTGGTACCAACCCCATATTCTTCTCCATACTGGCTAGAAGATCTAATTTCACCTCTATCACCACTATATCCATCATCCTCATCAATTGGACTTAAACCACCACCATTAGGTCCATCGCCACTCTGACTTGGCGTTGATCTAGAACTTGAATGAGACAACTTTTGTTGTTGAGATTGATTAACATCCATTTCATCATCAGAGGTATCTAGAGGAAACACACCGACATTTTCACCATCTAATAATGGATTCTTTCTCATGAAGCCATTCTGATAGTGGATCAACATCTTCAAAGATAGGATCAAGGCTGATAGGATTAAAACTAGCGTTTATATCATCAGTGCTCATTCTCTTTTGATGCCTTATCTAAAGCCTCATATTATAATAGGTAAACACTAGTTTCTCAAGTTTTTTATTCTTTAACCTATTTCTTGCCTTGGTGTGAATATAACTAAATGTGTTCCAATTTCGTTCGCAATTTGATGCTGAAGTTGTTTGACTAAGCACTTTAATTGCTAATTTTTGTAATTCGGGAACACATGTGCGTATATTATCCACCACTCAGCTGCATAGTATTATTTAAATTTCAAAATAACTTTAAAATGTACAATATAATTAAATAATATAAATTAAATTAAATAACTTAATTAACTGTTTACCCAGATTCATTTGCTTCCAAGCTCTTTGTGCTTGTGGAGTACCGAATGTCTCATGTTTATCTCTAAATAGTAACAACTGCATAAATAAAAGATAAAGTAAAAATAAAAAAATAATTCTATTTCAAATTATGTAACTAAGTTACAAATAATAGTACTTGAATCTAACCTGATTAACCATTCTGACTTGATTATCAAGAGAAGGTTCTAATCTTTCAATTACTGATCGTGTACCTTCTAATGTTTCTATTAGTACATTCTCAGAATGCTCCACCCCAAATTGAAATTGAGGATTGAGAAAATAACCTAAGTATAATTTATAAGAATATCATCAAATAATAATAATCTAAAGCTTAAAATAATAAAATATAAAAATTTTTCTTAATTATATGAAACATTTTATCTTACCAGCTGAATATAAGTCGGAATGCGTAAAATTCCATCCATTGTCAATAATTTTTTCGTACTCAGTGAAATATCGACAATCTTGTTGAATTGCTCGTTTAGCTCTATCAACAGCCTCGTAAATAAAACCCATTGTTGGTTTTTCATCGCTATCCACAAGTCTTAATACTTTTACTAGGGGCTCGTAAACTTTTATGAGGTCATTGGCTTTTTTCTAAAAAAATTTTCCCAAAACAATTTTTTTGGCTTCATAAGTAGGCCCTGACTTTTGCTGTCCCCATTTTGATTCTTTAAAATCCTATATATTCATAAGAAAAATTTTAAAATAATATAATTTAAATTATTTGGAACTAATAAAATCATTAAAGGTTGCTTTATTTAAGTAATTATATTAACTAATTATAAAATACTAACCTTTGAATTAAACATTTCTCTCAGACCTTGCTTTTGTCTTGTTATCTCTTCAAGTTGAATGAAATGAGTTGCAAATCGAGTAAGAGCGGGTCGAAGTATTTGTTTCCCTTGTGTATACTTCTTCATCAAATCAATAGTCCAAATGTGATTGTATATAAAACAAGTCACTTTCTTTGCCTCATCTAACACTTTTGCTACACTGGGCTTTTTCCCAATATCTTCAAGGCATAAATCTAAACAGTGAGTTGCACATGAGGTCCAATATAGGTGTTTTCTTTTCAACATTAATTTTTTTCCAGCAGCTTTCATTGCTGCCTCATTATCAGTCACTATTTGGACAATGTAATTGTAATGCCCCGAATTTGGGCCTAGTAGATTTGGTCATATTGGGTTGTAACGCCCCAAAAATCCCGAAACTTTAAATTTCTGTGCATTGAGGTTGGTATGTATGAGTAGCACTTAGAATATTAATTTTAAGGTATTATCGGGATTATTTGAATTCTTAGAGATAGGGATGACCATAGGGAAAAATTTATTTTTCTTGCTTTAGTGGACCCTAGTCTCAGGCATTAGACCTCTTAAGCAGATTAAAGGGAAAATAGGACACAAATGGGCTTGTGGTCCAGTGGCATGGTGGCGTCACTAGGGGAGCTACAAGGTGGCGTGAAGAGGTCCAAGGTTCGAGTAGTGGTGAGGTGTTTTTGGAGTGTTTATTTTGCTTAGTGGACGGCCAGAGTTGTGTGGAATTTGGACTCTTTTGTTGAAGTGTTTGAATTGGTCTTGTGAGCTTATAAAGGAGGGAATTTCGGATGAGATAAGGGAGATATCATGGAGAAAAATTATGAGATGAGAGGTGGGAAGAGTTGGTGCCAAATTGGACTGTGGGAGAAGGTAGGGTTCAGCTATTGGCTATAAAAGGAGGTGTCGAATTCATTGGAGAGGTTCCTTGGGTTCCATTACATTTCTTTTTCTCCCCCTTAGTTGAATTCTTCCATTTGCCGAAAAAAAAACCCATCATTCCTTTGCCGAAATTTTGGTTTTCTCTCTAGCCGAATTCCCCATACCTTCTCTTCTTAAATTCCTTCTCTTGTTCACCTTTAGTTCTAGCCAATCACTTCTCCTTTTCTTCTTCCTATTGGTGTCGAATTGTCCCTATCACTGTACTAGTCTCAAAAGCCGAAAGCTTCCTGGGCTGATTACTCCTTGGGTAAGTACTTAGTCAATTTTCCTTTAGTATGTTCGGTAAAAGCCGAAGGGCTATCTAACTTTCCATCGTCGTTAACCTTGTATTAACAAGGGTAGGGTTCAGAGTCGCAAGCATGGTAAAGATCGTTAGCAAAGTGGTAAGTGTACTCGTCTCAGTTATGGATTAATGGATGGCCGAATGTAGGTATGGCTTGTAGGGGTAACTTATGTGAGAAATGAGTCACTCAATTTTGATGATATATGTGTGAATGCAGATCTAGGGAACACTTGTGATTAATAGCTAAGGAAGGGCTATTAGAACCCGGTGGCACACGGTAAGGTTACGGTAAGGTTTCGGCTTTTGAGTAAATATTTTGATTAAGTATGAGTGGTTAATTGAAGGTTGGTTGGTTGTAGGTTCAAGGCTAAGGATAGAATAGCACGTCGTGGTAACCAGGTGTGTACAAACACTATGCACACACGAAATTGGCAATGCCGAAAAGCCGAAAGTGGCTAAATGGGCCCGGTGGGCCCTGAGGATAAGTTTGATGAAATGGATTAATTTGATTATATGAGTTGGGTTAGGCATGCATGTTACATAATCTGGATTTTTTTTGGGCCTAATGGGTCATATGACTGAGATTTGGGCCTAGTGGGCCATAAAAATGTAGTGTGGCCATTATGGGTTATATGAACGTGAAATGGGTTGATGGGCTTTATGGGGATGTAGACAAGTATGCTAGGGTTCGATGGGCTTTATGGGGATGTAGACAAGTATGCTAGGATTGGATCTAGGATTGCAAAAAAGTATGGACTTTAGGCCTAGTTCTGAACAACTCTTAAACTGCATAAGACTTAATCTAATAATTAAACATGTCCGTGGACAAGTCGCTGGGTTAGAGTGTGGCAACGGACATATGCATGTCTAGGATTGGATCTAGGATTGCATCTTTGGAATCCTACCTAATGCATAGTGTCTGTTCACTTTAGCCTTAAGGACTTGTTAATGGGCCAAAGTTCATAACTAAAACCCGAGAGGGACCAAATACTCCTAGATTTATAAAATTACTAAAATACCCCTAATTTGAAAATGACCAAAGTATTCTTAGTTTGAAAATTACCAAAACATCCTTAGATTTCTAAAATCACTAAAATAGCCCCAAATTGTGAAATTACCATAATACCCTTGGTTTGCAGAATTACCAAAATATCCTTGATTTACAAAATTTCCATAGTGCCTCTGTTTTGCAAAATTACCTAATACCCCTGTAGAGTAGATTTACGGAAATACCCTTGGGTTGTGAAATGACGAAAATACCCCTATGTGATGAGTATGAGTTTTGTAGATGTTACTCATGTGCATGTTGCATTCATATGATATTCTGATTAGGATGCATATGGGTGGGAATTATGGTACGGAGGAAGATTTGAGGATCGCATAGTCGCTTGACGACCATGGATCCATCGGTGGCTTTAAGCCCATTATATGATTAGCAGCTTTGCTGCAACATTGAATAGTGCGCTACCTTTGGTGTGTAGAGGATGGGTGGGTCGATTTAGAAATCCCCACAGGTGTGTAGGGTTGGAAGGGAAATGGTGTGTAGCGGATGGATTTTTAGGGAGGGTTTTGCATTACCTTATTTTGCATATGATATGATATGATATGAGGTCATTGTGGGCCAAGGCCCAAGACCACTGTTTTTGATAGGGCTCAGGCCAAGGTGATAATTATATATTGAATTGAATGCCAAGGGTTGTACACACTGAGTTTCGAAACTCACACCCTTTATTTAATGTTTCAGGTGATCCTCAGTAAATGGCTCGACGTGGTGTCGAAACCATTTTTAAGGTTTTATGAAAAACGGGGTCGACTTTAAAAACGAAAATGGAATCGCCACCAATCCCTTTTTGCTTAGGTGTAATCAAACCACCTTATAAAACATTTTATTTCAAAACATTGATTTTGGCCTACGAAATTCAAGAAAACGGGTTCAGAAGTCGGTTACGTACGAGGAAGGGTCAGCATTCTCGTAACGCCCAAAATTGGTACCGAATGTCGAAAAATTTAAAAAAAATTGAAAATACGATCCTCTTTGTTTTTGAAAACTTGAATGAATTAAACTAGATGTCGAGACCCGCTTATTTCAAAGGAATAAAATATCTTACCCAGTGAGTTAGGATACAACATTTCGAATCCTCGAAACTAAGCTTGTCTTTATTTAAAATTCGTATATTTAAACATAAAAAGGATATTTGGTTATCTGAGTTGAATGAAAAATTGGTAACCAATAAGTTAGGGCACAATTTCTCGAAATTCCCAAATACCGAATATCGTCTTTATTATTGGAAGTCCTTACCTCGAGATAACAAAATGTCATATCCAGTGAGTTAGGTCACAACACTTTTGAATTCCCGAGAATAAGTATTTTATTTAACTTGTTGGTTTAAAAATAATTGGTTCTTTAGACTCGATGAGAAAAATCGAAACCAGTAAGTTAGGGTACGATTTCTTTCGAATCTTAGAACGCGGAGTATTTGCTTATTTCAAAACGAATAAAATGTAGTGACTATAATAAAATGGAAAATGAATTCAAAATAAAATGTAAATCGATTTACAATGCTAGCTTGTGTAACGACATGATGACGATAAAATATAATAACAATAAAGGCAGGAATAAAATACAATAAAGCAAAAGCAAGATAGACAACTGAAATAAAAAAGAGAATAGTAACAAAAATGAGAATATATATATATATATATATAGAATAATAATAATAGTAAAATAATACTAAATTAGTGATAATAATAGTAATAATAATAAAAAATAATGAAAATAATAACAAAAGTAATATTAAAAATAAAAATAGTATTAAAATAAAATAAAGTAATAAAAAATAATAATAATATAAAAATAACAGTAGTAGTAAAATAAAAGTATATTAAAAATAAAAAAAATAATAATGATATATGTTAATATACAAATAAATTTTATACAAAAAAAATTTTAAAAATAATATATAATATAATACTATATAATATACAAAATTTAAAAATATATAATAATAAATAATATATAAGTTATAAAATAATATGTTATATATATATATATAAATAACATTAAACTAAATAAAATAACCTAGTATGAATAATACATAGTAATAATTTAATAGTACGTACTAAAATAATAATAAAAAACTTTATATTATTAATAATTTAATTTAAATAATATACATTATAAAATTTTAAAAATAGAAATAATATAGAATCTTAATAAAAATGATATAATTAGATATAATGTGCAAATAATTTAAAAATAAAAAAATAAAAATAAAAGGGTTAAAATAAATAAATAAAGGATTAAATTGGGGTTGAAACAAAATTGTGAGGTTAAATTATAAATAAATAAAAAATAACAGACTCAATTATAATGCGCTAAAAATATGAGGGGGTGAAAGGGGAAATACTCCTGGGGCGTTATGCGTTGCGTTTTATCCAGGAACTAAAATGGACCAGTAAGAAAACCACCGAGGGCAAATTTAGAATTAAAAAAACTTGATTTAAAATAAATGAAAATGCGGAAGGGCTAAAACAGAAAATAACCCATTTTGCAAGAAAATGCGCGAATCCCTAGAGTGGGTCGGGTCAACACGGGGGTCTTAAGCGAAACAGCACCGTTTTGGGCTATTAAATTCAGCCCCAAAACGACACCGTTTAAGGGGGTATATAAGTTGAAATTCTTAAAAAAAATCATTCTTTCTCATTGTAAAAAAAAAAAAAGGAGAAGAGCTCTCTCTTGTCTCCTGCCCAGATGATTTTCAGTGCAATTCCGGCCATCTGCCGCCGTCGGCGCCACCGTGCGCGGTGGCCGGATATAAAAAAGTGAGTTTTTCTTCTATTTTTTTATATTTTTTTATATGAGTAGTTTTAAAAAAAAAACATTTACAAATATATGCAAAAAGTTTCGGAGAAAAAAAATGAAAGAAATAAATAGAAAGAAAAATATAACAGAAAATCAACGTCCGATCTATTTTCTTTTGTATTCTCTGTATATTTGCGTATATTCTCGTGTATCCTCCCAAATTTTTTTACATTTTTTTTATATAGCCCAAAAAAATCATTACATTTCGTATTTCTTGCTATATTTGCTACGTTTTTCCTTGTCTTCTTGCAGGTAACCGGCGAAATCTACGGCGACGGGGAGCTATTCGCGCGCGGATCACGGCTTGACGAGGGCTGTGTTGAGGCTGCTTGCTGCGCGAGGGAGGGCCGTGTTGAGAGCTGCGGCGCAAGACCCCTGCTAGGGTTTCCAGCAGCTGAAAATATTTTGGGCCACTGGGCCGACTTTATCTGTTGGGTTAGGTTAGGATTGGGTGTAATTGGGGTAATGGTTTTGGGTGTTAGTTTAGTTGGGTCAGAGGGTGTAATTTGGGCCATGGGTATTTTGTTGGTTTTGGGTTTGGGATTTCAGCCCGTTTATTGTAAAAACTATTGGACTTTTATATTTATTATTTTTTGTTTTTTTATTGCTAATATGGGCCGGGCATAAATGGGCTATTACACGTGGGAGAGGACTCAGAGATGGTCACACTACAAGATGTTTAAATTTTGTTTATTTGTTTCAAAAGACATGGTTTAATTGCTTTATTTTCGTTGGATGTAATAAGGGTTTATACTCCGATTTGACATTAGATTTTGAGTTTTGTTCTTATTGTTTCAATTGTTTACTTAGTTATTAAACCTGAATAAATTTATTATATTTAAACATGGTTTCCGAAATACTTAAAATGATAAAATGGGCTTTTATTATTACCTAGCAAGATTCAAGGATTTTGGGCTTTTAGGCCTTAAATTTTTAACTTAGCGAAATTATTTTGAATTGTGCCTTTGATGTGACATTTCCAGATTCAGCCATAACATCTGGGCCGGTTTGGGGTGTTATAGTAATTTTCTCCAACTTCTTCTACAACTGAATCTAACAAACTGTAGTAGAATTCATCATCTCTACTACGAACACTTGAGGCATCTACTGATTTCCAAAAAGTGGTTCCTTTACTGCAATAAACAAGGAAATTAATGATGTGCATTTGATTCAAACTGTTAGTCCAACCATCACACATTAGAGTTGCACCCAATTCTTTCCAATGAGTCTTTAGTCCATTTACCCAATCATGAACTTGTTGATACTCTAACTCCAAATATACATCTGAAACCTCATAAGGTGTTGGGAGCTTTACACCTTGTCCAACTTCTGTTGACACTTGAATTAAGTTATACAACCATGGAGAGCTTGCTAATTGAAAAGGAAGTCTTTCATATATTAAAAATTTAGATACTGCTTCACCTATCTTCTTTCGAAAACTCTTTAAAAAAGAGTCATTGACCTTTGGTTGCTTTGAACTTTTGCTTCTAACCAATTCAGGTATAGCTCCCCTTAAGTTAAACTCAGACTTACTTGGGATGGATTTACTTGTTCTTTCTCTATGATATTCTTTAGTTGATCCATGAGAAGATAGCCCTTCTTCATAAATGTTATCACAACCACCAGTACTTCATCTGAATTCTTCCCTTCTATGCCATTCGTGTTGTGATTGGATACTTTCTCGAGTTGCTTGCCTTATAGCAGAAACCTCATCAATGAATTCCTCATGTTCATCCTCCTCTTCTATTAATTGAGATAAGAATTCATCTTTTCTCCTCTTTTTGTCTATTTTCTTTGTGTTGCTTTCCTTCAGTATATTCATCATACTTTCTCTAATGACACATATTATTAAAATAAAAAAAATTCACATTTTATATTATTATCAATATTATATAATCTTTATTGATAAATTTACAATAACATTTAAAAATAATAATGAAGTATCACATACCAGTAACATTAGGGCATGGTGCAACATTGCCTGTTTTATGAGCAATGTGTAACATCCTAACTTTATGGGCCTATGCATTTAGTGTAAAGATATGTTTAATATGTTAATTTAAGTGATAGGGGTCCAAATTAGGCTCAGAACTAGGCAAAGGCCTTGGTTAAATTATCTGATTGGGCATTATAAAGTTAAAAGGTGGTAATTGTGTTTAAAATACCAGCGTGGGCTTGTGGCCCAACAAAAGGTGGCACTGCAAGGGAATTAGAAGGTGGCGTCATTAACAATTAAAGGGGCCCAAGTTTTGGCCGCAAGGAGCCCATGTTTTTGGGCCATTTTCGGCACTTAAAATGGAGCAAGGGGTGACGCCACACACAAGGAGTTAGGGGCCCAAAATTTAAGTTTTATGGAGCCCAAATGTTTTAATTTTAGTTAGCTAAATTTGGCATTAGGGTTAGGTGAGGTGGACGGCTACAAGGCTCAAAAATAGGAGGATTTATATGGATTTTATAATTGATAATTTAGAAGATAAAAAGGAGAAAAGATAGGAGCCTATCTACAAGGAAGGTGATGGCCGAAAATCCACCACTTAGAGGAGTAAAGAAATCGGCTATTGCATGGCAAAGGGGTGCCGAATTTTCCCTTTTATTAGCTTGCCTTTTAATTATCAGAAAGGGCATTTTCGGTTTTTAGCAGTAGGTACCGAAATTTCTATAAATAGGGGGGATAGCTCCTTGATTCTGGCATTTAAAACCCTAACTCTCTCTTTATTCCTTGTACCGAAAATCCCTAGCCTCTTCCTCTACAATTTCTTTCTTCAACTTCCTCAAAAGCCGAAACCTCTTCTCCATTCTTTTTCCCCTTGAGCCGATTTCTCTAAAAAGCCGAAATCTCCATAGTTTTTCTTTATTCATCCTATTTGAGAAGTAATTCTAATCTCCCGGCATTTAAATCTTTTCTTTGACATTGTCGAATCTTCTCTCCAAGTGCTAGCCGAACTCCCTATGCTAAGGTAAGTGTCGACTGCTGCTAGATCTCATGTTCTATTTCGGTTCTTGAAAGGCAAAAGCCGAAAAGTAATAGTTTAATGGTTCTATGTTGGGCGACATTCCGGGATTTGAAGGAAACTTGGTTGTCTAGATCTAAAAGCCGAAAATCGCTAGTCTCCAATTTCGGGATTTTAAGGTAAGAAGATTTTCCCTAGATTTTTACTAGATTCATTCATTGCATACAAGATCTTGACCTTATGATGAGGATTAATGATTAAATATTGTGATAGTAGTTTTGATAAGGACTTGTGATGGAATTAAATATGGATCAGGCAAAGGAGAGAATCCCTAAGTTTAAGAAACAAGCGGTATCTGCCATTCGAGATTGGCCACTTGGTTGTGGACCGGCTTCTGAACAACACCTTAGGCAGATAGCAGTTGTGTCAACTAAGGATAGTGTCGACATAGAAAGCATCGTTTTAGCGGTAATCAGGTGTGTAGATCCTTATCACATAAGTTTTATTTTGTATTATACCTGTTAAGGGCTGAAAAGCCGGAAAATGAGGCTGTATGAACAATCGTGTGTAGATTTCTAACAGACTATTAAACCTGTATGTATGTCTATATATATATGTTATGGGCTAAAAAGCCGGAAAGAGGCTGTATAGACAGTCGAATGGAACCCTAAATGGGTTAGGTAAGGATGCCAGGTACGTAAACATAGAACTCTCTATGTGTATCGAAATATATGTAAGTCTGCATGATGTTTTCTTTATGTGTGTATGCATGGGGGGGAATTATGATATTGAAAGGGAAGTGCATGATAGGTCACTTGGTGATCGGTGGTAGAAAACCCACAAATATAAATGATAGGTCACATAGTGATCGGTGGCTATGCCACGTTTAATGATTCCTGAATAACATGAATAGGCAGTACGGCTGTCATTATGGTGTGTAGCGGATGGAGGGTTGATTGTAGAAATCCCCAAGGTGTGATGGTTGGTACGGGTTGGTGTGTAGAGGATGGAAACCTAGGATGGGTTGGGTTATTATTCATTATTTATTGTTTACCATGTGATTATGATTGATACCTTTATGTATGGGCCAGGGCCCATAATGTGTTTGTGGGCTTAGGTCGTTGTGTGCTTTGAGATTTATACACTGAGTCTTGGTGACTCACGCTTTCCTTTTCTCTACTTCTCCAGATGAGCTGTAGATCGTGGACATGGGAGCCGAGACGGACTCGAGGGGCCATCAAGTTTTTATTTCTACAAGTTATTTTTGGGATTTCTTTAAGTTTATTTTATTTCATTTTGGGAATATTTATGTAATAAAGCCCCTAGTTTTTATTCAACTAAGCAGATTTCAATGTTCTGAAATTTATGAATTTATGACAAAGTTTATTTATACTTAATAATAGTAATACAAAGGAGTTTATCTTTAAAATGTCATTTATCTATCTAAGTTATGTCTAAATAACTTATGACTTTCAAAACCAACAAAGCAAAAGTTTTCAATGTACAACCCGTGACACGCCAGATCCGGTCGAAATGTATGGGCCGGGTTGTGGGTGTTACACAATGTGCTCTTTAAATCGTGTTATTCCTCCTTTCACAACTTTACCACAAAGTTTACACACGATATTTCCTCTCGCATTTGGCACTGGAGTTCCTAAGTGCCAACCTATATCATTACTTGGTGCACCCTCCAATCCTTTAATCGGGAACTATTCACGTGGTGGCATGCTTTATTTTTATTTATATATAAGAAACATAAAATTATATTTAGAAATATAAGCAACTCATTACTTATATTGTCAACAATATAATACAAAAAAAAAAAGTAAACATCATTAACATGGAAAATTTAAATTTATTGCATAATCCATAAATATTTTATTTTTTAAAAAACAACGATACACCATAACCCATTATTACTTGGTTCCAAAATTTTTGGTATAAATAGTTTGTTTTGTTCTATTCCATCTTAATAAAATTTAAATTCAAATTGGATCAAATTTAAAAATTCAAGTTTTTCATATTATGCAAACTAAAGTCAATAGAGATTTACCTAATGTTGAATTGAAGTCATCTATCGGATTTGATAAAGAAAAACACAATGAATTAAATTGTCTTGATTTTTTTTCCTTTTATAATACAAGTCATAAGTGAAAATTTATTTACAAAATAGGTTAAAACATGCAATATGTCCTTATATTTTTCATAAAATTGAAATTTAGTCCTTATACTTTTAATTCTAAGAATTTAGTCTCTTTATTTTTTTGATTTCAAAATTTGAAACTAATTGTTAACACTGTTAAAACTATTTTGTTAAATCCAGCTTTAATTACAATGTCATTTTTTTAGTTACATGGCTACCAAATGATATGTTTTTTATTTCAAAATGTCACGTCAACAAATTTAACAAAAAAAAATTAACAGTTTTAACAATTAGATCTGAATTTTGAAATCTGAAAAATAAAGAGCCTAAATTTTTAAAAATAAAAATACAAATATTAAATTCTTAATTTGTGAAGAGTATAGGAACTTATGGTATGTTTTGACCTATAAAATATTAATGAAATTTTGGCTTAAATCACAATGTTGATAATTTCAAGTAGGGGTCAGAGGCTTTGGGCCCCTCAAATAGAAATTTTTCATACAAGTCCTTATTAAATTATTAAATTAAATATTAATTTGTAGTAAAATTACATTTTGACTCTTAAAAATAAATAAAATTATGTTTAATCCTTTTAAAAATATGAAATCATAAATTAATACATTGTAAAATTATATTTTGATCTCTCAAAATTTTATTATTCAATTCCAGCCCCTAAAAAATTATTAAATCCACCCCTAATTTTAGAAGTTTTATAATTTTAGTTGAATTATTTTAGGTTTAAATTGTTTCCTTATAGTTTTTATTTAATATATATATATATATATATAAACACTCTCATTGCAGTATATTTTATAAATGAATGACAATATAAAAAATTATTTTAGATAATATAAAATTCTAAAATCTAAGAATTATATATAAAATTAGATTTATTTTAGACTTGAAAATAGTAATAAGAGTTAATTTAATGTTTTTAATTTATTATATTATTCATGCACTCTAAAAAAATATATGATGTGGTATATTATTATTGAGTGATTAAAAGGAGATTTTTTAATATCATCCTATCTAAGATAAACTTTTAAAAAATTTCACATTATAACTTTAATGCCAATTTACAATGTTATCGATTTGCACTTACTAATAATATTGCAAAAAAAAAAAACATGATTAAATTATGTCAAACTAAAGTATAATAATCATATCTTAAGCCTTGATCTGTATTAAGTGATTAAAACTATTGACAGACACTCATTGTAACATCCTAGATTAGGGGTTATGCGTTCGTGCATAATTCATGAGATAGTGGGCTCAGTGGGTGTGTTGGATGTGTTCTGAGGAGTTTTAGGAACCCTAAGATGTATGGAAATGTATGGAAATGTAAGGAAATGCATGGAAAAGTATGGAAATGTATGGAAATGTATGGAAATGTAGGGAAATGTGTTGGAAATATAAGGAAATGTCTTGTCTTGGAAATGTAGGGAAATGTCTTAGAAATGTAAGGAAATGCTTTAGAAATGTTAAGTTTAAAGGAGGCAAACGAAAATTTTTGGAAACTTGGAAATGTAAAGAAATGTCACGTTTTAAGGTTTAAAAAGAGGAAATTAAGGCAAGGTGGCCTTAAGAAAATTAGTACGAGGAATTTGACACGCAATCAGGCTTGGAAAAGTGGCCTGAAGATGTCACTTAAGGCCCAGGTGGGTGACGCCACAAGCAGGTATTTGGGCCAGGGTTCGAGTCACTTGGGAAGCAAATAAAAGAAGTTTTATTTTTGCTTCTAGAAGCAGAGAGGTGGACGGCATTAAGGCTCTTAAAAGAGGAGTTTTATTCTCTTTAAATTTCGGCTAAATAGGGGATAAATAAGGGATTTATTTATCATTATTTTTAAGAGTTAATAGTTGGATTAAATTCTTTTTATAAAGTGATAATTCAAAGGATAAAGCTATCAAAATAGAAGAGTGGTGGCCAAGTAAAGGACTCTAACTAGTAATTTTGGCTATAAAAGGAAGAGTAAGGCTATTCTTCATTCATTCTTTTCTCTTCAAGAAAACCTCTGCCGAAATTCTCTAAAGTTTCTCCTCTTCTCTCTGCCGAATTCTCTCTGCCATTATTCTCTTTTTCTCTTTTCTTTTCTTCTTCTATTACAAACACAATCAAAAGCAGAAGATACCAATAGCCCTAGTCGATTTCTCACTAAGCCTCAAGAGCCAAAATTGTTATCCACATCAAAGCCATAGCCGAATACTGCTAAGGGTTCAAGCAAGAGTTCCATCAAATTCTTCAGTAAGGGTAAGATTAGGTTAGATTCTCATTCTCTTTCTTTTAAGGCTGTCGAAATTAAGATTCTAATGCCCTTAATATCTTGTTGCCGAAACTTTGAAGAGATCTTTCGGGATTTACTAAGTGTTGACTACAAGGAAGGAGAAGTTCTTTTCCCGAAGGTACACCATAGGCCGCGTGTTCCCTAGTTATTCGGTGAGTTTCGGGATTTAAAATCCACAAGGTAAGTGTCTATAGCATTCGGCCAAGGCTTATTTTGATATCTAGATCTATTTCATAATTGTTTAAAAAGCCGAAACTAACCTAGGATGTGATTTAATGTTTGGCCGAATACAAGAAGGAATACAACAAAGTTTCGGGACTTGATTCTTAAGTCAATTGGCAACAAGGTAAGTTTTAGTGTACTAATCCTACTAGGATTTGGATTTATGGCCGAATGGCTCTTTATAAGTATTAAATGATTGATTAAATGTAGAGATCTAAGATCTAAGGCATTAGATCAAGCTTTTCGGGATTTGGATTGGAAACCTTAAGCTAATCAGGTGTGTACCCCACACTAATTCTTAATAAGTTTATGGCAATATTTAAATATGCATGTATGTTATAAGAATGTGAATATGGCTAAGTACCATGCTATGGTACAAAAGTACTCAGGTACGTTTCCTACTCCTACTAGGATTATGAAATATGTTATGTGTAACATGAGAATAATGATAAGAATGTGAAGGTGCCGATGTGAATGTGACTATGCCTGTGGAAATGTGATTGATTGCCTTAATAACATGTGCATGCATTTATTATTATGCCACTATTACTTGTTGCATATGCATGGGTTGGGATATGAAAGAAGGTACGGGTGTACTTCGAGTACGTGGTTTGATGTTAGCCTTGAGCTACATCGTGGATTGACGTTGACTAAGGTCACGTCGTGGATTTATTTGCGATTAAGTTCGCGTGGTTTGATGAGTAGCTCTGTGCCTCATCGTGGTTGATATAGGCTATGTGCCATATCGTGGTTGATGAGTGACTATGTGTCCCATCGTGGTTTTGGTGTTAGCTACGGCTACATCGTGGATTGGCGCTGACTGAGGTCGCGTTGTGGATTATTGTGCTTAATTGCACGTGGACGGCATTGATTGCCTTTGGAGTGAAAAGGAGAGGGTGATTTGTTAATCCCCTGGTGTGTGGTAGGCTGGATACGGGGGTGTGTAGAGGATGGACCCTAGGTTGGGTTAGGTGCACTTTGCATATTATATCTGATATGAATATTTAATGTGGAAATGGGCCAAGCCCAGTATATGAATGTGGATCAGTGTGGAAATGGGCTAAGCCCAGTATGTGGAAATTATGTGGTTAACTACCCTATTATAAGAATGTGATATGGTTATGGGCCAAGCCCAATAAGTGAGCACATGTGAATAAGTTGCATTACTATTTGCTATATGGGTTATTATATGGTTTGATATGTATGGTATGCCTAAATCTATTTGGACTTAGTGTTGTGTACATATTGAGTCTGTTGACTCACCCCGTTGTGGGACTATTTTCAGGTGACGAGCAGTAATGGACCGGGTTCGGCAGAAGCTTAGGGATGGTCATGCACAGCAAGAAATCTATGATTTGGACTTTTATTTTCTTTAAGTACTTTGGTTTTAATTTTGGGATTATTTGATGTAATAAGGCCATAGTTGAATTTCTTTACTTCACTTTGATTTTTTATGTTACAAATATTTATTCATTTAAAGATTAAGTAATTTATTTTTGAAAATACTCTATATGTTTTATCACTTAAAATTAAAAAGGGTTTTCAATATAAAATCGAATTCGTTTTCAACTCAAGCCCAACCCAAAACAATATTTTTTAAAAAAAAAATCACACAAGTTTTTCCTAAGAAGCAAAAGAATTTGAACCGGTTTTCTTGAGGAACATACCAGATCTGGTCAAAGCTCATGGGCCGGGTTTGGGGTGTTTCACTCATTTGACACAAATTTAAATTGTATGACCCCATCATTCAATATTATATAATATATATATATATATATATAAAATCTAATCATAATAAAGGGATTAAACTAAATCATGCCAATTTAATTACAAATGGGTTAAGAAAAAATCATTTTATTATTACTTTATTATCTAATCTATATCCATACCCAAGCCCAAATAAATACATAATATTCATAAAATTATTAATTTATTTATTATTAATAAATACAAAATGCACTCTCTCTTTTTTACCCTTTCTTTTTTTACCTAAAATGAAAAAATAAAAGAAAAACAAAATGAAACGGCAGAAGAAACGTTCTGCCTCTCTGTTCTAATTTCTAAAATCCCTAAAGGCTAAAGTTTTCTTTGTTCCCAAATCCCAACTTGTGCCTTCTCCAGTTCTCCCTTCATCGAAGAAATCAAGAATTTTCATCCCTAACCCTGCTTTCATCTCTATTCCCTAAAGTTTAAAGAAAATATCTGCACTGCTGCAGATTCAAGACATGTAAGCAAGCAAGAATCAAGATTCAAGAGTTCAAGACAAAATTTCAGGTACTACTCTACTACTTACTTGAAAATTATTAGAGAATCTCTTTCATCTGCTGCTGCGTGTGTTGTTTGCCGAAAATGAGAAATAGAATTTCATTTTCATATTTTCTATTGCTTTTAAGTTTTGAATTTGATTGCTTTTTTCTGTTTATTTACACTTCTTTTTACTTTTTTTTTTTATTGAAAATCTCTGATTTTGCAGGTAGGGAATATATTCCTTTTTGTTTTATTCTACTTCTGTTGATTTTTGTCTGGAAGATATGTATTTTTTTTAATTTACTGTAACAGAAAATAACGAGAATAGCGGCCCATTATTGCCGCAATTGGTCATTACCCATTAAATTACGGCCGCGATCCACTACTATCGGTGTAACTCCGCTTCACACCTCTATTTTCAGCATTAGCTATTTTAGACGGCGCCGCTACCGCTATATAGTGGCCGCTATTCTGATATCGGTCCGCTATTTGAAACCCTGCTCGAGAGTAATCCCGGAAAGTGATTCAAAAATTGTTATTAGGAATCTCCAAGCATCTATGGAGGATTATTCAGAGATGAGGCCGATTACCTAGGATGTAAAGAATCTGGCGAGGGGTTTCACATCTTGTCGTTTTGAATTCGTCACGAGAGAAGGAAATATAGCGGTGCATGCGATGGCGTCCAAAGGAATGAAGCACTCAGAGGATTCCTTCTGGGTAGAGGATGCTCCGCTTCGGGTTTTGGAGCTGACTGATCTAGACTGTCGTTTCCACCAACCGCCGTAATTACCTCCTTATCTGTTCGAAGTTCTCGGTTGAGAATATTTGTCACTCTAAGCGTCGAATCTCAACTCTCTTCCTTTGGTTGGTGGCTCCGATTGCCAATCTTGGGAAGGTTTTTGGCCGTTTTGGGTTGCTGGTCTCTGAAGGGTTTGGAAGAAGCTTTTAGATGTGTTTTTGTGCTTTCCTTTGTTACTTTACTGTTTCTAATTTGTTTTCCTATATGGCTTTTGTTGGGTGTTGTTTTGCTTTTGTTTGGTTTGGGTTCTGTCTTAACATTTATTGTGTTTGGGTTTGTTTGTTATTTGTTTCCAAGTCCAGTTGAATCAAAATGGACCGTATTTCTCAAAAAAAATTCTTTAAATCCATTAAAAACAATTTAAATGTGTTTAAACCAACTTAAATTTGGTTCTTTAAATTTGTCTAAAATTTATTTAATTTTTAAATATATTCTTAAAGCTACTAAAATATTTTTTAAATATTTTTAAATGTATTCTTAAACGATTTAAATATATTTAAAAAGACGGAAGGCATTCATATTATGCCAAATGTCATAAACATGTAGTGTCAATACTAATTTTTTTAAAAGAAAATTCATTAGTTATATGAATGAGACCATACAGTTCGGAAAAAAGAAAAAAGAAATCAGACATTGTAATCTTTCCATCACAATTTTTGAAAAAAAACAGACAAATATACCCACAAAACAGATCTATAAACTGAAAAGAGAGAGAATTGTGGAATGAATGAGTAGAACAAACAAAAAGAGAACGTTGGTGAAAACGAAAAAAAAAGGTGGACAATAACTAATCCAAATACTAGCATCGCAGATAAACGAAATAAGGGAAAAAGTATATTGATTGGAGAAAAATAGTTTTTGTGAATACTATTATTTAACTAAAATCTTGTAATAATATATGTCGAAACCATTTTTTTTGTTGAAAAACGAGGTCGACTTTAAAAACGAAAATGGAGTCGCCACCAATCTTTTTTTTTAGGTGTTATCGGGTCACCTTGAGATTGATCGTTAAAACGTTTTAATTTATTAAAATGATGATTTTTGCCTACAAAATTTCGAGAAAACAGGTTCGAGAGTCAGTTACGCACGAGGAAGGATTAGCACCCTCGTAACGCCCAAAATTGGTATCGAATTGATTAGTTAACGTCTTAATGTCGAAAATTTGAAAAGATTTTAAAATACGATCCTCGTTGTTTTTTTAAAAAAACTTGAATAAATTGAATTGGATGCTGAGGCCCGCTTATTTAGAAGAAGTAAAATGTCATGTCCAGTGAGTTAGGATACGACATTTCAAATCCTCGAAATTAAGCTTATCTTATGACTTTTAAAACTAGTGCATTTAAATTCAAAAAGGATATTCGGTCATTTGGGTCAAATGAAAAATCGGAACCCAGTAAGTTAGGGCACAATTTCTCAAAATTTCAAACACAGAATATCGCCTTTGTTTTTAGAAATCCTTATCTCGAGATAACAAAATGTCACATCCAGTGAGTTAGGACACAACATTTTTGAATTCCCGAGAATAAGCTTTTATTTAACTTTTATGTGCTTTGATTTTAAAAGGAAAATAATAGGTTCTTTAGATTCGATGAGAAAAATCGAAACCCAGTAACTTAGGGTACGATTTCTTTCGAACCTTAGAACGCAGAGTGTTTGCTTATTTCAAAACAACAATCTCATATTTAAAGAATAATTATGTGACATAAATCTAATAAATTAATGAAGCATAAGGATCATGATAATAAAAACACAATAAACCGCAAATATGAGCCTATTTAGAAATTCAATGTAACGCCCTGAAATTTGGGCCTAGAATTATTGGGTCTTGAGCATAGAGACAGTGGGAGGCTGCGCATAAGTGAGTAATTGTGCACATTAGTAACAAGAATGGGCCTGTTGGTCTGGTGGTTAAGTGAGTATTAGCTTACCTTGAGGTTCTGGGTTCGAGACATTGTGTGCGCGTCTTGAATGGTACATTTATTTTAGGTTTTAAAATGATGATTCGGCTTTATTTTGGGTACCTTAATTGTTTAAGTTATTACTGTATTTTTATTTTATTTTGGGGATTATTTAGTGGGGGTTTACCTTAATTTTATTTTCTTTTCATGTTTCCCACTTTCCCTCTCTGTTTTTCTCTTTTACTTTTCTTTACTTTTTGCTTCTTAAAAAAAATACTCAAAGTTCAGTGTTGGTTTTTAGCATCGGGGATTTCCGCTCCTCTGTCATTTTCTCCATCATCGCAATCAAGTGTAGGATTCTAATCTAGTTACTACTTCCATTCTTAAATTGCTTGCTATCTTGTGTTGCGAATCCCTTTCGTTCGACTTTTCGTAACTATACAATAACCTCTTCGTTTTGGAGTTTTTAGATGTTAAAAGTGAAGGAAAAACGTTGTTCTCTGGTATATGTTGATAAGGCAAGGGTTAGTGACTGTTACTGTAGCTTAAACGGGGTTTTCAGGGTTGTTTCGGGTTTCGTGACCTCCCCGAAGGCCATATTGGGTGCCACACGGCCGTGTGGCCAATTTGGGGATTTTTGTCGACTTCCACACGGTCGTGTCCTTCAGGCACACGGTCGTGTGAGATTGGGAGTTACAGTATTAGGGTTTTGGGGTCACATGGCCTGGCCACATGGTCGTGTGATTGATTTGGGAATTTAGGGATTCCACACAGGCATGTGTTATGAGACACACGGTCGTGTCTAATGGCCACATGGGCGTGTGACACCTTCACACGGCCGTGTCTGCCCTGCACTTGATTTTATCAAAATTGGACAGTGAGTTACACGGCCTGTTTACACGGCTGTGCCCTTGCACCACACGAACGTGTGCCACCCCTCACACGGGTGTTTGGATCCCCACACGGCCTGGACTGCTCCACACGGCTGGAGCACACAGGCGTGTGGCCCTAACTCGCCAGATTTTGAATTTAGGGCAAGTCGAATGTCGTTGTGAGACTATGTGTTTCAACCCCTCATCTAAGCTTACTGAGGGTGAATACAATTCTATTCTGACCTCGAATTATGTACTGCTTGTAAGTGAATGTATGCTATGTTAGGTACTGAATTTGTGTGTATATGTGTGCACATTTCTGTAACTGATTGAGTGACTGAAAGTGACTGCTTCTGAATGACTGCTTGTAATTGTATTCTGAATTGGTGCATCTGCATTCACACACTTGCATACATATATTTGCATACATACATCTGCATATAAAGTATTTTGGGTTGGGATTTTGAAGAGAAGGAAGATTTACGATCTGATCTGCCAGTTTTACTGCAACTCATCGGTATAATGGATTATCGCATTGCACTGTACCGCATGTATTTTAGCTACGCTACGTATCACTATCTGATCTGGCAGTTTTACTGTAATTCATCGGTATAGCGGATTACTGCCTTGCACTGTACCGCATGTACATTAGCTACGCTACGTACCAATATCTGATCTGGTAGTTCATACTACATGTCTGTACCATGGTTTACCGTATTGCACGTTACAGCTTATATGCTAGCTTTGCTGCGTAATTTACGATTTGGCAGTTTATCTGTATTCTGATTGCCTAATTCCCGAGGGTCGAAGGCGGTCCCAATTCCCTGAGGGTTAAGGATAATACTAATGATCATCGTTGAAGGGTAACCCGGGATGACATCATAGGGAGTATAAGGTTGGATGGGCTTTTCAAGGTCCTGCTCAGAGTGTAGGGATGAGTGGGTTGATTTTATCCCCATATGGTGTGTTGGTGGTAATGAGTGGTGTGCTGGCTGGATAGGTGGGTTGTTTTATAACTCATTTGCACTCATATGCATCTGATTGACATTTTGACTAAACGTGATACAGTGATTGAATTTGATTGGATGTTTGAATGAAATATTTGAATGTTTGATTGACTGAAATGTCTGATTGTATTGTTCGACTGAAAGGCACTCGTGCCTAAGAGAACCTTGTGTGATGGGCTAAGGCCCAAACCGATTCTGATTCTGGAAAGGGCTTAGGCCTAGGTTTTAACTATTGAGAATTTCTATTGCTGTATCCGATTAGGCCATATGACTGTAGAGTTATATATGGTGTACGTTGGTTTGGGGTGAATTCGCTTACCTGTCCTCTGTCTGTGAATATGCTCTGGTTCTGGATTGCTTCTAGTTTCCTATTTTTGCTTCTCTAGTTTAACTGGTGTGGTCTCACACTGAGCTCGTGTAGCTCACCCCCTTTTCTGTTTCCCCTTTTCAGGCACAGTTCTGGATTCTAGATGCTGGACTCAGTACGCGGAGGTCTCGAACAATTACTTGAACAACAGTTGAGCAGTTTGTGTTTTCTGGGTTTCAACATTTGGTTTTGAACTGTAAAGATTCATAATGCTATGGTGCCAGTACGGTTTAAACCTTGTTCGTACATTATGATTTGTTTACAGTTGCGAACGGTAT
Organism: Gossypium australe; assembly: GCA_005393395.2. Classification (NCBI taxonomy): domain Eukaryota; kingdom Viridiplantae; phylum Streptophyta; class Magnoliopsida; order Malvales; family Malvaceae; genus Gossypium; species Gossypium australe. The sequence goes on along the minus strand of CM016615.1, from coordinate 53,763,602 downwards.
TTTTAAAAAAAATAAACGTTTTGGTTTATTTTGAGATAATTATTTTTAGAAACAGAATTTTGAACGACTATTTTTGTTAAATTTGTCCTACGATCACTTCGGTGATCAATGTAGCATTCTAAATTCGGTCTAGACTTCTAGGATGGGTTTGGGGTGTTACATTCAAGAATAAAAATAAAAAATAAAAATATTTATTCATATATATATAAATAAGATAATAAACAAATAATGAGATAAAATAAATAAATAAATAAATAAATGAGTAAATGAAACAAATATATGATATTAGATTTAAGTATTTTATAAATAAAATAAAATAAATGAATTAATTAGTAAAACTAATGTAGAATTTAGGTAAAAATAATGAAAATAATAATAATGATATGTTAATAATAATAACAAGAATAATGAAATAAATAATCTAACATTTGAAAACACATAAAAATATTAATAATGAACAAAATATCATAATAAAATAAAAAATAAGCAAATTAAATATATCAATTTAATAATAATAATATAATAGTAGTAGTAGTATTAAAAATAATAATAATAATAATAATAAGTACAATAACAATAACAATAATTGATAATTAATAAAAATAGTAAAAATAATAGTAGTAATATTAAAATCAATTAATTTAATAACAAAAATAACAAATAGGACTAAATTGCACTCGAAACAAAAATTTAGGGGGCAAATCCGCAAATAAATAGAAAGTAAAGGACCATATTGAATGCGCGAATAACAAATAGGTACCAAAAAAGAAATTAATCACTACCCTCCAAAATGACGTCGTTCGAATAAGGGCCCAATTGGAATTGCAATAAATTATGGGGCCAAATTGAAAAACAAATTAAACTTGATTGCAAAGTAATAAAAAAGCGGAAGGGGTCAGCGCGCAAATATTCCAAAAGTTGCAAAAACACGCGGATCCCTTCGGTGCGGATCGGTCCCCTTCAAATGATGCCATTTTGGCACTGGTGCTTAAGTCCAAAACGACGTCATTTGGTACCCTATATAAATAGCAAATTTCTGGAAGGAAAAAATCACATTTCTCCTTTTTTTTAAAAAATGCTCTCTCCCCTCTCACTCTCTCTCTCACAGCGATTTCCAGCCAAATTCCGGCGGAACTCCGGCACTGGTCGCCGCCGTGAATGGCGGCCGGAGTTCGAAGAAAGTAATTTTTTTTCTTATATATATATATTATTTAAAAATGTGTGTGTGGTTTTAAAAAATTATGTATATGAATGTATGAATAGTTTCAAAGAAGAATAAAAAGGAAAAATAAAGAAAAAAGAATTAAACCTTTGCTAATCTATTCACTGACTTTTGTATTGATTTCACGTTTGTAAAAAATGTCGAGAGAGTACAATGGATTTTCCCTTTCGGTCATTATAGCCGAAATCCAATAATAATAATAAAATACAATCTATTTTTTTCCTCTTTTTGCTGTGCTCTCTTTCTGTTTTGCAGGTGAAATCGTCGGAGGCGCGTGTGTGGGGTGACATGGAGCCGTTGTGGCGTGTGTGGGGGAGCTGCGGTGCTAGAAAGCTCTAGAAACCTCTAGGGTTTCTAACTTTTCTGTTTTGTTTTGGGCTTAGTGGGCTAGAGTTTATTGGGCTATGTTTTATTGGTTTGGGTCTGTTTTAATGGACTGATGTTGTAATGGACTCTGTTTATTATTGGATTTATTTTGGGTTTTTTTATTGTTTTGTTTTTTTTGGTTTAAATCGGGCCCGGACAAATTAGGCCAATTACAGTTGCCCCTCTTTGCTCGTTGTCGTGTAACGAAAATGGAGCAAAGACTTAAAAAGGGTCAATTTTGCCCCGTCTCGCCGAATCTTGACTTCTTTCAGTGCTTTTCTTCTTTGAGTGGTTTCATTCCATCCCATTACATCTTCAGGGGCATGAGAACTAGTGCTTTGATCTAATTCAAGGAAATTAGACTTGTAGCTTCAATCTACTCCGCCTCAACTTCAGGGAGATAAAATTTGCTATATCTTTAGTCTGCTCCGCTGCAACTTCAGGGAGATAAGGTTTGGTAAATTTGATCTGACCTACTGCAACTTCAGAGGTATAGGATTTGTAACTTTAATCTTTTCCACTGCAACTTCAGGGAAATAAGACTTGTGGCTTCAATCTGCTCCACTGCAACTTCAGGAAGATAAGATCTGTCGTAATTTGTAACTTCAATCTATTCCACTACAATGCCAGGGAAATAAGATTTGTTGTCTTTAGTCTGCTTCGTTGCAACTTCAGGGAGATATGGCTGGTGGCTTCAATCTGCTTCACTGCAACTTCAGGAAGATAAGATCCACCGTAATCTGTAGCTTTAATCTGTTCCACTGCAACACCAGGGAAATAAGATTTGTTGTCTTCAGTCTGCTCCGCTGCAACTTCAGGGAGATAAGGCTGGTGGCTTCAATCTGCTCTACTGCAACTTAAGGAAGATAAGATCCACCGTAATCTGTAGCTTTAATCTGTTCCACTGCAACGCCAAGGAAATAAGATTCGCTGTCTTCAATCTGCTACGCTGCAACTTTAGGGAGATAAGGCTGGTGGCTTCAATCTGCTTCACTGCAACTTCAGGAAGATAAGATTTGCTGTAATCAGTAGTTTTAATTTGTTCCACTACAACGCCAGGGAAATAAGATTCACTGTCTTCAATTTGCTCCACTGCAACTTTAGGAAGATAAGGGTAATGACTTCAATCTGCTCTACTGCAACTTCAGGGAGATGAGATTCGCCATGGAAGATTTGATCTGACCTACTGCAACTTCAGAGGTATAGGACTTGTCGATTCGTAGCTTTAATCTGCTCCACTGCAACTTCAGGGGAATAAGATTTGCTATCTTGACTCCAATCCATCCCACTGCAACTTCAAGGGTATGGGGCTTGTGGATTCACCGATCTTGTTACACCGTCCTCTGGGGAACATGACCTGTAGAATCGATTTATGGACTTATGCTTATGCATAACGATTAGGATGCAATAATCAGAATGAATCGAATGTTCCTAAATAAATGTATTATGGATGATATTTGCATGAATGCAGAATGTCACGAGAAAGATCCCTTTTTTAAATGCATAATGATGAGGATGCAATGATCAGAATGAATCGAATACTCCTAACTAAATATGTTTTGCATGAATGCAGAATATCATGAGAATGATCCCTTTTTTAATGTATGGGTTGTAATTGCTCGTTGTTCTTCTAGGTTGTAACACTGACGTAATATCCTGTCTTCTTGTTCAACTGATATTTTTGACAGAAAGTTCGAAGAAATGGTCACTATTTTAGAGTTTCCTTCTCAAATTTTCCAACCCTTAGGCTTGGTGAGTTCTAAATAATAGTCCTGTTTCAGGTTCTCGTACTATTTAGAAGTTTTCAGAGTAATATGCAAAACTCATTTTGTGAAAGTGTTATGAGTCCATTAATCATTATTTTAATACAAAATTCTTGAAAATGATCATAATAATGGACAAAAATGAAATTTATCAGGAACGAAATCTGAAAAGAATAGGTTAATTAACGAAAGCAAACATTGCTAGCATACAAAATGATGAGGGGAAAAGATAGGTGCCCCAGATATCGCAGCCTGAGCTTCTCTGTACGGACTTTCTGAAGACCATTTTAAGTTCAATATGTGTTTAAGAGATCAAGAGTACTCTGTTGATGCCCCAAGACATAACATCTCTCCTTCTTCTTAATTCAGGTATAGCAAGATCACCACATGCCCCATCTTTGATCACAATTTGAGCTGCCCTTTTCGGGTTTTCGACTCAAAACCCCTTTAGTCTCAAGACGCCTGTTGCGGGTTTCCATCTTGGCCTCTCTGTTTTTTTTAAGAAAATCTCAAAGCGCCCTTTGCGGGTTTTCATTTTGGCCTCTTTTCCTCTTCAAGTATAGTCCTTCTTGACTGAATTCGAATTTACAGGATTGGGCAAGTTTTTCCCATCCATTTCGGTCAAAATCAGTGCTCCTCCAGAGAAAGCATTTTTTTACCATATAAGGTCCTTCCCAATTTGGCATCTATTTTCCTCTGAAATTCTTTTGCATGGGTAGGATCTTTTTCAAAACCAGGTCCCTCTCGTGAAATTCTCTTGGGCGAACTTTTTTTCATAAGCTCGCATCATTCGTTTTTGGTACATGTGACCATGACGAATAGCCCTTAGCCACTGGATCCATTCTGCTTAATCTAAATTTAGCTTTGACAAAACTCGAAGGGAAGGTATCTCTACTTCAATGGGTAAAACCGCCTCCATTCCATAAACCAATGAGAACGGCGTTGCCCCGGTGGAAGTTCTGATAGACGTTCGATAAGCATAAAGAGCAAATGGTAACTTCTCGTGCCAATCTTTATAAGTTTCAGCCATTTTCCCCATGATCTTCTTAATGTTCTTATTGGCTGCTTCCACTACAACATTTATTTTTAGACGATACGGTGATGAATTGTGGTGCCTGATCTTGAATTGATTGTAGACCTCCGCGATCGTGTTGTTGTTCAAGTTTAATGCATTGCCAGATATGATCTTCTCGGGCATTCCATATCGACATATGATTTCTTTTTCTAGAAATCTACTGACTGCCAACTTAGTAACACTAGCATATGAAGCAGCCTCTACCCACTTGGTGAAATAGTCGATGACTACAAAGATAAACCGATGCCCATTTAAAGCTTTTGGAGAGATCGGCCCGATGACATCCATGCCCCACATAGAGAAAGGCCACGAAAAAGTCATAACATGCAAAGACGAAGGAGGTACATGAATTTTGTCTCTATAAATTTGGCATTTGTGACACCTCTTAGCATAATTGATGCATTCTCCCTCTATGGTAGACCAATAGTACCCAAATCTCATAATTTGTCTAGCTATTGTGAAACCATTGGCATGTGTTCCACAAATACCCTCGTGGACTTCTTCCAGAATTTTCTTAGCTTCAACAGCATCCACACATCTCAATAATATCTGATCCTTTCTTCTTTTGTACAGGGTCTCCCCGTCTAAGACATAGTCACAGGCTAGTTTTCTCAACGTCTTTTTATCGTTCTCGGTTGCCTGATCAAAGTATTCACAATTTCTCACGTATCGTAATATATCGTGGTACCAGGGCTGATCATCTCTTTCTTCTTCCTCCATGTTGTAACAATAATCTGGGGCATCTTAAATACTCATTTGAATGGGTTTTACATCCTCTTACGTGCTCACTTTGATCATGGAAGCCAAAGCAGACAAAGCATCTGTCATTTGGTTTTCGTCTCGCGGGAGATAATTGAAAGTAATATCATCAAACTCCTCAATTAACCCCAGAACTATCCTTCGATAATTGATCAATTTGGGATCTCTTGTCTCCCATTCACCTTTCAGTTGGTATATCACCAGTGCGGAATCTCCATATACTTCCAGTGCTCTAATTTTATGTTCTATGGCTGCACGGAGTCCCATGATACATGCTTCATACTCTGCCATATTATTTGTACAATCAAAATCCAATTTGCACGTGAACAGATAATGATCTCCATTTGGGGATACCAAGACAGCCCCAATTCCATTACCTACAACATTTGATGCTCCGTCGGAGCTCAATTTCCAAAGGTGATCTTTTGTAGCGTTTTCTTCAGTAGCTGCCACATACATTAGTTCTTCATTGGGGAAGTCAAAGTTCAGAGACTCATACTCTTCTAGAGCTCTGCTAGCTAGAAAATCTGCTATTGCGCTTCCTTTTACGGTTTTTTGGCTCACATAACCTATGTCAAATTCAAAGAGCAGGATTTGCCATCTAGCCATCCTTCCATTCAAAGCAGTTGAATCTATCATATATTTTAGAGGGTCCAACTTCGAGATCAGCCAGGTCGTATGGTACAGCATGTATTGCCTCAACCTCCGAGTTGTCCAAATCAAGGCACAGCACAATTTCTCAATTGGCGAATATCTCATTTCACACTCAGTGAATTTCTTACTGAGGTAGTATATCGCCTTTTCTCTTCTTCCCAAATCATCGTGTTGACCCAACACACAGCCCATAGAGTTATTAAACATTGTCAAATACGGGATTAATGGCCTATCTAGGTAGGGAGGTGACAATACTGGAGGACTTGACAAGTACTGTTTGACCTTATCAAAATCTTTCTGGCATTCATCATCCCACACGCTTGGATTGTGTTTCTTCAGAAGACGAAATTGTGCGATCACATTTCTCGGTTAATTGTGAAATGAACCTAGCAATGTAATTTAACCTTCCCAGGAAACCTCAAACTTCTTTTTGAGTGCGCGGTGAAGGCAATTCTTGTATAGCTCAGACCTTGTTTGAGTTAATCTCAATTCCCTTCTCCCTGACTACGAAGCCCAACAATTTTTTCGATCTAGCTCCAAAAGTGCATTTTGTTGGATTAAGCTTCAATTGGAATTTCCTCAGCCTCAAGAGTAACTTCTTCAAAACTTGGATATGTTCTATTTCTATTCGGGACTTTGCGATCATATCATCAACATAAACTTCGATTTCTTTGTGCATCATATCATGGAACAAGGTCACCATGGCCTTTTGATATGTCGCTCCTACATTTTTCAACCCAAATGGCATCACCTTAAAACAAAATGTACCCCACAAGGTTATGAAGGTAGTCTTTTCCATGTCTTCAGGATGCATTTTTATCTGATTGTATCCCGAGAAGCTATCCATGAAGGAAAATAGCGAATAGCCTGCCGTATTGTCTACTAAAGTATCAATGTGAGGCAAAGGGAAATTGTCTTTCGGGCTGGCCTTATCTAAGTCTCTATAATCTACACACATTCGTACCTTCCCATCTTTCTTGGGGACAGGCACAATGTTGGCTACCCATTCAGAGTATTTGACTTCCTACAAAACTTCAGCGTCAAACTGCTTTTTGACTTCCTCTTTTATTTTTATCACAATGCCTGGCCTCGTTCTCCGGAGCTTCTGCTGAACCGGCTTGCAATCCTCTTTTATGGGGAGGCGGTGTACAACAATGTCAATGCTTAACCTAGGCATATCTTGGTATGACCACGTGAAGATATCTTTGAATTCTTGAAGTAACTCTACGAGGTCTCGCTTCGTTTCTTCAATTATGCACGTTCTAATTTTCATACCTTTCCTTCTTCCAAGGTCACCATCTTTACTGTCTCTTCATGAGGTAGAATTTGTTTTTCCTCTTATTTTACCATTATTAACAAGTCCGTAGATAAGCCACAGTCTTTATCATCTTCAAAGTCCTGGGATCTCTCTAAACACATGTTTTGCTCAAAAGGAAGTTCTAACTCCATAACAACGTTACTCATGTTGTTGATATCCGGGGACCTGTTGTAGGTACAGAGAAATATACAAAGAACGAATGAATTTAAGAATAATTATTTGTATGGTATGATTATGAATGTGATGAAAGAATGATTTGGAAAAAGATCCAAGGAATGAAAGAATCTAACATAATTATTTGTATAGAAAGAATGAAATAATTTAAAAGAATGAGAGGATATTTACTCAGAATAATATCAAATATGTATTTCATATTGATGTTTAGACATAAGCCTATTTCACAAAGGAATGTTTATTGCTTCTAGGCTTAAAGCGACAAGTGTGTTTTAAACATTACTCTGTGTAAGCTCTAAAAACTACAGGAATTTCTTCTGCAGTCCAATTATTTAGAACACTCCCAGGTTCGTAAGGGTGACTATCTGATAAGGTCCCCCTTTCAGTGATTTCTTCATGTATGGCGTTGATGTGAACATTTCCGAACATTTCTTCAACACTTTTTTTCTTTGACGTCCTTCGCTTGGGATGAATAATCCCCCCTGATACAAAAGTTTTGGATATGTGGGGGAATATCATTGGTTCCCATTTGATTTATTCCCCATTCACGCGTGCCCTTCTTCTTTCTTGCCTCTTTTCCAGTTCTTTTTTTTTTGTCTCGCATCTAGCTTGTACCCTAAGCCAAAATGGTCATGTTTGTCCTTTAGCATTGGAACCTCAACTCTTCCTTGAAGATGTCTCCCTAGTCCTTTTGCAGGTAAGGCTCCCTTTCTTACCGTCATTTGTAATCCCATTCTGGTAGCCTTGGATATTTTTGGCATTGAAATCCTGTTCCCCTCAGTGATGAATGTTGCATTCACAAAATCCAAAGATCGAAACGAACATTCAATTGCCTCATCATTTGTCTCCAAGTACGGCTCATCACTAGTTAAGGTTGCGATAATATCTTCTTCAGCATTTATCGTCACCAACTGACCTTCTGATACTAGCTTCAACTTTTGATATAGCGACAAAGGCACTGCCCTAACCGAATGTATCCAAGGTCTTCCCAATAAGCAATTGTAGGAGGGCTTGATATCCATTACTAGGAAGTCCACCTCATAAGTAGTCGGGCCAATCAACAGAGGTATTTCGATTCTTCCCATGACCCTTCTCTCTGTGCCATCAAACGCTCTCACTACATTCTGGCATACCTTCATGTGTGAGCTATCCACAGGTAACCTATTAAGTGTGGATAGGGGCAATACGTTTAGTGCCGATCCATTGTCGATCAGGACCCCGGGCAATGTGTATCCTTTACATTTGGTAGTAATGTGCAGATCTTTAGTGGATCCCATACCCTCTGGTGGTATTTCATCATCGTTGAAGAAGATGAAATTATCGGCACTTATGTTATTGACCAGCCGATCCAGTTTGTTGACAGAGATATCATTGACCACATACGTCTCGTTCAGCACTTTCATTAATGCGCTTCGGTGTACCTCTGAATTTAAAAGTAAAGCTAGTATAGATATACGAGCTGGTTGTTTATTCAACTACTCCACAACACTATACTCGCTCATTGACAAGCGGCTCAGATCGTGTTGCTTTTTCCTTCTTTTGCTCCACCAATAGGGTCTTTTCTTTTACGGGTTCCGCTTGGGCATTTGTCAAATCATAACGGCTTCCACTACTCGTATAAAAACCTACATCTTGACTCTCCTTTTGAAGCACTGGCTGAGTTCTCCTTTCCTTGGATCGTCACATTACAATCGTAATTCCAAGAGACCCTTTTGCTATCTTGATAAGAGAAAACCGCTGGTTTTTGAACTATGATTTTTGGCATCGTCTGTACTCCAACTTCATTACTTTTAGGTCGTGAAATTATGACCATAGGATGATTGACTTTTGGGACCTTTATTGTTGATTATAATGCGCATATGTTTCCCTCTTCCTTGGCTTCTTCACAGAATTCTATCTCTTTATTGTCCATCAAACCCTGCACTAAGGCTTTGAATTCTATGCATTCTTGGATCACGTACCCCTCTTTATGATGGAACTCACAGTAGTCCCTCGAGTTTTCACAACGCTTTTCCTGATCTGACATGCTCAGCCCTCTTTTTACCATCTCTTTGCAGACCCATCTCAAAGCAGTTTTTACTTCTACAATATCGGTCTTGATTTTTCTCCTCACCTTTCCATCTATTGCATTTACCCCATTATCAGTGTGATTGGGTAACTAATTTTCGGCACTAGGTGTATCATCAAATTTCACAATGCCCATTTTAATAAGTCTTTCAACGACTTTCTTAAAGGCGGTGCAATTTTCTATTGAATGCCTCGAAATTCCTGCATGGTAGTCATATTGAGCATTTGCATTATACCATTTGAGGTATGAAGGCTGTAATGGTTTTAGGTAAAAAAGGGATACCACGTGTGCGTCGAACAAACTTTGATACAACTCCGATATGTCATTGGAATTGGAGCAAATTGAAGTTTCTCAGTGTCTTGCTTTGTCCCGGACTCCTACCTTGATGAACCTTGTTGACAATAACCACTGTTCTTGGCTGATTTACAGTAACCGATCTTAAGTAACTCGTGTTATTCACCTCGTTTTCCTTCTTCCTCGAGGTTGACCTTTTGTTACTCTCTCCTACATCTATCTTTCCACTCCTTATCGCATTTTCGATCATTTCACCAGTCATCACTATGCCTAAAAAACTTTTCGTAGCGCTTCCAATCATGCGAGTGATGAACAGGGCCTTCAGGGTGTTGATAAAGAGCATCATAGTTTCTTTTTCTAGAAGCGGCGGCTGAACTTGTATGGCAACTTTCCTCCATCTTTGTGCATAAACTCTCACTCGGTTTCTTCTCTATGTTTTGCAAGGTAATTCTATCAGGGGTCATATCCGTTACGTGACTGTACTGCTTGATGAATGCTTATGCTAAATCCCTCCAGAAACCAATCTTAGTACGACTGAATTGGTTGTACCATTTGGATGCTGCTCCCACCAGACTATCTTAGAAGCAATATATTAGCAGTTGGTCATTGTTAACATACCTAGTCATTCATCTGCAAAACATAGTTATGTAAGCTTCGGGGCAACTGGTCCCATTGTATTTTTCGAATTTTGGCATCTTGAACTTGTAGGGAAGCACTAGATTTGATACCAAACTTAGATCCTTGGAATCAATTCTATGTTGACTATCAACTTTTTCCATGGCTCTGAATTTTTCCTCTAGCCATTTACATCGGTCCTCTAACTGCTTTGGCAGTCCTGTCCTTGCCCTTTCCCTTTCTGCCACCTCATCAAGGTCAGGGATAATAGCATTAGTTGGGTTATCCCCTAGGTTAGAACCTGATCCCGCTTGGAAGTTCATTGGCATCGAAACACCCTCCTGAAATTGTTGAGTCTTAATTGTGACGAATGTTCTTCGAGGGTACACCTCAGGATGTGTTGGGGTAAAACCCGGAGGATAGAGAGGTTCCTCATTATCTTTTCTAGTGTTAACCATGGGGGTCTTTCCTTTGTCTATTCCTCCATTTAGTAGTTGAGTCAACTGAGTCATCATATTTCTTTCTGATTCAATCATTCGTTCCATCATGTCTTGCTGGATTTTAGCCAATTGCTCTTGCATTTGCAATTGTAGTTTATCTTGCATCTCCTTTTGGAGTTGTTTAAGTATTTCCAGTCTTTGATCCATATATTTTTTCTTTGCATGGGTACCGTAAGGTTGCTTGGTTGGTAAGCTTTTGTTGGTTTCCAGGTTAATTCTAAAATGATTTCAACCAATCAGGGTCTTCCCATGAAATCTAATGCACATGATGTAATGTAATGCGAATGCATGCAAGAAGGCGTTGATTCTGATTCAATTCCCTTTAGAAAACTTTACTAGAAGATAAAGTTCTTTACATGAAACGGATTACAAATATACGGACAACCGCATTGTCTTCCATTTTATCAAGAAATTCGTTCTCTATGACAAGCTCTCTAATTTAGTAATTGAATGTGAATCGACACTCTTTCAAATATGAAATGACATGTAATGCAATCATAGCCAAAACAAAATGAAACACATTGGTACAAAGTAAAAGCAAGCAAGAAAGAAACAAATAGAGCACTTATTCGGGTGACCATTATGGTTTATCGCAGTACCATCTAGGGTGAGCTCATAGGGTCTTTTACATGCGGTTTGGGTTCTAAATTTGAGGTACCTAAACTAGCGGATTCCTCGATCCTCACCCATTATAGGCTCATACGGACCGAGTTCAGTTCAGGGGAATACATTTCCCAATGGCTATACAAAGATAGAAGTCTCACGAAGACATAGGTACGGATGTATCCCAAAAGCGATCCACTAGCCTATACGGAGGTGTATACCTCACGAAGGAATAGTTTCTCACTCCTACTTAAAAAGGTAAGACCAAACGGTCCTTATGTAATATGATGCGAGACTCAAACCACAGTAATCATATGAAATAACAATACGAGCAAATGCAATAATAGGATCGTAACTTTTCAAATCAGATTTTCAATTTTTTGATAACAAGACAGAAAATAATCAATTTCACGGCTTGACTATCTTATGTCTCAGTGGAGTCGCCAAGCTGTCGAAACCATTTTTTTTTGTTGAAAAACGGGGTCGACTTTAAAAACAAAAATGGAGTCGCCACCAATCTTTTTTTTTAGGTGTGATCGGGTCACATTGAGATTTATCGTTAAAACGTTTTGATTTATTAAAATGATGATTTTGGCATACAAAATTTCGAGAAAACGGGTTAGGGAGTCAGTTACGCACGAGGAAGGATTATCACCCTCGTAACGCCCAAAATTGGTACCGGATTGATTAATTAACGTTTTAATGTCGAAAATTTGAAAAGATTTTAAAATACGATCCTCGTTTTTTTTTTTAAAAAAACTTGAATAAATTGAATTGGATGTTGAGGCCCGCTCATTTCAAAGAAGTAAAATGTCATGTCCAATGAGTTAGGATACGGCATTTTGAATCCTCGAAATTAAGCTTGTCTTATGACTTTTAAAACTAGTGCATTTAAATTCAAAAAGGATATCCGGTCATTTGGGTCAAATGAAAAATCAAAACCCAGTATGTTAGGGCACAATTTCTCAAAATTCCAAACACAGAATATCTCCTTTGTTTTTAGAAATCCTTATCTCGAGATAACAAAATGTCACATCCAGTGAGTTAGGACACAACCTTTTTGAATTCCCGAGAATAAGCTTTTATTTAACTTTTATGTGCTTTGATTTTAAAAGGAAAATAATAGGTTCTTTAGATTCGATGAGAAAAATCGGAACCAGTAAGTTAGGGTACGATTTCTTTCGAACCTTAGAACGCGGAGTGTTTGCTTATTTCAAAACAACAATATCATATTTAAAGAATAATTATGCGACATAAATCTAATAAAATAATGAAACATAAGGATCATGATAATAAAAACACAATAAACTGCAAATATGAGCCTATTTAGAAATTCAAGAATAAAAATAAAAAATAAAAATATATATTCATATATATAAATAAGATAATAAACAAATAATGAGATAACATAAATAAATAAGTGAGTAAATGAAACAAATATATGATATTAGATTTAAGTATTTTATAAATAAAATAATATAAATGAATTAATTAGTAAAACTAATATAGAATTTAGGTAAAAATAATGAAAATAATAATAATGATATGTTAATAATAATAACAAGAATAATGAAATAAATAATCTAACATTTGAAAACACATAAAAATATTAATAATGAATAAAATATAATAATAAAATAAAAAAAGCAAATTAAGTAATCAATTTAATAATAATAATAATATAATAATAGTAGTAGTATTAAAAATAAAAAAATAATAAGTACAATAATAATAACAATAATTGATAATTAATAAAAATAGTAAAATAATAGTAGTAATATTAAAATCAATTAATTTAATAACAAAAATAACAAATAGGACTAAATTGCACTCGAAACAAAAATTTGGGGGGCAAATTCGCAAATAAATAGAAAGTAAAGGACCATATTGAACGCGCGAATAACAAAGAGGGACCAAAAAAGAAATTAATCCCTGCCCTCCAAAACGACGTCGTTCGAATAAGGGCTCAATTGGAATTGCCATAAATTATGGGGCCAAATTAAAAAACAAATTAAACTTGACTGCAAAGTAATAAAAAAGCGGAAGGGGTCAGCGCGCAAATATTCTAAAAGTTGCAAAAAATCGCGGATCCCTTCGGTGCGGGTCGATCCCCTTGAAACGATGTCGTTTTAACACTGGTGCTTAAGTCCAAAACGACGTCATTTGGTACCCTATATAAATAGCAAATTTCTGGGGAAAAAAATCACATTTCTCCTTTCTTTTTTTAAAAAAAAATGCTCTCTCCCCTCTCTCTCTCTCTTTCTCTCTGCGATTTCTAGCCAAATTCCGGCGGAACTCCGACACCAATCGTCACCGTGAACGGCAGCCGGAGTTCGAAGAAAGTAAGTTTTTTTTCTTATATATATATATATATATATATATATATATTAAAAATGTGTGTGATTTAAAAAAAAATTATATGAATGTATGAATAGTTTCGAAGAAGAAAAAGGAAAAAAAAAAAGAAAAATGAATTAAACCTTTGCTAATCTATTCTCTGACTTTTGTATTGATTTCGCGTTTGTAAAAAATGTCGAGAGAGTACAATGGATTTTCCTTTTCGGTCTTTATAGCCGAAATCCAATAATAATAACAAAATACAATCTGTTTTTTTTTCCTCTTTTTGCTATGCTCTCTTTCTGTTTTGCAGGTGAAACCGTCGGAGGCGTGCGTGTGGGGTGACATGGAGTGGTTACGGCGCGTGTGGGGGAGTTGCGGCGCTAGAAAGCTCTGGAAACTTCTAGGGTTTCTAACTTTTCTGTTTTGTTTTGGGCTTAGTGTGCTAGGGTTTATTGGGCTGTGTTTTATTGGTTTGGGTTTGTTTTAATGGACTGATGTTATAATGGACTCTGTTTATTATTGGATTTATTTTGAGTTTTTTTTATTGTTTTGTCTTTTGGTTTAAATCGGGCAAATTAAGTCAATTACAATATATATTATGGGAAAGAAAAAAATAAATATCATAAACATAAAACAATAATTTTTTTTTAAAAAAAAGCATTAAATTAAACATTTATTCAGTTCTCAATAATAATAATAATAATAATAATAATAATAATAATAAAAGTAGTAAACCACTCATCTAGAAACCAAGGAAATTATTTCTTCAAAGACCTTAATTTTTTTCGTAATTATAAGTAAAAGGTCCAAGTCTGACACCAATTTTCCCTTTACAATGCTTTGAAAAACCAAATAAACTAGAAAACAAACCCTCAAAGCCGAAGTCATTAATTATAAAACAGGACGAACAATGACATTATCCAGAACAGGACCGCAGATATGGCCATAATCATCCAACTTTGTATGGTAATAGGCACTGAAAAACGTAATCCTGGTCCTAGCAGAGATGGCTTGGAATCTAAAACTTGCAGTCTTGAATCCACCTTTCCCTTGAGATACGTATGGGACCTGTAGAGTTTCCTTGTCTGCAAATGCTTGAACCATCATGGATCCATGGCAGCCGTTCTTGGCATCTCCGACGGTGAATGTGAGAGTGTAGAATTTATTGGGAACGGTTCTGATGATTTGGGCAATGGCACTCTCTCTTCCGGCAAGCAGTTCGACGGCGAAGAGTCCCGAAGGAACGGAGAAGTGCTTTCTGTCGATGTATTTTACTGGTTTTAGGGACTCAATTATCCAGCCAACGAGTGGGGAGATTCTGTCTAGCTTCTTTGGAGGCAGGAGGACCCCCGTTGAGAAGTTCTTGAAGGTATGGGGACCAGTCTCAAATCCACCATTTTTAACAAGGTTACCTGCTTTCCGTGGAGGCAGTATGTTAATACTGGGGTTAAGTTAAAAATTAATCAACATATAAATAATAAAATCAAAATAAGCAGTATTTTAATATTACAATCAATTTAAATATAAAATCAATTGATTTAAAAGAATCAATATTTTTTAAAAATTATAAAAATATTAAATTTTAAGAGACATATTTATATTTTTAGGAAGGTCATACTATATCTACAATGGGTTAAAATGTAAAAAATTTAAACCTAGTCCTGGGCCTCTACTAGGCTACCCCATTGCCTGCTTTCAAAGATTAAACCCATAATTAAAACAACCCCCAGCAATGTTGTTTCAACAGTACTGCACCGTCGATCGGAGCATAAGTTAAAAAGTTTGGGGTTGGGGTATAAGTTAATAATTACCTCTGGTATATGTTGCGGGAGGCATTAGTTTGATTGCTATGGCATCCAATAGAGGTCCGCATGCAGGATCTTCTTGAATCCCAGGGTTATGAAATGTGACCCTCACAATTGGAGCTATTGCCTTGAAAGCCAAAGCAATGGTGTCGCCTCCATCAGTGCTATAGAGGGTCTGAATGGAGATGTCGGTGGTCTGACCAGGGACAGAAAACCGCAGCACCTCGGCTTGAGCACAAGTCCTTGTGGCACCAAAGGTGAGAGAGTAGACGTACCCTGCTTTCATTTCCACCTTCTGAGAGATGGAAGCCTCGTTGCCAAGCCTCGCAGCATGGGCTCCACGAGGGATGGCAAAGTAAAATCCTCCCGGTTGAGGACCCCCTGACACAAACTCCACCAGCCCCTTTATTTCCCAGCCTGGCAGTGAGTATTTTCCCACTATCACTGTGTTGTTTAGATTCTCTTTTTTGGGTGCTTGTTCAAAGTTACCATTGTTTAAAAATCCTGACCATTGTAACCAAGAGAATAATATAGTTAGTTACACTCGTGGTACAGAACTACAGTGTGTAAAATAGAAGAAGAAGAAGTTAATGTATTTTAGGTATACTATTTACCATCATGGTATGGCCGCCGAGTGAGTGGAGTAGGAGAGCCATTGCACAGAGAGAAAATGACAGCGAAGCAAATAGAGTGTAGCCAAGCCATTGAGTTGGTGTAGAATTGTTTAAAGTAAAGTAGGCATTGAAAAGGGTCAGCGACTGTTATTTTATACGCAAAAGTAGAAAGGAGTACGAGGTGAGAAACACAGAATGGGAAGGGGTTAAGGGGTAAGGGTACCATGTTAAAGTGGCACCAATTTAGCCGTAAGAGGTGTTGCTTTGTCTCTCTATTTGAAAACCTAAGTTTCAATTATTGTACGCTTGCATGCATGCGTTCCACCTCATATGACATGTTTTTTTTTTTTTTAGAAATTCTGTATTAAGAGTTTGATTCTATTTTATCTTTTTTACTAAAAAATTAAGTAAATTAGTTCATATACATTAATCAAAAAGCAAATCAGTCATTTTGTTAAAAAAATTATCCATTTATACTACTAAAAATAGGTCCATGTAAGTTAGCATAAAGTACATGTGGCACGTCATATGTCATTATTTGGTAATTCCTTTAACCATACCAATTTTTAACAGTACAAATAGATTAAATTTTTAACAAAAATAATTAATTTACTCTTTAGTCTAATACACCAAAATTAATTTACTCATTCTTTTAATAAAAAATACAATTTATTCTTAATATTTTTTCTTAAATAGAGTAGAAAATGTAATAACCAAAATTCAAACCCTAAAGCTTAAAAAGTCAGTTTAGTATTATTATTAAAGGAATCACTTACTCCTTAAGAAAAGTGGAAAATTAGTATTTGTTAACATCCGGTGCACATGTACGTGGGATTATGGCGGGATGATTCCATTCTCGCATTTCAAAAACCAATAAAATGGAATTTGATTAATCCAAATATAAAGTAAGCAGTACAGGTTTTCGTACAAGCTTTGACTTTATGTAAGCCATGTGCCGATCTCCGAGCTCCCGTAAGGCCACACTAATGATTTCTTTTGTTTATCCAATTAAACTTCTAGTTTTTTTTTCTCGATAAATGGAACTCTAAGATTTATACACATTATTTAGATTGGTGGCATCAATTAACTTATATAAAATAAATATAAAAATTGATTGAAGGTCAAATCATGTTATTTTTGTTTACGATTCAGTCAGTGATATTAGTTTAATCAAATTTTCAATCTAATAATAAATAAACTATGCTAACTACAATAAAAGAGTAATAGTTAACCTTCAGATTTAAATGATGAAGATTCAAATTTTCTTGCTCTCCTAATTTATATTGTATAGAAAATAATTAATAAATTATTAAATATGTAATTTTTGTTATAAATATTTTATTATTAAAGATTATAAATTTATATTTGAAGAATTTTTAATCAATTCCAGCTAGGGTAATTATTGAAAATAAATACATTAATTAGGCCCCCAGCACAGAAAGGAGTCTACATCCATTAATTAAAATCACGTAAAAGACCCTTGGGAAACTGCAACAGACAGAAGCGCACCATCATTATCCTTTGGAAAACAACAATTTTCCTTTCATCCCACGCTCCCAAAACTGAATCCATTTATTTCCACTGCAGCTTTCCATTTCCTGCGCACAAACTTAGTGAAGCCATTCTAGAACTATGACCCAGCAACTTCATCCTCTTCTTTAACATCTCTCACAAGATTATCTTGAGCCTCTAGATTCACCATCGCCACCAGGTCTCTCCGTCCAAGATTCAGACTTTCATCCCTTACCCATCCTTCATGAGCGAGAGCATGAGTAGATGCATTAGTTGGTCAGGGAATGAAGGTAAACCAGACCTCACTAAACTTTCTCTGTTCATATTTTATGTCTTGAATATAGGCCCCAATTTCCAATCTATCCATAGAACCTGATTTAGCTTTCTTCATCACAGTTAAAGAGTCAACTTCAACTACCACCTCTCCTAGACCCATCTCTACCCCCAACTTGAGAGCCTGAAGGCATGCAAGGGCTTCAGTTGCGAAAACAGATGGTACATACTTATTGAAAATGACCCTTGTACATATTATTCTAGATCTGTCGTCTCTAATATCTAACCCCGAGTATGATTTTGCGATGTGAACCTTAAAATCCACATCAAAAATTATTTTTCAGGAAAAGATCCTCTAGTGGCCTCCACCTATCACATCCCACCTTCGAAACATGTAATCTTTCCTGAAGTGTGCCATATCCTTATTACGGGATTCTGGCTATTATTGGTGGAATACTCTTGTATCAGTTGTTCCGAAGGAGAGAGTTACATGGGAATTTCGTAAGAAATATATAAGTCAGCGCTTCATAGACTCTAAACGTAAAGAATTTCTTGAGCTCAAGCAGGGTCGTATGACCGTACCCGAATACGAGCGTAAGTTTGTGCGACTTAATTGCTACGCTCGTGAATGTGTTTCATTTGAGGCTGCTATGTGCCGGAGATTCGAAGATGGTCTAAACGAAGATATAAAGCTTCTGGTTGGCATTCTTGAAATAAACGAGTTCGTAGTGTTGGTTGAACGAGCTTGTAAAGCTGAAGAGCTGGGAAAAGAAAAGCGGAAAGCTGAATTTGAAGCTAAAGATCTCCGAAAGAGATCTGCGAGTAAATTTTCTCAGATGGCAACGAAGAAGTTCAAGAATTATGGTAGCCGATCCAAACCTAACACCGGGATTTCTATACGAGAACGACCACCAGTGAGTTCTCGGGCTACATCAGTTGCTAGTGTTAGCAATGCTCGATCGAGCAAACTAGAGTGACAGCAATGTGGCAGACGACGTTTCGAAGAGTGCTGGGGTAAATCTATTAATCGCACTTGTTATAAGTATGGTTCGCAGGATCATTTCATTCGAGATTGCTCGGAGACTGCTGAAAAGGGTACTGCTCAGAGTGTGAGACCGAGCAGCACTACAGCTAGAGGTAGACCATCTCGTATTGTGGGAGGTAGGAGTGGTGCTCAGAGGGGGACAACAGATGCGGCTATACGATCAGAGGCCCGTGCACCGGCTAGAGCTTATGCCATCCGTGCTAGAGAAGAGGCTTCATCTCTAGACGTCATTACCGGTATTTTCACTCTCTTTGATACTAATGTAACTGCTCTGATTGATCCCGGCTCAACTCATTCCTATGTGTGTGAAACATTAGTATCCAGTAAGACTCTACCTGTTGAGTCTACTGAGTTTGTGATTCGGGTTTCGAACCCCTTGGGTCGATGTGTACTAGTTAATAAAGTGTGCAAGAATTGCCCTTTGATGGTTCGAGATTTATGTTTTTCGACCGATCTGATACTTTTACCATTCGACGAGTTCGATATTATCCTCGGTATGGATTGGTTAATAGTTCACGACGCGATAGTGAATTGCAGACGAAAGGCTATTGATTTGAGATGCCAGAATAACAAGATAATTCAAATTGAGTCTGCGGATTTAAATGGGCTACCGGCTATGATATCTTCGATAATGGCTCGACAGTATTTGAGAAAGGGTTGCGAAGCTTATCTTGCGTACGTGATTGATAGCAAGGTAACTGGAAAGAAGATTGAATCTGTACCGGTTATTGGTGAGTATCCGGATGTGTTTCCAGAGGAATTACCGGGATTGCCACCCGTTCGTGAGGTAGAGTTTGGTATTGAGCTAATGCTAGGGACCACTCCAATTTCGATAGCTCCGTATAGAATGGCACCAACTGAATTAAAGGAATTGAAAGCTCAGTTGTAAGAATTGACAGATAGAGGTTTCGCCCGACCAAGTTTCTCTCCCTGGGGTGCACCCGTTCTATTTGTGAAAAAGAAGGACGGAACTTTGAGAATGTGCATCGATTATCGACAGCTCAATAAGGTGACTGTTAAGAACAAATATCCGTTGCCACGTATTGACGATTTATTTGATCAGCTTAAGGCAGCCTCGATGTTCTCGAAAATTGATCTGAGGTCAAGATATTATCAGCTGCGAGTTAGAGAATCGGACATACCAAAAACTACTTTTCGGACGAGATACGACCATTACGAGTTCTTGGTGATGCCGTTTGGACTCACTAATGCCCTTGCTGTATTTATGGATCAGATGAATCTGGTATTTAGATCGTATCCAGATCGGTTTGTGGTTGTATTCATAGATGACATACTGATCTATTCACGAGACAAAGCCGAGCATGCTGAGCATTTGAGGCTGGTGTTACAGATTTTGCGTGATAAACAATTGTACGCGAAATTCAGTAAATGTGATTGGTTAATGAAGTCAACTTTTTGGGGCATGTTATTTCAGCATCGGGTATTCGGGTTGACCTGAGTAAAATCTCGGCTATACTGGATTGGAAACCTTCGCTGAATGTTTCTGAGGTACGTAGCTTTCTAGGGCTTGCTGGATATTATAGACGCTTCGTGAAAGGATTTTCTATGATAGCAGCCCCGATGATAAAGCTATTACAGAAGGACGTGAAATTCGAGTGGTCAGAAAAGTGTCAGAAGAGTTTTGATCAACTGAAGACCTTATTAACGGAAGCTCCAGTGCTCGTTCAGCCAGAGTCGGGTAAGGAGTTCGTTATTTTCAGCGATGCGTCTTTAAATGGGCTGGGTTGTGTTTTGATGCAGGAGGGTAAAGTTGTAGCCTACGCTTCGAGACAGTTGAAACTGCACGAGAGGAATTATCTGACGCACGACCTTGAGTTGGCCGCTATAGTTTTTGCTTTGAAAATATGGCGTCACTATCTATTCGGTGAGAAATGCCATGTCTATTCGGATCATAAGAGTCTAAAGTATTTAATGACTTAGAAGGATCTGAATTTGAGACAGCGACGATGGTTAGAACTAGTGAAAGACTACGAGCTCGTGATTGATTATCACCCGGGAAAGGCTAATGTGGTTGCCGATGCGCTTAGCCGAAAGTCACTATTTGCTCTACGCGCAATGAACACAGATATAGCTATGACCGATGATGGTGTGATCATTGCCGAGTTGAAAGCGAGACCATTGTTTGTACAACAGATTCGAGAAGCTCAAGAGGTTGATAATGATTTAAAAGCAAAAAGGAGTCATTGTGGCTCGTGTGCGAATTCAGATTTTCAGATAGATGCTGAAGGATGTCTATGGTTTAAGAATCGGATGTGTGTGCCAAAGAACCCTAAATTGATTCGAATGATTTGTGATGAAGCTCATAATAGTAGATTGTCGATTCATCCAGGTAGCACGAAAATGTATAGCGACCTAAAACAACATTTTTGGTGGCATGGTATGAAACGAGACATCTCAGACTATGTGTCGAAGTGTTTAGTATGCCAACAAGTGAAAGCTGAGCATCAAGTGCCATCGGTACTACTTCAGCCGATCATGATATCAGAGTGGAAGTGGGATCGTGTTACGATGGACTTCATATCGGGATTGCCTTTGACGCCAAGTAAGAAAGATTCAATTTGGGTTATTGTTGATAGATTGACGAAATCAACCCATTTTATTCCGGTACGTACGGATTTTTCACTTGATAAGTTAGCTGGGTTGTACATATCGCAGATCGTACGGTTACACGGAGTACCTGTTTCTATTGTTTCGAATAGAGATCCGAGGTTCACATTGCGGTTTTGGAAGAAATTGCAGAATGCTTTAGGTGTGAGTAGGCCCATGAATAGCTCGAAAGTAAGCCTATATTTATTATGAGATATGAGGTAGCTTTAGCTACATATATGGCACTTATGTGCAAGATTTCGAGTATCCATTAATATTCCGAGTGTTCAACGGGAATGTCAAAGTTGTGAAAGGATATGGATATGATGTGAGTTGGTACAGGTATGTACGAAAAACTCATAAGTAATGAGCTCGATATGTGATGAACCCTTGGTAAGGTGGTGATTGAGTAAGTTACGATCATAAGATTATTATAACATTCATGCTAATTTTTATTATGTAAATTGTATGTTAAATGTGTGGTTATGATGCTTATTATTTGCATATGAACTTACTAAGCTATATAGCTTACTCTCTTTTCTTTTCCCTTATCTTATAATACCACCAAGCTAGCTCGGGCTTCGAAGATCTTCGGAGATCGTCGGAGATCCATACACACTATCAACAATTATTTTGTTATCAATGCATTCAACATTTTGAATTATGGCATGTATAGGGACTTGGTCATTTTGTTATGTGTCATAATTGATTTGGCCAAATGTGTTGGTGTATGTTGATTAGAAGTTCATTTTGTATAAGGCCATTTGAAATTGGCTAGTATTGGTATAAGTATATTCATATGATGATGTCTTTCATGAATGTGGAAACTTGCATGATTTGAGTTGGTAAGTTATGTGATGTTTATGTATGATAGATGTTAGCATATGAATGATGTGTTGATGTTTTGGTTATGGATGATTTGGTTGTATGTATAAGCTTGAATTGGTGTTATGTTATGTTATGTAGGTGTGTGCATTAAAAGGGTGGCAAATGGCTTGGTAAATAGCCTTTTTTTGTCCACACGGGTAGGCACATGGGCATGTGTCTAGGTCGTGTGTGACACACGGTCTGCCCCACAAGCATGTAGTTCAGTCGTGTGTCCCCTGCACCTTAATTGTTGCAAAACAGAATGTCCAGAATTGAGCACACGGGCAGAGACATGGGTGTGTGTCTCGGCCTTGTGTGCTACACGGCCTTGAACATGGGTATGTACCTCGGCCGTGTGAAATCTGCACCTATTTTATGAAATATTATGAAATTTAAATTGACCACACAACCTAGCACATGGGCGTGTGGCACGGCCGTGTGGCACAAGTCAGAGAGCTCCCTAAATTGAATAGGGCCTATAGCACGGGCGTGTCTTAGGGTCACACGGACGTGTGACCCCTGTAACATGATAATTTTTCTAAAGTCCTCGGTTTAGTCCTGAACCACTTCCAAAGCATGTTTTAGGCCTCGTAGGCTCGTATTAAGGACTTTATGATTGAATGTGGATGGTTTTAATTTGGACACAACTTTTTTGTCCCGGAATTTTTGGAATGCTTGTGTGATAAGCCCGGTAATGCCTCATACCCTGTTCCGGCGTTGAATACGGGTAAGGGTGTTACAAATTAGTTTGTCATGGCATAATGTTTCTTTGTAACGTTGCGACAAACTATTGCTCTTCATACACTTAACAAATCTTGCTTCTTTTATCCTGTTCCTATTCATAATAATAAAAACATAATTAAAATTGCATTAATAATAATAATAATAATGGGGAATAAAATGGAGAAACTACTTATTAACTAAAACAGAAATTCAAACATCACGAAGGTTAACACTTTTCTTTTCACGCTCTATGGGAGCACCCGAATAATGCTTCAAGCGTTGTCCATTAACCTTGAATATAACTCCTATTCTTAGGTCTTTAACAACAACAGCACCATTTGGATACACTTGAATTACTTCAAAAGGTCCTGACCATCAAGATTTTAACTTACCAGGAAATATTTTGATCTTGGAACTAAATAACAATACCTGCTATCCAGGTTCAAATTCCCTTAGTAAAATCTTGGCGTCATGCCATCGCCTGGTCTTTTCCTTATACAAACGAGCATTCTCATATGTTTGTGTTCGAAACTCTTCCATTCCATTCAATTCTAGCAATCTCTTACTACCAACAGTTATCCAATACATGTTCAGCTTCTTAATCACCCAAAATGCATTATGCTCAAGTTCAACAGGTAAATGACATGGCTTACCGTAAACAAGTTTAAAAGGTGACATCCCTAGTGGTGTTTTAAATGCAGTTCAGTATGCCCATAGAGCTTTATTCAATCTAGTACACCAGTCCTTTCGAGATGGATTCACCACTTTTTCTAGAATTTGTTTAATTTCTCTATTAGAAATTTTGGTTTGGCCATTCGTTTGAGGGTGATATGTTTGGCAATTCTATGTTTCACCCCATACCTGCACAAGGCATTGGCCATCAATTTATAATCAAAATGGGATCCCTCATCACTGATAATTGCTCTTAGTGTACCAAATCGTGTGAATATGTTTTTTATGCAAGAATTTCAATACCGACTTAGCATCATTAGAAGCTAGGGCTACTACTTTTACCCACTTAGAAACATAGTCTACTGCTAAAAGTATGTATAGCTTGCATATAGATGGTGGAAATGGACCCATAAAGTCTATTCCCTATATATCAAACAGTTTAATCTCCAATATACTTTGCAACGGCATTCCCTGTCTCCTAGAAACATTTTCTATTCTCTAACAACAGTATCACGACTTATAGAATTCATGAGCATCTTTAAATAAACTTGGCCAATAGAATCCTGACTAGAGTACCTTGGCAGCTGTTTTCATCCCTCCAAAATGTCTTCTATATAAGGCTAAGTGACAATGTTGTAAGAGATTATGCATCTCGTCGTTAAGGACACATTCTGAATTATTTGATCTGCACAATGCTTGAATAGGAATGGTTCATCCCAATAGTACTATTTGGCATCGTGAAGAAATTTTTGTTTTCTCTGAACATTAAAGTCAGGTGGCATTACACCACTTACTAAGAAGTTTACTATGTTAGCGTACCAAGGTAATGCCTTGGCATTGAGAAACTATTCATCCAGGAATTCTTTCTTAATATATTTCTTACTTTCATCTTCATTCCTCAATTTTATTCTTGACAAATGGTCAGCCACTTGATTCTCAGTTCCCTTTTCGATCTCTAATTTCCAAATCAAACTCTTGTAACCACAGTATCCACTTAATCAATCTCGACTTGGCATCTTTTTTTCACACCAAGTACTTGATAGCCGAGTGATCTGTGTAGATTGTGACCTTTGTTCCCACTAAATAAGAACAAAATTTGTCGAATGCAAAGGCCATTGCTGATAATTCCTTCTTCGTAGTGGTATAATTTAGCTATATCTCCGTCAATGTCCTACTAGCATAATATATTGCATGTAGTACCTTATTTTTTCTTTGACCCAAAACTGCTCTCACAGCATAATCGCTAGCGTTGTACATGAGTTCAAAGGGCAATGTCCATTCTGGAGCAACCACGATTGGTGCTACTACAAGTCACTTCTTAAGCTCCTCAAAAGCCTACAAATATTGATCATCAAAACTAAAAGGTTTGTTCTGTTCAAGTAAAGTACACAAAGGTTTAGAGATTTTTGAAAAATCCTAGATAAATCTCTGTAAAATCCTGCATGTCCTAAAAAACTTGTAATACCTTAACACTGGTTGGTGGTGCCAATATTCGATCACTTCTATCTTTGCCCTATCCACTTCAATCCCTCGCTATGACACCTTATGTCCCAGGACAATGCCTTTCCAGACAATGAAATGGCAATTCTCCCAATTTAATACTAGATTCATTTCTTCACAACGACATAAAACTATGTCCAAATTTCTTAAGCAATACTCAAAATCATTTCTGAACACAAAGAAGTCATCTATAAAAACTTCAAGGAAATTTTCCACCATGTCTGAGAATATGGCCATCATGCAGCGCTGGAAAGTTGTTGGGGCATTGCATAACCCGAACAGCATCTACTTGAATGCGAAAGTGCCATATGGACACGTGAAAGTTGTCTTCTCTTGATCTTCAAGTCCTATGGCAATTTTATTATATCCTGAATAACCATCTAAGAAGCAATAAAAAACCTTACCAGCCAATATGTTTAGCATTTGATCGATGAATGGCAAAGGGAAATGATCCTTCCTAGTTTCCTTGTTAAGCCTACAGTAGTCTATACACATTCTCCATCCCTAACAGTACGAGTCAGTATGAGCTCATTGTTGTCATTACTTACTACCGTGACACCCACTTTCGTAGGAACACATTGCATAGGACTTAGCCACGAGCTGTCGAAAATTGGGTAAATAATGCCAGCATCAAGCCACTTGAGAATTTCCTTCATGACAACTTCCTTCATAATTGGATTCAGTCATCTCTGTTGTTCAATGGATTTGCTATGGCAATTTTCCAATAAAAATTTTGTGCATACAAAATGCAAGGCTAATCCCTTTATATTGGTAAGGGTCCAACCCAATGCTCTTTTAGATCGCCGTAACACTTCTAACAACATGTCCTCTCGCTCAAGTGTTAGTTTAGCAAAAAATACAACTGGAAAAGTACTATTATTTCCCAAATACGCATATTTCAAATGCTGTGGCAGAGGCTTTAACTCTAGAATGAGAGATTCCTCTACATATGGTTTGGGAGGCTTAAAAAAATGTTCTATCAAATCTAGGGATTCAAATTTCATCCCTGACCTATCCATTATCTGTTGGGCTTTCATAAATTCACCAAGCTCTTCAAAACTTGTTGTATCACCTTGCTCCATGAAATTATCTTCACTATTAGAATTTTCGTAGCAAAATTTTGCAAATTCGTCTACTTCTATCAAGCCAATGGTGTGACATTCCTCATTCTCATTCACACATCTTAACGCATTAAACACACTAAAAGTAACTTGTTGATCATTCACTCTCATGGTTAGCTCACTTTATGTACATCAATTAGGGTTCTGACAATAACAAGAAACGATCTTCCAAGAATAATTGGTAAATCATGGTTAGCTTCATATTCTAAAATAAGAAAATCTGTACGAAATTTAAATTTATCCACCCTTACCAATACATCTTCAATTTTACCTTCTAGATGAGTGTAAGATTGGTCAGCCAATTACAACGTTACTGTGGTAGGTCTGGTTTTCCCAATTCCTAGCTTCCTAAAAATAGACATAGGCATTAGATTTATACTTGTGCCTAGATCACATAATGCTTTTCCTACATAATGATTTCCAATTGAACATGAGATAGTGAAACTCCATGCGTCCTTCAACTTTGGAGGTAGTTTATTCATCAACATTGCTGTGCACCCTTCAGTGAGAGTAACAGTTTTAAATTCTCCCAATCTGCACTTCTTCGACAGTATATCTTTCATAAATTTCAATTA
Organism: Gossypium australe; assembly: GCA_005393395.2. NCBI lineage: Eukaryota > Viridiplantae > Streptophyta > Magnoliopsida > Malvales > Malvaceae > Gossypium > Gossypium australe. The sequence continues at coordinate 53,736,537 of CM016615.1, read as the reverse complement.
GTTGGGCATTTGCTCCAAAGCTTCTACTAGTGGTATATTAATATGGAGTTGCTTCAAAACCTCCAAAAATCTTTTAAGCTGAGCATCTTGTTTGGATTTATGGGATCGCTGAGGAAAATGTAGAGGCGATCATCCTTCAGGTTGCTGATATTGTTTTGTTGTGGCATTTTTGTTGGCACCCTAATCTGGTTCTACCACAGCATTCTTTTGCTTATCATTTTCAGATGTTCTATGCTTTTTAGATGATTCTGGGATCTATACCTGATATTTACTTACATTATCCTCTTTTGTCGTGGCATCATGAACAACATCACCCAACTGGGTTCAACTTCTAAGGATGATTGCTCTACAATCCTCCTTGCCTTGTGTTCTTGAATTCTCGGTATCACTCGACAATGCTCCTTGTGGTTTTGAATTTAAAGCATTCGCTATTTTCCCTACTTGATTTTTAAGCACTTGCAGAGATGCAGCCTGACTCTAAATTACAGCATCATTCTTGTCCATATATTCCTTTAACAAGTCTTCAATAGAATTAAAAATGATACTTGACCTTGTTGAGCATTTTGCCTCGACATAAGATTATTATAACTAGGTGGTGCATTGTTGATATTCTGTCTTGCGACATTGTTGAAATTTCTTACACCTTGATTACCCCAACTAAAATTCGGATATTGATTCCACCCTGAATTGTAGGTGTTGGAATATGGATTGCTATTTCGATTAGAATTACCCATGTAATATACTGACGCTGGGTTTGATGGGCATTTGTCAAACACATGATTTTCTCTGCAATAAACACATGACAATTCTATTGATTTCATCTCATGGACTACAGTTAGATTTTTCATGGTTTTAATCATATTAGCTAGAGAAGATACCTGGGCTGTTAACGAAGTGATTGCATCAAGATTGATGGTACCAGCAGCTCTCTTACCCGTCCCAATTCTTGTGGTTGGATACTGATAATCATTGTTTGCAATCTTTTCCAAGATCTCATATGTTTCATTATAAGTTTTGTCCAACAGCATACCATTGGTAGACACATCAACTACCATCATTGTGTGCGCATTCAACCCATTATAAAACATCTCCATTTGAGTGCAGTGCTAGAATCTATGCATCTGGTATTTCCAAACTAAATCTTTAAATATTCCCAGCTTCATATAACGTCTCGTCTTCCATCTTTCGGAAAGATGTAATGATATTTCTAAGCATGGCATTCATATTTTGGGGATTATCACTGGCAAAGATCATTCCATGAATGCCATTGTTCCCAACGAAAAAGCACTCAACCATGCTTTCACACAATCTCTTAAAGAATATAGAAACAGTTTAAGTAGCAGGGCATCTTAGGAACACCCCGTTGTTTGAATGAATCACATACTTCTATAAAAAGTCTTAAATGTAATCATAGGTCTTTAGTACAAACTGTCCTACTGTTTGCAACATCTGGAACATTATCTATTTCAACTCGAATTATTGAGCTTGTATGGTTGGTCTGAGTATCCCTGGATTCAAATCATCCAGCATTGGGATGACATGCTCTCTAATTAGCTTATCTCATTCATCCACCACACATCCAAAGGGTGGATTTTCATTACGATCATTTGGATTACCATTAAGATTATTCCAGTACCTAGCCATTTTTCTCAAGTCTTTTCTCTTTCTCTGCAAGGTTCTATCAATCTCGAGATTAAAAAGGTATTCTGTGTTAGCAGGAATGCCTCTTCTCATGCACTGATGGAAAACCTGTAAAAAGTAAATACACTAAGTTAAATAAAACTACTAAGTAAAATAACCAAACCAAATTTCACCAAATTGTCGATCCCCGGCAATGGCGCCAAAAACTTGTCGCGTGTAAAATGATGTGCGATTTTGTGCAAGTATACACGTCAGTTCAAGTAATAAAGTGATGAGTGAGTATCGTTCCCATGAGGATCGGTTTGAAGTACAAAAATGGTTAAGTTATTATAATAAAATGAGATTAATGTTATGGTAAAAGTCAATGCTAAATATACAGTGGCAATTGGTGGAGTAATGATGTAAGCAATACGTGGAATTAATGAATAGCTGGAAATGCTATGGCAAAAGTGAAAGTAGAAATACAATGGCAATAACAAGATTGATTATCTGAATAGACTGTAATAAACAACTAAATATGTTGCGACAAAGATACTACACTAAAGAATACAGATAGAGTGATGTTGAATCCGAACCGTGAGCCACCACTGGCATGACTCATCCCGAAGAAGCGATACTATGCCCTTCAGCTTCTCTTCAGCAGTCAAGTCCAGATCATCCATGATCCGCTCTGTTGCCTCCAGCCAATACTCAGCCGTGCTGGGAGCAACACCAGAAACACCTCGAAAGAATTCAGCCCCATTTGCCCGAAGTCGCTCAGGCACAGATTTCCTAACTCCTGCACCTCCACCTACCCCGGCTACTCTTTCCAACACTCGCAGCATCGCCTGTGACACCGCGTCATCCCCGGTCTGATCCTGAAACTCACCACCTCCAGCTGGTGGCGGTACCGGCATCTCATTTTCTGACCCCTGACCAGATCCTACGGGTTCAGAAACCGTCATCCTACCGCGGCCTCGTCCACGACCACGTCCACCTCGAGCACTCATGACTAAATCTCTACGTATCTGATTTAGGAGTTTTATGAATCAGTATTTATTCCACTTGTGTTACAACAAAATCTTATGAATATTAAAGAAACCTTGTTTTCGCAATTTCACAGAATCCTATCAGTTTTAGTCTCTAAAGTCATCCTACTATTGCAAAACATTCAATCACACCATACCAATATCACAATCACAAGTAATGGTGGGGGTACTTACCTGAGCGAACTGGTGCCGGAGACTCGGTGCCATGCCTTTCAAACCATATGTTTCAAAACCAAAACACTTAAAACAGACTTTTGAAAACATTTTAGGCCTCGGGCCCACAGCCGAGCCTTTGAACTTAGCTCTGATACCACAATTGTAACACCCCAAACCCGGTCAAGACACCACGACCGGATCTGGTATGTTACGAGGAAAACGTATTTAAGAGGTTAGGTCTTTCGTTTAAAAGTTCGATGAAAACTCTTAGAGAGGAAACAAAAATTCTGGGCTCTGTAGAAATCTTGGCAGGATTGTTGAAAATTTCATGTGTCATTTTGAAAATGCAGAAATTAAGAAGTAAAACAAGTTTATTCCATTTGGAAATTCAAGTTGTATCTCTTGTTACAAAAACATTTAGACTTAGTAGAAAAATCGAGTTTAGATTTTGAAAATCATTTGAGTTTCCTTAATATTAATTCATAGTGTGATACCCGATGGTATAGTTTAAAACACGTTGCGTTATAGTTTTGAAATCGTTGTCTTTCCAAGTTTTAGCATGTTTTAGCTCAAATCATTTGTTACGACATATTAAAAATCTACTTTAAACATAAACATAGAAAAACATAATTTAAAGGCCATTTACAATCCAAAATAAAACCAAATAGTAGTAAGTAGGCTAAAGTACCAAATTTTATAAAATCTGAGCAAGTCTTTTTTTTTTAAGCATGGCATGAGCACCCCGAGTCCATCCCGGCTCCATGTCCGCGTCTAGGTGTCACCTGAAATGTCAAAGGAGAGGGTGAGTCGCTAGACTCAGTGCATAAATCCCGCTCCCGATAATACAACATGCTAACACACATCATAACATAGCAACATAATTAATGCAACCCATTCCTAACCATCCGTATCACCTTCCTACCCCGTGTGGTACCAAACCACTGGTGGTGCCAAACCACTGGTGACCCAAAGTCACGATATCCATAAGTGTGGTGCCAAACCACTGGTGACCCAAAGTCACGAATAATCCAATGATGGGGCCAACCCATCGCGTGATACCAAATCACTAGCGACAATCCCATATCTCTCAAGTGGGGCCAACCCACGGTGGTATTAACCACAGGGACGAGTCGCAATGAGGTGCCAAACCTCTGGTGTCCCAAAGACACAATGTGGTACCAAACCACTGGTGACCGAAGTCACAAATCCGATGATGGGGCCAACCCATCGTGTGATACCAAATCACTGGCGTCAATCCCGTATAGTCAACTGTGGGGCCAACCCAGCGTGGTACTAAGCCACTGGGACGAGACGCTGAGGTGCCAAACCTCTGGTGACCCAAAGTCACAAAATATCATCTGTGGTACCAAACCACTGGAGGTGCCAAACCTCTGGTGACCCAAAGTCACAGTGTCCCAAAGACACGGATATCATACTCCTCCTCCTCTCATATCACCCACACATGTCATACTAATGCAAATGATATCCAACATGTAATCATGCTAACATGCTCATCATGGCATCACATAGTATTTACATCATAAACATGATATCACATATATCAACACAAGTCTCATAATGAAACGGACTTACCCGTATCCGTGCTTATACCCCATCGGGTACCAAATCCATCAATCATAAGGTCTTACTACAATAAGTACACAGGTTATTAATCACATTACTAAACAGTGTGTGTTAGTTTACACACCTGGTAAACGAAAGCCTTAAACCCCTCGAACTGATCTAAGCCCCCTTGATTACCTTGACAACCTTGATCCTATAATCGACCAACAAGGGATTAGTAACCAAGACCATTCAGCCAAAGCTAACAAACCGAATAGGTTAATGATTAAACCCTCACCTTTACTCTTGATTTGGTTTCCAACCAAACCCGAACCACAATGGTTCCTCCTATGATAATCGGCCACCACCCTAAAAAGAAGAACTGTTAATCCTTGGCCACCCTTGACTAAATCGAACTAAACAAATAAACCAAATAATAATGGAACCAATCACTTACCACTGCTTACCAAACGATCTCTCACAGGTAAAGGCCTCACTTGATTGCTTCGAAATCCCGAATGCCCTTGTCCTAAACCCGATTGTACACCACACAAAAGATGTCCACCACACACTGATATTCGGCCAAAAGAGCTACTAGGAGAGAGATGGGATTCGGCCTTAACCAAGAAAGAAATCACAAGAAAAAGATGAAGAAGGGAGGGGTGATATTCGGCCAAAAAGCTAGTAGGAATTTCGGCAATACAAGGGAGGATTCGGCTACAATCCACGAAAGAAAATAAAATAGACGTGGTTTGAGAGAAGAAAGAAATCGGCCAAGAGTTGAAGGGATAATCGGCTCAAGTGCTTCAAGAAATGAGAGAAAATATGGGAGGTAAAGAATGATAGCTTCGGTTTGCACAATGAACCAAAAGAGAATGAAATGGGAAAGAAGGGAACTTGCGGCTACTAAGAGGTTGAAAAGGAACAAGCAAATTCGGCACTAGATGTTCAAACTTTCGGTTTCCACAAAGAAAAATGAAAGAAAAATCCTTTAGAATTTCGGCTTTGATTTGTCAAAAAGAAAGAATTTGGCTTGCCAAGATGTTGACCGAAACACCAAAATTGCCAAAAATGAAATTCGGCACTCCCATACCCCATACCAAACCGTCCACACACCCCCCCAAATCTCCTAAAATTCGGCCAAGATCCCCCAAAACACTCCCCACCAACATTTCAAATCGGCTTGACCAAGTCCACCTCCACAATTTGCTCTCCACCTTCCATTTGAATGCTTGACTTGGTCCATGGCAGAGTTTGAACTGCCACCAACACTCCTCCTCATGCCGTCAAAAAGAGAGCCAAAATGGGGAACTCTGCAGCTTGAACTCAGGATCTCTCCCCCTTGCAGATGACGCCACACTCAGCTCCAAGTGGCACATGCCTTGCCACTTTGCCAGCTCATCTTTTTGTGCTCAAAACATCCAAATAAAATATATAAAACCCAGCTCCTTAAGCTCCCCTCACCTAAGGCTTAAAAGCTAAAAATTTCTCCTTCACTCAGGCATACCCCTAGCACACAAATAAGCCCCTAAGACACCAAAACCGCAACAAAGCACAACAAACCCATGCAAAACATGCCATGACAAAAATAGCCCCTAACCTGGGGTATTACAGTCTTTCTTTCTTTAGAACCATTTTCCCTTTTCTTAGGCATACTACTTAACATCTCTTTACTTTCTATCTCTTTTCTTAAATCTTACATCATTATCTTTTAGGCAGGGTAGCTTGCACCCAATACTTATCTTAGATTTTTCTAAATATTACTCTCTTTAGTACACTTTCTATTCTTACTCCTAACTCGTATCTTTACTTTGCCACGTACTACGGCGCACACTAGCCTTTCTATCAATCCCTTGTAACTATACAAAGTTCACCATTCGTTCGGTGTCTACCCAAAGGTGTTGTCTTCAGATGGTTATAATGAATACCATTCTTCATATTTCACCACGAAGGCATTCCTTTTTAGCAGAGTTTGCCACAAAGGCATTCCTTTAACAGTGATAGCCACAAAGGCATCCTTTTGACAGATATAGCCACAAAGGAATCCTTTTGATAGAGATCACTATAAAGGTTATCTTATAACAGAGATTGCCATAAAGGCTTTCTTATAACGGAGATTGCCACAAAGGCTTTCTTATAAAAAAGATCGACACAAATGCTTTCATTGTAACAAAGATAGACACAAAGGCTTCCATTTTAACAAAGATTGCCACAAAGGCTCACTTATACAGTAACTGGTGTTTTCGATGATAGGGATTTCCCTAAACTCACTATCGTGAGGTTTGCCCCTCATCGCTGGTACTCACCCAACTGTCCTTTAGATATTCTATATGATGCCATGGCCCAACCATGGTCTTACACTATATGGTCTTTAGCCGTGTTTTTAGTCTCGACGGATCCCTATAGACGACTAATAAGATAGATACATGCTTATTATGCAAACTCATACTTGACAAACTTATTCCTTACAGACTTCTTCATGACAAATGCATTCATGTTTCTAGACATGTAACACAACCCCTTAAACTTCATGCATAGACCCTTCATGCAGTAACTTGCTCACAGTAGACACTTTCACAATAGACTTGCTCACATCCTCAAGACACACATAGACACACTTTACTCACTCAAACACTTTAACCATTAACCTCAGAAGTCATATCCATATTTCATACGAATCATTCATGTAAGTTCACCAGTCATTACCTTTCTCACAAAATCATCACATCATGCATTCTTAGTTCATTGTTACTAAAAGTACTAACATTCATAATACATTTGTAAGAGTCGGTTTAGGGACTCACCTTACAACCTAGAAGGCTGTCAAACTTCAAATTTAATCCTTCTTTGTGACAATAATAGCTTGAGCTCTAGATCTTTCATCCAACCAGACACTATGGCCTCCTCGCCTCACAAAACAGAGACACTTTGTTAGAGCTCATTCGAGTAACCTTTCGCCTCCAATTTAACTTAGAAATATCACCAAACCTTACTTCTGTAACACCCCTAACCCGTATCAGACGCTGGAACAGGGTTACAGAGCATTACCGGACTTATAACTTATAAAATCAAGCATTTCATAAACAATTATCTTTCAAAACAAAAACCATTCATAATCATTCATATGATCCCTAATACGAGCCCTTGAGACCAAAATAGACATTAAAAGTTGTTCGAGACTAAACCGAGTACTTAAGGAATTTTTACGAAAACATGGAAAATTTTCAAATTGCAGGGGACACACGCCTGTGTGGCCAGGCCGTGTGTCTCACACGGCCAAGGGACACGCCCGTGTCTTAGGCCGTATGGACATTCGAAACAGACATGGCCGAGTCCCAGCCCGTGTTTGACCCCATGTAACTCACTGGCTTGGGTCACACGGCCAGACCATATACCCGTGTGCCAAGCTGTGTACCCATCTAAATGGCCTCACACACCCGTGTGCCAGGCCGTGTGTTAGGCCATGTGAAAACTGGAGGGTATACTGACTTGTGCCATACGGCCAAGCCACACGCCCGTGTGCTAGGCCGTGTGAAGCTACTGACTTGGTTTCTAAAGAAGTATCAGGGGACACACGGTCGTGTCACCTAGCCGTGTGTAACACAAGGCTGAGACACGGCTAGGTGACACATGCCCGTGCCTCTGCTCGAGTGGACAAAAATAGGCTATTTTCCAAGCCATTTTTCACACTCAAAGTGGTGCCAACCTAAGCTCAAAAATGCATATACAACCATGGCATAAATAGGCACTTAAAACCAACCAATATCAAGTTTATATCATGCACTAATCACACATACAACATGATATCCTCATATACATTCAATTGCTCACTTTAAAACATACCAAAAATATATCAAAAATGGACCTAAATGATCAACCTCACATATGAGACCTTGTGCCTAAATTCAACAAACATGCCACATTTCAACTTCATCAATTTGGTACCCACAATACCAACTCATACCAAGGCATTCATATAGCAACCATACAACATATACCATAAGGTCATATATACACATTTACATAACCAAACACCAACCATATTCATGTCAAATCAAATGGCCAAAACACAACAAAACATATAGGCTACATTAGCCAAAACACCTATACATGCCATTTAACCCCAAAATATAAAGTCCAAAGTACCAAAATGAGAGTTTGATAGTGTGACGCGATCTTCGACGACTTCCGAATTGAGCGAGCTTCTGAACCACTATAAAAGACGAAAATTAAAATGGAGTAAGCATTTAAGCTTAGTAAGTTCTTGAAAACATAGAACTAAACTTAGCATATAACCTTAAATTTTGGTAAGTAACTCAAAGCAATACTCAATTCAATTTGGCCAAAGCCTATCACATAACCATTCATCAAGTTAGCCATGTATACATGTAAATACCGGGAATCATATATGAATTCAACAATTATTAGAATTCCATGTACATGTAACACCTATACCGTATATCCGTATACTATATATATATAATCTCCATGTAAATTCCTGTACTAATTGGCATCACTTGTATAATCCCATAATAACGCTATGCCTGTTGAACCACTTAGAATATTGTTAGATACACAGATGGTACACACTAGGTGTACCAAAAAATAAGTCCGCCAATTCCTGTACATGTATGCTCTTACGAGCCATAATCGGTAAGCTCCTTTGAGCTGGCATACTGTAAGCTCTTCCGAGCTGAGTATCGGTAAGCTCATACGAGCTGAATATCGATAGGCTCTCAAGAGCTATAAATCGGTAAGCTTATATGAGCTGTGGTGAGTCTACAACACATGCCGGATCTCAACCAAAACGGTAACCCTAATGACATGTCATTTGTATCCTACGAATTCCTAAGGTTCAAACGGGGCTTGGTATTCTTCATACTATATCGGTTATGCGTTCGATAATTATACATTGTAATTCCTTAATCCAACTACATATATATTTCAATTAAAGTATATAAATACACGATATAATTACACGAACTTACCTCGAACTTGAATGATGGAAAATGATCGTTTAATCGATAACTTTGTCTTTCCCTCGATCTAATTCTGTACGTCATTTTTCTTGATTATATATAATCAAATTTAACTCATTTAATCATATTTCTAATCAATTCCATCCAAATTTCATGATATGGAAAAATTACTATTTTTCCCTATACTTTTAACCTTTTTACAATTTAGTCCCTAGTCTCGTAAAATGCAATTTATGCAATTTCATCCACAAACAAGCCTAGCCAAATTATATATACACCTATATCAACCCATACAATTCACAATTTCACACATGTAACACACAATTTTCACATTTCTCAATTTAGCCCCTATTTGACAATTTCCTTAAAAATCACTTAACAAAAGTTGTTTAATTAACAACAATGATTCATTTTCTTCCATTAAAATTCAAAACCTTATCATATTCATCAATTGCAAATCTCAAACTATTCAATAGTTTTGCAAATTAGTCCTCAAGTTAGCTAGGTTAAGCTACAACGATTCCAAAAACATAAAAATCAACAAAAGCAAACACCAAAATCACTTACATGCAAGAGACTTTTGAGGCTGAAATTTCAAGCTCCAAACTCTCTATTTTTGCTAAAAATTTCGATGGAAGAAGGCTAGGGATGACAACAAATTTTTTTATTCATTTATTACCTAATTACTATTTTAACCTTACCAAAATTTTAAAATAACAAAATTGCCAGGCCATGCTCATCCACTATCACCTTTAATGGTCTAATTACCATATAAGGACCTCCACTTTAAAGTTCTATAGCTATTTAACACCTTTAGCTAATAGAACACAACTTTCACACTTTATGCGATTTAGTCCTTTTTCACAAATTGAGCACACAAACGGTAAAATTTCTTAACAAAATTTTTATACCATAATACTATCATGCTGTAGGCCACAAAATAATATTAAAATAAATTTTACAACATCGGATGTGTGGTCCAAAAACCACTATACCGATTTCACTGAAAATGGGTCGTTATAACTCTCCCCTTTATGAATTTTCGTCCCTGAAAATCTTACGAGAAAATAGGTTAGGGTATTGTTTTCTCATGGTTTCCTCAGGTTCCCAAGTAGCCTCCTCAATCTCGTGACGATGCCAAAGAACTTTCACTAAGGCTACTCTTTTATTTCTCAACTCTTTGATCTCTCGCGCTAAAATTCTAATCGGTTCTTCGTTATACGACATGTCGAGCTGAATCTCAACCTCGGTTGGAGATATAATATGCGATGGGTCCGATCGAGACCGTCTTAACATAGATACATGAAACAAATTAAGAATCTTTTCCTACTTTGACGGTAATTCAAGTCGATAAGCCACTGGCCCAATTCTCTCAATAACCTCATACGGTCCAGTAAATCGCGGACTCAACTTTCCTTTACAACCAAATCGAAGAATTCTTTTCCAATGCGATACTTTCAGAAACACCTTATCGCCGATCTGAAATTCAATATCTTTACGCTTCAAATCCACGTAAGATTTCTGTCGATCTAAAGCAGCTTTCGAACTGTCATGAATCACTTTAACTTTCTCTTCGATTTCTCAGATCAAATCAACCTTGTGTATCTTTTTCTCACTGAGCTCAGTCTAGTACAATAGAGTTCGGCATTTACGACCATACAGAGCTTTGAACGGTGCCATCTTAATGCTCGATTGAAAACTATTTTTATACGCGAATTCAACCAACGGTAAATATTTTCCCCAATTACCTTCAAACTCCAAAACACAACAACGAAGCATATCTTCGAGAATCTAAATCACTCTCTCAGACTGACCATCGGTTTGAGGATGAAATGTGGTGCTAAAATGCAACCGCGTACCCAAAGCCTCTTGCAATTTCTTCCAAAATCGGGAAGTAAACCGTGGATCTCTATCCGAAATAATGGAGGTTGGTACTCTGTGCAATCTAACAATCTCATAAATATACAACTCAGCTAATTTGTCAAGAGAGAAATCCATACGCACCAAAATAAAATGTGCAGACTTCGTCAACCGATCAACCAAACCCAAATAGCATCTTTCTTTTTCGGAGATAGAGGTAATCTCAATACGAAATCCATTGTAACTCTATCCCATTTCCATTCTGGTATCATCACAGGCTGTAACAATCCTGAAGGCACTTGATGCTTGGCTTTGACTTATTGATAAATCAAACATCTCGACACAAAATCAGAAATATCACATTTCATACCCGACCACAAATACATATGCCTCAAATCACTGTACATTTTATTACTCCCCGGATGAACAGATAAGTGACCATTGTGTGATTCGTGCAAAATTTCTGTATAAGCTCGGGATTCATCGGTACGCAAACTCTACCTCAGAACAATAAACAGTCATCGGGTCCAGCCTGGAACTCTAATTGTGAAGTCGGCTCACACTGTACTCTTTTAGCTTGTAATTCATTATCACATTTCTGAGCCTCACAAATTTGTTGTAAAAACATCGGTCTAGCTTTTAACTCAGCTAAAATCGAACCATCATTAGACAAGCTCAATGGCATATTCACCGCTCTCAAAACTGTTGGAACGCCGGTACCCCATGGCACAGCAAAATAAAATTAGATCCGGCGATCCAAACCATGAATCCATGTGTTAGGAACGAATCGGGGTGAAATAAAGGTTTCAAAATTACCAAAACTTCAATCTGAGTAGATAGTGACGCCTTGGCAACAAGAGTTTTGATCTATTGTCGAATCAAGCCACAACCTTTTTCGATGTCTGCCTCTACGTAATCCACCCGGTTTGACTATGAACGGAAGAAATCTTCAAAACTGTTTTGGAGGTTTATTTGCTTAACGGCTGCTAGACCTAACAAGCAATCACTTAGGGTTTTTCATCTTCAGCTTTGTCTCCTTTTAATACCTTTTATAATGGGTGTCTTTTTCATTGGGCCTTTTATAATTGGTATCTCTTGAATGTATTATAAGATTAAATAAATACAATAAAGTTTTTAACTGAAAATTATAATTACATTAATTATATCCGAAAATTATAATTACATTAATTATAATAAGGATTTCGGTAAACTATATTTATTTAAATTTATATATGAATCAAATTCATATATTAATAAAATTATGTTATCATTATGTGTACAACATCCTTGTACATATAATATGTTCAATATTTGATTGCCCAATTAAATTAATTCTTTAATTAATTTATTCATGTGACAACCAAACACAATACCAACTATATTTTATTCCATTCATTTCAACCGTAGGGTGTGACCCTGTAGGTTCTTGCAACGTTAGCAGTAATACTAGAACGATTCTATTGTCACAAACAATGAGTGGCATCTAGTCTCACTCAATCAAGTGGCCTAAGATATTACTCCTATTATGTAGGAGGGACTTATCCTTTATTGATCAACCATATCCCTCTACATAGATTGTGGTATATCCAACATCAGCCTTTATAGAACAACCTGTTACGGTGTACGTTTGACTGTATCAAAATATACAACTCACGATGCTGGGATAATAATGATCTCAAGTCTGAGGATCATATACATATTAATCACTATGAGTAATGTTGTGACAATTACATAATAATCCAAGAAACATACTCATAGCGGGTCAATCCAATATGTTGTTCTCTAACACACATATTCATGCATTGATTTTGACACTCCATATCAATGACAACTCTTTATCATCAATCAACTACATGTTAGTCTTAATGCATTATTGTTGTCCTAGTCAACAATAATACTCGACTAAGGATCTTTTAAGAATAATCATATTATTCTCAGGACATTATTATAAAACAGTTTATCTATACACACAGAAAGAAAAACTGAAATAATAATGACAACGCTTTATATTAACAAACATGGTAAATTAAGTATGTTATTACAACCATCTCATGATTGATCTTTGGGCATACTCTTACAAAAACAAACAAAGATTTTCTACTCAAGGCATCTGCGACTACATTTGCTTTCCCCGAGTGATTATCAATCACTAACTCATAGTCTTTCAACAATTCGGGCCATCTTCATTGTCGCTAATTCAAATCTTTCTGAGACATCAAATACTTCAGGCTATTGTGATCGATAAATATGTAGCACTTCTCACTGAATAAGTGATGTCGCCAAATTTTCAATGCAAACACGATTGTGGCCAACTCCAAATCGTGTGTCAGATAATTTTTCTCGTGCATTTTTAACTGTCTGGAAGCATACGCTATCACTTTGCCTTCTTGCATTAAAACACACCCCAACCCATTCAACGATGCATCACTAAAAATCATAAACTCTTTACCCGACTCCGGCTGAACTAAAACTGGTGCTTCGGTTAATAGTGCTTTCAACTGATTAAAACTCTGTTGGAACTTTTCGGACCACTCAAACTTTACATCTTTTTGCAATAATCGAGTCATTGGTGTAGCTATCATTGAGAATCCTTTTACAAATCTCCGATAATAATCCGTTAATCCCAGAAAGCTTCTGGCCTCAAATATGTTTCTCGATGGTTTCCAGTCAACAACTGTTGAAATCTTACTCATGTCCACTCTGATGACTTCGGTGAAATAGTGTGTCCCAAAAATCCAACTTCTCAGAGCCAAAGCTCACATTTGCTGAATTTAGCAAATAGTTGTTTATCTCTCAAGGTTTGTAACACAATCCTAAAATGTTCGGCATGTTCAGACTCATCTTGGGAATATATCAAAATATCATCAATGAATACAACGACAAATATGTCTAAAAACGATCTAAAAATTCTATTCATCAAATCCATAAAAACTGTAGGAGCATTAGTTAACCCAAATGGCATAACAAGAAATTTATAGTGCCCGTACCTGGTCCTGAATGCAGTTTTCGTCACATCCGAATCTTTAACCCACAACTGATAATAACCAGACCGCAAATCAATCTGTGAAAATACTATTGCTCCTTTCAACTGATCGAACAAATCATCAGTTCTCGACAAAGGATACTTATTCTTAATCGTAACCTTGTTAAGCTGTCGATAATCGATGCACAATCTCATTGATCTATCTTTCTTCTTCACAAATAAAGTCGGTGCACCCCAAGGCGAGAAACTCGGTCGTGCAAAACCTCTATCCATTAACTCTTGCAACTGAGCTTTTAACTCTTTCAACTCTTTCGGAGCCATTCTGTACGAAGCTATTGATATCGGTGATGTTCCCGGTACTAACTCAATAGCAAACTCAACCTCTCTGATCGATGGTAACCCGGGTAACTTTTCTGGAAACACATCTGAATATTCACAAACCACTGGCACTGATTCAATCTTAGATTCCGACACCTTTGTATCAAGCACTTACGCAAGATAAGCATTGCAACCCTTTCTCACATATCTCTGTGCTATCATAGTCAATATCACAATAGGCACACCACTTGAATCATCGGATTCGATATGGAGAGTCTCACCATTCTGACATTTTAATACAATAATCTTTCGTCTACAGTTCACAACAATATCATGCATAGTCAGCCAATCCATACCCAATATTACATCAAACTCATCAAACGGTAAAAGCATCCAATCAGCCAAAAAATAGTAACCCCGAGTCATCAAAGAACAATTCTTGTAGACTTTATCAATTAGGACGTACTGACCTAAGGGGTTCGATACTTTAACCACAAATTCAGTGGACTCGACAGGTAAATTCTTACTAGACACTAACTTTGTACATACATAAGAATGGGTTGATCCGGGATCTATCAAAGCAGTTACATTAGAGTTTTAAAGAGAAACTGTACCGGAGATAACATCTGGCGTTGACGCATCTTCGCGAGCGCGAATGGCATAAGCTCTGGCTGGCGCTCGTGCTTCAGATCTCACTGTAGAATCTCTCGTAGCACCTCGACTACCATTCATATTTCCAGTGTTTCGAGGTGGTCTCCCTCTAGTAGTTGTATTGCTCAACCTCGCAGTTTGAGCTTTTTCTTTCTTAGACTTCTCAGGGCAATCTATAAGGTAATGGTCGAAGGAACCACACCTGAAACATAGTCTGCTCTTCACCCGACACTTGCCACAATGTGGCCTATTGCAATGTCTGCATTCGAGTTTAGCATTTCTAACACTACCCACACTAGCTACAGATGTAGTTTGGGGCTTAGGATTGGAGTGTCTCACATCTCTATCTTGACTAGAATGCCCTAAAGAAACAGTAGGATGGTAGTGATGTTCTTTAGATTTTTTTGATGTTGATTGATGAGACTTTCTCGTAAATCTCTTTCTCGAATCTTTGGCTTCAAACTCGGCTTTTCTTTTTTCTTTACTAAGCTCCTCAACTTTGTGAGCTCTATCGACTAAAACCACAATATCTTTCAGTTAAAGTATCCCAACTAAGAGCTTGATGTCTTCATTCAACCCGTCTTCAAACCGTTTGCACATAATTTCTTCAGTGGAGACGCACTCTCGGGCATACTTACTCAGTCTCACAAATTCTCTTTCATACTCGGTTATGTTCACACGAGCCTGTTTCAACTCTAGAAATTCCTTGTGTTTTTTATCAAGAAATCGTTGAATTATGTACTTTTTCCTGAACTCTGATTGAAAAAATTCTCACGTGACTCGTTCTCTCGGTACCACAGATGTTAATGTCTTCCACCACTGATATGCGGTATCTTTCAGAAGAGACATAACACATTTGATGCATTCTGATGGTGTACATGACAACTCATCAAATACCTGAATCGTATTCTCTAGCCAGAACTCGGCTCTTTCAGGGTCATCATCAACTGTACCTCTAAACTCTTCAGCCCCATATTTTCTAATTTTATCAACAAGCGCTTTGCTCAAACGTACTGGTTCTAAGACTTAAGGAGCTATGGGAATCGGTTGGGGAGGTGGGGATGGAGGTTGCTGAGCAGTCAGATTCGCTCGAACATACTCAGTGAACCATTTGTTCATCATTTGGAAGAAGGCTTCCTTAGCCTTTCCTCCATGACTTTCAGACACGGGTCTAGACCCAGACGACGCTTCCTTTCGAACTGAGGTAGGTGCGTTACTTTCAACATCATCAGAATCTGCTCGATTGGGATCCATTACTATTTGAAAAACATGATTTTAAATTGTCAAGAGATGTCACACTATCACAGGTTACTAAATGGCATGTATGGCTAAACTCACATACGCTATGTTAGCCTGAGGATCGACTAAATCGTAACTCTGATACCAATAAATGTTACACCCCTAACCCATATCCGATGCCAGAATAGGGTTACAGAGTATTACCGGACTTATAACTTATAAAATCAAGCATTTCATAAACAATTATCATTCACCAAAACCATTCATAACCATTCATAAGGTCCCTAATACGAGCCCTCGAGGCCTAAAATAGACATTAAAAGTGGTTCGGGTCTAAACCGAGTACTTAAGGAATTTTTAGGAAAACAAAGAAAACTTTCAAAGTGTAGGGGACACACGCTCGTGTGGCCAGGTCATGTATCTCACACGGCCGAGGGACACGTCCATGTCTCAGGCCAGGTGGGCATTCGAAATGAGATCGCATGGCTGTGTCCGACCCCATGTAATTCACTGACTTGGGTCACATGGCTAGACCACACGCCCGTGTGCCAGGCCGTGTACCCTTCGAAATGGCCTCACACGCCCATATGTCAGGCCGTGTGTTAGGCCGTGTAGAAACTGGAGAGTATATTGACTTGTGCCACACGGTCAAGCCATACGCCTGTGTGCTAGGCCGTGTGAAGCTACTGACTTGGTTTCTAAAGAAGAATCAGGGGACACACAGCCGTGTGTAACGCACGGCCGAGACACATGCCCTTGTCTCTGCCCGTATGGACACAAATAGGCTATTTTCCAAGCCATTTTTCTCACCCACAGTGGTGCCAACCTAAGCTCAACAATGCACATATAACCATGGCATAAATAGGCACTTAAAACCAACCAATATCAAGTTTATATCATGCACTAATCACACATACAACATGATATCCACATATACATTCAATTGCTCACTTTAAAACATACCAAAAATATATCCAAAATGGACCTAAATGGTCAACCTCACATATGGGACCTTGTGCCTAAATTCAACATGCATACCACATTTCAACTTCATCAATTTGGTACCTACAATACCAACTCATACCAAGGCATTCATATAGTAACCATACAACATATACCATAAGGTCATATATACACATTTACATAACCAAACACCAACCATATTCATGCCAAATCAAATGGCCAAAACACAACAAAACATATAGGATATATTAGCCAAAACACCTATACATGCCATTTAACCCCAAAATATAAAGTCCAAAGTACCAAAATGAGAGTTTGATAGTGTGACGCGATCTCTGACAACTTCCAAATTAAGTGAGCTTCCGAACCACTATAAAACACAGAAATTAAAACGGAGTAAGATTTAAGCTTAGTAAGTTCGTGAAAACATAGAATTAAACTTAGCATATAACCTTAAATTTTGGTAAGTAACTCAAAGCAATACTCAATTCAATTTGGCCAAAGCCTATCACATAACCATTCATCAAGTTAGCCATGTATACATGTAAATACCAGGAATCATATATGAATTCGAAAATTATTAGAATTCTATGTACATGTAACATTTATACCGTATATCAGTATTGTAACACCCCAAACCCGGCCCATACGTTTCGACCAGATTTGGTATGCTACGGGTTGAACATTAAAATCTTTTACTAAGTTGGTTTTGGAAATCGTAAGTTAATTAGAAAATATTTGAATAAATAAGTGACATTTGAAAAGAAACCTTGTATTATTATTATTATTAGGTATAAATAAACCCCTGGCATAAATTCATAAGTTGCAAATATAAAAAAAAACTACTTAGGCGAATATAAACTATGGGGCCTTATTACCTAAATTTTCCCAAAATAAAACTTAAAGGAAAAACCGAAAATAATCTATAGAAATAAAAACTTGATGGCCCCTTGAGTCCGTCTCGGCTCCCACGTCCACGATCTACTGCTCATCTGAAAAGTTAGGGAGGGTGAGTCACCAAGACTCAGTGTGTAAATCCCGAAAACACATAAAAGGCTTGGGCCCACAAACACATTATGAGCCCTGGCCCATACACAATGGCAACAATCATAATCACATGACAGATAATAAATGATGCAAAGCCCAACCCATCCTAGAATTCCATCCTCTACACACCAACCCGTACCAACCATCACACCTTGGGGATTTCTACAATCAACCCTCCATCCGCTACACACCAAAACGACAGCCGTACTGCCTATTCCTATCAATCAGGAATTTTAACGTGGGTTTTCTACCACCGATCACCAAGTGACCTAACATTTCATTTCGTGGGTTTTCTACCACCGATCACCATGTGATCTAACATTTCATTAGGTGGGTTTTCTACCACCGATTACCATGTGATCAATCATGCTCTTCCCCTTTTCATATCAAACCCATCCCATGCATACGTTCATGCAAAATCAAACAATCTACTACCTAAGAGATTACAGTCTTTCGCATACATCGATACACATAGAGAAGTTCTATGATTACGTACCTGGCATTCCTTGCCTAACCCTTTTTGGGTTTCATTCGACTGTCTACATAGCCACTTTTCGGCTTTTTAGCCCATAACATAAACATACATATATTCATACAGATTATTAGTGCGTTAGAGATCTACACACGACTGTTCATACAGCCTCATTTTCCGGCTTTTCAGCCCCTAATAGGTATAATACAAAATAAAACTTATGTGATAAGGATCTACACACGACTGTTCATACAGCCTCATTTTCTGACTTTTTAGCCCCTAACAGGTATAATACAAAATAAAACTTATGTGATAAGGATCTACACACGACTGTTCATACAGCCTCATTTTCCGGCTTTTCAGCCCCTAACAGGTATAATACAAAATAAAACTTATGTGATAAGGATCTACACACCTGATTACCGTTATAATGAGACCCTCTAAGTCGACGCTATCTGTAGCCAACACCACCGCTATCTGCCTTGAAATCCCGAAAAGAGATATGAGATTCAAGGACTAGTGTTTCCGACTTTTAGATCTAAGAGATCTACTTACTAGAGAAGATTCGACTACTCCCAGAGGATTCCGGCTTTTTGCGAAAATCAAGAAGAGAAGATGATTCAAAGAAATCTATAGAGATTCGGCTTTTAGAAGAAAGAAGAGAAGAGAATAATAGAGTTTTCGGCTTTTAGAAGAAAGAAGAGAATGATGGAGTTTTCGGCTTTTAGAAGAAAGAAGAGAATAATGGATTTTACGGCTTTTAGAAGAAAGAAGAGAATAATGGAGTTTTCGGCTTTTAGAAGAAAGAAGAGAGTAATGGAGTTTTCGGCTTTTAGAAGAAGAAGAGAATAATGGAGTTTTCGGCTTTTAGAAGAAAGAAGAGAGTAATGGAGTTTTCGGCTTTTAGAAGAAAGAAGAGAAGAGAATAATGGAGTTTTTGGCTTTTAGAAGAAAGAAGAGAATAATGGAGTTTTCGGCTTTTAGGAGAAAGAAGAGAAAAGAATAATGGGGTTTTCAGCTTTTAGAAGAAAGAAGAGAAAGAAAAGGTGGAAACCCTAATTGTCATAAAATAAAGAAGAGAACCCTCCCTATTTATAGAAATTTCGGCTAACTCCTAGCCTTGTAGATAGCTCTTATCTTTTCTCCTTTTATCTTCCATATTATCAACTATAATATCTACATTATCTTATTCATATAAATCCTCCTATTTTTGAGCCTTGTTGCCATCCACTCCACCTAACCCAAATGCCGAAAATTAGCTAACTTAAACTAAAAGAATTGGGCTCCATGAAACTTAAATTTGGGCCCCTTATTCCCTTGTGTGGCGTCACCTCCTTGCTCCCTAAGTGGCGCCACTGACCACTGGGCCACAAGCCCATTTTGATGTTTTAAACACAGATACTACCTTTTAAACCCTATAATGCCCAAACATATAATTTTAACCAAGGCCTCTACCTAAGCCTGAGCCCAATTTGGACCCCTAACACTTAAATTAACTCATTACCCATTAAACGCATAGGCCCAAAAATTCAGGATGTTACACATATACCATATATATACAATCTCCATGTAAATACCTGTACTAGTTTGTATCAACTTGTATAATCCCATAATAACGTTATGCTTGTTTGAACCACTTAGAATATCATTTGATATATGGATGGTACACACGAGGTGTATCAAAATGTAAGTCCATCAATTCCTGTACATGTATGCTCTTACGAGCCATAATCGGTAAGCTCCACTGAGCTGAAATACTCTAAGTTCTTTCGAGCTGAGTACCGATAGGCTCTCATGAACTGTAAATCGATAAACTCATACGAGCTGTGGTGAGTCCGCAACACATGTCGGATCTCAACCAAAACGGTAACCATGACATGTCATTTGTATCCTACGAATTCCTAAGGTTCAAATGGGGCTCGGCATTCTTCGTACTATATCGGTTATGCATTCAATAATTATACACCGTAATTACTCAATCCAAATACATATATATTTCAATTAAAGTATATAAATACACAATATAATTACACGAACTTACCTCGAACTCGAATGACGAAAAATGATCATTTAATCGATAACTTTGTCTTTCCCTCGATCTAATTCCGCACGTTGATTTTCTTAATCTATATAATCAAATTTAACTCATTTAATCATATTTCTAATCAATTCCATCCAAATTTCATGTTATGGCAAAATTACTATTTTTCCTTATACTTTTGACCTTTTTACAATTTAGTCCATAGTCTCGTAAAATGCAATTTATTCAATTTCATCCATAAAAAAGCCTAGCTAAATTATATATACACCTATATCAGCCTATACAATTCACAATTTCACACATTTCACACACAATTTCACATTTCTCAATTTAGCCCCCATTTGACAATTTCCTTAAAAATCACTTAACAAAAGTTATTTAATTAACAACAAGGATTCATTTTCTTCCATTAAACTTCAAAACCTTATCATATTCTTCAATGGAAAATCTCAAACTATTCAATAGTTTTGCATTAGTCCTCTAGTTAGCTAGGTTAAGCTACAACGATTCCAAAAACATAAAAATCAACAAAAACAAACACCAATGTAACAGCCCGATTTTGGGGCTAGTCGAAATAGTGGTTTCAGAACCACTAATATGAGGTTGGAGAAATTATTTTTAATATTATTTTATGTGTGATAGCATGATTATATGAGTGCATGAAAATTTCGGTGAATTAATTTTAGTGATTTCATACTCAATTGCGAAAAAGGACTAAATCGCATAAAGTGTGAAAGTTCTAATTTATAAGCTAGAGGTGTTAGATAGCTATAGAACCTTAAATTGGAGGTTCTTAAAGTGCAATTAAGCCTTTCTAAAGGGGATAGCCAGCCATAAGGGTCAAGAGACTAAGTTTGGTCAATGTTTGGTGATATTAGGTAATGAAATGAATAAAATAAAATAAAAATAAGAAAGCTATCATCTTTTTTTTCCTATCGTCTTCCTCCATCGATTTTCACTCAAGCATAAGGTTTTGGAAGCTTGAAATTTCCAGCAATTTATCCTCCTTGCAAGTAAGTGATTTTGGTGGCCTTTCTTGATAATTTTTGTCCTTTTGGGACCCTTGTAGCATAAGCTAGCTAATGAGGGGACTATTTTGCAAAATGGTTGAAAGTATAGGGTTTTTCCATGAACACATTTATGTTGTTTGCTGAATTTTTATGGAAGAAAATGAATCTTAGTTGTTAAATAAATAACTTCTTTGAAAGGATTTCTCATGAAAACATCTAATAGGACCTTTTTGTAAATGTTGTAAAATAAGTGGTAACTATGTGGAATAATTGAAATCTTGAGTTGCTATAAGAAGAATTATGAATCGGCTAGGCTTGGTTTGTGAAAAATGAACACATTTCATTTTATGAGCCTAGGGGTAAAATAGTAATTTTGTGAAAGTCTAAGGGCAAAACGGTAATTTTTCCAAAATAGGAATTTTGGAGTGATTTGATTAATGTGGTTATTTAATAAGCTAAATGTGTCATTATAGATCAAGAAGAGCGTGGAATCAACCTTGACCGAGGAAAAGGCAATGTTTCGGACTAAATTGCAAACTGACATATTTTGTACCGAGGTAAGTTTATGTGTAAATGATACATCCTTTTTACTTATGTTTTTACATATTAATGTGAATGAATATTATTGATATCTATTAAAATGATAGAAAGTGAGAAAATTCTTGGATGAACCTTCGGAATAGGAAAATGATACGGATAAAATCCATGAATAAGTGATTATTGGTGGGCTATGTGCGATACCACCGTATTTATCATTGTTGGTAGGCTGTGTGTGATACCACCATGTTATATGATTATTGGTGAGCTGTGTGCGATACCACCGTGTTATTTATTAATGGTGGGTTGTGTGCGAAACCACAGTGTATCTAGTATTATTCCGAAGTGTTCATCGAGAAACTTTGTCTAAGTAAAATTTCATGTGGCTTTGTGGTGATAAGTGCAGGGTATAAGTGCATGTAAATCTGAGCAATTTCTTATATTATGTGTTTGGGATGTGGTAAGATTTGAAATGAGTAAGTATAATTATGAGGATCTGAACTGTTCTTGATTAGTAAGTAAGGTTCTTGATTGATAAGTATGTGGTATGATGTTCATTGTTTACATATAGACTTACTAAGCTTAAAGCTTACTCCCTCCTCTTTCCCCTTGTTTTATAGTGTCGAAGATCCAGCTCGGGATACAGAGACCGTCGAAGGATCACCCACACTACCCACACATTTTGGTATAGTTAGATTTAGCATTTGAGTATGGCATGTATAGGGACCTAGTGTAACGACCCAAAATCCGTGGGCACCGAAAAAAGCGTGTTATCGGGCCTTTGTCTTAGTAAGTCGAGTTAGTAAATAATTATTAGGAGTAATTATGAGTCTAATAGTGTGTTTAATTAGATATTTATTTAGTGAATTTAGCTCAATTTAAAGCAATTAGGAAAAAAGATCAAATTGAATAAAGGGTGAAAGTTTAATTATAGATTGAAAGAAAGTAAAAGGGTTAAAATGGCAATTAAGCCATTTAGCATAAGTTGAGGCGGCAAATGATGATAAAAATCTAAGATTTTTATTGTTTTATTATATTAAATTATAATATATTACTATTGTTATACGTTAAAATAAAAGAAACAAGGAAAGAAACAAAACAAAGAAACAGAAAAAGAAACAAAGAGCATTTTGAAACAAGCAGGAAAGAAAGAAGAAAAAGAAGGAAAAAGGAAAAACTAAAGATTCAAGGTTTTAAGCTTTAAAAGGTAAGTCAATCAAGTCCTATTCTTTTAATATTGATGTTTTAGAAGCTTTAATGCAAGATTTTGATGAAACTAAGCTGATATTTTGAGAGTTTATAGGTTTTCAAGTATAGTTGATGTTGAAGAAAAGATGAATTAGAGATTAAATTGAATGAAATTTAAGTTAGAATTAGTAAAAGGATTAAATTGTAAAGTAAGCTATAAGCTTTGTATTACAGTGATTAATTTGGAAGAAATTATAAATTAGGGTTTTATTATGAATATTAGGTAGTCAAGTTGAATATGGAAGGAATTTAAGTAGAAACAAAGCATGAATTAAGTTAAGAAAATAAGTAAACTTAATTAGGATTTAATTGCAAAATAAGCTATAAGAAAACAGTTTTGGGACAGCAGCAGAAGAGTAACTTTACAAAATCACCAAAAATGGTAGAAATGGAAGTATAAGTTAATTGAGATATGAAATTAAATCTTATTGAGTCTATTTTCATATGAAAGAAACAGAGAAAGCAAAGGAATTCTGTATTTTGAGATATTTAGATTTTTGTAAGACTGGTTCAGAGTGATTTCGAGATCCCCTATTCTAACTTAGACAAATCATTAAAAATTATACAAAAATAATTGTGGGACATAATTTATATGGTTAGATTCTTTATTGAGTCTATTTTTAGAAGAAACAAATTAGAACATCATTTGAATTCTTTACAAAAAGATAATTAAATTTTAGCAAAGAGTGGTCGAAACTGTCAGACAACAGAACAGGAGTGATTTCAAAGAATAAACTATACTTATTGGCTAACTCAAAAATTCTGAAATTTTTATGGCACGAATATATATGAGTCTAGTTTCATATAAAATTTACGGATCTTAATTTGGAATTCTGTAACTCAAGATATAGATAATTTAGTGACAATGACTCAGGTAGACAGCTTTGAAAGAACTTATAAGTAAAAAATAGAATTGTGTATAAAGAATGTAGAATGAAGAGCAAGAGTAGGAATTGAATAAAAATTCAATTATTTGTTGTAATTTAATGTTGTAATTAAAATGTAAATTTTTATTATTATTTTCGTAGCTAACAAGGAAAACGAGGCATCGGCATCCAAGGGAAAAGAAAAGATCGTGGAGGAGTAAACTCGTATTTCGAGTTTGTATTACTATAATTCAAACTACTATTTAGTTAATGTTATATTTAAATTCATATGTATGGTAAGTAAATTATAAGGTAAGTATTATGATCGACATGAATGAAACTGAGATGAAGTGTGAATATGTTTGAGTATTTAAATTGTTTAGTAATTAGAAAGTGGAAAATGTATTAAAATGAAAGGTATGTTTTGAATTGAATTAAAAATTGAATTGAGAAATGATTTGAATACCCTATTAACTTGTCGGACTAGACTTGATACAAATGGCATGCCATTGGATTTGTGATGTGATGAGGAGATTTGTAGCTCGGCCGAGAAGATGATTCTGTTATATATGCTTCGGTTTATCCGAAGAGGCATTTAATGCCTTACTGGTGTGTTTGGGAGGTTATATTATACTGGTGTGTTTGGGAGGATTTCATTATTTTGGTGGGTTGAGGTTGGATATTCTGGTGTGTTTAGGTTGGATATTTTGGTGTGTTTGGGTGGAATCCGCGTATCTGTCAAAGCCCGGGCCTTGTTAATAGGGTAAATAATTGAAATGAAACTTTGAAAATGAGATTGATTGGTTTGGCTCTATTGAAAGGTATGTGAAAGAATGTATGAGTTAAATTATGAATTGAATTAGTATGTGAAAAAAAATGAAATATAAATTTAAGATTTATGAAGTGATTTATAATTATGTATAATTAGTTTTAATGATTTATAAAACTTATGGTTGATGTTTTTAATTTATTAATGTTAAATAGTTTGGTTTATAGTAATACCACTGAGTATGAAATACTCAGCGTACGGTTGTTTCCGTGCGCAGGTCATTAAGTTACAAATCCGGTTCAGCATCCAGAACGTTCCCGACTCCAACAAGAAAATTTTGGTGATGTATTTCTTCTTTTTGTTTAAGTGGCATGTACTAGGTGATTGTACATGAATCATGTATGGATATATATATATATATATATATATATATATATATAGGTTAAATGATTTTGTTGTAATTAGATAATTATGAAATTTTGGATGATAAGCAAGTTTAAAGTTATAAATTAGTAAAGTTGGTATTAAATTTTGAAATGAAATGAAAGATATAAAATGTTCCTTATATGTTAACATTTTAAAATTTAAGTAATAAATCAACGGATTAAGCATGTTCTAGTAGTGATTAAGATATAAATTCTTTGGTTGAGATATTGGTATTGGTTGTTTGGTTTGAATTTGCAGGGGATTTTAGGTAAAAATAAGCAGAAATGCTGTCGAAATTTTTGTAAAAAAAAGAATTGGAATATTCGAACAAGTCCCGTTCTACTTTTAATAAATGTTTTGGGTTTTGAAAATCTATTATAGGGACTTATTTAATAATTATACTATGAATGTTATTTTATTTGTGAATTATTTGTGAGTAGTCTGATATGTCTGGTAATGCCTCGTAACCTTATTCTGGCAACGGTTTAGGGTTAAGGGGTGTTACACCTAGTGTAACATCCTGGAATTTGGGGGTTCTGCATTTTATTTTTTTCTGTGTGTTGGCTTGTTCTGCTTGTTAATTTGGTGTGTTTGGGGGTCCTGGGAAGGCTCGGGGTCAAGCTAGAGCCTTGGTAAAAATTTTGTTGTTGGGCACTTTAGGGGGGAGAGCTGTTTGAGGCAAGTCTTAAGAGTATTTTCTTATGTTTGTTGACACAAGAAGGAGTGTGATGTGGTGGCAAGGTGACAACACTTAAGGAGCAAGGGAAGTGGCGTCACAAGGGAGCAGCAGGGGGAAGGAGTTCGAGTCTCGTCAGCAGTATTCAAAAGCTTTATTTTTTGTACTTAGGGAGCTAAGGTGTTGGCATTCGGCTGGACTCTTCATGATGGTTGGTTGAAGGAGTCAAAGTATTTGATGAGTGGACATGAGGAGTTGGTGGTGTTTGAATTGGTCAAACCGATTCAAATTGATGAAGGGGAGTGAAATTAGGAGCTGAACAAGGGATTTGGTGGCTAATGGGGTTGTTGGCCGATTGTGGGGAGTGTGGGGGGAGAGCATTTCGGCTATAAGGTGTGTGGGGGTGTGCCGTTTTGCATGTTTGGAAAAAGGAAGAAACCGAAACCATTTTAGAAGCTTCCCTTGTCTTTTGCATTTCGATCTTGTTGTGTCACTTTCCTATTACCAAAAACCGTAGCACACTCTACTCTTCTCTTTTCGTCTTTTGTTTCTTTCTTCTCTGAACTCTCACAGGTAGCCGAATACTCCTCTTCTCTCATTTGGAAGCCTACCCCTATTAGCTATACCTTAGCCGAACCTCTCTTTCTATCATCTCCTCTCTTGCCAAGCCGAAACCTTCTTTCTCCTCTACCATTTTCTTCCTTAGCTGAATCATCTTTTAAACTTATCTCTTCTGTTAGCCGAATTCTAGTTGCTTATTCTCTCTTTTCTCCGCATTTCTTTTGTTCTATTGTTCGAAACTGAAACTCTTACTTCTGTTGTTCTTGTTTGGCTCCTCCATAGCAGAACGTGGGAGTATTTTCTAAAATTTTGGCCAGAGCCGAATTTCCTTGGTTTCACTCGACTTTTCTCTGTTCAAGGTAAGGTTTTTTTCTTATTTTTTTGATGGATTTTCCCTTCATTCTTTCTTTTTAAGAGGAAGCCGAATCCCTCCTTTTATCAACTAAATCTGTTCCTTCCATTCTATGCTTTTAGCCGAATCTCAGAAAGCAAAGTGCTTGTTGACTGCTGAAGGTTCCTCTTCGATTGAATTTCGTTTGTGCAAGGTAATGGAAGATTCTATCACTTTTCTCTGTATTTTCGGTCCTATGTGTGGTCATAGTCGAAGTGGCTATTGTTGTTTTTTAATGAAGTTTGCGGCTAACCTCTTTTAACCTTCTCTCAACATGGCGTGATTGCTCTGGAATAAGGTGGATAGCCGAATCTCTTCAGCCGACTATAGGGTTCTCTCTTAGACTGTAGCCAACCTAGTGGGGTGTGACTTCTTGATAACCAAGGTAAGGGATTATCTTCTCGGATTCCTTGGCTAATATGCTCCTTTGCATTTTGGTTGCCTTAATCAACATTTCCTTATTAGACAATTGACATTTCTCTCTGACCTCTGATCAAGTCTATTCATGGATGCAAGTATCGGTCAAGCTGAAGAGGGGAGTGGACCCGTAGTTTCTACTCCTAAATTTAAAAGACATGCTGTGTCAGCGGTTCGAGACTATCCGCCAGGTTGTGGTAGAGAGCCAACGTCTGCCTGGGTTAGGCAAATAGCCGTTGTCCCTGCTAGTGAGAGCGTCGACGTAGAGAGTGTAGTTTTGCGCGTTATCAGGTGTGTAATGCTCACACGTTGTTTATTAAATTACGTTATTAACTGTGTTGGTTGGAAGCCAAAATGACTGTATTGATAGTCGAGATACCCTTGTGGGTAAGGTTGGTGACACTGGGTAAGATCCACTATGATTTTACGTTCGAAAATATGTGTATGCATGAAATAGTTGACAGTTGTGCATTTGAAGCATGTTCGCATTCATCTCAGTATGTTAATTTGTGCATGGGCTTGGGATATGATATAAAAGGGAAAGTGTTATTTAAGGACTGTCACAGTGGTTTGGTACCACAGTGGGTTAGCCCCACATATCTCATTGAATGACTATGTCTCAGTGGTTTGGTACCACGGTGGTTTGGCACCACGTATTTAATTCAGTGACTTGTCTCAGTGGTTTGGTACCACAGTGGGTTGGCCCCGCACACATTATTAGTGACTCTGTCACAGTGATCTGGTATCACGGTGATCTGGAACTACAGTGGCTTGGTGCCACGGGCATTGGGCTGATTCAGGTGATGTAGAGGATGGAAAATTAGGTTGGGCTGGGCTGCATTGCATATATGATTAATATGATGTATTGTGTGGGCTAGGCCCAATGGGCATCTGTGGGCTTAAGGCCCAGATTGCTTTGTATGGGGATTTACACACTGAGTCTCGGTGACCCACCCCTCTGCTTAATTTTACAGGTAATCACTAGATCGCGGATTTGGAGCTGAGGCGGACTCGAGGTGGCCATGCAGTATTTTCTAGCAATTTCGTTTTCTTTATTTAAACTCACTACTAATTTTGGGTTTTGGTGTTGTAATAAGGCCGCTATAACTTTAATTTGGGATTTGATTAAATGGTGATACTGCAAATTTTATAAACTGTCGAATATGGGATTTTTCAGAAAATTTAAAACATAACCAAATAGTTTTCAAGTGTTAACAAAAGATGGCGAACGATTAATGGATTAAAATCGGGAATTTTTCTAAAACCTTCAGACACTTATTTCAAAATATCATATTTTGGAATGCCGCTAGATTTTAGTTGTTATAAAACGAAACTCCGTTTCAATTGCTAGTTCTTTTAAACAGGAGATGGTAAATAACATTTAAACTTCATAACATTTCCAAATTATAAAAACACTGGTCAAAAAGTTTTCAAAACTGCGGTTTTTCCCTTAAAATTTCAAAATCCTTAAAACAACCTTTCCCTGTAACATACCAGATTTGGTCGTAACGTATTGACCGGGTTTGGGGTGTTACAATTGTGGTATCAGAGTAAGGTTTCAAAAACTCAGCTGTGGGTATGAGGTTCAAAAATGTTTTCAAAAGTTGGTTTGGAAAATGGTTTAGAAAAATACATGTTTTCTGAAAGCATGGCACCCGAGTATCCGGCACCAATCTGCACTGTAAGTTTTCTGATTATAGCTTGAATTCCTATGAAATATTGTGGTAGATAGTTTTAACTTTAGAAATAGACCTTAGAAATATTTCATGCGGGAACTACTCCTAATACTACTTTCATAAGATTGCTCGGTAATAAACAGTGGAATAAATACTAATTCATAAAACCTGTAATCAGATTAAGTCAAATTAGTAGTCATGAGCCCTAGAGGACATGGACATGGTATGCGCAGCCGTGGTAGAGGCCGGGGTGTTGGGTCTGAACCTTCGGAATCAGGGCATGGGCCAGAGGGTGAAGTGCCAGCATCACCAATTGCGGAAGCAGAATTTCAGGATCAAACTGGTGGAGACAATGCTGTGTCTCAAGCTATGTTACGCGTTTTGCAGCGGGTTGCTGGAGCGAGCACGGGATCAGTAGCTCGAAAATCTTTGTCTGAACGATTCCGAGCTAATAGGGCTGAGATGTTTAGGGGCATTTCTGGTGTGGCTCCCAACGTAGCTGAGTACTGGCTAGAAACAGTTGAACGGATCATGGACGATCTTGATTGTGCTGGAGAGGAAAAATTGAAAAGAGTGGTGTCTTTTCTTCGAGATGAGGCATACGAGTGGTGGCTCATGGTTAGAGATGGTATATCAGCGGCCCGTATTACCTGGGACTTCTTTAAGTCAACTTTCCAGGGGAAGTATATTGGGTCAAGCTATGTGCACGCCCAGAGGAAGGCATTTCTAAACTTGGTCCAGGGGAATAAGTCAGTGACCGAGTATGAGGCGAAATTCCTACGTCTAAGCCGTTATGCCCGGGGTATTGTTGCAACAGATCACGAGCATTGTGTCCGATTTGAGGATGCTCTGAGGGACGAGTTGCGAGTACTGATAGCTCCGCAACGGGAAAGAGAATTTGCTACCTTGGTTGAAAAGGCTAAGATAGCCGAAGAGGTAAAGCGATCTGAAAAGCAGAATTAGGATAGGGACAAGGCTAGGAATAAAAGGAATTTTGGGTCGTCAGGATCTGCAGGGAATTCCCAGAAGAGGCCTAGGTTGGATGGGCCGGGTCGAGCTGCGAGGCCTGTTGCTGTTGGTCGGTCTCAGCTGTGTGTTCGATGTGGGAAATTTCATTTGGGGGAGTGTTGGATAGGTAGTGGAGGATGCTTCAGGTGTGGATCTATGGATCATCGGGTAAGGGACTGTCCGCAAGAGCCAAACAGAGTGCGATCAGTAGGTCAGGCTTATGTCCAGTCCGGAAGAGGTGGGCAGCAACCACAGAGAGGTCGTGGTCCAGCCAGAGGAGGAAATGGTTTTGGTCGGGGGCGTAAAGCACCGGGCGGAGGTGCTGGGATTACAGATGCGAGATAGCCTGGGTTGGTTTATACAGCTAGACATCGAAAGGATGATGATGCACCGGATGTCATAACCGGTACGTTCCTTATTTTTGGTTTGCCCTTTATAGCACTGATAGATATTGGGTCTACACATTCTTATATTGCTAGTACTGTGTCTGGAACTTTAAACATAGAATCTGAGATTGCTTCTAGAGAGATGACTGTGATTAGCCCTTTAGGGCAATCTGTAGTGGTGAACAAACTCTTTAGGAATGTGCCTTTAGAAGTACAAGGGATAGTCTTCCCGACTGATTTGATGGAACTGCCGTTCGGCGAGTTCGATTTGATCTTAGGCATGGACTTGTTATTTATGTATCGAGCAAGCTTGGATTGTGCTGCTAAGCGCATGGTGTTGAAAACTTCCGAGGATAATGAAGGTCCTAGTGATAGGCGAAAGAAGGAATTATCTGTCCAATGTGGTGCCTACTCTTAAGGCTGAAAGGATGGTGAGAAAAGGATGCGAGGCTTTCCTAACTTTTGCCAGTGCGTTGGAAGCCAAGGAATTGTCGGTAGGAAATGTTAGAACAGTGAAGGAACACTCCGATGTTTTTCCAGAAGAGCTTTCAGGGTTACCTCCGGATCACGAGGTGGAGTTCGGTATTGATCTTCTTCCGGGAACAGCGCCAGTGTCCATTGCCCCATATAGGATGGCACCGAAGGAGCTGGTAGAACTTAAAGCCCAGATTCAAGAACTGCTGAACCGGGGTGTTATCCGACCAAGTGTGTCACCATTGGGAGCGCCGGTGTTATTTGTTAAGAAAAAGGACGGGTCGATGCGGATGTGCATTGACTACAGGCAATTGAATAAGTTAACGATCAAGAACGAGTACCCGTTGCCAAGGATTGATGACTTGTTCGATCAACTGCGAGGTGTTTCGGTCTTCTCAAAGATAGACTTAAGGTCAGGTTATCATCAGCTTAAGGTCAAGGAAGCAGATATTCATAAGACAGCTTTTCGAACTCGTTATGGTCACTACGAGTTCTTAGTGATGCCGTTTGGGTTGACGAATGCACCAGTTGCATTTATGGATATGATGAACCGGGTATTCCAACCCTATCTGGATCGGTTTGTCGTAGTGTTCATAAACAATATCTTGGTTTATTCAAGGACGGAAGAGGAACATGATTCGCATCTTCGGGTGGTTCTGCAGATTTTGAGGGAAAATCAACTGTATGCCAAATTCAGTAAGTGTGAATTTTGGTTGAGAGAGGTTACCTTTCTGGGGCATGTTGTGTCCGCCGAGGGGATTAGGGTTGACCCCCGGAAGATTAAAGCTGTTTTGGATTGGAAACCATCGAAGTCAGTAGCAGAAATTCGGAGTTTTCTTTGGTTAGCTGGGTACTACAGAAGGTTTGTTGAGGGGTTCTCGTTAATAGCTGCACCGTTAACTAAGTTATTACGGAAAGGGGTACCGTTTGTCTGGTCAGATAAGCAGCAAGAAAGCTTTGAGAAGTTGAAGAGGATTTTGACAGAGGCACCAATGTTGATTCAGCCTGAGGCTGGGAAGGAGTTTGTCGTCTACTATGATGCGTCGCACACAGGGTTAGGTTGTGTGTTGATGCAAGAGGAGAAAGTGGTAGCATATGCGTTTCGGCAATTGGGTCCACATGAGGTGAACTATCCCACGCATGATCTGGAGTTGGCTACGATAGTGTTCGCTCTGAAGATTTGGAGACACTACCTGTGTAGGGAGAAGTCAATTATCTACACAGACCACAAGAGCTTGAAATATCTCCTTACCAAGAAGGAGTTGAATTTAAGGCAGCGGAGGTGGATTGAGTTGTTGAAAGATTATGACAGCTCAATCGAGTATCACCAGGGTAAAGCTAACGTAGTGGCAGATGTGTTGAGTCGTAAGGTAATATCGGACTTGAGGGCAATGTTTGCTCATCTCAGTTTGTATGAAGATGGGAGCTTGTTAGCTGAACTTCAAGTGAAGCTTTCATGGATAAGCCAGATTAAAGAGCAACAGTTGTCGGATGAATCACTAAGTTCTAAATTTCAACTAGTGGTAGGTGGTGAGACAGCAGATTTTAGTGTGAATAGTGATTGGGTATTGTGCTTTCGTGGAAAGGTTTGTATGCCAAATGATTCCGAGTTAAGGTAGAAGATTCTACAAGAAGCGCATAGTAGTCCATACGCTATGCATCCTGGTGGGAGTAAAATGTATTGAGATTTGCGTGAACAGTTTTGGTGGCTGGTCTGAAGCAAGAGGTGACCGAGTTTGTGAGTAAGTGTTTGACGTGTCAGTAGGTGAAGGCGGAACATCAGTTGCCTTCGGGGTTACTACAGCCAGTGAAGATTCAACTTTGCAAGTGGGAGAGGATAACGATAGACTTTGTTAGTGGGCTACCTCTTACGCCTACTAAGAAAAATTCAGTGTGGGTAATTGTTGATCGGTTGACGAAGTTTGCTCACTTCATACCGGTTCGTGTTGACTTCTTCCTACAGAAGTTAGCCAAGCTGTATGTAGCAAAGATTGTGAGGTTGCATGGGGTACCAGTGTCTATCATATCAAACAGAGACTTCAGGTTTACATCACGGTTCTGGAAGGCGTTGCATCAAGCGTTGGGTACAAGACTGGATTTCAGCACAGCGCTTCATCCACAGACTAATGGTCAGTCTGAGAGGGTAATTCAGATCTTGGAAGACATGTTGAAAGGCTGTGTTATCGATTTCAGGGGTAGTTGGCAGGATTTCTTACTGTTGACAAAATTCGCATACAACAATAGTTATCAATCCAGTATCCAGATGGCACCCTATGAAGCGTTGTATGGTCGTAAGTGTCGTACTCCTACTTGCTGGACAGAGTTGGGTGAGCGACAGTTGTTGGGTCCGGAATTCGTTTCAGAGACAGAGGAAAAGGTTAAGTTAATTCGAGCTCGGTTGAAGGAAGCTTCCGATAGACAGAAATCTTATGCGGATCTGAAGCATAAGGAAATAGAATTTGCAGTGGGTGATCGGGTTTTTCTGAAAGTTTCACCCTGGAAGAAAGTTTTAAGGTTTGGACGAAAGGGTAAGTTGAGCCCCAGGTTCATCGGGCCCTATCAAGTGTTGAAGCGTGTGGGACTAGTAGCTTATCAGCTCGAGTTACCTCTGAAATTGAAGCAGATACATGATGTATTCCATGTCTCAATGTTAAGGCGCTACCGTTCGGATCCATCGCACATAGTGCCGTGGAAGAAATCGAGGTAAGACCTGATTTATCATTTGAGGAAGAACCCATTCAGATCTTAGACCGAGATGTTAAAGTATTGCGAAGGAGGACAGTTCCGTTGGTTAAATTTTTATGGCGGAATCACGGTTCAGAGGAGGCCACGTGGGCGCCAGAGGAAGTAATGCGACAGCAATACCCTCACCTCTTTTAATCAGGTAAATTTCGAGGCTGAAATTTCTTTAAGAGGGCAGAACTGTAACACCTGGAATTTGGGGGTTCTGCATTTTATGTTTTCTGTGTGTTGGCTAGTTCTGCTTGTTAATTTGGTGTGTTTGGGGGTCCTGGGAAGGCTCGGGGTCAAGCTAGAGCCTTGGTAAAAATTTTGTGTTTGGGAACTTTAGCGGGGAGAGTTGTTTGAGGTAGGTCTTAAGAGTATTTTCTTGTGTTTGTTGACACAAGAAGGAGTGTGGTGTGGTGGCAAGGTGACGCCACTTAAGGAGCAAGGGAAGTGGCGTCACAAGGGAGCAGCAGAGGGAAGGAGTTCGAGTCTCGTCAGCAGCATTCAGAAGCTTTATTTTTTGTGCTTAGGGAGCTAAGGTGTTGGCATTCAGCTGGACTCTTCATGATGGTTGGTTGAAGGAGTCAAAGTATTTGAATGAGTGGACATGAGGAGTTGGTAGTGTTTGAATTGGTCAAACCGATTCAAATTGATGAAGGGGAATGAAATTAAGAGCTGAACAAGGGATTTGGTGGCTAATGGGGTTGTTGGCCGATTGTGGGGAGTGTGGGGGGAGAGCATTTCGGCTATAGGGTGTGTGGGGGTGTGCCGTTTTGCCTATTTGGAAAAAAGAAGAAACTGAAAGCATTTTAGAAGCTTCCCTTTTCTTTTGCATTTCGGTCTTGTTGTGTCACTTTCCTGTTACCAAAAACCGTAGCACACTCTACTCTTCTCTTTTTGTCTTTTGTTTCTTTCTTCTCTG
Source organism: Gossypium australe (assembly GCA_005393395.2). Classification (NCBI taxonomy): domain Eukaryota; kingdom Viridiplantae; phylum Streptophyta; class Magnoliopsida; order Malvales; family Malvaceae; genus Gossypium; species Gossypium australe. The sequence continues at coordinate 53,701,502 of CM016615.1, read as the reverse complement.
AACTCTCACAGGTAGCCGAATACTCCTCTTCTCTCATTTGGAAGCCTACCCCTATTAGCTATACCTTAGCAGAACCACTCATTCTATCATCTCCTCTCTTGCCAAGCCGAAACCCTCTTTCTCCTCTACCATTTTCTTCCTTAGCCGAATCATCTTTTAAACTTATCTCTTCTATTGGCAGAATTCCAGTTGCTTATTCTCTCTTTTTTCCGCATTTCTTTTGTTCTAGTGTTGGAAACCGAAACTCTTACTTCTGTTGTTCTTGTTTGGTTCCTCCATAGCGGAATGTGGGAGTATTTTCTAACATTTCTGCCAGAGCCGAATTTCCTTGGTTTCACTCGGCTTTTTTCTGTTCAAGGTAAGGTTTTTTTCTTATTTTCTGATGGACTTTCCCTTCATTCTTTCTTTCTAAGAGGAAGCCGAATCCCTCCTTGTATCAACTAAATCTGTTCCTTCCGTTTTATGCTTTTAGCCGAATCTCAGAAAGCTAAGTGCTTATTGACTGCAGAAGGTTCCTCTTCGATCGGATTTCGTTTATGCAAGGTAATGGAAGATTCTATCACTTTTCTCTGTATTTTCGGTCCTATGTGTGGTCATAGTCGAAGTGGCTATTGTTGTTTCTTAATGAAGTTTACGGCTAACCTCTTTTAACCTTCTCTCAACATGGCGTGATTGCTCTGGAATAAGGTGGATAGCCGAATCTCTTCAGCCGATTATAGGGTTCTCTCTTAGACCGTAGCCAACCTAGTGGGGTGTAACTTCTTGATAACCAAGCTAAGGGATTATCTTCTCGGATTCCTTGGCTAATATGCTCCTTTGCGTTTTGGTTACCTTAATCAACATTTCCTTATTAGACAATCGACATTTCTTTCTGACCTCTGATCTAGTCTATTCATGGATGCAAGTATCGGTCAAGCTGAGGAGGGGAGTGGACCCGTAGTTTCTTCTCCTAAATTTAAAAGACGTGTTGTGTCGGCGGTCCAAGACTATCTGCCAGGTTGTGGTAGAGAGCTAACGTGTGCCTGGGTTAGGCAAATAGCCGTTGTCCCTGCTAGTGAGAGCGTCGACTTGCGCGTAATCAGGTGTTTAATGCTCACACGTTGTTTATTAAATTATGTTATTAACTGTGTTGGCTGGAAGCCGAAACGATTGTATTGATAGTCGAGATACCCTTGTGGGTAGGGTTGGTGACACCGGGTAAGTTCCACTATGATTTTAAGTTCGAAAATATATGTATGCATCAAATAGTTGACAGTTGTGCATTTGAAGCATGTTCGCATTCATCTCAGTATGTTAATATGTGCACGGGCTTGGGATATGATGTGAAAGGGGAAGTGTTATTTAGGGACTGTCATAGTGGTTTGGTACCACTGTGGGTTGGCCACATATCTCATTCAGTGACTATGTCTCAGTGGTTTGGTACCACGGTGGTTTGGCACCACGTATTTAATTCAGTGACTTGTCCCAGTGGTTTGGTAGCACAGTGGGTTGGCCCCACATATATTTATCCGGGATTGTCACAGTGGTTTGGTACCACAGTGGGTTGGCCCCACACACATTATTAGTGACTCTGTCACAGTGATCTGGTATCACGGTGGTTTAGAACCACAGTGGCTTGGTGCCACGGGCGTTGGGCTGATTCAGGTGATGTAGAGGATGGAATATTAGGTTGGGCTGGGCTGCATTGCATACATGATTAATATGATGTATTGTGTGGGCTAGGCCCAATGGGCATCTGTGGGCTTAAGGCCCAGATTGCTTTGTATGGGGATTTACACACTGAGTCTTAGTGACTCACCCCTCTGCTTAATTTTACAGGTAATCACTAGATCGCAGATTTGAAGCCGAGGCGGACTCGAGGTGGCCATGCAGTATTTTCTAGCAATTTCGTTTTCGTTATTTAAACTCACTACTAATTTTGGGTTTTGGTGTTGTAATAATTCCGCTATAACTTTAATTTGGGATTTGATTAAATGGTGATACTGCAAATTTTATAAACTGCCAAATATGTGATTTTTCAGAAAATTTAAAACATAACCAAATAGTTTTCAAGTGTTAACGAAAGATGGCGAACGATTAATGGATTAAAATCGGGAATTTTTCTAAAACCTTCAGACACTGATTTCAAAATATCACATTTTGGAACGCCGCTAGATTTTAGTTGATATAAAACGAAACTCCGTTTCAACTACTAGTTCTTTTAAACAGGAGATGGTAAATAACATTTAAACTTCATAACATTTCCAAATTATAAAAACAATGGTCAAAAAGTTTTCAAAACTGCGGTTTTTCCTTTAAAATTTCAAATTCCTTAAAACAACCTTTCCCTGTAACATACCATATTTGGTCGTACCGTATTGACCAGGTTTGGGGTGTTACAATTGTGGTATCAGAGCAAGGTTTCAAAAACTCAGCTGTGGGTATGAGGTTCAAAATTTTTTTCAAAAGTTGGTTTGAAAAATGATTTAGAAAAATACATGTTTTCTGGAAGCATGGCACCCGAGTCTCCGGCACCAATCCGCAGATTATAGCTTGAATTCCTATGAAATATTGTGGTAGATAGTTTTAACTTTAGAAATAGAGACCTTAGAAATATTTCTTGCGGGAACTACTCCTTATACTACTTTCATAATATTACTCGGTAATAAACAGTGGAAGAAATACTAATTCATAAAACTTGTTATCAGATTAAGTCGAATCAGTAGTCATGAGCACTAGAGGACGTGGACATGGTATGCACGGCCGTGGTAGAGGCCGGGGTATTGGGTCTGAACCTTCAGAATCAGGGCATGGGTCGGAGGGTGAAGTGCTAGCATCACCAATTGCGGAAGCAGAATTTTAGGATCAAACTGGTGGAGACGATGCTGTGTCTCAAGCTATGTAACGTGTTTTGGAGCGGGTTGCTGGAGCGAGCACGGGATTAGTAGCTCGAAAATCTTTGTCTGAACGACTCCGAGCTAATGGGGCTGAGATTTTTAGGGGCATTTCTGGTGTGGCTCCTAACGTAGCTGAGTATTGGCTAGAAGCAGTTGAACGGATCATGGACGATATTGATTGTACTGCAGAGGAAAAATTGAAAGGAGTGGTGTCTCTTCTTCGAGATGAGGCATACAGTGGTGGCTCATGGTTAGAGATGGTACATCAGCGGACCATATTACCTGGGACTTCTTTAAGTCAGCGTTCCAGGGGAAGTATATTGGGTCGAGCCATGTGGACGCCTAGGGGAAGGCATTTCTAAACTTGGTCCAGGGGAATAAGTCAGTGGCCGAGTATGAGGTGGAATTCCCACTTCTAAGCCGTTATGCCCGGGGTATTGTTGCAACAGATCACGAGCGTTGTGTCCGATTTGAGGATGGTCTGAGGGACGAGTTGCGAGTACTGATAGCTCCGCAATGGGAAAGAGAATTTGCTACCTTGGTTGAGAAGGCTAAGATAGCCGAAGAGGTAAAGTGATCTGAAAAGCAGAATCAGGATAGGGACAAGGTAGGAATAAAAGGAATTTTGGGTCGTCAGGATCTGCAGGGAATTTCCAGAAGAGGCCTAGGTTGGATGAGCCGGGTCGAGCTACGAGGCCTGTTGCTATTGGTCGGTCTCAGCTGTGTGCTCAATGTGGGAAATTTCATTCGGGGGAGTGTTGGGTAGGCAGTAGAGGATGCTTCAGGTGTGGATCTATGGATCATCGGGTAAGGGACTGTCCGCAAGAGCCAAACAGAGCGCGGTCAGTAGGTCAAGGTTAGTCCAGTGTGGAAGAGGTGGGCAACAGCCACGGAGAGGTCGTGGTCCGGCCAGAGGAGGAAATGGTTTTGGTCGGGGGCGTGGAGCACCGGGCGGAGGTGCTGGGAATACAGATGCGAGACAGCCTGGGTTGGTTTTTGCAGCTAGACGCCAAGAGGATGGTGATGCGCTGGACGTCATAATCGGTACGTTCCTTATTTTTGGTTTGCCCTTTACAGCATTGATAGATATTGGGTCTACACATTCTTATGTTGCTAGTACTGTGTCTGGAACTTTGAACATAGAATCTGAGATTGCTTCTAGAGAGATGATTGTGATTAGCCCTTTAGGGCAATCTGTAGTGGTGAACAAACTCTTTAGGAATGTGCCTTTAGAAGTACAATAGATAGTCTTCTCGGCTGATTTGATGGAACTGCTGTTCGGCGAGTTCAATTTGATCTTAGGCATGGACTGGTTAGTTATGTATCGAGCAAGCTTGGATTATGTTGCTAAGCGCATAGTGTTGAAAACTTCCGAGGATAGTGAAGGTCCTTGTGATAGGCGAAAGAAGGAATTATCTGTCCAATGTGGTGTCTGCTCTTAAGGCTGAAAGGATGGTGAGAAAAGGATGCGAGGCTTTCCTAACTTTTGTCAGTGCCTTGGAAGCCAAGGAATTGTCGGTAGGAGATGTTAGAACAGTGAAGGAATTCTCTGATGTTTTTCCAGAAGAGCTTCCAAGGTTACCTCCGGATCGCGTGGTGGAGTTCGGTATTGATCTTCTTCCGGGAACAGCGCCAGTGTCCATTACCCCATATAGGATGGCGCCGAAGGAGTTGGTAGAACTTAAAGCCCAGTTTCAAGAACTGCTGGACCGGGGTTTTATCCGACCAAGTGTGTCACCATTAGGAGCGCCGATGTTATTTGTTAAGAAAAGGACGGGTCGATGCGAATGTGCATTGACTATAGGCAATTGAACAAGTTGACGATCAAGAACAAGTACCCGTTGCCAAGGATTGACGACTTGTTCGATCAACTGCGAGGCGCTTCGGTCTTCTCAAAGATAGACTTGAGGTCAGGTTATCATCAGCTTAAGGTCAAGGAAGCGGATATTCATAAGACAGCTTTTCGAACTCGTTATGGTCACTACGAGTTCTTAGTGATGCCGTTTGGGTTAACGAATGCACTAGCTGTATTTACGGATATGATGAACTGGGTATTCCAACCCTATTTGGATCGATTTGTCGTAGTGTTCATAGATGATATCTTGGTTTATTCAAGGACGAAAGAGGAACATGATTCGCATCTTCGGGTGGTTCTGCAGATTTTGAGAGAAAAACAGCTGTATGCTAAATTCAGTAAGTGTGAATTTTGGTTGAGAGAGGTTACTTTCTGGGGCATGTTGTGTCTGCCGAGGGGATTAGGGTTGACCCCCGGAAGATTGAAACTTTTTTGGATTGGAAACCACCAAAGTTAGTAGCAGAAATTTAGAGTTTTCTTGGGTTAGCTGGGTACTACAGAAGGTTTATTGAGGGGTTCTCGTTAATAGCTGCACCGTTAACTAAGTTATTACGGAAAGGGGTATCGTTTGTCTGGTCAGATAAGCAGCAAGAAAGCTTTGAGAAGTTGAAGAGGATTTTGATAGAGGCACCAGTGTTGATTCAGCCTGAGGCTAGGAAGGCGTTTGTCATCTACTGTGATGCGTCGCACACAGGGTTAGGTTGTGTGTTGATGCAAGAGGGGAAAGTGGTAGCATATGCGTCTCTGCAATTGAGACCACATGAGGTGAACTATCCCACGCATGATCTGGAGTTAGCTACGGTAGTGTTCGCTCTGAAGATTTGGAGACACTACTAGTATGGGGAGAAGTCGGTTATCTAAACAGACCACAAGAGCTTGAAATATCTCCTTACCGAGAAGGAGTTGAATTTAAGGAGCGGAGGTGGATTGAGTTGTTGAAAGATTATGATTGCTCAATCGAGTATCACCCGGGTAAAGCTAACATAGTGGCAGATGCGTTGAGCCGTAAGGGAATATCAGACTTGAGGGAAATGTTTGCTCATCTCAGTTTGTATGCAGATGGGAGCTTGTTAGCTGAACTTTAAGTGAAGCCTCCATGGATAAGTCAGATTAAAAAGTAACAGTTGTCGGATGAATCACTGAGTTCTAAATTTCAGCTAGTGATAGGTGGTGAGACAGCAAATTTTAGTGTGAACAATGATGGGGTATTGTGCTTTCATAGAAAGGTTTGTATGCCAAAGGATTCCGAGTTAAGTCAGAAGATTCTGCAAGAAGTGCATAGTAGTCCATACGCTATGCATCCTGGTGGGAGTAAAATGTATCGAGATTTGCGTGAACAGTTTTGGTGGCCAGGTCTGAAGCAAAAGGTGACTGAGTTTGTGAGTAAGTGCTTGACGTGTCAGCAGGTGAAGGCAGAACATCAGTTTCCTTCGGGGTTACTACAGCCAGTGGAGATTCCACTTTGGAAGTGGGAGAGGATAACGATGGACTTTGTTAGTGGGCTACCTCTTACGCCTACTAAGAAAAATTCTGTGTGGGTAATTGTCGATCGGTTGACGAAGTCCGCTCACTTCATACCAGTTCGTGTTGACTACTCCCTATAGAAGTTAGCCAAGCTGTATGTAGCGGAGATTGTGAGGTTGCATGGGGTACCAGTGTCTATCTTTCAGACAGAGACCCCAGGTTTACATCGCGGTTCTGGAAGGCGTTGCATTAAGCGTTAGGTACAAGACTGGATTTCAGCACAACGTTTCATCCACAAACTGATGGTCAATCTGAGAGGGTATGTAACAGCCCGATTTAGGGCCTAGTCAGAATAGTGGTGCGAGACCACGAATCCGAGGTGAATTTATGAATTTACAAAATTTATGCCATGTTTGCATGCTAATATGAATGTTTCATGAAGCAATTTTATTAAATTGTGGTGGATTGGTCCAAAAGGACTAAATTGTAAAAAGTTGCAAAATATGAGTTTCTAGAAGCTTTTTGTATGAAATAGCTTTAGAATAGTAATTAGAAGTCCTTAAATAGCAATTTTTCCAAAAATATTATTTTGGACAAAATTGGCCTTGAGATGGTGTTACAGAAATTTTTAAGAGGAAGGGCATTTTGGTCTTTTGTCTAATAAGTGTTTAAAATAGGAAAAAGATGATAAAAATCTCATCATCTTCTTCCCCCATTGCTGAAAATTGAAAGAAGCCATAGCTAGGATTCTTCAATTTTTGAAGCTTGCTAGTAAGTGCTCCTAAGCCCGGTTTTTTATATTCTTCGTATTTTTGAAGTCCCGGTAGCATGAGTAAGCTATTTTTAGCTATTTGATGAGCTAAGATGCATGTTTAAAAATTTATCCATGAATGACATGCATGCTAAATGATGTTTTATGGAAGTTTATGAGAGTTTGATGTTAGATAAACATCTTTTCCTTAAGGAATTTCATGAAAAATGATGGTATGGACCTTTTTGTAATGATTATAAAATTTGGTCATACATGCTAGAACTAGAGAGAATTGATGATTGCTATAGTAGAGAAAATGATTCAGCTAAGCATGATGTTTAAGAAAGTTGCATGAAAATCATTTTACGAGCCTAGGGGAAAAAGTGCAAATATGAGAAAGTATAGGGGCAAATTAGTAATTTTTCCAAAGTATGAGTTATTAGTCAATTTAGTCAATATGATTATTAAATGATCTATTTATGATTATAGATCAAGAAAAATGAAGCCCGGATCGAAACCGAGGCAAGAACAAAGTCGAGGACTAAATTGCTTAACTACATACATTTTGTATTTTGAGGTAAGTTTGTATGAGTTCTAAGCTTTATGATTTTATCATTTAATTGCTTAGTATAATATACATTGTTATCATGAATGGTTTAATGTTATGTTAAACAAAGAAGTCAATAAGATTAAACAAGAGAAATTCCCGATTGAAGATGAATTACCCTGGATATACGGTCCAGTACATGAGATAAGAAACTCCGTATAAGACCAAGCCAAGGCATGGCATCGAAAATTAAGCAAGTTATCATGTAAGTCCAAGGACCCAAGCTTGGCATTGAACAAGTTATCATGTAAGTCCAAGGACCCAAGCTTGGCATTGAACAAGTTATCATGTAAGTCCAAGGACCCAAGCTTGGCATTGAACAAGTTATCATGTAAGTCCAAGGACTCAAGCTTGGCATTGAACAAGTTATCATGTAAGTCCAAGGACCCAAGCTTGGCATTGAACAAGTTATCATGTAAGTCCAAGGACTCAAGCTTGGCATTAAATAAGTTATCATGTAAGACCAAGGCAAGCTTGGCATTGATTCAAGAAGAGATCTTCCACATAAGTCCATATTTAGAGTATGGGATTGGCATCAAGTACATGACTAGAAATCTAGTATTCCTGGTAATTCATAGAAATTCATCGGGCAAATGAGCAAAGCTAAATTGTGAAAACAAGAATGTTAAGAAAGCAAAGACATTATCAAATTGAAATTGGATATTATTCATGTTATGAATGATGAATTAGAAGACATGATTATTATGTTTAAGTATGTTGATCAATGTGATCAAGAGATACAGGTACCTTGTTACCTTACAAGTATGAGATTAGTAAGTACCATGGGACAAGTAAGAATCATGTATGAGTAAGTAAGCTTTATAGATGAGATAATAATAACATTCTTATGTCAAATGGTTTATATGAAGCAAGTTTATTTTTTTTTATGTGTTATACATGCAAACTTACTAAGCTAAATACTTACTCCTTTGATTGTTTCTTCCTATGTAGTCCCGCCAAGCTAAATTGTGGATCATTGGAGTCGGAGCTCATAGCACACTATCGACCCTTATTTTGGTATAGCCAAATTATATTACTAAGTATGGCATGTATAGGAATTCATTCATTTTGAGAACATGTTTTTTTTTTGTAAGGCCATTATATAGGCTATCAAGTTATTATTCTTTTGTATATGGCTAAGTGGTTGGCCAAACTTGTTTAAGTTGTTTGTATATAGATGTTAATGAAAGATGTAGTAATGTTCATAAAAGTTATATTATTAATGATTTGTATTGGTTGAAGTTGAGTTGATCTTAATTTAAGGGAGGCAAATGGCTTGGTAAATAGCCTCTAATTGCCTACACGGTTAGACACACGGGCGTGTGTCTAGACCGTATTAACCCTGTACCTTAATGTTTTAAATCAAGTTAGACCACGGTCATTTTACACGGCCGTGTGTATGAGCCGTGTAAGACACACGTTCAAAGCATGGGCGTGTGCTGAGGCCGTGTGGTTGAAGTCAGTAGCTTCACACGGTTGGTAGACACAAGCGTGTCAAAGCCGTGTGAATAAAGTCAGTAACCTTCCACGGTTGTAGGCATGGGCGTGTAAATGAGTACACGGGCGTGTCCTCAAGCAACATGGGTGTGTGAACCCTACTTCTAAGATGAGAGTTAGATGAAGTGTCCGGAGGCATTCGGATAAATGTTTAAGGCCCCGTAGGCCCATAATATGCATGTTATGATCAAGAAAGAAAAGTTTTAAGTTGGTTCAAAATTTTACAGCCCGTAAGTACATGTTTAAGTGAGTTTTAGCTTGGTAATGCCTCGTATCCAGTCCTAGCATTGGTCTCGGGTATAGGGTGTTACAGGGTAATTCAGATCTTGGAAGACATGTTGAGAGGCTATGTTATCGATTTCAGGGGTAGTTGGGAGGATTTCTTACCGCTAGCGGAATTCGCATACAACAATAACTTTCAATCCAGTATCTACATGGCACCCTATGAAGCGTTGTATGGTCGTAAGTGTCGTACTCCTCCTTGCTGGACAGAGTTGGGTGAGCGACAATTGTTGGGTCCGAAATCGGTTTCAGAGACAGAGGAAAAGGTTAAGTTAATTCGAGCTCAATTGAAGGAAGCTTCCGACAGACAAAAATCTTATGCGGATCTGAAGCGTAAGGAAATAGAATTTGCAGTGGGTGATCGGGTTTTTCTGAAAGTTTCGCCCTAGAAGAAAGTTTTAAGGTTTGGATGAAAGGGTAAGTTGAGCCCCAGGTTCATCAGGCCCTATCGAGTGTTGAAGCGTGTGGGACCAGTAGCTCATCAGCTCGAGTTACCTCCGGAATTGAAGCAGATACATGATGTGTTCCATGTCTCGATGTTAAGGCGCTACTGTTCTGATCCATCGCACATAGTGACGATGGAAGAAATCGAGGTAAGACCTGATTTATCGTTTGAGGAAGAACCCGTTCAGATCTTAGACCGAGATGTTAAAGTATTGCGAAGGAGGACAGTTCCATTGGTTAAAGTTTTGTGGCGAAATCACAGTTCAGAGGAGGCCATGTGGGAGCCAGAGGATGTAATGCGACGGCAATACCCTTACCTCTTTTAATCAGGTAAATTTCGAGGCCAAAATTTCTTTAAGGGGGTAGAACTGTAACATCCTGGAATTTGGGGGTTCTGCATTTTATGTTTTATGTGTGTTGGCTAGTTCTACTTGTTAATTTGGTGTGTTTGGGGGTCCTGGGAAGGCTCGGGGTCAAGCTAGAGCCTTGGTAAAAATTTTGTTTTTAGGCACTTTAGGGGGGAGAGTTGTTTGAGGTAGGTGTTAAGAGTATTTTCTTGTGTTTGTTGACACAAGAAGGAGTGTGGTGTGGTGGCAAGGTGACGACACTTAAGGAGCAAGGGAAGTGGCGTCACAAGGGAGCAGTAGGGGGAAGGAGTTTGAGTCTCGTCAGTAGCATTCAGAAGCTTTATTTTTTGTGCTTAGGGAGCTAAGGTGTTGGCATTCGGTTGGACTTTTCATGATGGTTGGTTGAAGGAGTCAAAGTATTTGAATGAGTGGACATGAGGAGTTGGTGGTGTTTGAATTGGTCAAACCGATTCAAATTGATGAAGGGGAGTGAAATTACGAGCTGAACAAGGGATTTGGTGGCTAATGGGGTTGTTGGCCGATTGTGGGGAGTGTGGGGGGAAAGCATTTCGGCTATAGGGTGTGTGGGGGTGTGTCGTTTTGCCTGTTTGGAAAAAAGAAGAAACGGAAACCATTTTAGAAGCTTCCCTTTTCTTTTGCATTTCGGTCTTGTTGTGTCACTTTCCTGTTACCAAAAACTGTAGCACACTCTACTATTCTCTTTTCGTCTTTTGTTTCTTTCTTCTCTAAACTCTCATAGGTAGCCGAATACTCCTCTTCTCTCATTTGGAAGCCTACCCCAATTAGCTATACCTTAGCCGAACCTCTCATTCTATCATCTCCTCTCTTGCCAGGCTGAAACCCTCTTTCTCCTCTACCATTTTCTTCCTTAGCCGAATCATCTTGTAAACTTATCTCTTCTGTTGGTCGAATTCCAGTTGCTTGTTCTCTCTTTTCTCCGCATTTCTTTTGTTCTAGTGTTGGAAACCGAAACTCTTACTTCTGTTGTTCTTGTTTGGTTCCTCCATAGCGGAATGTGGGAGTATTTTCTAACATTTCTGCTAGAGCCGAATTTCCTTGGTTTCACTCGGCTTTTTTCTGTTCAAGGTAAGGTTTTTTTCTTATTTTCTGATGGACTTTCCCTTCATTCTTTCTTTCTAAGAGGAAGCCGAATCCCTCCTTGTATCAACTAAATCTGTTCCTTCCGTTTTATGCTTTTAGCTGAATCTCAGAAAGCTAAGTGCTTATTGACTGCAGAAGGTTCCTCTTCGATCGGATTTCGTTTGTGCAAGGTTATGGAAGATTTTATCACTTTTCTCTGTATTTTCGGTCCTATGTGTGGTCATAGCCGAAGTGGCTATTGTTGTTTCTTAATGAAGTTTGTGGCTAACCTCTTTTAACCTTCTCTCAACATGGCGTGATTGCTCTGGAATAAGGTGGATAGCCGAATCTCTTCAGCCGACTATAGGGTTCTCTCTTAGACAGTAGCCAACCTAGTGGGGTGTGACTTCTTGATAACCAAGCTAAGGGATTATCTTCTCGGATTCCTTGGCTAATATGCTCCGTTGCGTTTTGGTTGCCTTAATCAACATTTTCTTATTAGACAATCGACATTTCTCTCTGAGCTCTGATCAAGTCTATTCATGGATACAAGTATCGGTCAAGCTGAGGAGGGGAGTGGACCCGTAGTTTCTGCACCTAAATTTAAAAGACGTGCTGTGTCGGCGGTTCGAGACTATCCGCTAGGTTGTGGTAGAGAGCCGATGTTGCCTGGGTTAGGCAAATAGTCGTTGTCCCTACTAGTGAGAGCGTCGATGTAGAGAGTGTAGTTTTGCGCGTTATCAGGTGTGTAATGCTCACACGTTGTTTATTAAATTACGTTATTAATTGTGTTGGATGGAAGCCGAAACGACTATATTGATAGTCGAGATACCCTTGTGGGTAAGGTTGGTGACATCGGGTAAGTTCCACTATGATTTTTCGTTCGAAAATATGTGTATGCATGAAATAGTTGACAGTTGTGCATTTGAAGAATGTTCGCATTCATCTCAATATATTAATATGTGCATGGGCTTGGGATATGATGTGAAAAGGGAAGTGCTATTTAGGGACTATCACAGTGGTTTGGTACCACAGTGGGTTGGCCCCACATATCTCATTCAGTGACTATGTCTCAGTGGTTTGGTACCACGGTGGTTTGGCACCACGTATTTAATTCAGTGACTTGTCTCAGTGGTTTGGTACCACAGTGGGTTGGCCCCACATATATTTATCCGAGATTGTCACAGTGGTTTGGTACAATGGTGGGTTGGCCCCACACACATTATTAGTGACTCTGTCACAGTGATCTAGTATCACGGTGGTCTGGAACCACAGTGGCTTGGTGCCACGGGCGTTGGGCTGATTCAGGTGATGTAGAGGATGGAAAATTAGGTTGGGCTGGGCTGCATTACATACATGATTAATATGATGTATTGTGTGGGCTAGGCCCAATGGGCATCTGTGGGCTTAAGGCCCAGATTGCTTTGTATAGGGATTTACACACTGAGTCTCGGTGACTCACCCCTCTGCTTAATTTTACAGGTAATCACTAGATCGCGGATTTGGAGCCGAGGCGGACTCGAGGTGGCCATGCAGTATTTTCTAGCAATTTTGTTTTCTTTATTTAAACTCACTACTAATTTTGGGTTTTGGTGTTGTAATAAGGCCGCTATAACTTTAATTTGGGATTTGATTAAATGGTGATACTGCAAATTTTATAAACTGTCGAATATGGGATTTTTTAGAAAATTTAAAACATAACCAAATAGTTTTCAAGTGTTAACAAAAGATGGCGAACGATTAATGGATTAAAATCGGGAATTTTTCTTAAACCTTCAGACACTGATTTCAAAATATCACATTTTGGAACGCCGCTAGATTTTAGTTGTTATAAAACGAAACTCCGTTTCAACTGCTAGTTCTTTTAAACAGGAGATGGTAAATAACATTTAAACTTCATAACATTTCCAAATTATAAAAACACTGGTCAAAAAGTTTTCAAAACTGCGGTTTTTCCCTTAAAATTTCAAATTCCTTAAAACAACCTTTCCCTGTAACATACCAGATTTAGTCGTAACGTATTGACCGGGTTTGGGTGGTTACACCTAGTCTTTGATTAAATGTCATATTGTTTTGGTCAAATGTGTTGGCTCATTTGAAGTTGAATTCTTTTGTATAAGGCCATAGTTGATGGCTCTTTCTTATTAATCTATGAAATGATGGTGTTATTCATGAATGTGCAAGTTGCATGGTTGATTCATTGATTTACTTATGCATGAATGAGTTGGTTGCTTAATGTGGCTTATGATGGTACAAGTAAGGGTGGCAGAAAGGGCTTGGTAAATAGCCTTGTTCTTGTCCATACGAGTAGACACACGAGCATGTGTGTAAGCCATGTGTGACACACGGTCTGCCCCATGGGCGTGTGGTTTGGCCGTGTGTTCCTCTACATCCTAAGTTGGCAAAACAGAAATGCCCAGTAGTAACCACACGGGCTGAGACACGGCCGTGTGTCTCAACCGTGTGAGAGACATGGCCTTAGGATATGGGCATGTGCCCAGGCCTTGTGAAATCTGCACCTAAATTTAGGAATTTAATTCGCCACACGGCCTAAGGACACGGGCGTGTGCCCTGGCCGTGTGACCTTATTGGGATGATGACGTCAGAAATAGAATGTCAAGGTTTTCACACACGGGTTAAGACACGGGCGTGTCATGGCCGTGTAAGAGACACGGGCGTGTGTTAGGCTGTGTGAAAACCCCTGTAGGTTCAAATTGACAAATAAATCTACACGGGTTGGCACTTGGGCATACGATATGCCACACGGACGTATCCCTTCATCCACACGGGCGTGTGGACTGTTTTTAGAAAATTTTCTAAGTTTTTCTAAAGGTCTTCTAAAGAGTTCAGTTTGATCCCGAACCGTTCTTGAAGAGTGTTTTGGGCCTTGTAGGCTTGTAAAAGGGGCGATATGAAAAGTTTTAAATTTGAGGGTAAAGTCATGTCACGATTTTGTAAGATTGCTTGCGTATAAGTCTGGTAACACCTCGTATCCTGTTTTGGCGTTGAATACGGGTAAGGGGTGTTACAACTTACATGCAAGAGACTTTTGTGGCTAAAATTTTAAGCTCCAAACTCTCTATTTTTTCTAAAAATTTCGGTGGAAGAAGGCTAGGGATGACAACAATTTTGTTTTATTCATTTATTACCTAATTACGACTTTAACCTTGCCAAACTTTAAAATAACAAAATTGCCAAGCCATGCTCATCCACTATCACCTTTAATGGTCTAATTACCATATATGGACCTCCACTTTAAAGTTTTATAGCTATTTAACACCTTTAGCTAATAGAACACAACTTTCACACTTTATGTGATTTAGTCCTTTTTCACAAATTAAGCACAAAAAGGGTAAAATTTCTTAACGAAATTTTTATACTATAATACTATCATGCTGTAGACCACAAAATAATATTAAAATAAATTTTACAACATCAAATTTGTGGTTTCAAAACCACTATTCCGATTTCACTAAAAATGGGTTGTTACAAGTTCTTCAAGTATACTTACAAATCTGTGTTTCTCTAATAGATAAAGTCATGAAATGTACCTTGTTGGGAAGGATCTTACTACTATAAAACCAGAGTTCCGGACTTGTCTTCTTAGGAGGCATCCCCAATCTACTTAGCCCTTCCATCCTTAAGAAGGGAGACAACCCCTTAACTTAACCTGAGTGTCCTTTTAACTTAACTCAAGTTTTCATGGGGACTTGGTAAAGGTTACGTCCAAACTGAGTGGCTTAACAAAATCTTACATGTCTAAAAAGCTTACCTGATACTACTTCAGCCTTTGACTCTTCTAATTCATGTTTGGTTAGTTCCCAACCAACTTTCCTCACAATTTAACTGGAGGTATTATGCCTTCTGGCATGGCCTCATACCTCATAACCATCCTTTATCGTTTCACTTATCCTCCTAATCTGACAAGGAAATCCTCGTCTACTTATTTCCATATCAGAGTCCGCCCATTTTATATGCCAAAAATGTAACACCCCTAAACCGTATCCGTCGCCGGAGTAGGGTTACGAGGTATTACCAATCAATACACATCATTTAACATACATAACTCATACATTTATGCATTCATACTCAAATACAATTTAATCACAAACACATCGCCCCTTCTAAGGGCCTACGATGCCTTAAACATGCTTTAGAAGTGGTTCAGGACTAAACCGATAACATATGAAAATTTTGGAAACTATAACAGTCCGGTTTAGACCCTAGTCGGAACAGTGGTTTTGGGACCACGAATCCAAACCTGAATAATAATTTAGTATTATTATCTATTTCTTTGGTATGTGTTTAAGCATGTGCTAAATTTCCGTACGTTAATTTGTCCGTCTGTGTGCTTAATTTGACAAAAGGATTGAATTGCATTAACTGTGAAATTTCCATGCTATATGCTAAAGCACCTATTTGTTGTGGCTTTTAAAAGAGAAGGCCTTAAGAAGCAATTTAACCACTATTTAGTTAGTGGATGAACAAAGGACAAATGTGCCCTTAATGTATGTTTATTTGAAGTATTAAATGAAAGGTTAATAAGGTAAATATATTAATATGTATGTTATAATATGATAAAAACATGAAAATGGCCATTTTTGCTCATCTTTTTTACTGAATTTTGTAAGAAAAGAAAAGGGGTTTAACTTGGTTATATTCGGCCATTCCAAGCATAAATTCAAGGTTTAATTGGTTTTTGATAATTTTTACGTTTTTGCAATCGTTGCTTTGTCTACTACAAAACCCATGCTTCAATTTTGAGAATTGATGATGTTTGTGAAATGAGACTTTGATGAACTCATGTGATTTGTGATGTTTAATAGTGAAATATGAAAGATATGTATTTGATGAACATGTTTTGTTCTTGGAATTTTGATGAATTTAGCTAATTAGGACTAAATTGTGAAAATAGAATTTTGAAGGACTAAATTGTGAATTTGATGAAATGTTTGGACTTGTATGGGATACATGAGTATTAGGCTGAACATGGGTATATGATGATTTTGTATATTTGATGTTTTGAGAAAAATGGACTAAATTGATAAAATGTGCAAATGTGAGGGCTAAGTTACAAATAGCTCTAAATGTGTGTTTTTGGATTGAATTGGATATGTTGGTAAATAAGAGGGTTAAATTTGAATATGTATAGATCAAGAACCAAAGAAAACGGACTCAGATCGCGGGAAAGCAAAGATAGTTGAATAAACGAGTCCGAACGAATATCCGAATCCGAGGTAAGTCATTATGCAAATAAACGTATTTGTATTGAATTGTGTATGTTCACATGACTATTGATAATGATAAATGCTTACGAGATGTTGTATACATGAATTCTAAGATAAGATCGACATAGTGATAATGTCCAAAAAGTCCCGTACGAACCTAGGAATAGATAGGATTAGCTATGTCATGACATAGGTGTCTGTTCTGTTTTATCATGTAAGACCACGTCTGGGACGTTGGCATTGATTCGAGATTTAGTGTAAGACCACATCTAGGATGTTGGCATCGATATGAGATTTACGTGTAAGACCATGTTTGGGACATCGGCATCGTATTGATTCGTGTAAGACCCTGTCTAGGACAGTGGCATCGATATCTGATTACATGTAAGACCACGTCTGGGACGTTGGCATTGTACGACTATTCTGAGTATTCTATATAACCTATTAGATTCCGAACGGTTCAACGGGCAAATTCCGAGCTATGAACGATTATGTGATTGTATATCCGTTTTAGGTACGTTTGATAAGTACACAAGATGTGTATGAAAGGTAAGTATCTATCTGAACTTACTAAAATGAATATGTGTAATGGAATGATGAGACAATATGTGATTATATGCTCAAATGAGCTATGTTTATATATATGTGATATTTGAGTTGAAGTATTTGGTATCATATGGCTAAACATATAAATCAATGATTATGAGATGTAGTTGCTATGAGAACTATAAATGATATCTTATCAAATTGAATATGTGTAATATTTGCTAAGTTTATTTGTATATGGCTTACTAAGCTTTTGAAAGCTTACTCTGTGTGTGTTCTCTTTGTTTTATAGATCGTCATAGCTACTGAAGGCTCGGGACCGTCGAGGATCGTCATCACACTACCTAAGCTTATTTTGGTATCTTTTGAAATATGTATAAAGCTAGATATGGCATGTATAGACTAGTCATTTTGGTTATCTTTTGAAATGTGCATAATAGCCATGAGATGTAGCTAGATAAGTATTGGTAATATGCTTGAGCATATATATGAAAATGATGCAAGTTTTGGTATGGCATGATAGCTTATGAAATGGTTAAAGATATGGTGAGCATATGGATGCTTGATGAATATGTTTGATTGATCAAAGAAGTGAATAAATGAAAAGTATAGATGGATGAATCATGCTTAATTGCTTATGTGTTTAGTTGTACAATTTGGTATGATTGAAGTTGTAATTGTAGGTGAAGATTTGATGACTTCTTTGATATGTTTTGGTTGAAAATATGCAAGAAATGATTTGGTAATTTGCTTGTAGAGATTGACCCTTTTGTGGGTGGGAATTTGGCTTTACAAGTAGCCTGTTTTGCCTACACGGTCGTGGCACACGGGCATGCCTAGTGACCGTGGGATTAAGTCAGTATCGAGCTAAGTGTGCACGGCCAAGGCACATGGGCATGCCTAGTAGCCGTGTTAATAAGTTAGTATATAGCCTAAGAGCACACGACCATGGTACACGGGTGTGTCTAGTGGCCGTGTGGAAAAGTCAGTATGCATGCCCTGATTTGGCACGACTTGGACACACGGATGTGTCTAGTAGCCGTGGGAGACACACGGTCTGCTCACACGGGCGTGTGGCTTTCATAACTTAGAAAAGTTTTAAATTTTTTGAGAATTTTTGTATGCATTCAGCTTAGTCCTGGCCCTACTCTAAAGCATGATTAAGGTCTCGTTGACCTATTTAAGGGACACTATGATTGCGATTAATGAATGGTTGTATGAAATTTCTGTAAATGTTTCTGATCTGTCCGGTAACATATTTAACCCTAATCCGGTGGCAAACTCGGGTTAGGGGTGTTACAGAAACTTAGGAAAATTTCAACCATACAGAGGTCACACGCCTGTGTGAACAGACCGTGTACCTCACACGGCTCCAAACACGCCCGTGTCACAGGCCGTGTGGAAACAGTGCATACATACTGAGTTGGGTCACACGGCCAACCACACGCCCGTGTCTAGCCCGTGTGCCCTTCAAGTGGCCACACACACCCGTGTGCCAGGCCGTCTGCCAATTAGGGGGTATACTAACTTGTACCACACGACCATTTCAACCAATACACAATGATACTATATTCATTTCAACCATTTCAATACTCAATTCATTCAAATACCTATCAACTCATCTTGCTTTACTAGACATAATTCACATATATGATTCATTCAAAAAAACCATTCCAAATATGTATTATCAATTCAACCTCATTCATTCATTATAGGTCAATTTACCTAATTCAAAATAAAGCCATTCACACATCTTTATACTTTAACCAAATCATCAACACAAGCCACCTTAAATGGCCCAAAATACATGTTCATCAAACATATCAAAATGACTCAAGCCTATACATGCCATATACCATATATACACAACTCAAAAGTACCAAAATAGATGTTCGATAGTGCGATGAAGTTCTTGACAATCCCCGGTTCCGAGCTAGCTTCGATTTACTATAAAACATAGAAGAAAATAAACAAAGTAAGCTATAAAGCTTAGTAAGTTCGTATGTATATATTAAATAATCAACATCATTCATTAACACTTCCAAATAGATACATAATTTGCAATTAAAACCTCAATCAATAAGATAACATAAAGTTTAACTACAAAGCAACTCATAAGTTCTCATTTTCTTATAATTCATCATTCGAACAGTTTTCTGTACATACCTGTACTGATACATATCTATTCTCACCAATTCGTTTATCAAACACTTCGAGTTTATAAATGCTTACGATATAAGCACATCGATTTTCTGATGTCATAGTCCAACTATGGTCTTACACATACATTGCCAAGGCCCTACCGTGGTCTTACATTCACATGCCATAACCCGGTTATGGTTTTATTATTCGATTTGCCATAGCCCAGCTATGGCCTTTTTCAGCAACTCGTATGCTTAAATTGTACATTTAAATTCAATATCTCCAATTTTAACTAATGGAATACATACAATCTCAATTCTATCCATCAATTAAACAAATGCACAATTAAGCTCAATTATACGAACTTACCTCGTATACGGAAATGACGAAACGGGTCGACTATTCAATTAATTTGCTTTTTCCCCAGTCTAAGTCTGAATTCCTTCTTTCTTGATCTATATGAATTCAAAATTAACTTATTTATTCATCTACTCATTCAAGTAATACAAAAATACACATTTGGGCATTTTTACACATAAGCCCCTAAACTTTCACATTTAATCAATTTAGTCCCTATTTCACAAATACACAAAATTCACACAATTCAACAACCGAATTACATATAGGTCCCTAGCAGCCCAAAACTTTCATTTATTTCACCATTCAACCACTCAATTTGCACATTTCACAATTCAATTCCTATTATGCATTTTCATCAAAATCACTTAACAAAACATGTAAAACTATTATCAAGCTTTCATATTTCAACATTAATCATCAAAGAACTCATAGATTCAACAATGGAAACTCTCAAAATCTTTAACAGTTTAAAAATTAAAGGTACGGGCTAGCTAGAATACAAATCAACGATCTCAAAAACGTAAAAATCATCAAAAACTAAGCTCAAAACATACCTAATTGCTTGAACTATTCTTAGCCAAATGAAGAACCCTATTTTAATTCTTGTTCTTCTTTAATTTCGGTGCATGAAGATGGAAATGAAACTTTAATTAATTTTTTATTAATAATAACATTATTTATCAAATACCAATATTAACCTTAAATAAAAACCACCGACTTTCATGATATTATGCCCATTAATGTCCACTAAATTTAATTATGGTCTAATTACAACATGAGGACCTCTAATTTAATATTCCATAGCTATTAAATACCTTTAGCTATTAGAACTCACATTTTACGTTTTACGCGATCTAGTCCTTTTTCTCAAATTGAGCAATTAAACGATAAAATTAGCTCACGAAATTTTCACACATATCAAATAACATGTTTTAAATACTGAAAATAATATTAAAATAATTTTTCAAAATTATATTTGTGGTTCTGAAACCACTGTTCTGATTTAGCTAAAATCGAGCTGTTACAAAAAATGCATTTGGGCGACTACTACTTCTTAGTCAAATATTTCTCTCTATAGTTCCTTTACTGTTCCTATTACAGAGGTTTCATACTAAAAGAACATTCTTGGTTCGCCTATTCTATATGCCAAAATGGGACTTTTTGGGTAAACACTTCTTCTGTAACAACCCGGTTTAGACCCTAGTAAGAATAGTGATTTTGGAACCACAAATCTGAGGTCAAAAAAATATTTTAATATTATTTTTAGTGTTCACAGTATGTGATTAAGCATGTGTGAAAAATTCTGTGTGAAAATTTTATCGTTTGTGTGCTGAATTGTGAAAAAGGACTTAATTGCATAAAATGCATAAGTTGTGTGCTAATTGTTAAAGTGCTTAATTGTCATGGCTTATTAAATAAGAAGTCCTTATGTTGCAATTAGACCCTTGATAGTGGGGATGGACAATTATAGACATGAGCTAATGGAATTTAAATGTTACACATTAAGGTTAAAATTGGTATTTAATTATTAAAGTTATTATAACTAAAGTAAAAGAAGTTTGAAGCCATTATAATCATCCTCCCACCGAATTTGAAAGAAAGAAATCAAGGGTTTGAGCTTTTAACATTCGACCATTGCCTAAGCATTAATCGGGTATGTGTTTTTGATCCGTTTTTTATGATTTCTACGTTTTTGTGATCGTTGCTTTGTATTCTATCAAGCCCATGTCTTAATTTTAGAATTTGATGATGATTTTGAGATGTTCCATTGATGAATATGTGAGCTTTGTGTTGATAGTTGGTGAAATATGAAAGTTTAATGTTGGGTTAACATATTTTGTCTTTGGATTTTTGGTGAATTTGGTTATTTTGGGCTAAATTGTGAAAATGAGAAATTGAAGGACTAAAATGTGAAATAAATGAAGTGGACTTATATAGACTATATGAATATTCGGCCAAGCATGGGAATATTGAAATTATGTGTATTTGATGATTTTATGAAATAGGGACTTAAATGTTGAAATGTAAATATGTGAGGGCTATTTTGTAAAATGCCCTAAATATGTGTGTTTGGATTAAATTGAATGAATTGGTGATTGAATGAGTTGATTTTAATATTATATAGATCAAGAAAAGAGAGATTTCGATCGAGATCGAGGCAAAGACAAGTGCTCGATTGATCGACTTGTTTCGTTATTTCTACGTCCGAGGTAAGTTCGTGTATAATACGTAATGTTTAAATCATGTTCATGTGTTATGTAATGAATGAATTTGTGGTCAATGAATTAGTAATGCTATATGTGGATTTGAGAGATGTGGCATTAAGTGTGCGTAAATAGAATTGATACAATGGTGAACGGCACTATGTGTGCGAAATAAAGAAAGCATCAACTATATTGATTGGCACTGTGTGTGCGATACCAAGTCAAATTTAGTTTAACGTAAAGGCACTAAGTGTGCGATGATAATAAAGCTTCGACTAAGAAATTGGCACTAAGTGTGCGAGTAAATCAAATGGTTAATGAATATCGAACAAATTGTGGTATTAAGCTTTGAGTAGAAAAGGTAATCGTTAATTAAGTGAGGATACAGGTATGTACGGAACCTATGTGGTTGATGTTATTGTGTATGGGATAAATGGATGATTATGTGAGTATTGATTACGGATGAGATTGTGTATTATTGTGAAATATACCATGTGATAGTTAATATTGTATATTGAATTGAATTGTTGAGTTAAATGTGTTATATTACGAACTTACTAAGCTTTAAAGCTTACTGTGTGAAGTTTATCTCTGTTTTACGGTGTCATTAAAACTAGCTCGGATTCGGGGATCGTCAGCGACTCAATCACACTATTGGCCATCTATTTTGGTACTTTTGAAAGTTGTATATTTGGTATATGGCATGTATAGGCTAGTGATTTTGGTATGTTTGAGATGTATAGATCTTGCCATGTGATATGGCTTGATAGTTTAATAATTTTTGTATATGCTTTAGATGTATGAAAAGGATGGTTAATATGTGTATATGTGTTCAATGTGAATGACCGTTATGGCATGAATTAGTATAATGGAAATGGTATGTTTCATGTTTAGATTTGGTAATGATTGAATGATGAATGGATTATATGATTTGGATGTGAAGTTGATAATTTGGATTGGTAAGTTGAGTTGAAGTTTTATAGGGAAATGAATGATGATGTTAAGAGTTTAAACTGTGCCATGTTTAGTATATTTGGATGCCATTTGGTGTATGAAATTATATGGTTTGATGCTTGTAGGTGTGACCCAAAGTGTGGGTAGTAAATTGGCCTTGCAAATGGCCTATATTTGCCCACACGATTGAGCACATGGGCGTGTGGCTCGACCGTGCCTCTTAAGTTTTCAATTGAAACAAGTCAGACTCGCACACGGGCTGGACATACGGGCGTGTGACTGACCGTGTGAAATAAGTCAGTGTAGACCACGGGTTAAGCACACGGGCGTGTCTTCGGCCGTGTGGACAAGTCAGTATATATGCCCTGTTTTGCCACAGCTTGGACACACGAGTGTGTCTGAGGCCGTGTGATGCACATGGCCTACCCACACGGGCGTGTGACCTCTGTAGCTTTGAAAAATGTTAAGTTTCGAAAAAAATTTGTATGAGCTCGGTTTAGTCTCAACCCCTTTTTAATGCATGTTTAAGGTCTCGTAGACCTTATTAAAGGACTTAGTGACGTTGATTGATTACGATTTAATGTTGTATGAACTATGAAGGTTAAAGGTTGTGATTTGACTGGTAATACCTCATAACCCTAGTCCGGCGACGGATACGGGTTAGGGGTGTTACATCTTCGCCTGTCATTTTTCTATATAACTATACGCCTAATTCAAATACTTATACACTCTTACCATTATTCTTCGAATCATCGTACTTAGCCATAAATTTTGCTCTTTTATAATACGCCAGACTAAGACGTTACAAACACACTCGGAAAACAACTTATACTTAATCCAATCCTATCGTTAGACAACTTAAAACTATCCTCTTAAGCCTTATTCCTATTGACTATATTTCAAACTTTTAGGAGTTCACCCAAAGGCATACTCATAAACTTCTATTTCTTAAATGAATCCATCACTTTACTTATTCAAAACTCCTTCCAAAACTCTTACTTCTAGAACAACACCCGAATACAAGGGCTTCGCTGCGCTAGATGTTACAAAATATGCCTGGATCCCATAAAAAAAATTGGTTGCAAGTCAACTAATTTTCTAAATTTGAAAATTGACAATTTTGATAAATAAAATTTAATAAATTTTATCACATCCATGAATGTATCAATTTACCTCCAAATTATTATCACTTAATATTTCTAAAATTTCAAAAAATAAAAAAGATGGATGTAAAAAGAAGTTGAATCAAAAGGATGAACAATTTTATGGACCATTTTCACCACATCATTCATGGTCCCATCCAATTAAAAAAGACACATCATTTTTGATTTAGAAGTTTAGTCGATATATATATATAATGTGGAAAAAAAGATGATATGTCCTCTTTTAATTGGACGAGATCATAAATAATCTTGTGAAAAGAGTCCATAAAATAATTTCTCAATCAAAATAATGAATCTAAAAATTCATATTACGATGGTTGTAAGGCGAGAAGCAATTATTTTTATTTATTTTTAATTAAATTTATCATATTTTCTTAATTTATTTATACTTCAAAAAATTAATTTTATTAAAAATATATATTATCTTAGGTGGGATTGTCGCCACAATAAGATGAAAAAAATAATGTTATGGCATAAAATTATTGGAATGGGATATAAGATGACATGGCATCTCAATTTTATAAATACATTTGGCTTAAATAATAGATTTTTATATATACAAAATAAAAATTATTAATTTAATTTTTCACTTTGAAAATTTTAAAATTCGAATATATATAAATTACTAATAAAAATTAAATATATATTGATTTTTTCCTTTTTTAAATAATTTTTTATGAGTTTTATTAATTTTAAATAAATTTTAATATTTTTTATAATTTCTAATTTTTTTAGTTTTGAACTCATCTAGAACCAACTTGGACAACCATTTGTCTAGATTCATTTAAGATGTGATTTTTATTAATTATTATTTTTATAATTTGAAAAAAAAATGTTGTTGTGACATGCCACATCAGCATCCATTCACGTGACATGCCACGTATTGTCTCTTAATGGCTATCATTAGTCACTCCTTTAATGGTCAATTCAATCAACTAATGATTTCTATTAACAGAATACATACATGAAATTTTATTTATTGTTCATATGAACATATAAAACTTTAATTTTGATTAAATTGTGCATATTTAAAGAAATAAATATGTTTGTTATTTTTATATTAGATTAATATAATTATTTGTGTATGTAATACAAAAACTTACAAAATAAAAAATTCCCTGTTGATAATGTTGTTAGATGTTAACCTAAAATTTCATCTATAAAATTTTAGAAAATTTATAAAAATTATTACTTTGCAAAAAAAATATATATATTTGGAGGCGTGGGGGTTAACCAGATTTATCCCTCGATTATTATTACCAACATTTACATATTTTCCCAGAAATGAAAACGCTGCGTTTGAAGCTAGAGCGAAACGCTGCTTTGGGATCCTCCTTCCCTTTTTGCATTTTAGATTTCTAGAAATTCTATTGCGCTCCATGGCCTACGCTTAATCCTTGAGCCTTAAGCAGATCTGGATCTTCTCTTTGAAAGAAAAAAAGGAAAAGAAAAAAAAAACACGTCAAAAACGGTTTCAACTTCCTGGGAACATCACAGCTCGTTTCTTGATCATTAATCTCAGCTGTCAGTTCTAAAGGGCTAAGCTTAGAGAAGATCGAAGATGGTGCTGGTGTCGGCCGTACGGGATTATGTTTACCGGATGTTACAAGACATCTCCGGCATGAAAGTCCTCATTCTTGATTCTCAAACGGTAATTAATTTTTCTGATATTTAATCTGTATTTACCTTAATTTTATACTAAATAAATTTTAACTTATTGTTTTCGATTTTATCATTAATTCCAAATGTAAGGTTATTTTAATTGGAAATAGATTAGTGCTGGAAATTGTTATGATCCGAGAGGTAGAAATCAGGGGATTTTAGATAATTAGGACCTGAAGCGATCATTGTCAATTTATTACAAACAGATTTGTAATTTAATTGGCAATGAAGCCTCGAATTGCTTCTAGCTAATTAGGGTGAGCTTATTGTTATGGCTTTTCAGTTTGGTTGTCTCTTGAATGCTGGAATCTGCAAGAGATCGGTTGGTGTGGCTTAGGCCTTAGTGTAGCTTTTATGATCCTTTTTGTACTGTACAATTTCAGATTCTGAGGCCAATTACCATCCGCTTAAGTTACCAATCAAATGCTGTGGTATTACATTCTTATATTTGATGAGACAGTAATGTTTGCATCACTTTTTTGTATGATAATCGAAGATTATATTTTGCATTTTTTTGGGCTAATATGTGTAGCTTTTTCATGGATTAGCATAATACTTAATACTAAAGAACCTTTAGAAGGAAAAAAAAAAGTGATTTTGATTATGGGTAATTTATTCTGCTTTCTGAGTCATAGGTTAGCATTGTGAGCGTTGTTTATTCCCAATCAGAGCTACTTCAGAAAGAAGTCTTTTTGGTAGAATTGATAGACTCCATCTCCAAGTCAAAAGAATCTATGTCGCATCTCAAGGCAGTTTATTTCCTTCGGCCTACATCAGAAAATATTCAATATATGCGGCGTCAACTATCTAACCCTAGGTTTGGAGAGTATCACTTGTGTAAGTTCTTTGCATCTTTCAGTATTTGATGTCGCCTGTAATTTCATTTTACTGTGAAAATGGGCAAATTGTTTTATTACCCAGTTTTAGATTTTTTTTTCTTTTTGGTCCTTTTTCATCTCATTGGATTTTTGCAGTTTTCTCAAACATGTTGAAGGATACTCAGATTCATCTTTTAGCTGATTCAGATGAACAGGAAGTTGTTCAGCAAGTCCAGGTACATCTAATATGCTGAATTGTTTTTGACTGGTGCATATAGCTTGCAGTACATCATCTGGCTCTCTATTTAACAGTAAAATTATCACAACTACTGAGTCTATAATTTATCCATAATTGGATAAATAAGCTATCCTAGAAAATAAAGGAAAAGAATCATATCCTGTGCATAAGTGAGATCTCCTGATGTCAAGAGAGCGCATTGCTTAATTAAAAATTGAGGACTGTTTTTTTATTGTATTATTTTTTTCCTTCTAAGAGCAACTAAATATTTAACATCTAAGAAGAGCATTCCATTTGTGGTTTGATCTAAATATCAATGGGGAATATTTTCTTTATGCCAATATTAGAAATGATGCATTACCAAAATTGACAGGGTTGATCTAATCATCGTTATGCTAGCTTGAAGGTTTTTTTTTTTTTTAAATTTGTAGTCCATTTGACCTCTTTATATGGGTCAACCTGAATTTTGCATTGCTGTATATTTCAGAGACTCTCTATAATTTTACATCAGAATTTGAAAGTTTACTTTTTACCCTTATATAGTTGCTGCCTTGATGTTGCAGGAGTTTTATGCAGACTTCATTGCAGTTGATCCTTATCACTTCACTTTAAACATGCCCTCAAATCACTATTATATTCTCCCAGCAGTTGTGGACCCTTCTAATTTGCAGCATTTCTGTGACCGAGCTGTTGATGGTATTGGTGCAGTTTTCTTGGCATTAAAACGGAGACCAATTATTAGATATTCAAGGGCATCTGATATTGCAAAAAGGATTGCGCATGAAACAGCAGTAAGTAAAATTGCAATCCTAAAACGATTACAAATATTTATAGAAACAATTGACAAGAATTTTACTTATAAAAACTGTTCTAGCTTTGGCTTGATCTATTGTGTCCCGAGTCCTCCAATACATGTATGTGTTACATATTTCAGAATGGTTTTAAAGTTTTGTCTTGGGCAAGAAGCTTTTAGTTTGTTCCAGAAATCTGGAGTCATGAAAAGGAACTGATTTTCTTCTTTTTCCTTTTTGTTGTCTTCTGTGTGTCTGATAGAAGCTAATGTACCAGCAAGAAAGTGGTCTTTTTGATTTCAGGCGGATGGAAATGTCTCCGTTGCTGCTGATAGTTGACAGAAGGGATGATCCTGTGACTCCATTGCTGAACCAATGGACCTATCAGGTACATGTAGTTCTGATTCTTTTTTAACAATTTCTTAAATACAAACTATGCGTCCTGTTATTTTCACATGGTAGGAATATCACAGTTACTGAATTACTTTCTGTAGGCAATGGTTCATGAATTGATAGGTATTCAGGATAACAAAGTGGATTTGAGAAGCATTGGCAAATTTCCCAAAGATCAACAGGTTGATTGCATCTTCTCTCTGCTAGACATATTTGTTTAATATTACAGTGGTTTTATTTTTGTGGTCTCTTGCTTTCAGGAAGTCGTGCTTTCATCAGAACAAGATGCTTTCTTCAAAGCTAACATGTATGAAAACTTTGGAGATATCGGAATGAATATCAAGCGGATGGTGGATGATTTTCAGCAAGTTGCTAAAAGCAACCAAAATATACAGACAATAGGTTCGTATGAGACAGAATTGAATATTTTAGATTTATTAGTAAATCTTTTTGTTCATTATTACTTTGTTGCTGAGATAGGTCATTAAGTTATTATGCTTTGAAATATGCAGAAGACATGGCCAAATTTGTAGACAATTACCCGGAGTACAGAAAAATGCATGGGAATGTTTCAAAGCATGTCACATTGGTAACAGAAATGAGCAAGATAGTTGAGGAGAGAAAGCTTATGTTGGTTTCAGAAACTGAGCAGGATTTGGCTTGCAATGGGGGGCAAGTTGCTGCTTTTGAGGTAGTGTTCATGTGTTTGTTTTATCTACGTTTCAAAGTTTTTGGCTCCATATCTGTTTATGAGTCTATATATATCAGTTGGTTCCATATTACAATCTGTTATTCCATTAAGATACCGAAGATATAAATGCTATTACAATTGGTGGTTTCAAGGTAGAAGCATCAAGAGGGTGAATCTGAAATATACCAAGGGGCTTTAGACCAAGGGACCAAGGGATTGGATCCTAGGAGTTGCATAGGGGTGTTGCATTTGTTGTTAGAGATGTTGAAAGTGAAAAGCTTCCTAGAATGTTTGAGATTGATCGATAAAAACTACTGTTGAAATGGATAGATGATGATTTCTTGTTGTTATGTGAAATCGGAACTTTTGTCAAGGGGTAACTGTTGGTTCAGTATCTATTGAGCTTATTTGTTTCTCACAGTGTTCTTGTTTTAAGAAAAGGGACAAAAGGGTTTGTGGAAGATCTAAGCAGCAATTTTCTTTTCCTCCTACACACATTAAATGATATACTCTTGGAGAAAAAAAAATTAGAATGAAGAAATGATATTTAGTAATAGCCAAAATACCCGCTGCTATTTGTCTATGTGCATGATTAAGACTGAAGATTCAAAAGCCTGGAAAGGTTTAAGAAGCGAAGCTCTTCTTTGATGAGGTTTACCATTCTGTTTTCCTGTTAATTTCTATTTCTGATGCTACACTAAGGGATACTCAGTCATGACATATTAGGAAATAGTGGCCAGAATTCGTAGGAACAAAATAAAAGAATGTTAATTTTCCAAGTAGATATCTAAAGGAATTAGGATGAACAAAGATTGAAGAAATATAGTTTATATATTGACTCTGAATTCTTGTTGGAGATGATCAATGGGATGTGTAATCAAATAACAAATTTATATCTAACTGATTATGATAAAAGTAATGACACTATATAGTGGAATAGAGACTATGATTTATTTACAGTACACATATTATGCTGCAGTTTAAGTTGTCTTGGTTATTACTCATTTACTCATCAAGTTTTCGTTTAGTTAAATCTACCTTATCTTACCATGTACAGATCAAAAGTGGGCCTCAGTATCTCTTTTAGTCATTTGATTCGGTAGTGGTTTTTTTTTTAGTTTATTGTTTGGAGATATAGATGAAACTCCATTTAAACTATCATGTTACAATTGACAAGCTCCAATGACCTTATTTACATGCTTCTTTTTTAGGCAGTGACAAATCTTTTAAATAATGAAAGTGTATCTGATATTGACCGACTTCGCCTGGTAATGCTGTATGCTTTGCGCTACGAGAAGGAGAGTCCTGTCCAGTTAATGCAGCTATTTAACAAACTGGCATCTCGGTCTGCCAAATACAAGCCAGGGGTAATATAACCAACATTGAAATATTTTTGCTTGAAATTTCTGTATCGTCACATTTGATTTATATTTTTTTTTTCTCGTGAACATACATTCCATTGCTAAATTGTTTGTGACTGACTGTCCTTGACCAAAGTTTAGTGCTCATCAATTGTGTTACAACCAGATATCTCTTTTGGCAATCTAGTTTTCTAATTAAAAATTCTTTTTATTGGTAAAACTTATCCATCTATTCAAGCTGCATGCATTTTATATAATATGCAGTGTCATTACTCATTGGTTAATTCTATCTGATGCTTAATCAGTCAGCAATAATGTTTTCTTTTTGGGCCAAAAGTCACCAATAATTTTTAATAACTATTCGTCTATTCTTCTTGTCATTGCAATTGGGGGGGGAACTGGTTATAATTTGTTGGCAATTCTGGAACAGCTTGTGCAATTTCTCCTAAAGCAAGCAGGGGCTGATAAGCGTACTGGTGATCTTTATGGAAATCGTGATTTTCTAAATATTGCTCGCAACATGGCTCGTGGACTGAAGGTTTGATGGAAAATATTTTATTTAGTTCCTAGGAGACTGTTTCTTCATTTTCTCATGGATTATTTTTGAACTTTTCTTACTAGGGGGTTGAGAATGTGTACACCCAGCACCAGCCTCTTCTTTTCCAAACTATGGAAAGCATAATCAAAGGACGACTGAGAGATGTGGACTACCCATATGTTGGAAATCATTTTCAGCAGGGCAGGTTTGTTGCTATTTATAAAGTTATTGAACTTTTTCGGGAAAGTTTGCAGTAGATCTCGGTTTCTGAATAACTGTATGGCTACAATAAATTTAATATCAGCTATTTAAAGCTTTAAAGTAGACGCCCTTTGATATTGTAACTTGCATATTTAGTTCTTTGCTGGCATCCTCTGAAGTTGATGCTTGAACATTTGAGTAATATGTGGCTGCTAACTTTGAGTAGTAGAGCCTGTTTTTTCTTGTATCAAGATGATCTAGAACTCCTGAGAATGAAAAGTAAGATGATGCAGAAATTATTTGAGAGAGCTACAGTGAGCACACAATGCAGTATAGATCTCTAGGGTACATATTTCCATACTGAACCAAGCAACACCACCAACTGAGCTGAAGCACATGGGCTTTGGCCATTGGTCATTTGCAGGCCTAAACTAGCCTTACTTGTTGATCAAACGATGTCAGAATTGCTTGTGAGCATTCTTTAGCGGACCACTCTTTTTGGGTAGAACTTTTTCAATACATAACAATTCTAGGAAGACTATTCCTTGTGAAAGATGATATTATTAATGATAAAAGCATATACAAAGAAAAAAAACATATGTAAAGATCGAATTAATAAAATTTCAATGATGCTTGCTCAATCTGTATACAGGCCACAGGAGGTGGTTATATTCATCGTTGGTGGAACAACTTATGAGGAATCACGCTCTGTTGCTCAGCTAAATGCCAGCAATTCTGGAATTCGTTTTATACTTGGTGGAACAGCAGTTCTCAATTCTAAGAGGTAGGCTTTGGATATTCACTGATTCTTATACCAAATAGATGCATGCTTATCTGGAATAAAATAGGTTTCCTAGTGATCTGTATGTAGTCCCTGTAAAGTTATTTTATGAAAATGCTTTGTAAAACAAGTAAATGTTGGTTTAATGATTGCCGAGCCAGCTCTTCTTAAACTTATTTTGGTTTGGGCTCTTAAAATGCAGGTTTCTGAAGGACTTAGAAGAAGCTCAGGGGATAGCTCGAAGCAATGCCAATGTTGTTTAAGTCCAAATTGTGGCGTATATATATGGGTTGAGCATGAGAAGCATGTAAATAAGCATTTGTGGGTCTTTAGTTTAGATGATTGGCAGTGGAACTGTGTTGGCAAAAGCAATGTAACAAGGTGAGACTCGTGAAATCAGCTCATGTTTAAGATGAGATAGATGGTTCAACATTCCCCATTGCAGAGTATAAGTGAAAGGTAAAATTGGCTAACCCGCTCATTGTATTCTTCTTTAGGGGGCCTTACCCTATTTCTTCTACATAAAATTTTGTAATTTAGTATTCAACTCCTTTTGTGTTTTGCTGTTGTGTACCTCATTGATGCATCTAGTATTCACCCATGTATTTGTATCGTCATCTGATTGTCAAAAATAGAAGCCATAGTTTTCTTTTTTAAACCATCACTCTTTTTGAAAGGAGAAAATGAAGATTTTATTATTATTATCATCATCATCGTCATGAATGAATAGTGGGAGCAGGTTATGCCTGCTAAAATCGTATAACATATCATTAATATTTTCATTAGTAATCATATTCACCTTTAGTGCTACAACTAGGGTAAAGAAAAATAAAATCCAGAGTTTGATGGCTGAAATCAGCGGGAGGACTATAGTAACCGATAATTTTAGGTATTGTATATTTTTGAGTCAGAATTTTATTTGAATTATTTATATTTATCTATTTTTTGAATATTAATAATTAATTTTATAAAAATTTTGATATGATCATGCATTCCTGTTGGGTTTTGCATAATGTTTTTAGTTACTTTTTATATTCTGGTCATCACTTGTAAACTATAATGTTTTCTTGACTATCAAATGATCGTATGGTATTCAATATTGTATGATATCAGTAATAAATGTATTTTTTATATAGGATGGTTCAACTTTGCTTTGGCTAAAAATAAATATTTATTCAACATTATTTTTTGTCTGTAAAATTGAATTGAGTCGGAAAAAAAAAATTCAATATCCGGTGAACACAATCTTTTCACAGTGAAAATGATGAAAAGAAAGTTGGAAGTCGAAACTCCTAAACGGGTGTCGGAAGTGTAATTGTAGGGAAGAAAGGTGTCTGCTAGTATATTGAATTGGAAACCTCCTGCCCACCAACCCTCACAAGCCCCATTAATACCAAATCTTAAACTTTACAATCCAATCTAATCCAGAACATTCACAATTATTTATAATGGATTTATTTTTCTTAATATACGTATTTTAATTTAATATCTTGTCTCATGGTAAAATTATCGGTATGTCAATTTCAAGAAGAAAAAAAATTAGGAATTTAAGATTGAATTTTTATTATTTAAAAAATTAAAGATTTATATTATATTTTTATTATTTAAAAGCGTGTCAATAGAAAGTATTTTTTGTATAAAACACTTCACACAAGACCATTTTACCACATCAGTAAAGAAAAAGCCAATTTTCTTAAATAATAAAAAATGTCCTAAATACGTAACTTTTTTTCTTGAAATCGGCATATAATTTTGTCCTTTCCCTCTCTAAATCTTCTTTTATTATTAGGGTTTACAACTGTTGAACTTGTTAAAAAAACTAATCAAAATAATTATTTATTAACATGTTTATCATAAAATATTACTATAAATATATATTTATAAGTTGTTCTTAAATCTTTATTATTAAATATTCTTTCAAATACACAAATAATACTTTAAAATTGAATAAGCAAAACCGATTGAGAATTTAAAATGAATCAATTGCATATATTCATTAATAAAAAAAGTGAAGCATATGTGAAGATTGTTTTTTAAAATCATTTTCTATATAGTGTAAATTTGTAAATTTTAAGAGTG
The DNA here is from genome assembly GCA_005393395.2 of Gossypium australe. Classification (NCBI taxonomy): domain Eukaryota; kingdom Viridiplantae; phylum Streptophyta; class Magnoliopsida; order Malvales; family Malvaceae; genus Gossypium; species Gossypium australe. Next base: position 53,668,128 of record CM016615.1, on the reverse strand, counting down.
GGATTAGGCTAGACTTGTTCATGGCCTGAATCACTCACCTAAATTCGAAATTTCATTCAAAAAATATATGTATGTAAAACTTATGATTTATTTTCTAAATAAGGCAAACATTGGATAAGAATTTTTTAGCCTAAACTCGACTCGAATATATTATTATAATAAATAATTATATTAATCATATATTTTAAATAATAATTATATATTTATATCAAATCATTAACTCAATATCAATTTAATTTATTACCATAAATTCAAAAAAAAAAAAAAAAAAAAATCCAATCCAACTAAATAACTTAGACGAAAGTATAAAATTTTAAAACTAATATTTAATATAACAAAAGTTTTGGTCACCGATTCATTTCTATGCTATTATTTTTTCTTTGACCTTCATTGTTCATAATATTATACTATAGTCTATAGGCATAGATATTCATCATACCCCAATTTCGAACCTGCAAATGGGAAATAATATATTTTCTAACATTAATTTTATTATAAGTTTTTATTATATTTATTTTTTATACAATGCCTAAAACTATCTATAGCTTCTTCTCAACATTTAAATAGGAGCATAATGAGCTTCAACCCACTCGAAGCCACGTTCTCCTGCACTGACAACAATACTAATACTAATCGAATTAATACTCAATCAATATGTTGGGAAACATTTATTTTAGTGTTTTTAACATATTTAATATATCATACTTTGAAAATTTATTTTTATATAAAGAACTAATCTAAATTTTTTTGAAATATAAGTGAACTGGGTTGTTCGCGTTTATCCTTCTAAATTTGGCTCGATTTTTAGTATAAATTTAATTTCATTTTTCGAACTAACTTGATTTGGGCTTGAAAAATAAATATAAATATTTTATATAGGTCCAACTTCAACCTAACCCATAAACACTTCTACACATTACATTAATTTCATTTCATTAATTCGTTTACTCACTTTGAATAATGTAAACTGATTTATCAATATATGCAGTTGGACTTGGGTTGATAGATATTCTGTAATAGATTCTCTCGTTCAAATTTTTTTGCAGTCACAATCCGCGGTAGCATCTCATTCAGCTGCACTGCAATCATTATTCTAATCTTATCCCATTAATTTCTTCTCTTCAACCAAAAAAGTTTATCAGTTTTTATTATTGTTTCCTTCATGTATTTATTAAAATCCGCTAAAATTAATTTGGTTAAATTTTACTATTAATCTTTAAAATTTAAAAAAGTTATGAATTTAATTATTATATTTTATTTTTATCAATTTTAGTCTTTATATTTTTTAAAATTTGAAATTTTAGTCTTAATCTAAGCAGTAACAGCTAAATCCTTCCTATTAAATTTAACTACTAGTGATGTAATATGCATACAATTGTATATTTAGTCCATATTCTCCAATTGGATCATTCTAATTCCTTATATTTATAGAATTTTGAAATTTCAATCTTAATGCAAATAAAAATCATTAATCCATTAATTGAATTTTTAATAGTAAGGTGTGGAAATAACAAGCTAACATGACATTACACAAATGATAATATGTTTGCCACATCAGATTTTGGAAATAACATAACTTAAATGAATGAATTTAATAGATACCATTTAATGAGGACTAAAATTTTAAAATTGAAACTATAAGGACTAAAAATGACCAAATTAAAAGTACAAGGACTGGATCCACAAGTTTCATAAAGTATGGACTAATAGCATAATTTAACTAATTATTTTGTGCAATGGTAATAAAATGGAACAATATATATTATAAATTTTAATACTAGTTATTATTATAAACGGGTGGAGAAATTATTGTTAAGCTCAATATATACCAAGAGGGGGATTGAATTAGTGTTTTAAAATTGTAAAGCAAAGATGATGATAAAAAAGGTCTTAAGTATTTATAGTGGTTCAGACTCAATTGCCTACCTCTACTACCTTAACAAACTGATGCGTGCTCGTATTCATGAATTCGATTACATGACGCTGAATTTCTCGATTGTCTAATTTCAGTATCATTTCAAGTTGGTATTCAAAGTGAAATCGCAAGTAATGGAAAATAGTTTGAATAAAAATATCAAAGAATGTTTTGGAAGGATGACTTGCACGAATCAAGCACTTCGAAAATAACCATCGATATAAATGATCGTGACCCAATTTCTATATAGTGAAATAACAAACAAGTCTTTGAAGAAGAAGTAAACTGTGACCCGCTATTTAGCAAAATAGGAACCAATAGTATGTTAGAACGCCACACTTCAGAAAATAAGGAAAGAATGGAAGTGATAAGTTCAAAAAGAAAGGGTCTGACGCCACAAGGAGAACCTTAATAAGTCCAAGTAAGTTAGACCAAGAACAAAGAGATAGTCACACAAAACTCAGAAAAATTCATTCAACATTATCTAATCAAAGATCTATTTACATATATTTATAGGCACTTTTGTGACTATTCAAATGCCTATGTGAGACTTTTCATATTTAGCCATTAACTAGTATTATTACAAGCACTAATTTCGTTTTTAACTCTTATAGGGAAGCCAATGAGTCATGTCTCTTCATTGGAATCTGATGTAGTTGAAAAGGCATTGTAACGCCCCGAGTTTGAGCCTAGTAGATTTGGGCCTATTTGGTTGTAACGCCCCAAAAATCCCGAAACTTTAAATTTCTGTGCACTGAGGTTGGTATGTATGAGTAGCACTTAGAATATTAATTTTAAGGTATTATCGGGATTATTTGAAGTCTTAAAGATAGGGATGACCATAGGGAAAGATTTATTTTTCTTGCTTTAGTGGACCCTAGTCTCAGGCATTAGGCCTCTTAAGCAAATTAAGGGGAAAATGGGACACAAATGGGCTTGTGGTCCAGTGGCAAGGTGGCGTCACTAGGGGAGCTACAAGGTGGAGTGAAGAGGTCCAAGGTTTGAGTGGTGGTAAGGTGTTTTTGGAGCGTTTATTTTGCTTAGTGGATGACCAGAGTTGTGCGGAATTTGGACTTTTTTTGTTGAAGTGTTTGAATTGGTCTTGTGAGTTGATAAAGGAGGGAATTTCGGATAAGATAAGGGAGATATCATGAAGAAAAATTAGGAGATGAGAGGTGGGAAGAGTTGGTGCTGAATTGGACTGTGGGGGAAGGTAGGATTCGACTATTAGCTATAAAAGGAGGTGCCGAATTCCTTGGAGGGGTTCCTTGGGTTCCATTACATTTCTTTTTCTCCCCTTTAGCCGAATTCTTCCATTTGCCGAAAAAAAACCCATCATTCCTTTGCCGAAATTTTGGTTTTCTCTCTAGCCGAATTCCCCATACCTTCTCTTCTTAAATTCCTTCTCTTGTTCACCTTTAGTTCTAGCCGATCACTTCTCCTCTTCTTCTCCCTATTGGTGCCGAATTGTCTCTATCACCATACTAATCTCAAAAGCCGAATTTAGGCCGCGGGATAGAAAGTGGATTTGGTAAGTATTCGATTAACCTCTTTTGTACGTTTTGCTAAAAGCCGAAAGGCTATCTAACTGTCCTGTCATTAACTCTGTGATAACAAGGATAAGGTTCAAAGATCGCAAGCGTGGTAGGATCGTTAGCAAGGGTAAGTGTACTCAACTCGATGGTGGATTAAGTGAATGACCGAGTGTGTGTGTGATCTATAGGGGTGACTTCTGTGGATTATGAGTCACTCGAATTTTTAATGATGTATGTGTGAGTGCAGATCTAGGGGATACTCGTGATTAGTAGCTAAGGAAAGACTATTAGAACCCGGTGGGACACGGTAAGGTTACTGTAAGGCTTGGGCTTTTGAGTAAATATTTTGATTAAGTGTGAGTGGTTGATTGAAGGTTGGTTGGTTGTAGGTTCAAGGCTAAGGATAGAATAGCACGTCGCGGTAGCCAGGTGTGTACAAACACTATGCACACACAAAATCGGCAATGCCGAAAAGCCGAAAAGCCGGAAGTGGCTAAATGGGCCCGGTGGGCCCTGAGGCTAAGTTTGATGAAATGGATTAATTTGATTATATGAGTTGAGTCAGGCATGCATGTTACATGATCTGGATTTGTTTTGGGCCTAATGGGTCATATAACTGAAATTTGGGCCTAGTGGGCCATAAGAATTGTTGTGGCCATTATGGGTTATATGAACGTGAAATGGGTTGATGGGCTTTATGGGGACATAGACTAGTATGCTAGGGTTTTATGGGCTTTAGGATTAGTACTGAACAACTCTTAAACCGCATAAGACTTTCTAATAATTAAACATGTCTGTGGACAAGTCGCTAGATTAGAGTGTGGTAACGGGCATGTGCATGTCTAGGATTGGATCTAGGGAGAGCTTGCTACTTAAGCGGCCCTAGCGGCCCACCTCCTCTTCTCTACAATCCTACTTGATGCATAGTGTCTATTCACTTTAGCCGCAAGGACTTGTTAATGGGCCAAAGTTCATAACTAAAACCCGAGAGGGACCAAATACCCCTAAATTTGTAAAATTACTAAAATACCCCTGATTTGAAAATAACCAAAATACCCTTAGTTTTAAAATTACCAAAACATCCTTAGATTTGTAAAATCACTAAAATAGCCCGAATTGTGAAATTACCAGAATACCCTTGGTTTGCAGAATTACCAAAACATCCCTGATTTACAAAATTTCCAAAGTACCTCTATTTTGCAAAATTACCTAAATACCCCTGTAGAGTAGATTTACGGAAATACCCTTGGGTTGTGATATGACGAAAATACCCCTATGTGATGAGTAGGAGTTTTGTGGATGTTACTTATGTGCATGTTGCATTCATATGATATTCTGAGTAGGATGCATATGGGTGAGAATTATGGTACGGAGGAAGATTTGAGGATCGCATAGCCGCTCGACGACCATGGATCCACTGGTGGCTTTAAGCCCATTATATGGTTAGCAGCTTTGCTGCAACGTTGAGTAGTGCCGCTGTGAGTGCTACCTTTGGTGTGTAGAGGATGGGTGGGTTGATTTAGAAATCCCCACGGTGTGTAGGGTTGGAAGGGAAATGGTGTGTAGCGGATGGATTTTTGGAGAGGGTTTTGCATTACCTTGTTTTGCATATGATATGTTATGATATGATATGAGTTCATTATGGGCCAAGGCCCAAGACCACCGATTTTGATAGGGCTTAGTCCAATGTGATAATTGTATTTTGAATTGAATGCCAAGGGTTGTACACACTGAGTTTCGAAACTCACACCCTTTATTTAATGTTTCAAGTGATCCTCAGTAAATGGCTCGACGTGGGAGAGGACTCGGAGATGGCCACACCACAAGATGTTTAAATTCTTTTGTTTATTTGTTTGAAAAACATGGTTTAGTTGCTTTGTTTTCGTTTGTAATAAGGCCTTATACTCCGTTTTGACATTAGATTTTGAGTTTTGTTATTATTGTTTCAACTATTTACTTAGTTATTAAACCTGAGTAAATTTCTTATATTTAAACATGGTTTCTAAAATACTTAAAATGATAAAATGGGCTTTTATTATTACCTAACAAGATTCAAGGATTTTGGGCTTTTAGGCCTTAAATTTTTAGCTTAGCAAAATTATTTCGAATTGTGCCTTTGATGTGATATTCTCGGATTCGGCCATAACATCTGGACCGGGTTTGGGGTGTTACAGGCATGCCAATTCTCCTTAATAAAGACTTAATGTATCCTTAATGTGTTCAATTGATGTCCATTCGGCTCCCTTGAAACCAAATTATAAAAGCTTGTGTAATATCCTCTTAAATGGCATCATGATGAAGGTTTAAGACTCTAAAAACGTTTAGAATTGAAGAGTCTCCTTTTGTCCATTAAACAGCCTCCATAATGTTCTTTAAAAAGCTTTGAAACCATCCAACTTGAAGAGTCTTTAGTCATGTGAAAAGTCACCTGAAAAAATAGATAATTAAGCATTAAACAATAACTTAAAACTGTAACAGCCCGATTTTGGGTCTAGTCGGAACAGTGGTTTTTGGACCACAAATTCGACACAGAAAAATTTATTTTTATTATATTTTTATGGTCTACAGTTTTACGGAATGATTTCGTGAAAAGATTGTTTGAAAATTTTGACGTTTGTGCACTCAATTTAGTTAAAAGGACTAAATTACAAAAGGTGCAAAATGTGTATTCTAGAAGCTAGAGGTGTCTAATTTCTATGAAATTTTAAATTGGAGGTCCTTAGATGATAATTAGACCATTATGCTTTAATATGGACAAAAATGGACATGGTTAGTGAAAAATTTCAAAGTTTAGGTGAAGGACATTTTGGTAATCTAGTAAATAAAGCCAAATTAACTAAATAAAAGTCTTCATCTTCATCAATTTAGTTTCCCATAGCTGAATTTCAAGGGTCACCATAGCTAGGGTTTTGGCCAAGCTTTCAAGCTCGATTGTAAGTCCGTTCTTACCCCGTTTTTAATGATTTTTACGTTTTTGAAGTTGTTTCAACCTAATCTAGCTATTTTAAGGACTAATTTGAAGAGAAGTCAAAGTCTAAAATTTTACCCATGTTAGATATTTGTGTATTTTGATGTTTGATGGTAGAAAATGTATGTTTGAGGTTAGATAAACAACTTTGACTAAGTGATTTTTGATGAAAATGCCTAAAAGGACCTATTTGTAAAAGTTGTAAAATATGTAGTAAAAATGTGAATAAATGAAAAATGTGGGCTGCTATGAGCATGAAAAAGATTCGGCTAGGCTTGGGTAATGAACAAATTGAATGAAAATCATTTTACGAGCCTAGAGACTAAAATGTAAAAAGTTGAAAAGTTAGGGGAAAAATGTAAAATTTTCCATATTATATTTTTGGGTTAAATTGAATAGTGTGAGTATTAAATGAGTTAAATTTGATATTATAGATCGAGAAAGACGAGGTTCTGACCTAGTCCGGGGAAAGAACAAAGTTGTGGACTAAATCGAACTATTAGCCATTTTGTACCGAGGTAAGTTCGTATATTAAAAATAAGCTTTAGAATAATTGTATTTAAATGCTTTAATATTGCATGAATTGTATGTTGGATTTTGTGAATGAGTACAATCCTACGTATGAGTCCGAAGAGGAATCGATAAGAAAGAAATCCCATTTGAACCTTAGGAATATGGTAGGATACAAGTGACATGTCACTAGGGTCATTTTATGTTAAGTGATTATGTGATCCAAGTGCTGGTCTCGTACGTCCTACCAGTGGCTGAGTATACCGGCATACGGATACTTGACAGCTTGTGTGAGCAGCACCACGTAGCTACGTCTTGACAGACAGCTTGTGTGAGCATGCCCGTTGATAGCTCGAGTGCGAGCAACTATGTGATATGAGATTGAGGTAGCATTGGCTACATTTGTGGCACTTAGTGTGCAAGAATCCCGAGTATCTGACAGTATTATTCTGAGTGGCTCACGGGTATGTCAAAGATGAGATTATGTGTAAATTCATTTTGAGATGGTACAAGTATGTACTTGAAGCTCATATCTATTAAATGCTTGAAATGATGAATATGAGGTAAGTTTTGTGATGAAATGAGTTATGATTATGAGATCATGGTAATTGTACATTTAATTATGTTATATTATTTGAATGTTATGTGCATGGTAAGGTTGCTTATTTCTTGCATACGAGCTTACTAAGCTATATAGCTTACTCCCCTTCCTTTCCCTTGTCTTATAGTGTCACTAAGCTAGCTCGAGTTGCAGAGATCGTTAGAGATCCATACACACTATCAACAATTATTTTGGTATCAATGAATTCAACATTTTGAGTTATGGCATGTATAAGGGACTTGGTCATTTTGTTATGTGTCATAATTGATTTGGCCAAATGTGTTGGCCTATGTTGATTAGAAGTTCATTTTGTATAAGGCCATTTGAATTTGGCTAACATTGGTATAAGTATATTCATATGATGATGCCTTTCATGATTGTGGAAACTTGCATGATTTGAGTTGGTAAGTTATGTGATGTTTATGTATGATAAATGTTAGCATATGAATGATGTGTTGATGTCTTAGTTGTGTAAGATTTGGTTGTATGTATAAGCTTGAATTGGTGCTATGTTATGTTATGTAGGTGTGTGCATTAAAAGGGTGGCAAATGGCTTGGTAAATAGCCTTCTTTTTGTTCACACGGGTAGAGACACGAGTGTGTGTCTAGGCCGTGTGTGACACACGGTCTGCCCCACGGGCATGTAGTTCAGCCGTGTGTCCCCTGCATCTTAATTGTTGCAAAACAGAATGTCCAGAATTGAGCACATGGGCAGAGACACGGGCGTGTGTCTCGGCCATGTATGCTACACGACCTTGAACACGGGCATGTGCCCCGACCGTGTGAAGTTTGCACCTATTTTATGAAAAATTATAAAAATTAAATTGGCCACATGGGCTATCACAGGGGCGTGTGGAGTGGCCGTGTGGCACAAGTCAGAGAGTACCCTAAATTGAACACGGCCTGTAGCACGGGCGTGTCTCAGGGTCACACGGGCTTGTCCCTTGAACCACACGAGCGTGTGACCCCTGTAACATGAAAAATTTTCTAAGTTTTGTAAAATTTTCTAAAGTCCTCGGTTTAGTCTCGAACCACTTCTAAAGCATGATTTGGGCCTCGTAGGCTCATATAAGGGACTTTATGATTGAGTGTGAATGATTTTAATTTAGACGCAAATTTATGACTCGAAATTGTATGAATGCTTGTGTTATAAGTCCGGTAATGCCTTGAGCCCTGTTCTGGCGTTGAATATGGGTAAGGGGTGTTACAAAAACACTTATAGAAACAACATATTTAATAACACTCATTCACACGAATTAATTGAACATGCAACTTAAATCACCTTATTTAAAATGAAAATAAACACACTTTAATTTATGCATTAAAAAGTAACAGCCAAATTAAATAAGATACTTATATAAATAAACTCAAACATATTTAACAACTAAGATGCTTAAATGCATGGTTTAAGATGCAAACTAAATGAACAAATGAGTTACTTAATGCATGATGTAATTTAATGATTTAAACTTTAACTAACATGGGAGTTACACAATGCATGTCATAATTTATGATACAAACTTAACTAACATGAGAATTACATAATGCCTGGCTTTATTAAGTGCAGAACACATAGTGCATGTCACAATTAAATGATGTATATTAATAATGCAAGACATTAATTAAAGATGCATATAATAAACAAGACATAATTAAAAGATATAGAATTAATTAAACTAAACAACTAGCCACATGCAAAACATTACATGGATTTGGGACGTTATTTTGGGTCCAATAAGGGTTGGACATCTCATGTTCAGCCCAAACTTGCTGAATCAGGCCCATCATCGCCTCTTTAAACTTCTTTGATCTAGCACGTGTTATAAACTCGATGATAATTTCAATTGTATCCTCTCTTGAAATGGGAAACTTGGAGTTTGGTCCACTTAATGAACTCAAATGGACTTTAATCGTTCACGTGCATGTATCATCCCCTCCCTCTTCAAAACAATTTGTCCTCAAATCGGGCCATTTGCTTGAAAAAAAATCTTTGTTTATCACAGTTCCTTGAATTATATCTTTCTTCCATTGAGTTGAGCACAATTATATCTTTCCGGAACCTAAAAATAAAAAACAATTTCACAACTAAAATCAAAATGAACGATTTATTTCAATCCATCACTTACATGATCTTGGAACAATTCAAAGATTTTGCAATTCATATAAACATAATGAATATCAAACATTACTTCTAAATGTTGTAAACTCAAGTTAACTCAGGGATTAAAAACGAAGTTTTGTCTTACCATTTCAATCTGACTCGAAAGTTTCATGGTTGGCAACATAGAAGAAACATGAAGCAATTGAAAGTTATAATCATGCAAAACATGCTCAAATACTTTCAACCATAATATAGAACAATAATCTCCAGGAGCGAAGATTTGGTTTTGACTTTGTAAGTCATTGGAATTCACATATTTTGTTTTCAAAAATAATGATAAAACATGGAGCAAATGAAAGTGGCCAACACATTTATACAAAAGAAAATTATGATGCTCACCTTCTTTCAAGAATAACTTAGGAAAACATGCTCCGGGTTTAAACACATGGTTTTGATCACTTACTTTCGAATACAATAAAAAATTTTCTTTAAACAACAATTCACACATGTTAAACAAACAAGATTTAGGCATAGGTATGTTCAAACAATCAAAACTCTCAAAATTTCTTCGAACAGGCAGAGATATCCACAAAATTTTCTCACATTGATTTAAAGAATTAACATAACAATCTAAATCAAACAGATTAAGCTTTTTACATGAAAATTCTTTATCACATACGACAATCAAATTTTGTTGACATATAGTTGGAACAAAGACATCAATGTCCAAATCATCTTGGAAATTAATGTTATTTGAATCAACACAAAACAAATCATGAGAGAAACATTTTAAAACACTATTCGGGACAAAATCAGCTACTTTATTCAACGAATAACAACAAAATAGGTTATTGTAAAGAATTTTTTTTAGATAAAAAGCATTGGCCAACTTGTCAATGAAATTAAAAATATACCAGTTTGATTGAATCTCAAGAGGTTTCTTACCTTGCTTACCTTCAGAGATTTGACGATCATTTTTACTCTCCAACTTACCTTTTTCGATCAATTGGAACCATCTCTCATCGGAAAGGTAATGACCTTGGAACTCGTCCATGGGTAGAATTTTATAAACCTGAATTGAAGAGAAAACAAAAGGCAAACTCAAATGTGGGTTAGTAAAAATAGTCCTCACGTTTGTTTGAATACTCTATTCTTTTTCAATCTCATTTTCAATCTCTCTTTCTTTTTCCACACTCTCTGTAACACCCCTTACCCATATTCAACTCCGGAACAGGGTACGAGGCATTACCGGACATAAACACAAGCGAACATATAAAATCGAGACATAAATTTCCATCCAAGTTTAAAACCTTTCACATACATTCATATCATCCCTATCACGAGCCTACGAGGCCCAAAACATGTATTGGAAGTGGTTCGAGACTAAACCGAGAACTTTGGGAACTTTTGGGAAACTTAGAAAATTTTTCATGTAAAAGGGGTCACACGCCTGTGTGAGTTCGAGACACACCCGTGTGACCCTAAGACACGCCCGTACTTCAGGCCGTGTTCAAATTAGTGAGCTTTCTATTTATGACATCATCATCAAATTGAGGTCACACGGCCAAGTCACACGCCCGTGCATTTAGGCCGTGTGATCAATTAAATTTTCATAATTTTTCATAAAATAGGTGCAGACTTCACACGGCCAGGGCACACGCCCGTGTTCGAGGACGTGCCGTCCACACGGCTGAGACACACGCCTGTGTCTCTGCCCGTGTGCTCATTACTGAGCATTCTACTTTGCAACAATTAAGGTGCAGGGGACACACGACCAGAACACACGCCCATGGGGCAAGCCTCATGTCACACACGGACTAGACACACGGCCAAGTCACACGCCCGTGCACTTAGGCCGTGTGATCAATTAAATTTTCATAATTTTTCATAAAATAGGTGCAGGCTTCACACGGCCAGGGCACATGCCCGTGTTCGAGGATGTGCCATCCACACGGTTGAGACACACGCCTGTGTCTCTACCCGTGTGCTCATTACTGAGCATTCTATTTTGCAACAATTAAGGTGCAGGGGACACACGACCAGAACACACGCCCATGGGGCAAGCCTCATGTCACACACGGACTAGACACACGGCCGTGTGTCCTGTGTCGACAAAAACAAGACTATTTGCCAAGCCATTTTGTCACCTTTCCATGCACATACCTACACAACAAAACATAACACCAATCCAAGCATATACATTCGACCAAATCAGCCACAACCAAGGCAACAACACTCATTCATATACTACCATCTATCACATACAACCATCACATACTTATCAACTCAAGCATGCAAATTCCCACATCCATGATAAGCATCATCATATATAAATACATTTAAACAATATTAGCCAATATCATTGGCCATTTACAAAATGAATTATCAACCATCAGAAGGCAACACATTTGGCCAAATCAATTACGACACATAACAAAATGACCACGTCCCTATACATGCCATAACTCAAAATGTTAAATTCATTGGTACCCAAAATGATATGTTGATAGTGTGAGTGAATCTCCGACAGTCTCCGGTCCCCGAGCTACCTTGGTGACACTATAAGACAAGGGAAGAGAAAGGGGAGTAATCTTTAAAGATTAGTATGTTCCTATGCAAATAATAGGCATTATAACACACATTTAACACATAATTAACATGACGTAAATTAACATAAATGTCATTATAAATCTCGTAGTCAAACTTACTCAATCACAAACTTACCGAGGGTTCAACACATATCGAGCTCATTAAGCATGAGTCTTATGTACATACATGTACCCAAGTGCAACATACCACAACCTTTCAAAACTTTAACAATTTTGTCGAACTACCCGTTGAACCACTTGGAATACTAAAGGATACTCGGGACATCTCGCATTCACAGTACCATACCAATGCCATATCCCAGATATGGTCTTACATGAGATCTCATATCGATGCCAATAGCCCAGCTATGGTCTTACACGAAGTCTTATATCGATGCCATATCCCAGATATGGTCTTACACAAAATCTCAATAACCCTAATGTCATGACATTTGTATCCTAACTATTCCTAAGGTTCAACCGGGATTTTCTCGCTTGTCGAACTTTGTCGATTACGTTCAAGGATTCAATCATAATTCATACAATATTAAAGCATTTAGAACATAAATAAAACAATGCATTATTTACATACGAACTTACCTTGGTACAAAAATAGTAGGAATAGGACCTAATCGTCAAATACTTTATTTTTCACTCGATCTAGGTCCGAACCTCGTTTCTCTTGATCTATAATATCACATTTAACTTATTCAATCATTATAAAATTCAAATTAGCCCAAAATCACATTATACAAAAATTACATTTTTACCTCTAAAGTTTGACATTTTTGCAATTTAGTCCCTAGGCTCGTAAAATGAAATGCACTCAATTTCTTCAATACCCATGCCTAGCCAAACTTTATACATTCTTATAACAGCCCAAAATTTTCATTTATTCACATTTTTACACCATATTTTATAACTTTTACAAATAAGTCCTTTTAGGCATTTTCACCGAAAATCACTTAGTAAAAGTCGTTTATCATACACCAAACATGCATTTTCTACCATTAGACATCAAAATACACAAATATCCAACATGGGTCAAACCCTAGACCTTGGTTATTCCTTAAATTAGTGGTAGAAATAGATAGATCAAGTTACAAGGATCTCAAAAATATGAAAATCATTAAAAACGGGGCTGAAACGGACTTACAATCGAGCTTGGAAGCTTGAAAGACCCTAGCATGTCTGCATCTTGTAAATTTTGGCCAAGGGGTTGAAGATGAGCAAAAATTGGCTTTTAATTTGATTATTAATTCATTTAATTAGCCCAATGACCAAAATGCCCTAACTTAAAACATGAAAATTCTCTTACTCCATGTCCATTTTTTTCCACTAACTTAACCAATGGTCTAATTACAATCTAAGGACCTTCAATTTAAAATTTCATAGCAATTAGACACCTCTAGCATGTAGAACTCAACTTTTACACTTTTTACAATTTAGTCATTTTGAATAAATTGAGTGCCTAAATGTTAAAATTTTCAAACAGAATTTTCACGAAATCATTCCGTGAAATTGTAGACCATAAAAATATAATAAAAATGAACTTTGCTGCTTCGAATTTGTGGTCCCAAAACCACTGTTCCGACTATGCCCAAAATCAGGCTGTTACACTCTCTTCTATTTTTGAAAACTCACTCTCACTCTTCATTTCACTTTCTTTTTCAACAATGTCACTCCTTTTATTCACATTTTATTTTATTTCTTCAATCTCAATGAAACACTCATCTTTCACATTTTCTTTTCTTTCGCTTTGTTTTTCCTCTTTTTCATTTTTTTTCTTTTTCATTCTCAAACTCTTTTTCAAGGTTCTTTTCCCGCTTGCATTCTTTTTCAAGCTCTATTTTTCTTTCAATTTCTTTTTCTCTCATTTCTTTTTTTCTTCTCTCAATTTCTTTTATTTTTCACTCATTTTCTCTCACTATCAACTCTTGTCTTTCTTTTCTTTCAATTTCCATTTCTCTCATTCTTTCATTACAAGATGAGGTTGACATGAAAGAATCAAAATGAGAAGATTTTCGTTGGGTAAGAGTGGAAGGATTTACATATGTGACACAATCAACTCTTCGTGATTGAACCTCCGTGGATGAGTACTTTGGTGTAGTTGAAGAGATACTTGTGCCTTCTCGTTTGTTACCTCGAAAGGCTTTAAACTCATGGTTTGCTTTACTCCGACTCAAATTCCTCGACGAATAGGAATCACGACATGGATCTCTTCTCAAGAAATCATAGGACGATTGACTCCTTGACAATCTTGCTTCTATACGATCTAATTTTTTTTTGTATTTTCTCTGCTTCAAATCGCATAATGCTTCTCATTTCTTTCAACAACATTTGCAATTCCAACTCGGAAAGTTCTTGGGACATGATTTCAGCAAAGGATTAGAAAACAAAAGAAGAATTAAACAGAATATGAACCTCACTAAATTCAAAATCCTCAAATCTTCTCAAAAGAAAAAAAATTCACTCCGCTCGTGTTTCATGCAATTTTGGCCTTTTCTTACTCTTTTAATCTCACCACTCGTGCCTTTTTCCTCTCAAGTTCTTTTCAAAGTTCTGGATCGAACTAGTTAGGACCTGATCAAAGAACACTTGCAACAGTTAGTTAGCAACAAACAATTGATATGTGGTAGGATAGGTTCAAAAAGGAAATAAAAAGGTAACAAATTTTTTTAATCGAAAAATTTCAGAAGTGTGACAACTTGTCAGAAAAAATAAGATTTACTCTAGGATATGAATCAATTCTTTTTCAACTTTAAATTTTTTTCACAAAATTTAACTTCGTATTATTTTTTCAAATTTTTTTCTCTATTTCGAAACTTCTAATGCGATCCCTGGATTAGATTTTCGTAGCTCAGATACCAAATGATGCGCACTCGTATTCGTGAATTCGATTACAAGATGTTGAATTTCCCGATCATCTAATTTCAGTATCGTTTCAAGTTGGTAGTCAAAGTGAAGTTGTGAGTAATAGAAAATAGGTTGAAGGTTTTGGAAGGATGCCTTGTAAGAATCAAACACTTACAAAAGAACCATCGATATAAATGATCGTAACCCAATTTCTATATAGTGAAATAAAAAGCAAGTCTTTGAAGAAGAAGAAGTAAACTGTGACTCGCTATTTAGAAAAATAGGAACCAACAGTATGTTAGAATGCCACACTTCAAAAAATAAGAAAAGAATGGAAGTGATAGGTTCAAAAAGAAAGGGTTTGACGCCACAAGGAGAACCTTGATAAGTCCAAGTAAGTTATACCAAGAACAAAGAGATAGAATTCTTACACAAAACTCAGAAAAACTCATTCAACATTGTCTAATCAAAGTTCTATTTACATGATATTTATAGGCACTTTTGTGACTATTCAAATGCCTATGTGAGACTTTTCATATTTGGCCATTAACTAGCATTATTACAAGCACTAATTTCATTTTTAACTCTTGTAGGGAAGCCAATGAGTCATGTCTCTTCATTGGAATCTGATGTAGTTGAAAAGGCATGCCAATTCTCTTTAATGAGGACTTAATATATACTTAACGTGTTTAATTGATGTCCCTTCCGCTCCCTTGAAACCAAATTATAAAAGCTTGTGTAACATACTCTTAAATGGCATCATGATGAAGGTTTAAGAATTCAAAAACATTCAGACTTGAAGAGTTTCCTTTGGTCCATTAAACAACCTCCATAATGTTCTTTAAAAGGCTTTGAAACCATCCAACTTGAAGAGTCTTTAGTCATATGAAATGTCACCTGCAAAAATAGATAATTAAGCATTAAACAATAACTTAAAACACTAATAAAAACAACATATTTAATAACACTCATGCACACGAATTAATTGAACATGCAACTTAAATCACCTTATTTAAAATGAAAACAAACACACTTTAATTTATGCATTAAAAAGTAACAGCCAAATTAAATAACATACTTGTATAAGCAAACTCAAACATATTTAACAACTAAGATGCTTAAATGCATGGTTTAAGATGTAAACTAAATGAACAAATGAGTTATTTAATGCATGACTTAATTTAATGATTTAAACTTTAACTAACATGGAAGTTACACAATGCATGTCATAATTTATGATCCAAACATAACTAACATGAGAGTTACATAATGCATGACTTTATTAAATGCAAAACACATAGTGCATGTCACAATTAAAAGATGTAGATTAATAATGCAAGACATTAATTAAAGATGCATATAATAAACAAGACATAATTAAAAGCTGTAGAATTAATTAAACTAAACAAACAGCCACATGCAAAACATTGCATGGACTTGGGATGTTATTTTGGGTCCAATAAGGGTTGGACATCTCATGTTCAGCCCAAACTTGCTGAATCGGCCCGTGATCGCCTCTTTAAACTTCTTTGATCTAGCACGTGTTATAAACTTGATGAAAATTTCAATTGGATCCTCTCTTGAAACGCACAACTTGGAGTTTGGTCCACTTAATGAACTCGAATGCACTTCAATCGTTCCTGTGCATGTATCACAAACCACAACTAAGGATTTACCAAATTCACTAATTTGAACTTTTCAAGGACAAGGTTTAACCTTTAGAATCTCTATGTTTTTGAAAGGCAAGATCGGGTCACTTCCCCTTAAGGTTTTCTACCCAAAACCTTAAAGTAAATCCTCACAAAAAAGAGAAATAAAGTGGAGTATTGATTAATACCTTTAGAAAGTAGATATGGAACAATTAAACACTCTCACAATACAAGACAACTATAACACCCTATACCTGACCTGATCGTCGGGTCCGGATACCATGTGCCACAATTAGCATGAGTTACTTAACAACAATTCTAACATGAATTATTTACAAATTAAATATTGCCAGGATTAATTCATATTTATCACATAACCTTTCTCTAATCTCTTTAATTGTCAACAGGTTTCAAAATATAACTATAAATAAACTTTTTACAATTTCTAAGATTCTTCCAATTAATTTGCCTTATTAAAAATGTATATGTGTATTTATATATACAACGATTTGGAATTTAAAAACTTTAATAAAAGTTCACTTATTTGAACCCCGAGGTTGACCGTTTCCAGACGTACCAGCGTCCAGAGTAGAAATCCTGAACAGAAGATGTGAAAAGCGGCATCCGCAAGTATACAAGTCAGGTTGTAATATAGTTACAACGGAGTAGGTAAATACTCCAAGGATCGTACCCAAGGGAGGCGAGCACTAAATTAATTCTAATCTAAACATATATGGATCTAATTAGTACGTTTAATTGAATTATAGTATGAAGCATCAAAAGAAAGGTTTTTGATCAACTATACTAAAAATAATAAGAAAGGAAATAAAAGAAAAGTAAATAAATGAGAAACGAGAAATGAAATAATCAAATATGTATCAAATCTGGGCATGGGTGATTAGCTCACTTTGGTAGTCATAATCAATTGTTGTCTTAGGCTTTCTTGTTGAGACAACAGTGCACATGGATGTCCAAAATAAGACAGAGCCCATAGAAGAATTGATAGTTGAAGACAACAGTGCACACGAAAAAACAATGTCAAGACATAAAGGAGGAGGGACGTCTCTCAACCCTACCTCAATCATTCTATGAGATGTTAACTGTAACACCCCTAACTCGTATCCATTGCCTAATTAGGGTTACGTGTATTACCGATTAATCGAAAATCATACAACATCATAACATTAAATATCTTAAACATATCATAAGTCATTCAATAACATGCATTTTGTCCCTAAAACGAGCCTTTGTGGCCCTAAAAATAACTTAGAAACAATTTGAGACTAATTGGAAACAAATTAGAAGTTTTAAGAAAAAATTGCAAAAATTGGAAAACAGGGGTCACACGGCCGTGTGACATCACCCCAAGTTGTGAAACTTTCGAACAAGGGACACACAGCCGTGTCCTAGCTTGTGTCCTCACCCATGTAACTCACTAAGATACCCCACACGCCCGTGTGCCAGGCCGTGTAACTCACTGACTTGGAACCTTAAGAAATTCTCAGATGACAGACGGTCATATCGCCAGGCCGTGTGTGTTACACGACCGTGTGACAACCCGTGTCCCAGGCCTTATGAACACAAAAATACACCTAAAATCAGGCCATTTCAAGCCTAACTCATGCTTGACTAACCGGTCCATTTGGTAAATATTCAAGGGATTCAAACACCACTTAAACACACATAAACATACCAAATCAAAATAACCTAAATCACCTAACCAATATGTCATTCAAAGGCACCACAATAGTATCAATACATCATTTAGCTAACATGTTAACATTCCTGAATTCATGCATAAAGACCTAGTTCAAATATGTGCCAAAACATGTCTCAAATCAACCACTTGTAAGCCATCATAAACTTACCCAAAAGAACCTTGTTGACAAGCACTTTTAAGTGCCAAAATGACATAGCTTAACAAGCATTACAAGTCCATCAACCAAACACAACCTTTAAAGCATAACATACCAAATCACCATTACATAACATCCTATACATTTCAAAACCACATATTTATCTATATATACATGCCACTACCCTAGGAGATATTAGATGGATAGTGTGAGCCAGTTGATCGATCCTTCCAAAACGTTAGCAATGGTTATCTACAAAACAGTCCACAAGAACCGATAAGTTTACATAACTTAGTAAGGACATAATATAACATTTAATCTAAATATAGTTAGACACAGTTCACATACTACTTGATTCAGGGTTAGCAGAATATAACCAGGGGCACGTAAGTGCATTCAGGAGTACTAAAGTACAAATAGGGGCACACATGTGCAATTAGGGGTACTAAAGTACAACAGGGGCACGTATGTGCAATCAAGGGTACCGAAGTACAAACAGAGGCACGAATGTTGAATTAGGGGTACCTGAAGTACAAGAGGGGCACATTTGTGCATTCATACAATAGTTATATACAAACATTTTAACTAAAGAATGATAATATAAGATTACAAATAGAATTTCATTTATGTATTGAAATACTATGAACTTATCTGTCAAAGTAATTTAACTATTAGGGACTAATTGGTAATTTTTTCCTTTTTCCTCATACGTCCTCCAGTCGATGAGATTCTTTATCTAAAGTATAGCTTAATTCAATTAAATCAATTTTAAACCACATAAACACTCAAGTTTATGCATTTAAGCATTTTTAATTACATTTTATGAATTTACCCCTAAACTTTTACATTTTATTCAATTTAGTCACTAAAATTGAAACTATTAAAATTTCACATTTAAGCCCCAATAGACATAATCGGTTCTAATTCCATCCACAATCAGCCTTCCATCACATGAAAATTACAATATTTTCGTGCTAAATTTAACATACATATTAGTCCTTAAATGTAAAACTAGTAAAAATTCACTTAACAAAATAGTCTTAAAACATTTCCAAGCTTCAAAATCTTCCATTTAATATCAAGAACATCAAAAAATCATCAATGGTAATTTTAATAAACTTTAACAGTTCTGAAAACAGAGGTACAAATTAACTGGACCTAGTTGCAGTGATCTCAAAAACATGAAAATTACTAAAAACAGATAAAAAACGACTTACATGCGGAGAACCAAAGCTTGGCCGAACCTTGGTTGTTAAAAAATGGTGTTCTCCTTTTTCTTCTTTGCAAAATCAGTGGTGAAATAATAAAAAGGGAAGAAGATGTAACACCCCTAACCCGTATCCATCATCGGAGTAAGGTTACGAGGTATTACCGATCATTACACATAATTTAACATACAATGCTCATACATCTAAGCGTTCATACTAAAATACCATTCAACACAATCATATTGTCCTTTATAAGAGCCTACGATGCATTAAACATGCTTTAGAAGTGGTTCGGGACTAAACCGATAACATACAAAAGTTTTAGAAAACTTAGAATTTTTTCATCTATATAGGGGTCATACACCCGTGTGAACAGGCCATGTGCCTCACACGGCTCCGAACACGCTCATGTCTCAGGCCGTGTGGAACAGGGCATACATACTGACTTGGGTCACACGACCGACCACACGCCCGTGTGTCTCGCCCGTGTGCCTTTCAAAATGGCCACACACGCCCGTGTGCCAGACCGTGTACTAGGCTGTGCCAAACCAGTAGGGTATATTGACTTATGCAACACGGCCAAGTCACACGCCTGTGTGCCGTTTTGGGGGTATACTGACTTGTGTCACACGGCTAGTCACACGCCCGTGTGTGAGACCGTGTGGAGCATACTAACTTCAATATAATTCCAACACCAGGGGACACACGACCGTGTAACATAGCCGTGTGTCGCACACGGCTGAGACACACGCCCGTGTCTCTGCCCGTGTGGACAAAAATAGGCCATTGGTTTAGCTATTTTGCCACCTTATTTTTACTAACATATACAAGCATAAATTGCAACATTCCACAAGTCATTTGGCAGCCAATACATAACATCTCATACACATATTAATCCTATTTCAACATAGAATTCAAATGCATAGTATATCACATACATTTTCCATTCATAAGCCTACCATATAACAAGACACATTTGCATATTTCCATTCCATCTACTACCTGTCAAAACATACCAAAACATAATATCAAGTTTAGTCAAATCACATCGCTTAGACTTATAACACATAATGTACCAAAATCTTAATTTCAAGTAACCATAACTATCACCATTATAACTAGCCTATACATGCCATATTTACATATATCCAGAAGTTCAAAAGTACCAATCGGCAACTGGATAGTGTGATGCGTAACTCCGACTTTATCCAAATCGAGCTAGCTATCGAACCACTATAATACACGGAAAAGAAATAGAGTAAGCTTTATAGCTTAGTTAGCACGTATAATTCAAAATTAAACTTATCAATTATAATATAATCAAGACAATAAATAAACTTCAAATCAATTTCCAAATGCCTAACAAAAGCATTCATCAACATGTTAGTCACATAATACATGTAATAATCCATTATATCAATCTCAATACTCAATACATTGTGTCATACCAAATTCATATATCATGTACATCATATTCAACATTTTACTCTTAATCATATAATCAATAATTCATTCAATAACAATACTTATCTGTATAACAGTATTTATGCCCGTTGAACCCGTTAGAACTTCAAAGGATACTCGGGTGATATACATCAGTAATCTGTCAATTCATTATCATTTTCGCTCTTTCGAGCTATGATCAGTAAGCTCCTCCTGAGCTGATGGACAGTAAGCTCTATTGAGCTGAAACAGTAAGCTCTAATGAGCTGAAAACAGTAAGCTCTTACAAGCTGATATATCGGTAAGCTCATACAAGCTGTGGTGAGTCTGCAACAAATGTAGGAGGTCAACCAAAACGGTAACCCTAGTGACATGTCACTCGTATCCTACGAATTCATGCGATTTAAACGGGGCTCGGTAACCATCAGTCTATATCAAATAGGCATTCGTATTCCAAGTATATCAATTTCTCATTTATATACATACATTTCAAATAAATACAAGTATTTAAAAGTTTGATTCTAATTATACGAACTTACCTCGAGTATGAAAACGACGAAATGAGTTAATTACTCGAAAATCTTGCCTTTCCCCCGATCCAATTCCGAATTCCTCTTTTCTTGATCTAAATATATTCAAAATTAACTTATTTAATCAAATATTTATGCAATTTAGTCCAAAACACATATTAGGGCTATTTTACACATTTGCCCCTAAACTTTCACATTTTTACAATTTAGTTCGTATCACATAACATTGCAAATTAATGCAATTAAACCCTTAACTAAGCTAGCCGAATTTACTACATGTTACTAGCAGCCCACATTTTCAATTTATTCACACTTTTACCCACCAAATTTTACCATTTTACAAATTAATCCCTTTTTGACATTTTTGTTAAAAATCACTTTACAAAACATGAAAATCTATCATCAAAAATTCATATTTCAACTTCAAACACCAAAGAACACATAAACTCATCAATGGCAACTCTCAAAATCTTTAACAATTTCAAAATCTAAGGTACGGGCTAGCTAGATTGAGCTACAATGATTACAAAAATATAGGAATTATAAAAAACGAGCTAAAACCATACCTTAATTAAGCTAGGAGTGTGTCGAATGCTCAAGCTTGTTTAATGGCTTTCTCAAGCCCTAGTTTCAATGGAATGAAGAAGAATATGAAAGCATTTTTCTTTTGTTTTACTAATTTATCAATTAATAACTAATTTACTATAATACCCTTGGTTATAATCATATAAAAAAATATAATGGATGGCCATAATTGTCCGCTTACATTACCAATGGTCTAATATCATCATAAGGACCTTTGGTTTAATAAATCATAGCAATTAAACACCTTTAACAAATAGAATGCAACTTTTGTATTTTACGTGATTAAGTCTTTTTTTTCAAATTAAGCAATCAAATAGTAAAATTTCTTTACGAAACTTTCACATAATAATTCTATCATGCTGTAAACTTCAATGAAATAATAAAATAAATATTTTGACTTCAGATTTGTGGTCCCAAAACCACTGTTCTGATTTGACTCAAAAACGGCCTGTTACAGAAGATGACTTTTACTTCAATTTTATCACATTTTATTATTAATTTAATAAAATAATAACTTTGTTTTTCACCAAACCCATACATGTAACCGTCCACTAATAATAGGGAGGGTTAAATTTCCTTATTGATCTTTAAACATTTATTACTTAACACTTTAAATAGTGAAGATATCAATATCTAAACTTTTCAAGTTTTTATAATTCAATATGGGTCATCGTGAATCGATTGACCAAGTCCGCCCACTTCATACCGGTTTGTACTGATTATTCACTATAAAAGTTGGCTAAACTGTATATTTCTAAGATAGTGAGACTGCATGGGGTACCGGATTCGATCATCTCTGATAGGGATCCTCGCTTCACGTCTCGGTTCTGGAAAAAGCTACATGAGGCTCTGGGTTCAAGGTTGGACTTCAGTACTGCGTTCCATCCTCAAACAGATGGTCAATCTAAGAGGGTGATTCAGATACTGGGGGATATGTTGAGGAGCTGTGTCATTGACTTCCGAGGTAGTTGGGAGGAGTATTTACCATTGGCAGAGTTCGTTTACAATAATAGTTACCAATCTAGTATACAGATGGCACCTTACGAGACACTTTATGGTCGTAAGTGTAGCTCTCCTTTATGCTGGACTGAGTTGGGCGAGCAACGAGTTCTGGGTCCTGAACTGGTTTCTGATACCGAGGATAAAGTTAGATTGATTAGGGACCGATTGAAAGCGGCATCTGATAGACGAAAGCCTTATGCGGACTTGAAGCGACGCAAGATCGAGTATTCTGTGGGAGACTTCGTTTTTCTCAAGGTCTCACCATGGAAGAAAGTACTGAGGTTTGGTCGCAAGGGCAAGTTGAGCCCTAGGTTTATTGGGCCTTACCGCATTCTGAAACGAGTGGGACTAGTTTCTTACCAGTTGGAGCTACCTCTAGAGTTAGACTAGATTCATGATGTATTCCATGTCTCGATGCTAAGGCGCTACCACTCTGATCCCACGCGTATTGTTCCTGTTGAAGAGATTGAGGTTAGGCCAAATCTGACTTTCAATGAGGAGCCGGTTCAGATATTGGATCGCGGCGTAAAGATTCTGAGGAGAAAATCCATCCTACTGGTTAAGGTTCTATGGTGTAACCATAACACTGAGGAGGCCACATGGGAGCCTGAGGATGCGATGCGTTAATAGTATCCTCATCTGTTCTGATCAGGTAATTTCAAGGCCAAAATTTTCTTTTAAAGGGGTAGAGTTGTAACGCCCCGAAAATACCTATTTACGATTCTGTATTAATTGACATAACTGTGTATCTGCCTCAGTGGTTAAGGGTTCTAGGAGTGTCTGAAAAGTCCTGGGTTCAAGCCTTGACTTGGGAAATTTTTTTGTTTTTATGTGAATTAAGCACTATCTCTAGACAATAGACTTTTATTTAATTGTTTGTAAAAACATGTCAGAATGGGCCTGCTGGTTTGGTGGTTAAGTGGAGTGTCAATGTAACACCCCTTACCCATATTCAACGCCAGAACCGGGTATGTAACACTCCCAACCCGGCCTAGAAGTTAGGCCCGGATCCGACGTGTCACATCAAAGGCATATTTCAAAACGATTTTGCTAAGTTAAAATTTAGGGCCCAAAAGCCCAAAACCCATGAATCTTGTTAAGTAATGATAAAAGCCCATTTTATAGCTTTAAGTATTTCAGAAACCAAGTTTAAGCATAAGAAATTTACTTAAGTTTAATCATTAAGTAAATAGTTAAAATATCAAAACCCAAAATTTAAAATCAAATCAAAGTACAAGGCCTTATTACATCCAACGAAAGTAAAGCAACTAAAACCATGTCCTTGGAAACAAATAAATAAAAATAAAAATTTAAACATCTTATAGTGTGGCCATCTACGAGTCCTCTCCCACGTCGAGCCATTTACTGAGGATTACCTGAAACATTATATAAAGGGTGTGAGTTTCGAAACTCAGTGTGTACAACCCTTGACAATCAAATCAACATACAAATATTCATATTGGGCCTAAGCCCTATTGAAATCGGTGGTCTTCGGCCTTAGCCCACAATGACCTCATATCATATCATATCATATCATATCATATCATATCATATCATATCATATCATATCATATCATATGCAAGAAAAAGTAATGCAAAACCCTCCCAAAAATCCATCCGCTACACACCATTTCCCTTCCAACCCTACACACCTGTGGGGATTTCTAAATCGACCCACCCATCCTCTACACACCAAAGGTAGCCCTCACAGCGCCACTACTCAACGTTGTAGCAAAGCTGCTAATCATATAATGGGCTTAAAGCCACCGGTGGATCCATGGTCGTCAAGCGACTATGCGATCCTCATATCTTCCTCCGTACCATAATTCCCACCCATATGCATCCTAAGCAGAATATCATATGAATGCAACATGCACATGAGTAACATCCATAAAACTCATACTCATCACATAGGGGTATTTTCGTCATTTCACAACCCAAGGGTATTTTCGTAAATCTACTCTACTAGGGTATTTAGGTAATTTTGCAAAATATAGGTACTTTGGAAATTTTGTAAATCAAGGATGTTTTGGTAATTCTGCAACCTATGGGTATTTTGGTTATTTTTAAATCAGGGGTATTTTGGTAATTTACAAATCTAAGGGTATTTTGGTCCCTCTCGGGTTTTAGCCCATTAACAAGTCCTTACGGTCAAAGTGAACAGACACTATGCACCAGGTAGGATTCCAAAGAAGAGGAGGTGGGCCTCTAGGGCCGCTTAAGTACCAAGCTCTCCCTAGATCCAATCCTAGACATGCACATGCCCGTTACCACACTCTAACCTAGCGACTTGTCCACAGACAATGTTTAATTATTATAAAGTCTTATGTGGTTTAAGAGTTGTTCAGTACTAAGCCTAAAGTCCATAAAACCATAGCATACTAATCTACGTCCCCCATAAAGCGCATCAACCCATCTCACGTTCATATAACCCAAAATGGCCACATCACATTTTTACACCCACTAGGCCCAAATCTCAGTCATATGACCCATTAGGCCCAAAACAAATTCAGATCATGTATCATGCATGCCTAACCCAATTCATATAATAAAATTAATCCATTTCATCAAACTTAGCCTCAGGGCCCACCGGGCCTATTTAGCCACTTTCAGCTTTTCGGCTTTTCGGCATTGCCGATTTCGTGTGTGCATAGTGTTTGTACACACCTGGATACGACGACGTGCTATTCTATCCTTAGCCTTGATTCTACAACCAACCAACCTTCAATCAACCACTCATACTTAAATCAAAATATTTACTCAAAAGTTGAAACCTTACCGTAACCTTATCGTGTGCCATCGGGTTCTAATGGCCCTTCCTTCGCTACTAATCACAAGTGTTCCCTAGATCTGCGCTCACACATACACCATCAAAATTCGGGTGACTCGTAATCCACACAAGTCATCCACACATTCGGCCATTCACTTCAACCATAATCGAGTTGAGTATCCTTACCCTTGCTAGTGATCCTACCACGTGTAACACCCTTAACCCGTGTCCGTCGCCAGATTAGGGTTACAGGCATTACAGAAAAGTCACAACTTCTATTCATTCAATTCCATCTTAGTCAAACATGCTTATTAAAATAAAATAAGCTATATCCAGTAAACTCATTTATGAAAATCAAAAGGTCATATAACATGCATTTCAATAATACTACCCTCCAATGTATATAATACAAATTGAATTTATAAAATGATTTCTAACTTATGAGGTACTTAATCAGATAATCCAATCATACCTATTGGATTTAAGTAACCATAGTTCAAATGTAAACTAATTTAATGTTACTGATATAAAATCAAAAACACATGATTTAGAAATTTTTACCCATATGACCGAATACATAGGGACAAAAATTTGAAACTACAAGTACATTACACAGCTCATACTAAATTTGATAAATACAATCAATCAAACGAAACAAAACATCACTCGTAAATCAAGGTATATATATACATATATATATATATATATATATATAAACCGATACAATTAAATCAAGATTTGTCCCTTATACCATTATTTAAAGACTTATCATATATGTATAGTCGAATATATATACTGCATGCACATATATACATATATGTACCAATTTTTTTTTTCTTTTCCGATTCACAAACAGGATATCCCATAGCTTACAAATTTATAGAATACAATTCCTTTAAGACTCCACCATCCAATATCATATCATTCGAGTATATAAGTTGTACAACATACATTAAACCAAAGTAAAATCATAATCGGATACATACAAATATTTACTAGTACGTAATCTCGTTCATCTACTATATCAAATTTTTCTTTTCTAGAGTCAAATTAAATTAAACCGACATGGCAAATCATTTCAACACATCACACACATATATATAAGTAGATGGCATAACCAAGTCTCATATACTATTAATGACATATTTAGCCATTTTCGCATGGCTTAATAGTTACAAAATATCGTTTGAAAAACTATCTAGCCTATACATGCCTTAAGAACAAAAAGTCAAGCATTATAGATACCAACATGAGCCGATAGTGTGAGTGACTTCAACGATGATCCTCAGAGCTCGTAACTTGAACAAAATCTATAACATGAAACAATGAACACACAAGGTAAGCTTACTAGCTTAGTAAGTCCTAAGCAAGTATAATCTAGCTTCAATAATTCAAGCATTTTAATATACAACTTAAGGCATTAAAACAAATACTTAATTGAACTTATAAATTCACCATAGCCTTAACTTCATTATTTCACTAAACATAATATCATTCATTTCTTACCAAAGTACATCATTCATCTTAAATATATCACATATATAACTATAGATATACTTGCATCAACATCTTCATTTACTTGTCATCTTCCACGTAATCAAATTTTCACATGGCATAATGTATATATCCAATTTCCAACAACCCATGTATAATACATTTGCATTCTCATATTAATTTCCCATTAACATTATATGCAACATGTAAGTGTGAAAATACATACCTCAAAGCCGAATCTATAAGCTTAGACTTTCCAATTTATTTCGTAACTTCATTATTACATAACCTGTGCTCGAATCTCAGTTCACCGGTATAAAACCTACTAGGCATTTGCCCGATTTGCACACACCGGCACTAGGCCTGCTGGACTCAAGCTCCGTATTTTAATCACCGGCATTTAGCCTGCTAGGCGATAAGCCCGAATTATTTCGCCGGCACAAGGCATGCTAGGCTCGAAGCCCGAATATCAACACAATGAATCATTTCATACATATTACATATTATTAAAATAATTAATATCACCTTTATTACATATTCCTTTCGTATATCTAATCAAACATACTTGATCACTTCACATATAACAAAACAATTTCAAATTCACTACCATAATTCACATTCGGCAATTTCCACATTTCTATCTTAAAAAAAATGTAAAATTTCAACTTTTAATAGATTCAAAATTAGTCCCTTGACATGTATTAACTTAAGGACTTACCTCGATAGTTGACCAATTTAGCTATCTGGCTATTCGTTTAGTTTTGTTTTTCCCCGATCCAAAACCTCCTTCTTTTGGACTTGATCTAAATGATTCAAATTAAACTCATTCAACTACATATTCATTCAATTAAATACCAAATCACATAAGTGTACAATTTACTAATTTATCCCCAATAATTTCATTATTTACAAATTAATCCCCATAACATTTAACACTAAAAATCTAGAATTCAATTTCCCCTTTTTAGGGTTGAATGCATACCATTCTCACACAAATCCTTACAAACATTTTTTTATACTCAAACATCATTAATATCACAAAGGCCGAATATTCATTTTTTTCTTCTTCATAACTCATGACCGAATATACTAACTAAATTCATGTAAATATACATTCATATATAATCACTCCATTTGACCGAATATGAATAAGATTATCAAGCTCAAATCAAAATAAATTCCATAATATTATACAACTTCACCAATATTACTTATATCATCAAATTTCCTACTCAAATCATTACCTAAGCTAGACATTTTTCCATCACACACCACAACCACACGAATGCTCAACCATGGCCGAAACTAACATGCTTCAATCTCAACAATTTTAACAAGTTTTTTTTTTACTAGTACTTAAGATCACCCACTCAAATATGTACAAATTTGTCTAAAACAAAACTCAAATACTTACTTTACTAACACATGCAATGACCGAAAATGGAGCTTCAAATTCCCCTCTTTTCTTTGTCAAAAATCGGCAAGATGAAGAAAGAAGATGAAGGTAAGTTTTTTTTTCCTCATCTTTTCTTTGTTTTTCTATTATAATAATCAAATTATAAAACTAATATCATGCCACTATCTAAAATAAATGGATTAAATATGAAACTTAATCATTATGCCGTCCACTCTTATAAACAAATGGGGTATTTGACATGCAAGTCCAATCTTTCAAAGAGAAATTCAATTTGACCACCAATTTCATAAAAGCTATTATTTCTCCACTTGTTCAATTTAATCCTTTCCCTTAAATTAAGCACTCAATCAATAAAATTTTTATACGAAACTTTCACATATCATAAATCACATATAATTAGCACCAAAAATAATATTTAAAAATTTTTTGGACTCGGATTCGTGGTCCTGAAACCACCGTTCTGATTAGGGTCAAATTCGGACTGTTACACCACGCTTGCAATCTTCGATCCTTACCCTTGTTAATACAAGATCACCGATAATGAAAAATTAGATCGCCCTTCGACTTTTAACAAAACATACTAAGGGGAGTTAACAGAATACTTACCGAATCCAACCTTAGATCCTGCGGCCTAGATAACTACCGAACGAGATTCGACTTTTAACCTTGACTGAGAGTAGCTACCAACTGATTTATGATAGAGAAAAACAACAAAGATTTGGCACTAATGGGGATTTCGGCAAGGAAGGATGATGGTAATTCGGCAAAGAAGAGGATTTGGCTATAGGGGAATTTGGCTTTCAAAGAAAGAAGAAGAACACAACTCTAATAGGAATTTCGGCAAAAAGAATGATGGGTTTTCTTTTCGGCAAATGAAAGAATTCGACTGAGGGGGAGAAAAGTAAGAAATAACAGAACCCAAGGAACCCTTCAATGAATTTGGTACCCTCTTTTTATAGCCAAAGCCGAATCCTACCTTCCCCCCACAGTCCCATTCGGCACCAACTCCTCCCTCTCCTCATCTCCTAACTTTTCTCCCTGAAAACACCTTAATCTTATCCGAAATTTCCTCCACATCCAACACACCTGTTTACTTCAAACGCTCCACGGAAAGAGTTTAAAACCAACACAACTCTGGCCGTCCATACAGTAAAATAAACACTCCATAAAATACCACTCCTAAGCCTCGAACCTTGGACCTCTTCAGCTTACAACACGCCACCTTATAGGTCCCAAGTGACGCCACTTACCACTGGACCACAAGCCCATTTGTGTCCTATTTCTTCTTCATTTATTAAAAAGGCCTACTAACTGAAGTCACTATTCCCTAAGGCTAAAACCAAAGTTTTTCCTTTACCCTTACTTGATCCCAAAACATCTCCAACACCTCTAGACACTCCAAATTCATTATTCCTCAAAGCCCACATGCCAATTGTCATTTTTCTCGCTCACTTAAAAAAATTTTCTGAAATCCAAAGCCCAACGCCAATAGGCCCAATTCTACTAGGCCCGGATTCGGGGCGTTACAGGGTATGAGGCATTACCGGACTTATCTCGCTTGAACATACAACTTTGGGCTATCAAATGTCATTCCAATATAAAATCTTTCATTCACATTCATAACATTTTTATTATGGGCCTACGAGACCTTACATATGCGAACGGAGGGCCTCGGAATCAAAGCGGGATCTTTTATAAACTTAGGAAAATTTTTTGAAAAAAAAATTCTACTAGGCCCAATTCTACTAGGCCCAGATTCGGGGCGTTACAGGGTATGAGGCATTACCGGACTTATCTCGCTTGAACATACAACTTTGGGCTATCAAATGTCATTCCAATATAAAATCTTTCATTCACATTCATAACATTTTTATTATGGGCCTACGAGACCTTACACATGCGAACAGAGGGCCTCGAAATCAAACCGGGATCTTTTATAAACTTAGGAAAATTTTGCCTTAACAAGGCCACACGCCCTTGTGAAATGGGACACTCCCGTGTGGGCAGGCCGTGTGGTCACACATGCCCATGTCCCTTGTCCGTGTGGAATTTATTTTTCAATTCGAACCTACAGGGGTTTTCACATGGCCGGACACACGCCTGTGTCCTTGTCTTGTGTCCTCCACATGGCCAAGACAAGCCCGTGTCCTCACCCGTGTGTGAAAACCTGGGTATTCTGTTTGTGACGTCAGCAACCAAATAAGGGGCACATGGCCTAGGCACACGCCCGTGTGTCTAGCCCGTGGTTGACACTGACTTGCAACACTAACATGCAGGGGGCACACGGCCTAGACACACGCCCGTATGCCTACCCATGTGGACAGGAACAAGGCTATTTGCCAAGCTCTTTTTATCACCCTAACTCATACAACATCAATCACTTTCAATCATTTACCAAGCAACTCAATCATGTATCATACACATTCATGAATAACCTCTTCTTTTCATATATATAATGATAATGAGCCATTTAATATGGCCATTTACAAAAGTGTTCATCTTTAAAGGAGCCAACACACTTGGCCAAAACAACAAAACATTCACTATGTCTAGACCCTATACATGCCACACTCAAAATGATAAATCTAATATACCGAGATGAGATGATAGTGTTAGTGATCTTCTGATTATCTTCGTATCTCGAATCGGCTCTTTGACACTATGAAATAAGGGAAAAAGAAAGGGAGTAAGCTTTAGGCTTAGTAAGTTTACATGTAAATAGTAAGAATCATCACATATGCTAATCAATCAATAACCTTACATACTAAGCAAGAACAATTCACATTTCCATAATCATGCTTACTCATCTCATCTCTTACCACATTCCAATCACATAACAATTATATTGCTCACAATTGCTTGTACACATTCCCTGCACCCATCACCACAAGGCAATATGAAACA
This sequence comes from Gossypium australe, assembly GCA_005393395.2. NCBI lineage: Eukaryota > Viridiplantae > Streptophyta > Magnoliopsida > Malvales > Malvaceae > Gossypium > Gossypium australe. The sequence continues at coordinate 53,636,196 of CM016615.1, read as the reverse complement.
TTTCCCTATGCCATTTCTCGATGAACCCCTCGGAATAATACTATGTACCTGGTGGTTTCACACATAGCCCACCGTTAATCGATAATAGGGTGGTATCGCACATAGCCTACCAACAAGAATATTTACGGTGGTTTCGCACATAGCCCACCAAATGATAATATAAACGATGGTATCACACACAGCCCATGGTAAATAAGTAATAAAGTGGTATCGCACACAGCCCACCAATTAATCATTACAGATATTTTTCCGCATTTACGTATCTATTCTAAGGTTCATACGAGATCTACTCACCATCTATCAATTTCAATCAATATCGATCATAATCGATCTCATTCATACGATGCACCAATAAGTAATAACATGTATTAAAGATGTATCATTTACTAATAAACTTACCTCGGTGCAAAACGTATTAGTCGACGGTTTAGTCCGTAACCTTGCCTTTTCCTCGATCAAGGTTGTTTTCGCGCTCTTCTTGATCTATAATAATAAAATTTACTCATTTAATCACTTTATAATTCATGATATATCAAAATTTCTACTTAGGCAAAAATGACCATTTTTGCCCTTCTACTTTGGCAAAATTATAATTTTTCCCCTAGGCTCGTAAATAATTTTTCTTCACATTTTCTCATTAAAAAAGCCTAGTTGAACATTTATTTATCTTACAAAAAATCACAAAACCAATTATTTCATTCATTTATTACACAAATTCAACCTTTACTAATAGGTCCCATTTAGGTGTTTTCATGGTAACACCTTTCACAAAAGTTGTTCCTTAACTCACTAACATTCATTTTCTTCCATAAAAACTCAGCAAACAACATGAACACTCTCATGGTAAGTCCCTAAACTTTTAACCATTTTACAAAATAGTCCCCTCATTAGCTAGCTTAAGCTTTGGGGGTTCCAAAAGTACAAAAATTATCAAATAAAACCACCAAAATCACTTACTTGTAAGAGGATAAGTTGCTAAAATTTCAAAGCTTTCAAAACCCCCCTCTTTGCTGGTATTTTCGATGATGAAGGTGGTGAAGAAAAGATGATATCACTCTTTTCTTTATTTTATGCTTAAAAAGTAATTTAGTCACCAAATTCTACCTAACCAATTGACTCATTTAATATCTTTTTCCGTATGGCCGGCTATCACTTCCTCAATGGCCTAATTGCACATTAGGGACCTCCAATTTAATATTCTATGGCTATTAGACACCTCTACCTTTATAATAAAACTTTCGCACTTTATGCGATTTAGTCCTTTTTCACAATTAAGCATTCAATTGCTAAAATTAATGCACCAAAATTTTCATACATCCTTATAAATATGCTATAGCATATAAAATAATATCAAAATAATTTTCTTCAACCTCGGATTAGCGGTCCCAAACCCACTATTTCGACTACCCCAAAATCGGGCTGCTACAGTCAATATGCTGATGGACTTGAGTTTGAATCCCTGTACGTGCAAGGGAATTGTTTTTTTTACTTACCATGTAGGAGTTTGAAGTGTGGTAAAATGTTGAGTGTTTGAGGTGTTTGGGGAAGTAGTGGACGGTTTTGGAGTGTTTGAGGGGTGTGGGGAAGTGTGGGAGCGAATTTAGGGATAAGTGGGAGAAAATTAGGGGATTATGGGGGGAATATCCAAAATCTGATCATTTTCTTTTTTTTTCAAAAAAAAGAGTCAATTTTCCCTCCATCTTTCTAACGATTACTCTCCCCCATCTCTACCATTTTCATTCCTTAATTTTTTCCCTTGCTGCTGAATTTTGCTTCTCTTCCCCTACCCTTGACGTTTCTTTTTGCTTTTCTTTGCTTCAATCGTTCTTTTGTGGCAACCTTCGTTTCCATTGGTACGGTAAGTGAAATAAGGTGGATTTGGTTTTCTTCACAATTTTCAGTTTCTCCCCTTCTTACTGGAAGTCTCTTAATGTTTCTCCTATTCTTTCCCTAGCCGAACCTTTTCCTTGCTTCTTTCTCTTTTCCGGTCTTTCTTTTATCTCTTACTTTCTTCCTGCGCATCGTCCTCTCTGCTCTTTCGGTAGTTTAAACTTTTGACTAGGATGTAGACAAGTTTTTATATGGATTCTTTTGGTGGTTATGGGTTTATCGAAAGGCTGTTGATCGCTCGTCAACATTCTGAAGACGGGGAATTTCTGCTACTCGATATAAGGTAATGGATTATCGCTCGAAAAATGATTACCGTGCTTCGAGATTTAGAGGAATTCGATGGTTTAATCGATTAATCAATTGTATATTACCGATTTTAGGTACCGGGAGTGATCGGGAGTTCTAGACATCAAGATTAAAGCAGGTGTATGTAACCACAACACTAAAAAAGGGCAATATATCAAAAGCCAAAAAAATGGGGCTGTCGACGCCACACGGACGTGTGGCCATCCGTGTGGTAGGCTGTGTGACGGAACACGGGCGTGTGATCGACGAGGTGGGCCGTGTGCGACACACGAGCCGAACTGAATTGGGTTGTATGGCCCACACGAGTGAACCACACGGGCGTGTTGGATTTTTGGGTCAGGCCGTGTGAAAGGCCATTTTGGGCCGTGTGGGCCCACACGGGCAGACAACATGGGTGTGTGAGGCCATTTTCACTACTTTGTTGCTAAGGTTGCACGGGTTGCCCGAGTCGACTGTGAACCTACTGTAGGGTCGGTGAGCTTACCTAGATCCCTAATTGGCTAAAATGACTGTATGACTGATATATATATATATATATATATATATATATGCGTGTTATTGAGCATTTCGTAAGAAATTGCGCAATTTAAAATTTACCACTTTTTCATGAGCACTAGCATATTTTCTCTTGAGTACTTACCACTTCAATGCATCATATAAATAAACATTTTACCATTCAACCAATAGCTTGGCACTTGTCTAAGCATCAAACAACAACACTTGTTAGTGTACTTGGACATATTTCATATAAATTCAACATTGATATACTTATTTTCTCGACATGTCACACTTGAGTTTATTACTCGTCTCAACTTACATAATTTCATTGTATCAACATATCAAAGATAATCATATATGTACATGTCATGATACATATCATTCTCTTACCATTTCTTCATAAACATATATCATTCATTTCATTATATCAATAATTCATACACCATCATTTCCATGTATTTTATGTACATTTATTTCGGTAATAGTTTTTATCGAACTCAACATTAATGAAATTCCATGTACATATACTTTCCACATCATGTGTCCATATAACATGTACAAATCATTATATATATTTTGTAACAGCCTGATTATGACCCTAATCGAAACGGTGGTTTTGGGACCACGAATCCGAGTTAGAAAAATATTTTAATACTTTATTTGATGTCTATGTTATGTGGTTGAGCATGTGTTAAAATATCGTAGGCTAATTTGTCTGTTTGGATGTTTAATTTAGAAAAAAGGACTAAATCGCATAAGTGGTAAAAGTAGCCAATTATTATATTCAGTGGCTAAATTGTTTTGTCTTCATTTGCATGAGTATTTAAGTTGCAAATTCACCCTTTTAAATGCTAGTGGACGGCATTGACTTTGATTTTATATTAAGGTGTATTTTAATTATAATTTTTTTAATGTAAAATGTTATGTAATAATATGTTAATATTATTAAAATAGGAAAACATGGGAAACATCATCATCTTCTTCCTTCATCACTGAAAACAAAAGAAAAGAGAAGAGCTTAAGCTCTCAACCATTCGGCCTATTGCATGTTAAATTAAGGTTAGTAATTGAGCTCGATTTTTGATAATTTTTACGTTTTTGAGTTCGTTGCTTCGAATACTATCCGACCCATTTTAAAAATTTTGAATTTGATGCATGTTGATGTTCGGCCATTGATGAATGTTTATGTTTTGCAATGTTTGATGGTAGAATATTAAGGATATGTTTTAAAGTAACATGTTTTTAATTGGAAATTTTGATGGAATTGGGTGTTATGGATTAAATTGTAAAAATAAATAGTTGAGGGACTAAAATGCAAAATAAATGGCTTGTATGGACATATATAGGCATGAAGAACATTCGGCCCTTAAGGAGTGAATTCAAATTAGGTGTATTTTGTGTTTTGTGCAATAAGGACTAAATTGTAAAAGTTGTAAATGTTAGGGGTAAAATGGTAATTTGCATAATTATGTGTTTTTGGATTAAATTGAATGAAAACATATTTGAATGAGCTTAATTTGGAATTATTTAGATCAAGAACAAAAAGAAACAGGATTAGATCGGGAAAAGGCGAAGTTGAACGAGTAGCCGGGAAACCTTAATCCGTTGATTTTTAAGGTAAGATTTAAACAATTGAGTTAAATCGAATTTCTTTTATATAGTATATCTATGTTAATGATGGTAAGTATATTGGATAACATATTGCCGAATGTGTTGGTGAATTTGCTATAAAATAGCCTAATGTGAGATTGCTTGGAATTTGAATTTGATTTCATGAAATGAATATCTAAATGTTAATGATGCAAATGAATATGAGAGATACTAAATTATGATATGAATATATTCAATGATAAGTTAGTTACATGCTATTGTTTTGGCCGAATATGATATTTACATTTGGGTATGAAATAATAAAGTTATGCTTATATGTATGTGCTTATACGTGATGCTGTGGATTAGACCTTGGATATATATATATATATATATATATATATAAATATATATATATATATATATAAGTGCACATTTGAATGAATCACAGGTCTACGAATGTAACACCCCTTACCTGTATACTACGCCGGAACCGGGTACGAGACATTACCAGACTTAACAATACATTCTACCAAATCCCGAGCCACAAAATTTCACTTATAATTTAAACTTTAACAAACACATGCATACAGAAGCATTATAACTCCATGACCAATATGAGCCACAACTCGTGGCTAAATACAGAATAATCCTTATTACCGTTATGAAGCAATACGTTTAATCAAATTAATTAACACATATACAAAATGATTTAGTCAAGCCCCTATACATGCCATAACTTAAATCATTTATAAATAAAGATATCCCTAGATAGCTTGATAGTGTGAAGCGATCTCCGACGACCTTTAGCCCTATCTTGTTTAATATGACTCTGAAACATGGGAAAGAAAATGGGGTAAGCTTATAAAGCTTAGTAAGTTCACATGTAAAAATAATAAGCATTAGCAATGAATTTAGCTTACTACTAAGTTGTCATAACTTGCATAAATAATGCTAAGTTCTTACTTTCTCAACTTACTCATTTGTAGCCTTACCAAAGCCTCAACGAGACAAATCCTCACAACAAGTTCTCTAATTGATACAATCATTAAATCACATGCTTATACTTTATTACTCATGTTCACATTAATCTGTCTACTTGAATCGCTGTCACTAAATTATTTATTTCTTGAACTATAGAGCTCCAAATTACAAACCACTAATTTACCTGAAACTAGACTCACATATCTTCATACCATAAAATTTCTAGAATTTTTGGTCTTGCCAATTAGTACAGTTTATTTATTAAAATTTCCCTTGTTTCACTGTTTGACTATTCTAACCTCTCTTCACTACGAATCAATTATCTCCTCGTATAGAATTCAGATGACCTTATTGTTTCTTTTATTTGAAACTAGACTCATTCAGAATTTTAGGAATATAAATTATATCACATAATTATTTTTGTACAATTTTTAATGATTTTTCCAAGATAGAACAGGGGATCACATAGTCATTCTAAACCAGTCTCACAAAAATTTAAATATCTCAAATTATACAAATCCTTTGTTTTCTCTGTTTCTTTTATATGAAAATAGACTCAATAATATTTAAACCTATATCTCATCCAACTTATAATTCAATTTCTACTAGTTTTGGTGATTTTTCAAAATCACATAACTGCTGCTGTCCAAAACACTTTTATTTGTAAATTTTTGCTCTCACTCACTTTAGTTGTATTCATTACTTACCTATAACAATCTTTCCAATTTCTGATTACATATCGAGCATATTGCTCATACGTTACACATGCATATACCTACACTTATCACTACAAGCCACACATAATTTCACTTAATCAATTTTCCCGGTGAACTCATTGGTAACCTTACCAAAGGCTCAGAATACAAAGGGCACCTTACTTAATAGCTTGCTTACATACATGCAACATTCTCACTTAACACATGAGTACTCTTTCATAATATAGGCATATTGCCAATCATGTCATAAAGTGTCACAAGCATAACTGAAAACTCATCGCTTACTTAATACTTGATAATCTCAATTACTTACAATCTCAATATTAAATAAGCCTTAAATGCATACCTGTACTCATACCTATACTCTTTCTTCATGTTCTCACCTTGCCATTTCTTTGACTTACTCTTTGGACTACTCAGGAACCTTTTCCTTTTTGCACTTACCATTGCCATGTCTTGACATGGTCTTACGGGGTATCCTTGCCTTATGAACTCACCAATGCCATGGCTTGGCGTGGTCTTACATAGGACCTTTGTCTTATAGTAACTCATCAATGCCATGTCTTGACATGGTCTTACATGATTTCCTTGCGTTATAGAACTTATCAATGCCAATGCCTTGGCATGGTCTTACATGATATCCTTATCTTACCAAATGCCATGTTCCAAACATGGTCTTACATGGTATCCTTGTCTTACCAAATGCCATGTTCCAAACATGGTCTTACATGGTATCCTTGTCTTACCAAATGCCATGTTCCAAACATGGTCTTACATGGTATCATTGTCTTAGTGCCAATGCCACATCTTGATGTGGTCTTACATGGAGTCCTTAATCAATGCTGATGCCATGTCTTGACATGGTCTTACACGGAATCCTTGCCTTACCAATGCCATGTCTTGACATGGTCTTACATGGTATCCTTAACCGTCAATTCCTCCTTAAATGCCATGTTATGAACATGGACTTTTCCATCAATTCTTCCTTAATTGCCATGGTATAGCCATGGACTTTGAGATATCAATGCCTTGTCAAGTCATAGCTGAAACATACTTGCTCAAATTCTCAAGGTTAGTCGCATAACTCAGTAATAACATTACTAATAACAATAATTGCATAATAATAAACTGCTACTCAACTTACATACTTACATTCTAAATCTCATCATATCATCAACTTAACTTATTCTCATCAAACTATGCTAGTCAATACTTTCTTGTTATCATACAAAGCCATAATACAAAATATGGTCTAACATATAAATTATACAAGTTCTCTTTCCAATATCGAATTATTATCGAACATTAATCATTATATCTAAAACTCAATACTATAGTATTTATGGCCAAAATATCAATTTATCATTCAAATATACATAATTAAATGCTTATTAAACATATGAACTTACCTCGATATCAAAACGGTCATTTTACCAACTTTCTCGATTTTCTATTTTCCTCCCATTCTAGGTCCAAATATCATTTTTTGGGGTCTAAGACATCACATTTCACTTATTTAATTAATGTACTACTCAAAACAGTCCCTAACTCAAAGTTTGGCAAAATTACAATTTTACCCCTAAACTTTTACATAATTATGATTTTGCCCCTAGGCTCAAAAATTAAACTTCATCCCTTATTCTTATGTTTTATAACATTCTAATCATTTTCCCTTCTATGGAAACATCAAATTATTGCTCTAACATGCACTTATGTACATTAGGTATTTTTGCCGATGATGTCGTTTTACTCGTTTTCACTTAAAATCACTTAGTAAAAGTTGTTTAACATATTCTAAGCTTCATATTCTACCATAAAACATCAAAATAAATACATTTCACCTATGGGTATTTTTCCAAATATAAACCCTACGTTAAATTATTGCTAGAATAAGCTAAATCAAGTTACCGAGACTCCAAAAACGTAAAGAATATGAAAAACGGGGCTAGAATGGACTTACCATGAAGCTTGGAAAGCTTGAAAACCTTATCCATGGCTTCCCACATGTTAAATTTGGCCTAAGCTTGAAGATAGACAAATTTGGCATTTAAAATGTTTTTAATTCATTTAATTCACTAAATTACCAAAATGCCCCTTAAAAAAATCTTTTTAAACATACCCATCCATGTCCATTTTTGTCCACCAACTTAACCAATGGCCTAATTATCATTTAAGGACCTCCAATTTAAAATTTCATAACAATTGGACACCTCTAACATGTAGAACTCAACTTTTACACTTTTTACAATTTAGTCCTTTTGACTAAATTGAGTGCCTAAACGTCAAAATTTTCGAATGAGATTTTCACGAAATCATTCCGTGAAATTGTAGACCATAAAAAATATAAATAAAATGAATTTCTCAACATCGGATTTGTGGTCCCGAAACCACTGTTCCGACTAAGCCCAAAATCGGGCTGTTACAATGAAAGGTACTAAGTGTACGAATCGGTCACATGGCACTAAGTGTGCGAAACCGGTCACATGGCACTAAGTGTGTGAACTACTAAACTAACGACACTAAGTGTGCGACACGTTACTAGAAATTGGCACTAAGTGTGCGAAAATGTTGAGTAACGACACTAAGTGTGCGATACGTTACTAAATCTTATTAATAAGTGTGCATGTATTAGGTTCGTTAAAAGACTTTTATTACTAATGCTCTTAAGTATATGGAAAGGATCGAGTATACTACCATATGTTATGCATGAACGGTTAAGTTTGGAGAGGTAAGTAAACTAGAGGTATGTATTATACATATTAACTTTAGATTGATGGTAGCTTGAAATGTAAGTATAAGATTCGGTAAGTAGAAGATATGTATGCCAATCATTCATTATGTGATGGTGGTATGTGGAAATAGGTATAAGCATATATATGTTGCTATGAATTCTACTTTTGAATGTTTGACTATTTGGTAAGGTATTATAAATGAAATTAGTTATGAAATCTCGAATAAGCTTATATGTGTATAAATTGCTTAAATCTTACTAGGCTGTGAAAGCTTACTTTGTTCTCGGTTGTTTCCGTATTGTAGATTTCTTTTGGGTGCTCGACTCGTACTTGAGGATCATCTTGGAAGTTCATCACACTATCATCTATCTTTGGTACTTTTTTTTATTAGTGAAACTTTTGGGAAATTATGGCATGTATAAGCTATGTTACTCTTTTGAGTTATTTTGAAGTGGATGTATATAATGCCATGCAAAGATGGCTTCACTTCTATCCTTGAATTGAGTGAATATGTTTGAGTTGGTATATATATGTTGGTGAAATTTCAGTTTTGAATATAGCTTGATTTGGGTAGGTATGTTTCGTGAGATTATGAACGGCATATTACTACGTGATGGGTTGGTTTAAAATTTATCAAGCTTGATTATAATGCTTAAGTATGTACTATTTTGTGGCAAGTATTTTTGAAAATTTTGTACCTTGATAATATATATAAATGTGTGGCATATACGAATGCATGTTTATGATTTTGAATAATGCATATAGTATGTTAAGGTAAGGGATGAACATATGTACAATTATATGTATGTATCGTATGTCAAGTTTGTGAAAATGAAATGTTTGGCCATGACTTGATCTAGTTTCGGGTCTAAATTTTCTATTGAGTACTATGGTATATTCGGTCATGGGTAATGAGTGCTAAGGTGTTCTATTAGTGATATATATATGTAATGATTAATACCGAATATGATAAGCAACTATGAGATGAATGAGTTGGTTTGATATTTATATTTATAGCATACTTGAATGTGGAATAAGTATATTGGCTAATGGTATAATTGTATGTGGTAATGAAATGAATAATTACTATATGCCTATTCAGCCTTTGCATGTGAATGACTAAATGTGTAGTGACTTGCTAGTTAATGTTTTGATATTAGATAGGATATACCTGTTCAATCATAATAGTGTGAATTGGTATACATTAATCAAAGTATTAGTTTCTTTTGTAAAAGTGCATTGATTTGTGTTCGGTCGAGTAATACCTCGTAACCCTAGTCCGGCGATGGATACGGGTTAGGGGTGTTACATTTTATTAGTATCAGAGCTACAGTTTAGTCGGTTCTCGGACTAACGTAGCACGTGTCGGGTCTAGCTATACATGCTATATTTTATAATGTGATAGTGTGATGACTTCTGACAGTGTAATGTGTTTTCTTCTATATAGTAAATGGATCCTGATCCCGAGCGAGCTTTAGCTGATGATGTCAAGAGTGTGGCGCCTGCTCTCGCGCAAGAAACCGCGCCGGATGAATCTCGACCAGCTGCGAGTAATCCTGATGAGGGGGCTAGATCAGCCTTCTATAGTATGATGAATGATTGGTTCAACCAATATATTCGTGCCAATCCAGCTGTTCAAAAACCTCTAAATCTGAATACTCCCCCTGTAGTACCGGTGGTACCCCCGATCGATAATCCTGAGAGAACAAGCAATCCTCTAGTTGACCGAATTAGAAAACATGGGGCTCAAGAGTTTAGAGCCGATGACGATGATGATGCTGAGCGAGTCGAAATTTGGCTCGATAATACCATTCATGTCTTCAATGAGCTATCAAGCACACCAGATGAGTGCTTGGAGTGCACCATATCTTTATTACCGGATTCTGCCTATTATTGATGGAATACTCTCGTATTGGTTGTTCCAAAGGAACGAGTTACCTGGGACTTATTTTAGATGGAATTCCGTAAGAAATACATCAGTCAGCGAATTATAGACTCCAAACGCAAGGAATTTCTTGAGCTTAAACAGGGTCGTATGACCGTATTTGAGTACGAGCGCAAGTTTGTGAGACTTAGTCGCTATGCTCTCGTGTGTGTTTCGTTCGAGGCTGCTATGTGCCAAAGATTTGAAGAAGGGCTAAACGAAGATATAAAACTTCTAGTAGGCATCCTTGAAATAAATAAGTTCGTAGTACTTGTTGAGCGAGCTTGTAAAGCCGAAGAGCTGGGAAAAGAAAAACGGAAAGCTGAATTTGAAGCTAGAGACTTCCAAAAGAGATCTGCGGGTAAATTTTCTCAATCGTCAACAAAGAAAATTCAAAAATGACAGTAGCCGATTCAAAGCTAATATAGAGATCTCTATACGAGAACGTCCACCAGTGAGTTCATGGGCTACCTCTATTACTAGTGTTGGCAATACTCGACCGAATAAGCCCGAGTGTCAACATTACGGCAGACGGTATTTTGGGGAATGTTGGGGCAAATCTAATAATCGCACTTGCTACAAGTGTGGTTCGCTGGATCATTTTATTCGAGATTGCCCGGAGACAGCTAAAAAAGAAAATGCTCAGGGTGCAAGACCGAGCAGCACTGCAGCTAGAGGTAGACCATCTCCTAATGTGGGAGGTAGAAGCGGCACTCAGAGAGGGACTTCGGATGCGGCTATTCAATTAGAGGCTCGTGTACCGGTTAGAGCCTATGCCATTCGTGCCAGAGAGGAGGATTCATCTCCTGATGTCATCACCGGTATATTCACTCTCTTTGATACTAGTGTAATTGCTTTGATTGACCCTAGTTCAACTCATTCTTATGTGTGTGAAACATTAGTATCCAGCAAGACTCTATCTGTTAAGTCTACTGAGTTTGTGATTCGGGTTTCGAACCCCTTGGGTCGGCGTGTGTTAGTTGATAGAGTGTGCAAAAATTGTCCTTTAATAATTCGAGACTCATATTTTCTGGCAGATCTTGTAACACCCCAAACCCAGCCCATGCGTTATGACCGGATCTGACATGTCACATGAGGAAAACGTGTTAAATCCTTATGATTCGTACTAAAATAGGTGTAATTTGATTATGGTTAAGAAAACAAGTTTGGATATGAATATTTGATAAAATACAACTATTTTTGAGTGTAATATCCTGATTTAGGGGTTATGTATTTGATGTTCTTGTGTGTATGCTTTGTTTAATGTGCTAGTTTAAGGTATATCGGAGTCTAGGAAAGGCCTGGGGATAAGTCGGAGCCTGGCCAAAATTTTCTTTTTGGGCACTTTAGGAGGGAAGTTGGTTGGAGGCAGGGCTTAAAGTTTATTGTTGGTGCTTGTTGACACAAGAAATCAATTGGTAACGTGGCAAGGAGGCGCCACTTAGGGTGCAAGTAGGTGACGCCTCAGAGGGGAGCAGGTTCGATTCGCGTTGCCAGCAATATGGCTTTTATTTTTGGTTCATGCGTCAAGGGGTGGATGATTGTATTGGTTTGGGGACCTTGAAGGGTAGAGGTGACTTGGTCAAACTTTTGGAATGGTTGGCCAAGAGTGAAAAGGGGGATTTGAAACATTCAAATTATTTTGAATATTTCAAATCATTTCAAATGGATGATTAGGAGTGAAGTTAGGAGGAAAACAAGGGCTTGTGGAGAGGGGTAAAGGTGTTAGCCAAATTTTGCTTGAAGGATGGAAGGGGGGAAGGTTCGGTTTTGAGCTAGGAGAGTGTGAGCCAAATTTTTAAGTTGGTAGCTCTAGGTCCCTCACCTGGTTGTGGTTCGATTGGGTTTATGAGTATCTTGAATGTGCCGAAATTTCCCTTAGATTCATATGGTGCATAAGTTGGGAAAACTTAGGGTAAAACATCATTTTCTCTCTTTTTCTACTTTCCATCTTTTCTTCACTCTTTTGGATACCAAAATCGAAGCTCATACCTGCCTCTTCTCTTCGCATATTTCTTCTTTGGTTGCCGCAACTTGTTTCACTTTCACTTGACAAAAGCTGAAACTTGTAGCACCTTTCTAGTCCTTCTCTTTTCTTCTCTCTTCGTTGTATCACATTTTCCCCATCTACTTCTTCAAAGCCGAACCCCAGCACTCTCTCCCTTTCTTCTTCTTTCTCATTTCTCTTTTTTCATATCGTGATCCACCCCTAAACCCTTTAGCCGAAAAACTCCACCACCACTCCATTATTTTGTTCCCTCAATTGTTCTTCATAGCCGAACCCATCTCTCAATACCCTTAACTAAAACCTCTCTTTTATTTGTCATTGAAGCCGAAACCTACTTCTCCTCTCAACCCTCTCAATCGGATTCCTCTTAGTGGTGTAAGTGTTGTTCTCTTTTCTTTTAATTCTCCCTTCTCTGTTGGTTACCGATCAAAGGCATTAATCCTGCTCCATGGGTTTTGACCGAATGTAGGAAGGGTTTAGTTTCGTTTTATCCTACTTTTGGTTAGCGTTAGAAGGGCCTCTGGGATCATTCGGATTCGATCTATCTAGGTAAGTGGTCTATACCATTCGTTGGCCGAAGGCCACATTCTTTTAACCTATATTGCGGAAGGCTGAGTCTAATATGGAGTTATGTAGGGACATTAGGGTGATCTGTGAATCCAAGTGCAGAAACCTCCGGGTTCTGTCAATTTCGGTAAGAACTTCTTCGTTCAAAGCAATTATTTTCACTATCATCTTATTCAACGGTTTAACTCAGTCTTCTGAACAAGATCGTTTCTATGGAATCAAGTACCAGTCAGGCAAAGGAAGGGGTTGGACCCATAAACCCAGCCCCTAAGTTTAAGAAACGTGCGGTGTCGGCCGTTCGAGATTGGCCACCGGGTTGTGGGCTGGCTTCAGAACAGAGTCGTAGGCAGATAGCAGTCGTTTCTACTACCGATAGTGTCAACATAGAGAGTGTTATTTTGCGTGTTATCAGGTGTGTAAACCGCCACACACTTTATTTATTTTAGCTGTATCATTAATTGTATGGGCTGAAAAGCCAGAGAAGGCTGTGTATACAGTCGAAATACCCTTATGGGTAAGGCAGGGAGTGCCAGGTACGTATCTGTGATGATTCAATGTTAGGTTGGATGTATGTGATATTTTAATGCCTTGTTAATAGCATGTTACATCTATTATGACATATATGTTGTGCATGGGATGTGGGAATGATGATAAAGGGGAAGTGATAAGGTCACATGGTGATCGGTGGCTCTGCCACAAGTGATTTATGAGGTCACATAATGATCGGTGACTCTGCCACAAATGATTTATGAGGTCACATAGTGATTGGTGGCTAAGCCACAGTGGATTTTAAGGTCACATAGTGGTCGCTGTTAAAATCAACAGCATGACTATCGAGACGGCGTGTAGCGGATGGAGGGTTGATTGTAGAAATCCCCACGGTGTGATGGTTGGTACGGGATGGCGTGTAGAGGATGGAAAATTCTAGGTTGGGCTGTGCTTGATGCATTCATGTAGTTGTATGATATCATATATGGGCTAAATATGTGATGGTAGGCCGTTGGCCGTGTTGTGTGTTTTAATGGTTTTACACACTGAGTCTCTATGACTCACCATTTTCTTAACTTTTCAGGCAATCAGTAGACCGTGGATTTGGGAGCCGAGGCGGACTCGTGGAGGCCGTAAAGTCTTTTTTTTTCGTAAACTTTTTCTTGCTTTACTTTAATTTTAATTGGGGATTTTTATTGGTGTAATAAGGCCTTTATAAGTTAACACTTGATTTTTATTTTAGTTATTTATTGGTTATTTAAAATTTGACACTATGCAAATTTAATCACGAAAGGAAAAATGGGGTTTCCAAAATACGAGTAACTCAAAACATACGTTTTCTTCAAGTATCACCAAGCTTAACGAATATGTGATTAATTAAAAGTTTGAAATTTTTCCTACACTACCAAACCACAGTTTCAAGTCATCGCTTTAAACGGAAAGTTTTCAGATCTACGATTTTTCCTAAACTAAATAAAATTTCATTTTTACCTCACCCTGTAACATACCAGATCTGGTCGTAACGTTTAGGCCGGGTTTGGGGTGTTACAATTTTGGTATCAGAGCCTAGGTTGCAAAACTCGGGCTGTGAAATGGGTTCAATAGTGTTTTACAAAATCAGTGTTAATGTTAATTAGAGGAAATGTTTTGGTTGAAATATGGCATCCATGTCTACCGGCAACCGATCCACCCAGCTAGGTATTCTAACTATTTGATGGTGTATGTATAGAATGATTGTTAGCATGGAAAAAAATATATACTTGTTAGTCTTAAAAATTCAAACTTTAGAGACGGGAAACCTCTAAGTGGTGATGTGTTCTGCGAAAACTCCACTCTAAAGATATTTCTCATAAAACTGCTCGGTATTAAACAGTGAAAGATACTAACTCATAAAACTTTTAACCAGATTAAAATGCGACAGTAGTCATGAGTACTAGGGGACGTGGACGTAATGTGTGTGGACGTGGTAGAGGCAGGATTGCTGTGTCAAAACCAGTAGGGTCTGGTCATGGGTCAGGAAATGAGGTGCCGCTACCGCCAGCTGCGGAAGTAGAGTTTCAGGACCAAACGGGTGGAGACGATGCTGTGTCTTAGGCAATGTTACGGGTTTTGGAAAGAGTTGCTGGGGCAGGCTTGGGTACAGGGGCTCGAAAATCTGTGTCAGAACGACTTCGAGCTAATGGAGCGAAAATGTTTAGGGGAGTTTCCGGCGTAGCCCCTAATGTAGCTAAGTATTGGCTGGAGGCCGTTGAGCGTATAATGGATGACCTCGATTTCACGGAGGAGGAAAAGTTGAAAGGAGTTGTGTCTCTTCTACGGGATGAGGCGTATCAATGGTGGCTTACGGTCAGGGATGGTACTGTGGCTGACCGCATTACCTGGGATTTCTTCAAGTTGTCATTCCAGAGTAAGTACATTGGGTCGAGTTATGTGGATGCGTAGCGAAGGGCATTTTTGAGTTTGGTTCAGGGGAGCAAGTCGGTGGCTGAGTATGAGGCGAAATTCTTACGCCTTAGCCGTTATGCTCGTGGGATAGTGGCCATAGACCATGAGCGTTGTGTTCGGTTCGAAGATGGGTTGAGAGATGAACTGCATGTGCTGATAGCTCCACAACGAGAAAGGGAATTTGCTGTTTTGGTGGAAAAGGCTAAGATAGCAGAGGAAGTGAAGCGGTCGAAAAAGTAGAATCGGGATAGAGATAGAGGTGGTAATAAAAGGAATTTTGGATCGTCAGGGTCAGCTGGGCGTTTTCAGAAAAGATCTAGGATGGATGGGCCAAGTCGGGTTGTAAGACCTGTTGTTGATAGGCAGCCTCAGAGGTGTGCATGATGTGGTAAACTCCATTTAGGAGGGTGTTGGACGAGTAACAGAAGATGTTTCAGGTGTGGATCTGCTAATCATCAGATTAGAGACTGTCCACAGGAGCGGGACGGTACAAGGCCAGGAAGTCAGGGTTATGCTCAGCCTGGTAGAGGTGGTGAACAGCCACAGAGGGGTCGTGGTCCAGCTAGAGGAGGTAATGGTTTCGGTCTGGGCCGTGGAACACCAGGCAGAGGTGCTGGGAACGCTAAGGCAAGACAGCCGGGGTTAGTCTATGCAGTTAGACGCCGAGAAGAGGGTGATGCACCGGACGTCATAACCAGTAGGTTTCTTATTTATGGGTTGCCTTATACTGCTTTGATTGATATCGGGTCGACACATTCTTATGTTGCTAGTGTGGTATCTGGAACTTTAAGTTTAGACTCTGGGATTACCTCTAGGGAGATGATTGTACTTAGCCCGCTAGGACAAACTGTAGTGATAAACAAGCTTTATAGAGATGTACCTCTAGAAGTGCAATGAGTAGTTTTTCCGACTGATTTGATGGAGTTGCCGTTCGAGGAGTTTGATTTAATCTTGGGCATGGACTGGCTGGTAAAGTATCAAGCAAATTTTGATTGTGCAACCAAGCGCATGGTGTTAAGAACTCTCGAGGGTGAAGAAGTGGTGGTAATAGGTGAGAGGAGGAATTACCTATCTAATGTGGTGTCCGTCTTAAAAGCTGAAAGAATGGTGAGGAAAGGATGTGAGGCGTATATAGCTTATGTTTGTACTTTGGAAGCCAAGGAATCAACTGTGGAGGATGTTCGAACGGTGAAGGAATTTTCTGATGTTTTTCTGGAAGAACTTTCGGGATTGCCTCCCGATCGCGAGGTGGAGTTTGGTATTGATCTTTTACCGGGAACAACGCCTGTGTCTATCGCACCATACAGGATGGCACCAAAGGAGTTGAAGGAGTTGAAAGTGCAGATTCAAAAACTGTTAGATCGGGGTTTTATTCGACCAAGTGTATCGCCTTGGGGAGTGCCGGTGTTATTTGTTAAGAAGAAGGATGGATCAATGCCTATGTGCATTGATTACCGTCAGTTGAACAAGTTGACGATCAAAAACAAATACCCGTTGCCGAGGATTGACGACTTGTTTGATCAATTGAACGGGGCGTCAGTTTTCTTAAAGATAGACTTGAGGTCAGGGTATCATCATCTTATGGTCAAGGAAGCGGATATCCATAAGACGACTTTCAAGACTCACTATGGCCATTACGAATTCCTGGTAATGCCGTTCGGGTTGACCAATGCACCAGCAGCGTTTATGGACATGATGAATCGGGTTTTCCAACCCTACTTAGATCGGTTCGTCGTGGTATTTATAGACGATATACTGGTCTATTCAAGATCAGAGGGGGAGCATGATTCGCATCTTCGAGTGGTTCTACAAATCCTGAGGGAGAAGCAGTTGTTCGCCAAATTCAGTAAGTGTGAATTCTGGCTAAGAGAAGTTACCTTTTTGGGCCATGTAGTGTCTGCTGAGGGGATTAGGGTTGATCCTCGAAAAATCGAGGCTGTGTTAGAGTGGAAGCCACCTAAGTCTGTGGCAGAAATCAGGAGTTTTCTTTCTCTGGCTGGGTACTATAGAAGGTTTGTGAAAGGGTTCTCATTAATTGCAGCACCTCTAACCAAGCTGTTGAGGAAAAGGGTACCTTTTGTTTGGTCTGATAAACAACAAGAGAGTTTTGAAAGGCTAAAGAGAATTTTGATGGAGGCTCCGGTGTTGATTCAGCCGGAGGCTGGAAAAGAGTTCGCGGTTTACTGCGATGCGTCACACACAGGTTTGGGATGTGTGTTGATGCAAGATGGGAAAGTGGTAGCGTATGCTTCTCGGCAGTTGAGACCGCATGAGTTGAATTACCCCACGCACGATTTGGAATTAGCGGCAGTGGTGTTTGCTCTGAAGAGTCGGAGGCATTATCTGTATGGGGAGAAGTCTATTATTTATACAGATCATAAGAGCCTAAAATATCTCCTTACCCAGAAGGAGTTAAACTTAAGGCAACGAAGGTGGATCGAATTGTTAAAGGATTACGACTGCTCAATCGAGTACCATCCAGGTAAAGCTAACGTGGTGGCGGATGCATTAAGTCGTAGGGTGATCTCTGACTTGAGAGTAATGTTTGCTCACTTCAGCTTATACGAAGATGGGAGTATATTAGCTGAACTGCAAGTGAAACCTTCTTGGGTCAGTCAGATTAAAGAGAAGCAATGGGCCGATGAGTTGTTGAAGTCAAAATTGCAGTTGGGATCAGGTGATGGGACCACAGAATTCAGTATGAATAAGGATGGAGTAGTGTGTTTTCGAGGGAAAACTTGTATGCCGAGAGATCCTGAGTTAAGGGGTAAGATTTTACAGGAAGCGCATAGCAGCCCATACGCTATGCATCCTGGAGGAAGTAAGATGTATCGAGATCTGCGAGGGCAATTTTGGTGGCCGGGGTTGAAGCGAGAAGTAACCGAATTTGTGAGTAAGGGCTTGACGTGTCAGCAGGTAAAAGCAGAACATCAGTTGCCTTCGGTGTTGTTGCAGCCTATAAAGATTCCGCAGTGGAAATGGGAAAGGATCACGATGGATTTTGTTAGTGGGCTACCCCTTACGCCTACCAAGAAGGATACGGTTTGGGTAATAGTTGATCATTTGACGAAGTCTGCTCATTTCATACCAGTTCGGGTTGACTACTCTCTACAGAAATTGGCTAAGTTGTATATA
Organism: Gossypium australe; assembly: GCA_005393395.2. Classification (NCBI taxonomy): domain Eukaryota; kingdom Viridiplantae; phylum Streptophyta; class Magnoliopsida; order Malvales; family Malvaceae; genus Gossypium; species Gossypium australe. The sequence goes on along the minus strand of CM016615.1, from coordinate 53,617,413 downwards.
GCAGAGATAGTGAGGTTGCACGGGGTACCAGTGTCTATCATCTTGGACAGGGACTCTAGGTTTACGTCGAGATTTTGGAGGGCGTTGCATCAAGCGTTGAGTACAACGTTGGGTTTCAGTACAGCGTTTCATCCACAATCAGATGGACAGTCAGAGAGGGTAATTCAGATCTTAGAAGATATGTTGAGAGGCTGTGTCATAGATTTCAGATGTAGTTGGGAAGAATTTCTACCGTTAGCAGAATTTGCATATAACAATGCTACCAATCGAGTATTCAGATGGCACCGTATGAGGCGCTATATGGTCGGAAGTGTCGTACTCCTACGTGTTGGACAGAAATGGGCGAGCGTTAGTTGTTGGGTCCAAAATTGGTTTTGGAAACAGAGGATAAGGTCAAGTTAATTAGGACTCGTTTAAAGGAAGCGTCGGATAGGTAGAAATCCTATGTTGATCTAAAGCGTATGGATATAGAATTTGAGGTGGGTGACCAAGTGTTCTTAAAGGTTTCACTGTGGAAGAAGATGCTAAGGTTTGGACAGAAAGGTAAGCTAAGCCCCAGGTTCATTGGGCCTTATCGTGTGTTGAAGCGTGTGGGACCAGTAGCTTATCAACTCGAGTTACCTGTGGAGTTAAGTCAAATTCATGATGTGTTTCACATGTCGATGTTAAGATGCTATCGTTCAGATCCATCTCACGTGGTACCAGCGGAAGAGATCGAAGTAAGATCTGATCTATCCTTTGAAGAGGAACCAGTTCGGATTTGGATCGTGATGTCAAAGTGTTACGCAGGAAGACAGTTCTATTAGTTAAGATTTTGTGGCGTAATCATGGTTCTGAGGAGGCTACGTGGGAACCAGAAGAAGCGATGCGCCAGCAGTACCCGCATCTCTTTTGACCAGGTAATTTTGAGGCCGAAATTTTTTCTTTAGGGGGTAGAACTGTAATATCCTGATTTTGGGGATATGCATTTGATGTGCTTGTGTGTATGCTTTGTTTAATGTGCTAGTTTAGGGTGTATAGGAGTCTAGGAAAGGCCCGGGGATAAGCCGAAGCCCTGGCCAAAATTTTCTTTTTGGGCACATTAGGAGGGAAGTTGGTTGGAGGCAGGGCTTAAGGTTTATTGTTGGTGCTTGTTGACACAGGAAATCAATTGGTAAAGTGGCAAGGAGGCACCACTTAGGGTGCAAGTAGGTGACGCCTCAGAGGGGAGCAGAGGGGAGCAGGTTCGATTCGCGTTGCCAGCAATATGGCTTTTAGTTTTGGTTCATGCGTCGAGGGGTGGATGATTGTATTGGTTTGGGAACCTTGAAGGGTGGAGGTGACTTGGTCAAACTTTTGGAATGGTTGGCCAAGAGTGAAAAGGGGGATTTGAAACATTCAAATTATTTTGAATATTTCAAATCATTTCAAATGGGTGATCAGGAGTGAAGTTTGGAGGAAAATAAGGGATTGTGGAGAGGGGTGAAGGTGTTAGTCGAATTTTGCTTGAACGATGAAAGGAGGAAGGTTCGGTTTTGAGCTAGAAGAGTGTGAGTTGAATTTTTAAGTTGGTAGCTCTAGGTCCCTCACCTGGTTGTGGTTCGATTGGGTTTATGAGTATCTTGAATGTGCCGAAATTTCCATTAGATTCATATGGTGCATAATTGGGAAAACTTAGGGTAAAACATCATTTTCTCTCTTTTTCTACTTTCCATCTTTTCTTCACTCTTTTGGAAACCAAAACCGAAGCTCATACCTGCCTCTTCTCTTCGCATATTCCTTCTTTGGTTGCCGCAACTTGTTTCACTTTCACTTGACAAAAGCCGAAACTTGTAGCACCTTTCTAGTCCTTCTCTTTTCTTCTCTCTTCGTTGTATCACATTTTCCCCATCTACTTCTTCAAAGCCGAACCCCAACACTCTCTCCCTTTCTTCTTCTTTCTCATTTCTCTCTTTTTCATATCGTGATCACACCCCTAAACCCCTTAGCCGAAACTTCTCAAACTCCACCACCACTCCATTATTTTGTTTCCTCAATTGTTCTCCATAGCCGAACCCATCTCTCAATACCCTTAACTAAAACCTCTCTTTTATTTGTCATTGAAGCCGAAACCTACTTCTCCTCTCAACCCTTTCAATCGGATTCCTCTTAGTGGTGTAAGTGTTGTTCTCTTTTCTTTTAATTCTCCCTTCTCTGTTGGTTGTCGATCAAAGGCATTAATCCTGTTCCATGGGTTTTGGCAGAATGTAGGAAGGGTTTAGTTTTGTTTTCTCCTACTTTTGGTTAGCGTTAGAATGGCCTCTGGGATAATTCAGGTTCGATCTATCTAGGTAAGTGGTCTATACCATTCGTTGGCCGAAGGCCACATTCTTTTAACCTATATTGTGGAAGGCTGAGTCTAATATGGAGTTATGTAGGGACATCAGGGTGATCTGTTAATCCAAGTGTAGAAACCTCCGGGTTCTGTCAATTTCGGTAAGAACTTCTTCGTTCAAAGCAATTATTTTCACTATCATCTTATTCAACGATTTAACTCGGTCTTCTGACCAAGATCGTTTCTATGGAATCAAGTACCAGTCAGGGGAAGGAAGGGGTTGGACCCATAAACCCAGCCCCTAAGTTTAAGAAACGTGCGGTGTCGGCCGTTCGAGATTGGCCACCGAGTTGTGGGCTGGCTTCAGAACAGAGTCTTAGGCAGATAGTAGTCGTTTCTGCTACTGATAGTGTCGACATAGAGAGTGTTATTTTGCGTGTTATCAGGTCTGTAAACCCTCACACACTTTATTTATTTTAGCTGTATCATTAATTGTATGGGCTGAAAAGCCGGAAAAGGCTGTGTATACAGTCGAAATACCCTTATGGGTAAGGCAGGGAGTGCCAGGTACGTATCTGTGATGATTTAATGTGAGGTTGGATGTATGTGATATTTTAATGCCTTGTTAATAGCATGTTACATTTATTATGACATATATGTTGTGCATGGGATGCGGGAATGATGATAAAGGGGAAGTGATAAGGTCACATGGTGATCGGTGGCTTTGCCAGAAGTGATTTATGAGGTCACATAGTGATCAGTGGCTCTGCCACAAATGATTTATGAGGTCACATAGTGATCGGTGGCTAAGCCACAGTGGATTTTAAGGTTACATAGTGATCGTTGTTAAAACCGGCAGCATGACTGTCGAGACGGCGTGTAGCGGATGGAGGGTGATTGTAGAAATCCCCACGGTGTGATGGTTGGTACGGGATGGCGTGTAGAGGATGGAAAATGCTAGGTTGGGCTGGGCTTGATGCATTCATGTAGTTATATGATATCATGTATGGGATAAATATGTGATGGTAGGCTGTGGGCCGTGTTGTGTGTTTTAATGGTTTTACACACTGATTCTCTGTGACTCACCCTTTTCCTAACTTTTCAGGTAATCAGTAGACCGTGGATTTGGGAGCCGAGGCGGACTCGTGGAGGCCATAAAGTATTTTTTTTACGTAAACTTTTTCCTGCTTTACTTTAATTTTAATTGGGGATTTTTATTGGTGTAATAAGGCCTTTCTAAGTTAACACTTGATTTTTATTTTAGTTATTTATTGGTTATTTAAAATTTGACACTATGCAAATTTAATCTCGAAAGGAAAAATGGGGTTTCCAAAATACGAGTAACTCAAAACATACGTTTTCTTCAAGTATCACCAAGCTTAACGAATATGTGATTAATTAAAAGTTTGAAATTTTTCCTACACTACCAAACCACAGTTTTCAAGACATCGCTTTAAACGGAAAGTTTTCAGATCTACGATTTTTCCTAAGCTAAATAAAATTTTGTTTTTACCTTACCCTGTAACATACCAGATCTGGTCGTAACGTTTAGGCCAGGTTTGGGGTGTTACATTGAGAGGTTGATTGATGAGTCAACAATCAAGGTAGTGAACTTTAAAACCGTGATTTTTGAAAATGTCGTTGATAATTTGAAAGAGAATCTGAGTTAAATTATTCGTAAAAGTTTGTTATAAAAATCCATTTATTAATCAATTTTGGAAAACCATTATTTATGTTTTTAGAAAAATCCCCATTTAAAACAATTTAATAAAAATAATAAATACATCCAAACATAAAGCAAATTAAAGTTTATCCCAGAGGCCTTATTACAACTTTAAATCCAAAATAGTAAAAGTAATAAAGTAAACGGAAATAGAATTTAAACTTAAAAAAAAAACACCATTTCTGAAGTATGGCCTCCATCGAGTCATCCATGGCACAAGTCCACATCACTGGGCATTACCTGCAAGGGTTAAGGAAAAGGGGTGAGTTACTAGAACTCAGTGTATAATCCCCGTACCATCATCCACTGGGCCTGAATCCATTTAGTAATAACTTCGGCCTAAGCCCATTTACATACCAGAATATATGTATATGTGCAATGTATGCAACCCAACCCATCCATCCATCACACCCCCGACCAGCCAATCACACCTGTGGGGATCAAGTCAACCCACCCCGCCCCTCACACCAATTCGCAGGCAAGTTGCCATTTATAATATTTTTATTGTGGCCAAGCCACTGTAATCATAATGAAACATAATAATAAACATTTTTGTGGCAATGCCACTAGGCTACACTTCTCTTCAACATTTTTCCCAACCCATGCAAAATATGTAAATGCAACATACATAATAAAGCATAATATCCACATATATAAACAACAATCATTAATCCAGTAATTTATTACGATAAATTGGCCAATTATAGATCTTTGTAATTCGGCCCACTAAGGCATTCTAGCAAATCGGCCCATAGAGGCATTTTGGTAAATCGGCCCATAGGGGCATTTTGGTAAATCGACCCATAGGAGCATTTTGGTAAATCGGCCCATAGGGGCATTTTGACAAGTCAAAACTTTTAAAGGTAATTAAGCAATCCGACCCGTTAAGGCATTTTGACAAAAATGGCCCATTCAGGGTATTTTCGTAATTCGGCCCTTAAAGGCATTTTCGTAAATTTTACAAATTAACCCCGATTTTGACAAATCTTAGTATTTACGATATTTAGGCAAAATACTCGATTCATACTATTTTACCAATATTAAGTTTTTAGGCAACATCAATCGATATTTCTAATATGATGCTAAATCACAGATTTACGGGATTTCGGTGTGAGATTACACACCTGATTACGGTAAGGATTAATCCTTCTTGATCGTCGGCACCCTTAGAATCGTGTACGACCATGATTTGTGTATTCTCACCGGATGATGGTCCACAACCCGGTGAGAAATCTTGAATCGCCGATACCGCTCTACGCTTGAACTTAGGAGTAGGAATCGCAAATCCACTCCTTTTGAGTTCTCCAATCGCTTTTCCTTTCGAATCGGTACCACTTGCCACTATTTCCGTAGAATCCATAAGTGAATAAAAACGATCAATATAGTCCCTTGACGATAATAGATCCACTTCTATCGATTGGGTGCAAGGCTAAGATGTGGTATTCAGCCACCCACTAGAACACGATTCGGTCAAGAAGATAGTGTCAATATGAATGAGAAAGAAATAATGAGGAATGTATGAAGGTTTCAAAAGTTTGGCTATGGAGGGAAAATAAGCAAGAGAATTCGACTTCAAGCAATATTGATTTAAGAGAAAAGGAGAATGATTGAGAAAATGGTGAAGAAGAAATGAGGTGATGATCAAAAGAGTATTAGAGAGGTTCGGCTATCAAAGGGAAAAAAAGAGCAAAAATGTACTGAGGGTTTCGGCCAAAACAAGAGAAAATGAGATGAACAATTGGCTTTAGAATTTCGGCAAGCAAGGGAAGAATTGGAAGAGAAAACATCAAAATGCTAAGAGAAGAAAAATAAGCCTTACAAGCACCAAAAAGTTGCCAAATGCCCAAAGAAAAATTCGGCTATCCCTTTTCCCCTACAAACCATTATCACTTTTGCCAAAAGGATGCATGTTGACCAAAATAATCTTTCCAAAACATCCTCCACAAAATAGGCCAACATGTTCCCTTCTCTTGCCTTTTCTTTTGATTCTTTCCTTCTTTTTCCCTTATCTTCCTCCTTACCATATTCCTTAGCCTCCTTTCCATCAATAAAAAGTCTTCCTTACCTTATTTAAAGCCTTGGCTGGCACTTGGAAGAATAGCACAAAAATAAATCCAAAAATTTACACTAGGTGGGATTCGAACTCCACCCATCAAGCCCATACATGCAACGCCACACCACTCTTCTACTAGCTTCACTTGTGCTAGCAAAATGCACACTTATTTTCTTAAGTCTTTATGTTACCCACCTTCTCTCCTTAAAGTGCCTAAACATAAAAATTTTCCTATAGCCTAACTTGAACCCGAAACTTCCTAGAAACTCCGTAACTTTCCAAAATACCTTCCTAATAAGTCCAACTTGAAATAATGCCGTTCTCTTATTCTAAAAAAAATTTTTAAACACTCCTACGCCCAAGGCCCAATGGGCCCAATTCTATTAAGCCCAAATTCGGGTCGTTACAGATCTGATGTTGTTACCATTTGATGAGTTTGACATTATTCTCGATATAGATTGGTTAATTGTACACAATGCAGTAGTGAATTGCAGACGAAAGACTATTGATTTGAGGTGTCCGAATAACGAGGTAATTCAGATTGAATCTGTAGATTTGAATGGGCTACCAGATGTGATATCTTCGATGTTGGCTCGACAGTATTTGAGAAAGGGTTACGAAGCTTATTTTGCGTATGTGATTGACAACAAAGTAACCGAAAAGAAGATTGAATCTGTACCGGTTGTTTGTAAGTATCCAGATGTGCTCCCGGAGGAATTGCCGGGGTTGCCACCTGTTCGGGAGGTAGAGTTTGGTATTGAGCTAGTGCCAGGGACAAATCCGATTTCGATAGCATCGTATAGAATGGCACTGACCGAATTAAAGGAGTTGAAAGCTCAGTTGCAAGAATTGACAGATAGAGGTTTTGCTCGACCGAGTTTCTTACCCTGGGGTGCGCGAATCCTATTTGTGAAAAAGAAGCACGGAACTTTAAGCATGTGCATCGGTTATCGACAACTTAATAAAGTGACTGTAAAGAATAAATATCCATTGCCTCGTATCGATGATTTGTTTGATCAGTTAAAGGGAGCTTCGGTATTCTCAAAGATTGATCTTAGATCAGGTTATTATCAGTAGCGAGTTAGAGACTCAGATGTACCTAAGACTGCTTTTCGGATGAGATCTGGCCGTTACGAGTTCTTAGTGATGCCGTATAGACTCACTAATGCCCCTGCTATTTTCATGGATCTGATGAATTGGGTATTCAGATCGTATTTATATCGGTTTGCGGTTGTATTCATAGATGACATTCTGATCTATTCACGCGATGAAACTGAGCATGCCGAGCATTTGAGACTTGTGTTACAAATTTTGCGTGATAAACAGTTGTACGCAAAATTCAGTAAATGTGAGTTTTGGTTGAATGAAGTTAGCTTCCTGGGGCATGTTGTTTCAGCATCAGGCATTCGGGTTGACCCGAGTAAAGTTTTAACTATACTTGATTGGAAACCTCTACGGAATGTTTCTGAGGTTTGTAGCTTTCTAGGACTTGCCGAATATTATAGACGCTTCGTGAAAGGGTTTTCTATGATTGCTGTTCCGATGACAAAGTTGTTGCAGAAAGACGTTAAATTCTAGTGGTCAGAAAGATGTCAAAAGAGTTTTGATCAGCTAAAGACCTTGCTAACAGAAGCTCCAGTGCTTGTTCAGCCTGTGTCAGGTAAAGAATTGTTATTTTTAGCAATGCATCTTTAAATGGTTGGGCTGTGTTTTGATGCAGGAAGGTAAAGTTGTAGCCTACGCCTCGAGACAGTTGAAGCCACACGAAAAGAACTATCCGACACACGACCTTGAGTTGGCCGCCATAGTTTTTGCTTTGAAAATATGGCGTCATTATCTATTTGGTGAAAGATGTCATGTCTATTCGGATCAAAAGAGTCTAAAATATTTAATGACTCAGAAAGATCTAAATTTGAGACAACGACGATGGTTGGAGCTATTAAAAGATTACGAGTGATACGAGCACGCCCGGGGCACCAACAATTTTAATTTGTGGAGCTCGTTATTAGCTCACTCTTAGCTCATTTTAATTAGTTAATTGTCGGAATAAAAATTAGTTAACTTAGTTTGAATTAATTAAATTGCTGGAATGAAATTTAATTAATTTAGTTTAAGTTAATTAATTAATTCAGTCATTTATTATTTTTGCTACATGTTAGTTTATATTAATTAAATTGTTTAGTTAATATAGTTTTTAATATGTCAAGTGTTTAAAATAAAGTCTTTAAATTTTGTCAGTTAAAATTTTATTCAAATTGATGTTGATTTATGTGTTTTATAGGTGCTGCCCAATGTGGAATGTTTTAAGCAAGATAGTACACGATTAAACGGGCAATGCAAGGTGGCTAAATTAATTTGATGGACATATTTTCTTCAAGCATGGGACGCCACAAATTGAGCATGTTTTGGCCGAATATTGAGGGAATAATGTGGAGCATTATAGAGATTGGAGAAGCCAAAAAGAAAGCTAATGGAGGAATATTGGTGTGGTGCTTTGGAATAAATAATTAACATGTGTGTGTGGCTTAGAAGGTCAATCACTTGGACGGCAACATGGAATATTGTGGATGATTAAACAATGCCAACATTCAGCCGAATATTTGAATGGTGAGCAAGCCATGAAATGATTTTAAATGCCTATCATGGACGGTACACAAAGAAAGCAAATCCATGAAATTATTTGTCTAGCATGGACGGCACAAGCTTAAAGGGAACTTGGTGGAGGAATAAACAATTGGAACATGGCAATTAACAAGGGTGGCTGAATTTTTAAATTCCCTTTAAATAGATGCATGCTTGGACGGCACACAAAGAAAGCAAAGCTTGAAATTAAATAAAGCATGTGGCAAGATAACCATTTCTCATATGCTTGGACGACACATGGTGTCCATTTCTCATATGCTTGGACGACACATGGTGTGATGAATTTCAAATCAATTAGTAAACAATGGCAACACTATTGAATAAATAAAAGAGCATGTAAGTGGAATTGAAAGAGCAATATGCGTGTGTGGTGCTAGTGATGGACGACAACTTCATGGGAGTGTTGGGCATGAATTAAATAAACAAATGGAAGAACATGTGTTGATTAAGGGGATGGGCGGCATGCTTGTTTTGAATAAAATAATAGGAAACAACTAGATAATGTGGACGGCAATGAGAAGGAATATGCAGCCAAAAAAAACAAATTTCAAATTCAATTGAATGGAAGCATAAATAATGGGGATTGTTGGACGGCATGGAGGTTTGGCGCATTAAATTAATTGAAGCATGGGCTGAGTTTAAAAATCCTTGAAGACATGTGCTAAATTGAAGGAAAGTGTAGTGGACAACATGAAGAATAATTCAAGAACCATGAACAAGCTATGAGGTGGACGGCAACAACACTGGAGAGTGGGATTTGAAAAAAAAATGTTTTGAACATTTGGCTACCTAGCTTTAGGCTATAAATATTTGCTATTTTTATTTGTAATGGACTTGAATTTTTATGAATGAATTTTTATGAACATTGTTCATTTGAGTGAGTTTATCTCCTCTCTATCTTTCATACGAGTTTCGATTCTGACTTATCAAGCTTTGCTTGTGGCGTCAGTCGTTTCTCATCCATTTATTTATACCAACGGTTCTTATCTTTTTAGATAACGGGTCTTGGTCCATCTTCGAATTTCATCTTTCCACCTTAACGATATAAGAAATAGGGTGACACTGTTATATAGTGTTGAATCTTTCTTAAGTTAAGTTCGTATTTCCATTTCCATCTTCGATTACCATTTTTCACCTTAAACATTATAGAACCCGGAGTGACACTCTTTAGTGTTGAATCGGTTCTCGTTTAAGTTCTTTTATCCATTTCCATCAAATTATCTTTTATCTATTTTATTTTTATTTTATCAAACTGAACCATTTCCTGTTTTATTCACTTAAAGCTTCCGCGAATACAATTCATATTTTCTAATTATTTTCCGAAGGCTTGATTCCTCCTCGTAGACGATTGGGCAACCCGCATACATTTCGACTCATCCTGAGCCGGTTCGTATCAACGAGCTTGTGATTGATTATCACTCGGGGAAAGCTAATGTAGTGGCTGATGCACTCAGTCGAAAGTCACTATTTGCTCTACATGCGATGAATTTGGATATAGCTATGATTGATGATGGTGTGATTATTGCAGAATTGAAAGCGAGACCACTGTTCGTACAATAGATTCGCGAAGCTCAAGAGGTTGATAATGACTTAATAGAAAAAAGGAGTCAATGTCGCTCGAGTACTGATTCATATTTTCAGCTAGATGCTAAGGGGTGTCTACGGTTTAAGAATCGGATATGTGTGCCTAAGAACCCTGTGTTGATTCGAATGATTTGTGATGAAGCTCATAATAGTAGATTGTTGATTCACCCGGGTAGTACGAAGATGTATAACGACCTGAGACAGAATTATTGGTGGCATGGTATGAAACAAGATAATTCAGACTATGTGTTGAAGTGTTTAATATGTCAACAAGTGAAAGCCGAGAATCAGGTGCCATCGGGACTACTCCAACCGATTATGATACCTGAGTGGAAGTGGGATCGAGTCACGCTGGATTTCGTATCTGGTTTGCCGTTGACCCCGAGTAAGAAAGACTCAATCTGGTTTATTGTTGATAGATTGACAAAATCAGCCCATTTTATTCCGGTACGTACGGATTTCTCACTTGATAAGTTAGCTGAGTTGTACATATCTCAGATCGTACGATTGCACGGAGTACCTATTTCTATTGTTTCGGATAGAGATCCGAGGTTTACATCCGGTTTTGGAAGAAACTGCAAGATGCTCTAGGTACCAAATTGCATTTCAGTACTGCTTTTCACCCTCAGTCGGATGGCCAATCCGAACGTGTTATTCAAATGCTCGAAGATATGTTGAGATGTTGCGTTCTTGAGTTTGAGGGTATGTGGGAACGATACTTGTCTTTGATTGAATTTGCGTACAATAACAGTTTTCAATCGAGTATCAAAATGGCACCTTACGAAGCTTTGTACGGTCGTAAATGTCGTACACCTCTATATTGGACCGAACTAGGTGAAAGCAAGATACACGGGGTTGATTTAATCAAAAAGACTGAGCAGAAAGTAAAAGTAATTCGAGAAAGTTTGAAAGCTGCCTCAGATCGTCAGAAGTCGTATGCGGACTTGAAACATAAAGATATAGATTTTCAAGTGGGCGACCGAGTATTTTTGAAAGTCTCGCCGTGGAAAAAGATACTTAGATTTGGTCGTAAAGGAAAGCTGAGTCCGCGATTCATTGGGTCATACGAAGTTATTAAGCGTATTGGGCTGGTTGCGTACAGACTTATGTTTCCATCTGAGCTAGACAAGATTCACAATGTCTTTCATGTATCGATGCTTCGACGATACCGATCTGATCCTTCTCATGTGATTAGCCCATCAGAGATTGAGATTCAACCCAACTTGACTTATGAGGAAGAACCGATTCGTATCCTAGCTCGTGAAGTGAAAGAGTTACGAAATAAGAAAATCTCGTTGGTTAAAGTAATGTGGCATAAGCACGGGGTTGAGGAAGCAACCTAGGAACTCGAGGAATCAATGAAAGAACGCTATCCACACTTATTCAATGGTAAGATTTTCGGGGACGAAAATCAGAGTTGTAACAGGCCGATTATGACCCTAATCGAAACGATGGTTTCGAGACCATGAATCCGAGTTAGAAAAATATTTTAAAACTTTATTTGATGCCTATGTTATGTGGTTGAGCATGTGTTAAAATATCGTAGGCTAATTTGTCTGTTTGGATGTTTAATTTTAGAAAAAGGACTAAATTGCATAAGTGGTAAAAGTAGCCAATTATTATATTGAGTGGCTAAATTATTTTGTCTTCATTTGCATGAGTTTTTAAGTTGCAAATTCACCTTTTTAAATGCTAGTGGACGGCATTGACTTTGATTTTATATTAAGTTGTATTTTAATTATAATTTTTTTAAAAGTAGAATGTTATGTAATAATATATGTTAATATTATTAAAATAAGAAAACATGGGAAACATCATCATCTTCTTCCTTCATCACCGAAAACAAAAGAAAAGAGAAGAGCTTAAGCTCTCAATCATTCGGCCTATTGCATGTTAAGTTAAGGTTAGTAATTGAGCTCGATTTTTGATAATTTTTACGTTTTTGAGTTCGCTGCTTCGAATACTATCCGACCCATGTTAAAATTTTTGAATTTGATACATGTTGATGTTCGGCCATTGATGAATGTTTATGTTTTGTAATGTTTGATGGTAGAATATTAAGGATATGTTCTAAATTAACATGTTTTGAATTGGAAATTTTGATGGAATTGAGTGTTATGGATTAAATTGCAAAAATAAATAGTTGAGGGACTAAAATGCAAAATAAATGGCTTGTATGGACTTATATAGGCATGAAGAACATTCGGTTCTTAAGGAGTGAATTCAAATTAGGTGTATTTTGTGTTTTGTGCAATAAGGACTAAATTGTAAAAGTTGTAAATGTTAGGGGTAAAATGGTAATTTGCATAATTATGTGTTTTTGGATTAAATTGAATGAAAATATATTTGAATGAGCTTAATTTGGAATTATTTAGATCAAGAACAAAAAGAAACGGGATTAGATCGGGGAAAGGCGAAGTTAAACGAATAGCCGGGAAACCTTAATCCGTTGATTTTTGAGGTAAGATTTTAAGCAATTGAGTTAAATCGAATTTCTTTTATATAGTATATCTATGTTAATGATGGTAAGTATATTGAATAACATATTGCCGAATGTGTTGGTGAATTTGGTATAAAATAGCCTAATGTGAGATTGCTTGGAATTTGAATTTGATTTCATGAAATGAATATCTAAATGTTAATGATGCAAATGGATATGAGAGGTACTAAATTATGATATGAATATATTCAATGATAAGTTAGTTACATGATATTGTTTTGGCCGAATATGATATTGACATTTGGGTATGAAATAATAAAGTTATGCTTATATGTATATGCTTATACGTGATGCTGTGGATTAGACCTTGGATATATATATATAAGTGCACATTTGAATGAATCAGGGGTCTACGAAAGGTACTAAGTGTACGAATCTATAACCGGGCACTAAGTGTGCGAAACCGGTCACATGGCACTAAGTGTGCGAACTACTAAACTAACGGCACTAAGTGTGCGATACGTTACTGGAAATTGGCACTATGTGTGCGGAAATGTTGAGTAACGACACTAAGTGTGCGATACGTTACTAAATCTTATTAATAAGTGTGCAGGTTTTAGGTTCGTTAAAAGACTTTTATTACTAATGCTGTTAAGTATATGGAAAAGATCGAGTATACTACCATATGTTATGCATGAACGGTTAAGTTTGGAGAGGTAAGTAAACTAGAGGTATGTATTATACATATTAACTTTAGATTGATGGTAGCTTGAAATGTAAGTATAAGATTCGGTAAGTAGAAGATATGTATGCCAATCATTCATTATGTGATGGTGGTATATGGAAATAGGTATAAGCATATATATGTTGCTATGAATTCTACTTTTAAATGTTTGACTATTCGGTAAGGTATTATAAATGAAATTAGTTATGAAATCTCGAATAAGCTTATATGTGTATAAACTGCTTAAATCTTACTAGGCTGTGAAAGCTTACTTTGTTCTCGGTTGTTTCCGCATTGTAGATTTCTTTTGGGTGCTCGACTCGTACTTGAGGATAATCTTGGAAGCTCATCACACTATCATCTATCTTTGGTACTTTTTTTTATTAGTGAAACTTTTGGGAAATTATGGCATGTATAAGCTATGTTACTCTTTTGAGTTATTTTGAAGTGGATGTATATAATGCCATGCGAAGCTGCTTCACTTCTATCCTTGAATTGAGTGAATATGTTTGAGTTGGTATATATATGTTGGTGAAATTTTGGTTTTGAATATAGCTTGATTTGGGTAGGTATGTTTCGTGAGATTATGAACGGCATATTACTATGTGATGAGTTGGTTTAAAATTTATCAGGCTTGATTATAATGCTTAAATATGTAATGTTTTGTGGCAAGCATTTTTGAAATTTTCGTACCTTGATAATATATATAAATGTGCGGCATATACGAATGCATGTTTATGATTTTGAATAATGCATATAGTATGTTAAGGTAAGTGATGAACATATGTACAATTATATGTATGTACCGTATGTCAAGTTTGTGAAAATGAAATGTTTGGCCATGACTTGATCTAGTTTGGGGTCTAAATTTTCTATTGAGTGCTATGGTATATTCGGTCATGGGTAATGAGTGCTAAGGTGTTCTATTAGTGATATATATATGTAATGATTAATGTCGAATATGATAAGCAACTATGAGATGAATGAGTTGGTTTGATATTTATATTTTTAGCATACTTGAATGTGGAATAAGTATATTGGCTAATGGTATAATTGTATGTGGTAATGAAATGAATAATTACCATATGCCTATTCAGCCTTTGCATGTGAATGACTAAATGTGTAGTGACTTGCTAGTTAATGTTTTGATATTAGATGGGATATACTTGTTCAATCGTAATAGTATGAATTGGTATACATTTATCAAAGTATTAGTTTCTTTTGTAAAAGTGCATTGATTTGTGTTCGATCGAGTAATACCTCGTAACCCTAGTCCGGCGACGGATACGGGTTAGGGGTGTTACATATTTCATGCATATACAGGTAATATAATTCATTTCATACTCACATTGTTTTATATCGGAATTTTGCCCGTTGAATCATTTAAAATATCGATGGATACACGGGTAGTACACACAAGTGTACACAACTGTAATCCGTCAATTCATATTCGGGAATGCTCATTAAAGCACATAATCGGGAAGCATTCTCTCGAGCTATATAACAGGAAGCTCATGTGAGCCATGCCACGAGAAGCTTATCCGGGCTGTATAACGGGAAGCTCATAAGAGCCATAATCAGGAAGCTCGTGCGAGCCAATAACAGGTAGCTCTGTAGAGCCATTAACGGGAAGCTCTGAATAGCCATATATCGGGAAGTTCAAGCGAGCCAATATCTGGAAGCTCTAGAGAGCCATTAGTTCAGAAGCTCACAAAGAGCCAATCAACGGAAAGTTCACTAAGAGCCATGTATAGGGACGCTCATAAGAGCTACGGTGTGTCCACAACACATGCAGGATCACAACCGATCGGGATGCTCCAAAGAGCTATTAACGAGAAACTCGCAAGAACCATATAACGGGAAGCTTAAGAGGGCTAATAACGGGATGCTCTTTCAAGCTATGGTGTGTCCGCAACATACGCAAGACCATAACCAATACGGGAACCCTGTATCCATCGAATTTCATTCCTACAATCGAGACTTATTATTTATCAAATATTGTCGGATATGTGGTAAATTTCATGTATATGGCAGTTACACAATTCACAAATACAACATTCAATTCAAACATATAAATATACATAATTTAGTTACACGAACTTACTTGAATTGAATTGTAATAATTACACGAGTTCAGGGACTATTCCACTATTTTTCATTTTTCACGAGTATTTACAGAATCTTGATCTAAAATATAAAATTATTCATTCATATATTTCAATTCCAATTTATTTCACAATTTATACCATTCAATTTTTCGAATTTCACAATTACCTAGCTTTTACAACTTTTACAATTTAGTCCCTTAACTAATTAATTTATCAAATCAACTAATACTTCTCAATTAATAATTTATCCAAATATTCTAGGCTATCATACAGCCCTTGATAAAATATAAATTCAATACCAAACCCTAATATTTTAACTTTTTTCACCATTTGATACTAACATTAATATTTAACAAAATCACTTTATAATTTCATCATACAACAAAATTAAAGCTCTAAACTCACTTGATATTAATAATTTATTTCAATATATTAATTTAGACAATAAAACAATTCAATTCATGCAATTTGGTCATTTTTGACATTTTTACAAAATTGCCCCTAAAATTGTACTTTTATTCAATTTAGTCGCTGAGCCTAAAACATGCAAATTAGCCATTTTTAATGTAAACCCATGCTAGCTAAATATTCATATATATATTTCTCCTCCTCCTCTCCATTCCACATCCTTAATGTATATATAATTCCACTATTTACTTATATGTTCATATCAAAGCTTTCCACTTGAGTCATAGTTACTAAATTATTTATAACTTGAGCTACAGAATTCTAAATTAAGATCTGCTTGATGTTTTTGAAACTAGACTCAAATATCTTTCTACCATAGAAATTTTAGAATTTATAATTACACCAATAAGTACAGTAAAATCTTTAAATTTATCCTTGTTCTGCTATTGGACGACTTCTACCTTTCTTTACTAAAAATTAATTATCTCTTAGTACGGGGTTTGGATGATATTTCCGTTTATTTCTCTTCAAAATAGACTCATTAATAATTTAAAAATATAAATTTAAACCCCTAATTATTTTTTTGCAATTTTGATGATTTTCCAAATTCAGAACAGGGGAACCCAAAATTAATCTAACATTGTCTCACAAAAATTCATATATCTTATAATATGAAATTCTTTTGCTTACAACATTTCTTCTATGTAAAACTAGACTCGATAGGATTTAATTAATACTCTAGTTAACCTATAATTCAATTTCTACAATTTTTGGTGAATTTTCAAATTCAGACTACTACTGCTGTCCAAAACTGTTTTAGTGAAAAATGTTGATAATCAAGTTTATAACACCCTCCTTTCCTTTCTCTACAATATTTCCCATCACTTCCTCTTATTTCCCTTCACTAATATAGAACCTTATATAATAAAACTCTACTTTAACATCATTTTCGTACTTTTTCAATAATATCAAACTCAAAAATATATTGCAATCTTGATTTTCTTACCATGTCCTATTGATTTCAATCTTTAACTTTATTTTCTCTCTCCTCTAGAATCTATTTCTTGAATATAACTTGATATTCTAGCTCTCCATAGTATCCTTATTATTTTTCTCTCTTGGTAGCTATGAAAATTCTTTTGATTTTTAAGTGAAAATGACAAATTTCTGGTAAAAGGACCAAATTGTAAAGAAAAAAAATTTCTTTCTTTCTTTTCTCTTCTCACATTGATTGCATGAAAAGATGAAGAGAATTCTTCATCTTTCTCCCCTTATATACTAAATAAAATAATAATAAAATATAATTAAAAATCAAATCAAAATATTAATAAACTAATATTTATTTATTTATTTTAAAATATCACCAACATCATCATTACTCTTCAAAATTATCTTCCTTACTAAATGATCATTTTACCCCTTATGATTCTTCAAAATTCCTCTATTGACTCATCAATTATTTTGGTAAAATTGTGATTTAACCCCTCATACTTTTTCCACTTATTTGATTTGGTCATAATTCATCCATTTTCCTTAGTTTCTAGATCAATCCATCCTTAAAATATTTGCACTATTAGTCCTTTAAAATTTTCGTATTTACACTTTAATTTATCAAATTTTGAATATTTACTTTTAGACCACAAAAATTTTCTGACTTTTGCGATTTAGTCATTTCTTGAATTAAACAGATTTTGTTGACATAACTGAAAATTCCCCTTTTTGTCACTTTATTTCCTTATTTTATTATATCAAGGACAATATTTCACTTTCTTACTGTAGTAACTTTCGGGGTATTACACTTCCAAAAGATATATTTCAAGGAAAGGGAAAGCACCCATGGAAAGGGGGCGATCACTCCATTTTGAGGATTCAGATGATGACTAAACTAAACTTTTATTTTTGAAAGACTGTAATTAATTTTAGGATAATTTTGATGTTTTCATTTTAGGAGCAGGATTAACAATAAATTGTTATTTTTTAGTTTTAAGTTTTCTATGTAGGAACCCCCATGAAACAAACACAACAATTTAGAACTTACAACGATCGAAGGGAGAAACACCCACCAATAGTTTACAGAACTACCATGATCAATCGGGTAAGTTCTTTCCTTATCTTCTCAAGGCTACACATAGAGGACAATGTGTTATCTAAAGTGTGGGGATAACATAGAAAATTTGTTTCAATTTTTATGTTTTTCTTTTAATTTTTATTTTCAATTGTGTGCTTGAGCTTGTAGAAATTCAAGTGATTGGTTAGGAACATGTATATAGGTTGATTGTATTCACTATAAATTTGGCATAATAGTAAATTATTTAAAAAAAAATTATTAGACTACTAAGTTATATATATTACACTATGAATAGGCATTGGACAATTAAATGTACCAAATGATATAGAGAATTGTAACATCCTGAATTTTTGGGCCTATGCGTTTAATGGTGGATATGTTTAATGTGTTAATCTAAGTGTTAGGGGTCCAAATTGGGCTCAGGCTTAGGTAGAGGCATTGATTAAAATTATCTGTTTGGGCATTATAGGGTTTAAAAGGTAGTATCTGTGTTTAAAATACCAAAGTGGGCTTGTGGCCCAATATTAGGAGGTGACGCCACACAAGGGAGTAAGGGGCCCAAATTTAAGTTTCATGGAGCCCAATTATTTTAATTTAAGTTAGCTAATTTTTGGCATTAGGGTTAGGTGGAGTGGATGGCAACAAGGCTCAAAAATAGGAGGATTTATGTGAATGGGATAATGTAGATATTATAGTTGATAATATGGAAGATAAAAAGAGAAAAGATAGGAGCTATCTGCAAGGCTAGGTGTTGGCCGAAATTCCATCACCTAGAGGAGGGAAGAAATTGGTTTCTTTATGGCAAAGGGGTGCCAAATTTTCCCTTTTTATTTTCTTAATTTTTAGTTATCAGGAAGGGCACTTTCGGTTTTTCATAGGTAAGTGCCGAAATTTCTATAAATAGGGAGGGTTCTCTTCTTTATTTTTCGGCATTTAGGGTTTCCATCTTTTCTTTCTCTTCTCCTCTTAGTAGAAGCCAAAATTCCTAACCCTATTCCCTCATCTTCACTTTGATTCAAAAGCCGAAACTCCATTGTTATTTTCTCTTCTTTCTTCTAAAAGCCGAAAACTCCATTATTCTTTTCTCTTCTTTCTTCTAAAAGCCAAAAACTCCATTATTCTTTTCTCTTCTTTCTTCTAAAAGCCGAATCTCTATAGATTTCTTCGAATCATCTTCTCTTCCTGATTTTCGCAAAAAGCCGGAATCCTCTGGGAGTAACCGAATCTTCTCTAGTAAGATCTCTTAGATCTAAAAGCCGGAAACACTAGTTCCTGAATCTCATATCACTCTTCGGGATTTCAAGCCTCTGAACAACACATAGGGCAGATAGCAGCTGTGTTGGCTACGGATAGCGTTGACTTAGAAAGTCTCGTTCTAACGGTAATCAGGTGTGTAGATCTCTAAACACACTAATATCTGTATGTATATATACGTGATGGTTAAAAGCCGAAAAATAGGCTGTATGAACAGACGGCTTACCCAGAAAGGGTAGGCAAAGGATGCCAGGTATGTGCCATAGAAACTTCTCTATGTGTATCGATGTATGTGAAAGACTGAAATCTCTTAGGTAGTATATTGCTTAATTTTGCATGAATGTATGCATGGGATGGGTTTGATATGGAAAGGGGAAGAGCATGATTGGTCACATGGTGATCGGTGGTAGAAAACCCATGTAATGAAATGTTAGGTCACATGGTGATCGGTGGTAGAAAACCCACGTAATGAAATGTTAGGTCACTTGGTAATTGGTGGTAGAAAACCCACGTAATGAAATGTTAGGTCACTTGGTGACTGGTGGTAGAAAAGCACGTTAAAATTCCTGATTGATAAGGAGTAGGCAGTATGACTGTCGATATGGTGTGTAGCGATTGGTGGGTTGATTGTAGAAATCCCCAAGGTGTGATGGTTGGTACGGGTTGGTGTGTAGAGGATGGAATTCTAGGATGGGTTGGGCTTTGCATCATTTATTATCTGTCATGTGATTATGATTGTTGCCATTGTGTATGGGCCAGGGCTCATAATGTGTTTGTGGGCCCAAGCCTTTTATGTGTTTTCGGGATTTACACACTGAGTCTTGGTGACTCACCCTATTATTTTTCCCTAACTTTTCAGATGAGCAGTAGATCGCGGACATGGGAGCCGAGACGGGCTCGAGGGGCCATCAAGATTTTATTTCTATAGATTATTTTTGGTTTTTCCTTTAAGTTTTATTTTGGGAATATTTAGGTAATAGGGCCCCATAGTTTATATTCGCCTAAGTAGTTTTTTCATATTTGCAACTTATGAAATTATGTCAGGGGTTTATTTATACCAAATAATAATACAAGGTTTCTTTTCAAATGTCACTTATTTATTCAAATATTGCCTAATAACTTATGATTTTCTAAAACCAACTTAGCAAAAGATTTTAACGTTCAACCCGTAGCATACCAGATCTGGTCGAAACGTATGGGCCGGGTTTGGGATGTTACAAGAATACAAGAAAACGAGCATGCTAGTATGTATGATAAATTGTTGAATTTGTGATTGTTTGGTTGATTAAATTTGTGAATATTGAGATACACAGGGATAACCTAAGCCATTGTTTGGTATACACCCAGAGCCAAAAAGATAACTCTATTTATTCATCCTTAGTACCCATATTTGAGCTAGAAAACACTTCTTTATGAACCTTCATGCAAAACCTGAGCCAAAAAATGTTAATTTGTATTTACCCTTTTTCTTGGGTCCTTAACTACACGACTATAAGTAGATACATTACGGTGGAATTTTGTAAAAATAGAGTAAAATAGGAAGGGTCAGTGTGATATAGTGATTATAGGTTGGCCAATATGTGCAGTAAAAGCAAAAATTCAAAAAAAAAAAAAAACAAATAGAAAAATTTCTTGAAAAGTAAAATCATTCGTGAGTGAGAAATATATTGAAAAACAAGAAAAAAATGTGACAAATTCACAAAAGTAGAAAAACTCGTTCATTAGTGCACAAAAAAACTTGTGAGCTAGTCATAGTTGTTGTATTATGCTATGATTTCCTACATGGATAAATAAGGAAGGTGATAGAAGGAGAAATAAGGAGGTGAGAGGGTAAGGGTCACTAAAGGGGGAGAATAGGGAACAATACGATGTGCCAAACTATTTTTGCGCTTGAAACCATTTTGATGCTTACTGTTCTTGAATTCCATACCTGTCTTAATCCTCAAAACATTACAAGTCAAAAAGTCTTATGTGACCTAGGTAGACTTCGCCATGAATTGATATCATATTGATTAATCAAATTTACGACTGTTTGTATTCTACTAGGATAATCAAATTACCTGCATAATTTATTGATGGATCCATACATTTAAAAACCTTAATGTTTGTATGATTTGTAATATACTAAACTTAAGTGTTTGATATCAAGAGTGGTAAGTCAGCTATATATCATGTCAAGATTATGTGTAAATATGAAATGCCCAGTTATGTGCTCCAAAATCAACAGTCATATTATGTTTGCTCAAGGGTCCTCTTTTAATTTGTTGTTTTTGTTTTCCATGCTTGAAGAAAAGCAACGACTAAAGTGTGGGGGAGTTTGACCTATTGTAATTTGGTGTAGCAGATTAAACTAGTATCGCACTTGAGGAGCTTGAATACAAGCACTTATATGTTTTAGTTAAGTTTTCATAGTTTTGTTTACATTCAATAAAAAGTGTAATATGAGTATTTTTATTGACCTTAGGGGCCGAATAAGGCCTAAAGGTGAGATAATATACTTAGTGAGTGTGCAGGATACCATTAGAGGGCATACAACTCAATACTGATCATTGTGTTACAACATGGGGAGTTTGATGTTGCAACATAGGTAGCAGAGTATAAGAATTTCGAGCCTGCCTTTTGTGGCACAGAACAGCCAAGGGATGTCGCGACACACCCCTAAAACCACCCAGAGTCGAAGCATATTGCCTTCAATGTTGCAACATAGGCACTAGGTTGTCGCGACATTGGTCCTGTACGATAAACACTTATGAGCCAAGGGCATTTTTGTCTGCATAATCAAATGTTTAGTACAATAGCATCAGCTGACCTAGGGTTGAGGATGACGACAACCCTAAATCTAAAAATAGGCTCATTTAAAACTTGTTGCGGACAACTTGGATAATTTAGAATTTTGTTTTTACTTTTAATTTTCAATTTTTCCCTTTTCTTAGGTTTTAGGTTACTTATAGTTTTTATCTGCGTGTTTATTGAGAGCTCTGACTTGTAGACTCGATCAACTCTTTGTGGATTGTAACACCCCTATCCCGTATCCGTCGCCGGATTAGGGTTAAGGGCATTACCTGACAGATCGGATACTTTTATAAACATTTACAGAAATTTCATACAACCTTCATTAACAATAATCATAATGTCCCTTAAATCAGTCATCGAGACCTTAAGCATGCTTACCATTTAAGTCGGGACTAAATCGAACCACATAAAGAATTCTCAGAAAATTTAAAACTTTACTAAACTACAGGGGAGGCACGCCCGTGGGAGGAGACCGTGTGCCCTCCACGGCTTCTAGACACCCCCGTGCATCCATCCGTGTCTATATACTGACTATACCAACACGGTTATTAGGCACGCGCGTGTGCCATGGCCGTGTACTACAAGGTCATATACTGACTTCCCCACCACGGCCACCAAGCACGCCCGTGTATTTGGCCGTGTACTTTTTAGTTAGCTACTGACTTCCACACCACTGCCAGACGACACATCCGTGTCGAGGCCGTGTGATGCTAAACTGCATCCTACAATTCACCCACGATCGTTAGGCACGCCCGTATGCCACAACCGTGTGACATTATAGGCCATTTACAAGGCCAAATTGCCACCCACTTAGGGTCAAACCTTCAACCAACACATACCAAAACATATCATGCACATAAGGCAGCCAAAAACTTTCCAAAATGACCATTCAATCAAAGCATTTAATACCAATTCCAACCATGGCAAAACTTATCTCATCACAAGCATAATACATTCAATACTAGACACCATTCCTTCTCAATTTCACTAATTTATGCTAGCATCAACACCAAGTTACCATTCAATAATCAATTTCTCAACCCACAAACCATCCTAAAAGATGCATCACATATACCAAGTTCATTCATGTTAAAGCTAGCACATATCTAGCCACATCTCATGGCTACTTACAAACATTAAACATGAACCAAATGACCAGCCTATACATGCCATATTTTAACTAGGTACATCATTCCAAAATACCCCAAAATAGATTGCCGATAGTGTGATTGAAAAATTGACGATCCCCTGATCCGAGCTAGCTTTACTGACACTACAAAGCAGAGAAACAAATCACACAGTAAGCTTTATAAAGCTTAGTAAGTTCATAATGTAATACATAATACCAAATGGCATCACATAGATTAATGTTTACTACCACAAATATAATACCATTCACAACTAATGAAACACCCCAAACCCGGCCCACAAGCCTCGACCAGATCTGGTATGTTCCTCGAGTAAAGCGATTCAAAACTTGGTTGTTACTTTGGAAAACTTGGATGTTTTTGAATAAAATTTGTCTTGTGTTGGGTTCAATTTGAAAAGTCTAAGTCTTGTCAAAGCTTTAATTTCGTACTTGAAAATCATAAATTAGAAGTATTGCCGAATTTGTGATAAGTTATCAAACCATTTAGAATTTGTTTATTTTTTTGAAAACATTACTTAAACTTTGGATTGATAAAAGTTGTATCATACTGAAATAAATAACATGCATGCATAAACAGTTTCTACTAGTGGCCTTATTACATCAAAAACAAAACCCAAAATAAATTTAAAGTACTTAAAATAAAAAAAGTCCAAATAAATTAATCTCGTGCTGAGCATGGCCACCACTAAGCTCCTGCCGACCCGGTCCATTACTGAGCGTCACCTGAAAAATATCCCGCAAGGGGTGAGTCAAACAGACTCAATGTGTACAACCAACACTAAGTCCCAACGATTCAGGCATAACATATCATACATAAACACATAGCAAATAAATTTAATGATGCAATCCCGACCCCAAGCCTAGATACCATCTGCTACACATCACCCGTACCAACCATCACACCGTCGGGACTACTAAGTCGACCCTCCATCCGCTACACACCATCGAAGGCAGGCGCTGCAGTCGACGTGCTCATCGCCCTTATATGTTGTGGCATAGCCACCAGATAATTATTCGTGACATAAGTCACCACATTCAGATTACTTGTGACATAAGTCACCACATTCAGATATCGTGGTAAAGACCACCAGATCACTTCCCCTTAACATATCACCCATATGCCCTATGTCATATAATCATGCAATAACATGCCTTATTCTATATTCACATTCTTATAGTTTCACATAGGTGCCGTAACAGATCATATTCTACTCATAGTGGGAGTAGGTAAACGTACCTGAGTACTTTGTACCATTACATGGTACTTTAGCCATATTTTCCACATTCTTATTAACACATATAATAAATTAAAGCCGTAAATCTATTAAGATTTAGTGTGGGGTACACACCTGATATACTTATCGAGTTCACTGATTTCTTGAAAATCCCGATCTAACGCTTTAGATCTTAGTCCCTACATTCGGCCAACACTACATACTTTAGCTAAAGGCCATTCGGCCAAATAATCAAATCCCGAAGGATTTATCGCAACCAGAGTCTTACCTTGCTGCCGATTTGATTGCTAATCAAATCCCAAAACCTTGTGATATCCCCTCTTGCAATCGGCCAACTTGCGATTTTAAATCCCGAAAACTAATCTCTTGTCTTGAAGATGTAGAAATACCTATAGGTACATGTTAGATAAATTTCTAACATTTAATCATAACAAATGGCCCTTGGCCGAATACATGACTTACCTTAGATATTGAAATCCCGAAAATCTTCTCCTTGTAGTCGACTAGAGACAACTCCCGCAATCTCCTTCAATGCTTTGGCCCCAAAATAATAATGGTATTAGTTCCTAGATCTAAAAGATAAAGGAATGGAAATCGAGCAACACTTGTTCTTACCCTTAATGTTGTAGTCGACAGCACCCTTACCAAACTCACAGAGACATTCGGCTAGGACTACTTTGAGTATTCGACTATGGCCTAGAAAGAACTTGCTTCCGGCTTTTGAAAGTTTGCGAAAAGAAGAAGAAAAAAGTGAAGAAATTGGCTAGACTTTGCTTTAGTTTTCGGCTTTGGCAAAATAAAAGAGAAGAGGAGATGCACTAGAGAATTCGACAGAGGGAAAAGAGAAAAGAAAAATGGCCTTACTCTCCTTCTTTGGCCGAAAATACCACCCAAAAGAGCCCCACATTCGGCCACTACCTCCTTCCCTATCCAATCCCCTTATTTTTCTCTTTATCTCCTCATTATCACATCTTCTTTTCCCTTAATCCTTACCTTAATTAATTATCCCCATTTATCTCTTAAAATAAAAGGATTTAAGCTCCTAAAATATAGCCTAAGTGCCGTCCATTGCTACTCTTTTTGTCGAAAAATATAAGTCCCAAAATGTTGCTTGTGCCGCTCGAACTCAAGACCTCCTTGCACTGCATGTAACGCCATTCACCAAAGCCTTAAGTGGCATCCTCCTGCCACTTTACTAAATTGATTTTTATGTCCTATTCCTCCTACAAATTCTCTTGAGGCCTTATCAGACTTAGCTTCCTCTTTTAGATTTAAAATCTAATAATTTCTAAGGCACTTGACTACACCCTAAGGTTCACAAAATTCATAATACACATTCACAACACACATAAGCATGCTATTTCATATAATTTAGTATTAATGCATAAGCTATAATCCAGGATATTACAACTAATATGTTCAATAAACTCATCCACACCCACATTAATAGTTTCCACCAATCACATAGATTCCGAGCGTACCTTAGCCAACACTTAGTTGTCAAATACTTTTGCTAATCAATAACCACGATTCATTTTGATCCACACTCATTTCTTCCTCGATTCATTCGCACATTTAGTGCATAATTAATTAGTCGAAGCTTAACTAGCATCGTACACTTAGTACATCCATCCCAAACCGATTTTAAATCAGCACCGCACACACAGTGCCAACCACCAAGCCGAAGCTTATATTACTCCGCACACACAGTGCTATAATTTCCGATCACATTTTCTAATACGCACACTTAGTTCCATTTAACTCAATCTATCACATAGAATTCACAATTCAATAATATCTCACTATTCATTTCATAACTTTAAACACAGTTAAATACTCGTATTATGTTCGAACTTACCTCGGATGTCGAACTATCGATAGGTCGATTAATCGAGCACTTTATCTTTGCCTTGATCTCGATCTGAACCTCTTCTCTCTTGGTCTATACACATTTAAATTCAATCCATTCAATCATCATTTCATTCAATTTAGTCCATATACACACATTTAAGGCATTTTTCATAATAGTCCACACATTTTCACATTTCAACACTTTAGTCCTTAATTCACAAAATCATCAAATTCACCAAATTCCATCTAGTACAAGCTTAGCCAAATTTTACTATTGTCCATACAAACCCACACGTTTCACCTATTTCACATTTTAACCCTTCAATTTACTATTTTCACAATTTAGCCCTAATTAGCTAAATTCATCAAAATTTCAAGAACAACATATGTTCATCTAACTCATATCTTTCATTTAACACCATGAAACATCACAAAGCTCAACATAGCCTCAATGGCATCTCACACAACATCATCAATTCATGAAATTACAACATGGGTTAGCTAGAGCACAAAGCAACGATTACAAAAATGTAAAAATTATCGAAAACCGACTCAAAATCATACCTTAATCAAGCCAAATTCTAGCCGAAATTTTCAAAGCTTTTCTTCCTTCTTTTCTTTTGTATTTTCGGCACTAACTAAAGATGATAACCTTCATCTTTTCTTTCATTTGTTTCATTAATATTATCATATTAAACATTTTACCATTTTATCCATCCATTAAACATAAAAGACAAATTTTATACTAAGGTTATTTAGTCATTCAATCAACCACTATCTCATAGATGGCTTATTTGCCATATAAGGCCTCCACAATATAAAGACATCAACACTTTGATATTTATAAATCAGCACACAGCTTTTACTCTTTACGCGATTTAATCCTTTCTCTTAATTCGACACATAAACGATTAAATTATCACACAAAATTTTCACACAGACTATATCATATAATATTCACACAGAAATTAATATTAAAATATTTTTACAACCTCGGGTTTGTGGTCTCGAACCACAGTTTCGACTAGGGTCTAAATCGGGATGTTACAACTCTCCCCCCTTAGGGATTTTCGTCCCTAAAAATCTTACCAGTAAATAGGTGTGGATATTGCTCTCTCATAACATTCTCAGATTCCCAAGTAGCCTCCTCAATCTCGTGTTTGTGCCATAACACTTTCACTAAGGAAATTCTTTTGTTTCTCAACTCTTTAATCTCTTGTGCCAAAATTCGGATCGGTTCTTCACTATACGACAAGTCTGACTGAATTTCAATCTCAGTAGGAGCAATCACATGAGATGGGTCTGATCTGTACCGTCGAAGCATTGACACATGAAACACGTTATGAATCTTTTCTAACTCAGATGGCAATCTCAATCTATAAGCAACCGGTCCAATTCGTTCAATAATCTCGTACGGCCCAATGAACCTCGGACTCAGCTTCCCCTTTCGGCCAAATCAAAGTATTTTCTTCCACGGAGACACTTTCAAAAACACTTTATCACCAACCTCAAACTTGATATCTTTTCGTTTCAAATCTGCATAAGATTTCTGACGATCTGAAGCCACTTTCAAACTATCACGAATCACTTTCACTTTCTGTTCAGTCTCTTTTATCATATCAACCCCGTGAATCTTATTCTCATTGAGTTCAGTCCAATATAATGGAGTTCGACACTTTCGACCATAAAGAGCCTCATATGGTGCCATTTTAATGCTAGATTGAAAACTGTTGTTATACGCAAACTCAATCAAGGATAAATGCTTTCCCCACATATTCTCAAATTCAAGTACACAACATCTCAGCATGTCTTCGAGAATCTGAATGATTCGCTCGGATTGACCATCCGTTTGCGGATGAAAAGCAGTACTGAAATGCAATTTTGTGCCTAAAGCATCTTGCAATTTCTTCCAAAATTGCAAGGTAAATCTCGAATCTCTGTCAGACACTATCGATAACGGTATTCCGTGCAATCTCACAATTTTAGCAATATACAGCTAACTTATCTAAAAAGTAGTCGGTTCTCACCGAAACAAAATGAGCTGATTTCGTCAGTCTGTCTACTATCACCCAAATTACATCTTTCTTACTCGGAGATAAGGGCAAACCTGACACAAAGTACATTGTAATTCGCTCCCATTTCCACTCAGGAATCATAATCGGTTGTAACAAACCAGATGGAACTTGATGTTCAGCCTTAACTTGCTGACAAACTAAACACTTCGACACAAAGTCAGAAATATCTATTTTCATGCCATGCCACCAATAGAGCTATTTCAGATCATTATACATTTTCGTACTCCCCAGATGTACAGTCAAATGACTATGGTGAGCTTCATTTAAAATCATTTGAATCAACTCTGAATTTCTTGGAACACAATTCCGATCTCTGAATCTCAAACAATCATCATTATTGGTCCGAAATTCCGATACGGCATCCGACTCACACTGAACTCTTTTTGCTAATAACTCATTGTCACTCTTCTGAACTTCACAAATCTGTTGTAAGAACAATAGTTTTACTTTCAATTCAGCTACCACCGCATTATCATCACACAGATCTATCTGATTACTCAAAGCTCGCAAAGCATATAACGATTTTCGGCTCAAGGCACCAGCTACAACATTAGCTTTACCCAGGTGGTAATCTATCACAAGTTCATAATCTTTCAACAACTCTAACCATCTTCTCTGTCGCAAATTCAAATCTTTTTGAGTCATCAAATACTTTAAACTCTTATGGTCAGTATAAATGTGACTTTTTCCCCAAACAGATAGTGACGCCAAATCTTCAATGCGAATACAATCGCAGCCAGTTCAAGATCATACCTTGGGTAGTTCTTTTCGTGCGGCTTTAACTGTCTCGAAGCATATGCAAGGACTTTCCCTTCTTGCATCAGCACACAGCCCAAACCATTCAACGATGCATCATTGTAAACTATGAATTCTTTGCCTGACTCAGGTTGAATCAACACGGGTGCTTCTGTTAATAGCACTTTCAATTGCTCAAAACTCTGCTGGCACTTTTCTGACCACTCAAATCTAACATCTTTCTGTAACAACTTTTTCAACGAAGTCGCAATCATCGAAAAACCTTTCACAAATCATCTATAATATCTTGCTAGTCCTAGAAAACTACGGACTTCTGACACACTTCTTGGAGGCTTCCATTCCAAAATAGCAAAGATTTTACCCGAATCAACTCTTATTCCAGCAGCTGATACAGTATGTCCCCAAAACCCAACCTCTCGTAACCAAAATTCGCATTTGCTAAACTTTGCATACAACTGCTTCTCACGTAGTGTTTGTAGCACAGTTCTCAAATGTTCAGCATGCTGCGTCTCATCACACGAATAAATCAAAATATCATCAATGAATACCACCACAAAGCGATCCAAATACGGTCTAAATATCCGATTCATCAAATCCATAAACACTGCAGGTGCATTTGTTAGTCCGAAAGGCATCACTAAAAATTCATAATGTCCGTACCTCGTCCTAAAAGCAGTCTTCGACACATCGAATTCTTTAACTCTTAACTGATAGTAGCCCGATCTCAAATCTATCTTTGAAAACACTGTAGCTCCTCTCATTTGGTCAAACAAATCATCGATACGAGGCAACGGATATTTGTTCTTTGTTGTCACTTTGTTCAACTATCGGTAATCAATACACATTCTTATAGTTCCGTCTTTCTTTTTCACAAATAACACAGGAGCTCCCTAGGGCGACAAACTCGGTCGTGCAAATCCCCTGTCAGTCAACTCTTGCAACTGCAACTTTAACTCTTTCAATTCTGTTGGTGCCATTCTATATGGAGATATAGAAATGGGAGTGGTCTCCGGCACCAATTCAATACCAAATTCCACTTCCCGGATTGGAGGTAATCCCAACAGTTCTTCAGGAAACACATCTGGAAATTCACATACCACAGGCACTGACTCAACTTTCTTTTCCGACACTTTTGTATCAATCACGTATGCCAAATAAGCTTCACACCCTTTTCTCACAAAATTCATAACTTTCATCGCAGATACCACGGCTGGTAATCCTTTCATGTCACTGGACTCAATTCGAACTAACTCACCATACTGACTTTTCAACTCAATACTCTTTCCTTTACAATCCACGATGGCATTATGCAGAGTAAGCCAATCCATACCCAGAATTATATCAAACTCATCAAAGGGAAGCAACATCAAATTGACTGGAAAACATATATCATGAAACATTAATGGACAATTCTTGCACACCTTATCCACTAAAACACACTTGCCTAAGGGGTTCGATACTCTAATCATGAATTCAGTAGACTCAACAGGTAAAGTCTTATTCAATACTAAATTCATACACACATAGGAATGAGTTGATCCTGGATCTATCAATGCAATGACATTAGTATCAAATAAAGTGAAAGTATCAGTGATGACATCTGGAGATGATGCTTCCTCTCGGGCACGTATAGCATAGGCTCGAGCAGGAGCTCTCGCCTCCGATCTCACAGCTGTATCAGTTGTCCCTCTCTGGCTATCATCCACATTTTTGATGTTTCTGGGTGGTCTACTTCTAACCGTCACATTACTCGGTCTTTCATTCTGAACATTTTTCTCTTCAACCATTTTCGGGCAATCTCGAATAAAATGATCTCGGGATCCACACTTATAACAAACTCTATTGTTGTACTTGCCCCAGCACTCTCCCACATGTCGTCTTCCACACTGTCTACATTCAGGCTTGTTACTCTTAACACTGCCAACACTTGGTTCATTTGGAGCTTGAATTCGTGAACCAGTACTCTGTCTCAAACGATCTCTACTTGGGTGTCCAAACGAAGCATTTGAACGATTTCTTGCATCTCTATATCTCTTAGTAGAAGGTTGAGAAAATTTACTCATTGATCTCTTTCTTTCATCGCGAGCTTCTGAATCGGCTTTCTTCTTTTCCTTACTGAGCTCTTCAGCTTTGCACGCTCTTTCAACTAACACAACAAATTCATTTATATCGAGTATCCCAACCAATAACTTGATGTCTTCATTTAATCCCTCTATAAAATGTTTGCACATAGTAGCTTCGGTCGAGACACATTCTCTCACGTATTGACTCAATCTTACAAATTCTCGCTTGTACTCAGTAACGATAATCGGCCTTGTTTCAATTCTAGAAACTCTTTACGTTTCTGATCAATGAAGCGCTGACTAATATACTTCTTTCTAAACTCAGTTTGAAAGAAATCCCAAGTGATTCTCTCTCTCGGAACCACAGATATCAATGTTTTCCACCAGTTGTAAGCCGAGTCTCTCAACAAGGAAACTGCACACTTAATGCACTCATCAGGATTCAATGACATCTCATCAAATACTCTGATTGTATTCTCAAGCCAAAACTCGGCTCGCTCAGCATCGTCATCAGAAGTGGCTCTAAATTCTTTGACCCCATACTTGCGAATCTTATCCATAGGAGGTTTATTCAATTTATTCGGATCTACAACTTGAGGTACAACAGGTACATGTGGGGGTGGAGGTTGTGGAGTAGCTGGATTCATTCAAATGATCTCCGTAAACCACTCACTTATCATTCGAAAGAAGGCTTGCTTAGCCTCTCCTCCCTCACTACTATCCTTCGGCCTAGAGTAGTCGGCGCTATCCCTTGAGCTGGAGCAGGCGCATTACTTTCTACATCGTCAGCAACTACTCGATTGGGATCCATTACTATATAAAAACACATTTTCAAATGTCAGATTTCATCACACTATCGAAATTTCAAATATGGCATGTATAGCTAGACTCATTCACACTACGTTAGTCCGAGAATCGACTAAACCGTAGCTCTGATACCAACCAAATGTAACACCCCTATCCCGTATCCGTCGCCGGATTAGGGTTAAGGGCATTACCTGACAGATCAGATACTTTTATAAACATTTACAGAAATTTCATACAACCTTCATTAACAATAATCATAATGTCCCTTAAATCAGTCATCGAGACCTTAAGCATGCTTACCATTTAAGTCGGGACTAAATCGAACCACATAAAGAATTCTCAGAAAATTCAAAATTTTACTAAACTACAGGGGAGGCACGCCCGTGGGAGGAGACCGTGTGCCCTCCACGGCTTCTAGACACCCTCGTGCATCCATCTGTGTCTATATACTAACTATACCAAGGGATGTCGCGACACACCCCTAAAACCACCCAGAGTCGAAGCATATTGCCTTCAATGTTGCAACATAGGCACTAGGTTGTCGCGACATTGGTCCTGTACGATAAACACTTATGAGCCAAGGGCATTTTTGTCTGCATAATCAAATGTTTAGTACAATAGCATCAGCTGACCTAGGGTTGAGGATGACGACAACCCTAAATCTAAAAATAGGCTCATTTAAAACTTGTTGCGGACAACTTGGATAATTTAGAATTTTGTTTTTACTTTTAATTTTCAATTTTTCCCTTTTCTTAGGTTTTAGGTTACTTAT
This sequence comes from Gossypium australe, assembly GCA_005393395.2. Lineage (NCBI taxonomy): Eukaryota > Viridiplantae > Streptophyta > Magnoliopsida > Malvales > Malvaceae > Gossypium > Gossypium australe. Next base: position 53,584,613 of record CM016615.1, on the reverse strand, counting down.
AGTTTTTATCTGCGTGTTTATTGAGAGCTCTGACTTGTAGACTCGATCAACTCTTTGTGGATTGTAACACCCCTATCCCGTATCCGTCGCCGGATTAGGGTTAAGGGCATTACCTGACAGATCGGATACTTTTATAAACATTTACAGAAATTTCATACAACCTTCATTAACAATAATCATAATGTCCCTTAAATCAGTCATCGAGACCTTAAGCATGCTTACCATTTAAGTCGGGACTAAATCGAACCACATAAAGAATTCTCAGAAAATTTAAAACTTTACTAAACTACAGGGGAGGCACGCCCGTGGGAGGAGACCGTGTGCCCTCCACGGCTTCTAGACACCCCCGTGCATCCATCCGTGTCTATATACTGACTATACCAACACGGTTATTAGGCACGCGCGTGTGCCATGGCCGTGTACTACAAGGTCATATAATGACTTCCCCACCACGACCACCAAGCACGCCCATGTATTTGGCTGTGTACTTTTTAGTTAGCTACTGACTTGCACACCATTGCCAGATGACACACCCGTGTCGAGGCCGTGTGATGCTAAACTGCATCCTACAATTCACCCACGGTCTTTAAGCACGCCCGTATGCCACAACCGTGTGACAGTATAGGCCATTTACAAGGCCAAATTGCCACCCACTTAGGGTCAAACCTTCAACCAACACATACCAAAACATATCATGCACATAAGGCAGCCAAAAACTTTCCAAAATGACCATTCAATCAAAGCATTTAATACCAATTCCAACCATGGCAAAACTTATCTCATCACAAGCATAATACATTCAATACCAAACATCATTCCTTCTCAATTTCACTAATTTATGCTAGCATTTGATCAACACAAAGTTACCATTCAATAATCAATTTCTCAACCCACAAACCATACCAAAAGATGCATCACATATACCAAGTTCATTCATGTTAAAGCTAGCACATATCTAGCCACATCTCATGGCTACTTACAAACATTAAACATGAACCAAATGACCAGCCTATACATGTCATATTTTAACCAGGTACATCATTCCAAAATACCCCAAAATAGATTGCCAATAGTGTGATTGAGAAACTGACGATCCCCTGATCCGAGCTAGCTTTACTGACACTGCAAGGCAGAGAAACAAATCACATAGTAAGCTTTATAAAGCTTAGTAAGTTCATAACGTAATACATAATACCAAATGGCATCACATAGATTAATGTTTACTACCACAAATATAATACCATTCACAACCAATATGTTCAATAAACTCATCCACAACCACATTAATAGTTTCCACCAATCACATAGATTCCGAGTGTACCTTAGCCAACACTTAGTTGTCAAATACTTTTGCTAATCACTAATCACGATTCATTTCGATCCACACTCATTTCTTCCTCGATTCATTCGCACACTTAGTGCATAATTAATTAGTCGAAGCTTAATTAGCATCGTACACTTAGTACATCCATCCCAAACGATTTTAAATCGCCATCGCACACACAGTGCCAACCACCAAGCCGAAGCTTATATTACTCCGCACACACAGTTCTATAATTTCCGATCACATTTTCTAATACACACACTTAGTGCCATTTAACTCAATCTATCACATAAAATTCACAATTCAATAATATCTTACTATTCATTTCATAACATTAAACATAGTTAAATACTCGTATTATGTCTGAACTTACCTCGGACGTTGAACTATCGATACGGTCGATTAATCGAGCACTTTATCTTTGCCTCGATCTCGATCTGAACCTCTTCTCTCTTGGTCTATACACATTTAAATTCAATCCATTCAATCATCATTTCATTCAATTTAGTCGACATACACACATTTAAGGTATTTTGCATAATAGTCCTCACATTTTCACATCTCGACACTTTAGTCCTTAATTCACAAAATCATCAAATTCACCAAATTCCATCTAGTACAAGCTTAGCTGAATTTTACTATTGTCCATACAAACCCACACATTTCACCTATTTCACATTTTAACCCTTCAATTTACTATTTTCACAATTTAGCCCTAATTAGCTAAATTCATCAAAATTTCAAGAACAACACATGTTCATCTAACTCATATCTTTCATTTAACACCATGAAACATCACAAAGCTCAACATAGCCTCAATGGCATCTCACACAACATCATCAATTCATGAAATTACAACATGGGTTAGCTAGAGCACAAAGCAACGATTACAAAAACGTAAAAATTATCGAAAACTGACTCAAAATCAAACCTTAATCAAGCCAAATTCTAGCTGAAATTTTCAAAGCTTTTCTTCCTTCTTTTCTTTTTTATTTTTGGCACTAACTAAAGATGATAACCTTCATCTTTTCTTTCATTTGTTTCATTAATATTATCATATTAAACATTTTACCATTTTATCCATCCATTAAACATAAAAGACAAATTTTATACTAAAGTTATTTAGTCATTCAATCAACCACTATCTCATAGATGGCTTATTTGCCATATAAGGCCTCCACAATATAAAGACATCAACACTTTGATATTTATAAATCAGCACACAGCTTTTACTCTTTACGCGATTTAATCCTTTCTCTTAATTCGACACATAAACGATTAAATTATCACACAAAATTTTCACACAGACTATATCATATAATATTCACACAGAAATTAATATTAAAATATTTTTACAACCTCGGGTTTGTGGTCTCGAACCACAGTTTCGACTAGGGTCTAAATCGGGATGTTACATGGATTCTACACTGCATTCAAATGCAATTTTGGATTCTCTTAAACCTTTTCTCTGGATTTAGTATTCATGTTTATCTTTCACATCAAGTTATTGCATTTATGAAATCTATGAAGAACTAATCCTTTTATAGGGGATTAGCGAATTGAGGTATGGCTAATTAATTGTTGTGTAAGGTTTTTTTAGCAAATCAACTGTTTGGAAGAGGAAGAACTTAAAACTGTAGGCTTGACAACTCTAGGAAGTCATTTTAGTGGGAATTAACCCAAAATTGGTATGGCCTATATGTAAATACCTTAGCCCCGAACCGGTCTAGACCGTGAGGTCGAGAGATAAGTAGTTCTTGTTGACTCATCATTTTAGTGGAAGATCGAGAGATCCTGATAGGGAGATGACTAGTTAATTGAATAGAAACCCAAAGTGACAGTTGGTTATGATTACCAAAGCAAGCTAATTGCTATACATATATCTGATTTAGTTTACATCTTTCGTTTCCCAAAAGTATCTTTATTTCTTTTATTTTCTTTATTATTATTCAAAACCCCAAAAGTCTCTCTTTATGTTTATTCGTAATATAATTTATTTAGTGTACTAATTAGATCTATTTGTGTTTAGATTAGGATTAATTTAGTACTCGCCTCCCTTGGGTAGGATTCTCAGAGTTCTCACTTACTTCATTGTAACTATATTACAACTTGACCCACATACTTGCGAATATCGTTTATTTCATATCTTTTGTGAAATTTTCTTACTCTAGGACGATAGTATGTCTGGATGCGGTCGATTGCCATTCAAGCAGAATAGGTTTAAGTTGAATTAGTGTATAACTAACCAACACTAAGGTACAATGGAAGAGTTGAGGTATCTACCTCTAAGATGATAATGCGCCATCTTAGGGAAGAGTAATTGCCCGGTGTCCACTTCTAGGTTTAGTTGCAAAAGGAAATTTTGATGACAAAATTTTCTTTAATGGTGGGGGAGTTGTCATAGTTGGGTTTCTTTAAGGTCCCGAATTTAAAGGAGATATAGGAGTAAATTGAATAAACAATAAACTAAAAGGCTCTACTAGAAATTTTAGAAATTTTATGGCTGATGAGCAATTAGTTGAGTTTGAATTCTTGTTCAGTCAAGATGGAACCGACTGGTTCCATAATGGGAGACAAAATGATTGTCGATGGATAGCTAATTGAGATTTGGAGACTGTGCAAGAAGAGTTATATATTTAGGTAAGAAGGGATATTTCTGCTAAAAGAATTCTTCTCAATTATATTTACAATTTCTTTCTCTTTTGCATTGTTTTCTTCGGTTGCTCCAAAAAAGAGGAACTTAAGGATAATCTTACATGCAATAGTGATCGTGAGATTTGAATTTTGGAAGTAGAGAAATCGAGAAACTAGTAAACAATCATATCTTTTTGTATTTGTGGATTTAAGAAAAGGTGGGTAAGAATTTCTGAATCGTTGAATAACTTCTATAAGATACTGGATTTGAGGTTATAAGGTTGGAACACCTTTGGTTTAACCGGTGTATTTGGTGTTCATACTTAGCTGCCGAGACAAAAGAAGCTCCGGCATTTGCACAAGATAAGCTTGCAAGGACGAAGGAAGTAAGGTGAGTTTTTGTACTCTGCCTTTGGGTGATTGATGATATTATGTTGTTTGAATGATCTATGTTTATGTTTGTTCAAAGTTTGTCTGAATCTACTATTATATATGAAACTGGTGAATAAGCATGTTGAGTATGCTTAACACTGTGTAAGCATGTACACTAGATGTCAAATGATTATGAATTGACTAAGTAATAAATAGTGTATTGTATGATATAGTAATAAGTACAATGGCTTGGGTGATATGCATGTTTATTGTATGCGAAATATGGAGGGAGTTACTTTGACGGGATAGGTGAAGTTAGGACAGATTGGCATAATGGAGGAATTGGTAGATTGTTATGGGTTACAAGGGAGTTGGGTGGCATCGAGGAATGGTTATCTACTAGCTTTATAGGTTGACACAGTGACAATAGTCCATCGACCCTATAGGGCAACACTGTGTTGATGGTTATCAAATGGTCTTTTGAAGGGACACTATGTAAACGATATATAGGTCCTTCAAGGTGGCATCGTGTAAATGGTATATAAGTCCTTCAAGTTGACACCATGTAAATGATATATAGGTCATTTAGGGCGACACCTCGAAAGAAGTTTACTAATTCCTTGGAATCGGAAGTCCTTGGTGATATGATCTCGGGTCCTTTCATTGGACCATAACTGAAGCTGCCATTTAGGCCTAAAATGTGGGCTAAGGCTAATAAGCCTAAAGAGGTGTTTGAGGGCTCTTAAGGTCCAAAATCGATAATCCAAAATTAGTTTAAATAATTCCATAACATTTATTTTATGTTTTATTCAAATATCCTTTTAATATATCTTCAAATGTTGTAACATCCTAAAATTTGGAATTTTATGTGTTGCATTATTTTTGGTACTAAGCTAGTTAAATTATCAAATGTGTATGTTTAGGGGATCCTAAGAAGGCTCTGGGTTTATTTGGTCCTAGTAAAAATTTGGGCATTTAGCACTTTAAGGAGATAGAGTAAGTAACCTTAAAGCTTATGGAAATAAAAGAGTAAATTGCTAGCATAAATGAGCAATTAGTAAAGAGGTTATGGCGCCACATGAAGTACCTTGAGGAAAGAGGTTCAAATCCCATTGTGTGTAAATTTTTGACTTTTATTTTGCATTCTTTCCCTAAGTGTCGGCCAAGCATGTAAATAAGGCAAGGTGGACTTTTTATTTTTGGCAAGATGGCTAAGAAAAATAGGAAGGGTTGAAGGTGAGGAAAGAAATCAAGAGAAAGGGGAAAGTAAGGGGAACATTTGGCCATTTTTCAAGGGAAGTGTTATGGAAAGTATGGTTGGCAAATTTTTTACCATTAGAGGCATGAATGTGGACGATATTGGGTGTAAGAGGGGTAGTTGAAATTTCCTTGGTGTTTTGGTAAAGCTTTAGTGCTTGTTTTGGTCAAATTCCTTTAGCATCAAGAGTGCCATTTTCTCCAAATCACTATTCTCTTAACCGAATTTTGTCTTTGGCAATTGGTAAAAGTTTTGGTGTTGTTTTGGCCAAATCCCTATTTGCAACTTTGGTGTCATTTTTCTTTTCTCTCCAAATTTCCTTCTCCTCCTTGTCGAATCTTCAAACTTTGAGGGTGCATATTCTCTTCTTTTCTTCCTTCTTGCCGAATGTACCCAAAACATTGAGACCAAAAATCTGTTCACTCATCTTTCATGAAAACCGAAGCTAGGCAAACATTTTTCTTCTTCTTCCCTTTCTTTTTTTCACAAAATCTTTCAAGCATCTCTTCTTTTCTAATCTTTTTCACCATAGCCGAATATTTTACCCATTATTCCTCCATAGCCAAAACCTTTCATCTCTTCATTAATCTTTCTTTTTCATTCGAGTTATCACTCATTCCTTGATCAATCGGTAAGTGTTCTTTTCAACATTTTATTTTCTTTATCTATGCCAAATTTATGCTTTGGTTTGGGGTGGTCATATTACCGAAACCATCACCTTATTCTCTTTCAAACGAGATTGGAGGGTCGAAACTTTGATTCTTCGGAGTTATCATACAATAGTTAGGAATCGGTCCTAAAAATCTTTAAGGTAAGGAGTTCTTCAAGGATTCTATAAAATCGTTCTTGATTCATTAAGACGTTATTGGTATACTGATAATTAACCGATTATAATTATAGGGAATAAATCGCTTGATCTATCCAACAGTTGATCACTCGGAATTAGTGGTAAGCCAATCTTTACCCTTTTGACAATCCATATTTTATCGTAATATCGATCTATATAAGATCTAATCAAATGGAGGCTTGTGGTACTGATTCGAAAGGAAAGTCGAGTGGAGATCTCAAAAGGAGCAGATTAGCGATCCCTACTCCTAAATTCAAGCGAAGGGCGGTATCGGCAATTCGGGACTTTCCACCGGGTTGTGGACCCTCATCTAGTGAGAATCGACTATTCGAGGTCGTTCGCAATTTTGAGGCATCAGCGATTCAGGATTTTCCACCGGGTTGTGGACCATCAATAGGGGAAAATCGACAAATCATGGTCATTCACGATTCTAAGGGTAAGCACCGTAGATCGTTCATTTTAGTGTTGATTAATAAATCGTGTATGTTGACTAATCAAGCGTTATAATATTTTAGGTGTCGATGATCAATAGAGCTTAGTGCTTACCGTAATCAGGTGTGTAATCTCACACCATTTTTCGTGGGTTAAAGATTAATATCATATTGATAGTAAATCGCTTGACTAAAATCGTATTATGGTGAAACTGGGAAAATTGGCTTAGATCTCACTATTTTGATAAAATTGACAAAAATCGGTATTAACACTGTGAAAGATTAGGAAAATGCCCCTAATGGGCCAAATCGATATAATTTGCTGTATGGGCCGATTTGATAATTTGCTATATGGACCGATCTGATAATCTGCTATATGGGCCGATCTGATAATCTACTATATGGGCCGATTTGTTAATTTGTTATAATGGGCCGTACTTTTGATAATGAATATCCAAATAAATTACTGTTGTTATTGTAAAAAAAAATCATGAATTGTTATGCATTATATACATGATTTTGCATGGGATGGGATAATATTGACGAGAAGTTCTGGTGGCTCTACCACATAATTTTGGTGGCTCTGCCACAAATCTGTATAGTGGCAATGCCACGTAAATTTTGTTATTCTGGTGGCTTGTCCACAATTAAATTTGTTATAAATGGCTTAATGCCTGCGATTGGTGTGTTGGCGGGGTGGGTTGACTTGATCCCCACAGGTGTGTTTTGGTTGGTACGGGTGGTGTGTAGCGGATGGATTACTAGGTTTAGTTTGGGAATTGCATTTCATACACATGTTATATTTGATACATTATTATTACTGTAAATGGGCTTAGGCCCAAATTATTGCTTAATGGGATTTTGGCCCAGTGGACAACGGTAAGGGGGTTGAAATGGGAGGTTACTGATTTCGTGGGTAAGTGCTTGACATGTCAACAAGTGAAGGCGGAACATCAATTGCCGTTGGGATTGCTACAACCTGTGAAGATTCCATTATGGAAATGGGAAAGAATAACGATGGACTTTGTTAGTGGGTTACCCTTATCGTCTACTAAGAAAGATTCTGTCTGGGTAATAGTGGATCGGTTGACGAAGACTACCCATTTCCTACCTGTTCGTATGGATTACTCGTTGTAGAAGTTGGCCAAGTTGTATGTGGCAGAGATTGTAAGGTTGCATGGGGTACCAGTGTATATTATATCGAACAGGGACCTTAGGTTTACATCACGGTTTTGGAAAGCCTTACATGAAGCTTTGGGAACCAAGCTTAATTTCAGTACGGCATTTCATCCTCAGACGGATGGTCAGTCAGAGAGAGTAATCAAATTCTGGAAGACATGTTAAGAGGCTGTGTGATTGACTTCAGGGGAAGTTGGGAGGATTTCCTACAGTTGGCAGAGTTTGCTTATAACAATAGCTATCAATCCAGTATCCAGATGGCACCCTACGAGGCGTTGTATGGTCGTAGGTGTCGTACTCCTACTTGTTGGACTGAATTGGGAGAGCAACAGTTATTGGGTCCTGAGCTGATATCAGAGATGAAGGAAAAAGTAAAGGTAATTTGGGCACGGTTAAAGGAAGCTTCGGATAGACAAAAATCTTATACGGACCTGAAGCGTAAGGATATTGAGTTTGCGGTGGGAGATCAAGTCTTTCTAAAGGTCTCACCTTGGAAATAAATCTTCAGATTTGGAAGGAAGGGCAAGTTGAGCCCTAGGTTTATCGGACCGTACCGTGTGTTGAAATGTGTTGGGCAGTAGCTTATCAGCTTGAGTTACTTCCGGAATTGAGTCAGATACATAGTGTTTTTCATGTCTCATTGTTAAGGCATTACCGATTGGATCCGTCTCATATAGTATCGGTAGAAGAAGTTGAGATAAGACCTGACTTGTCTTTCGAAGAGGAGCCAATACAAATTTTAGATCGGGACGTTAAGGTGCTGAGAAGGAAGTCAGTACCGTTAGTCAAGGTTTTATGGCGTAATCACGGATCAGAGGAAGCTACATGGGAGCCTGAGGACGAGATTCGGCAGCAATATCCTCACCTCTTTTAATCAGGTAAATTTCGAGGACGAAATTTTCTTTAAGGGGGTAGAATTGTAACATCCTAAAATTTGGAATTTTATGTGTTGCATTATTTTTGGTACTAAGCTAGTTAAATTATCAATTGTGTATGTTAAGGGGATCCTAAGAAGGCTCGGGGTTTATTTGGTCCTAGTAAACATTTTGGCATTTAGCAGTTTAAGGAGATAGAGTAAGTAACTGTAACACCCCAAACCCGGCCTAGACGTTACGACCGGATCTGGCATGTCACATGAAAGGAATGTCTAAAAAAAACTGTGCGTTCGTTAAAAAGTTCGTATTCTTTTTGAAACTCCGCGTTTTGTGGTTTGTTTATAAAAGCCGATTCATTTCAATGCCCATTTTACAAAGTTGTTATTAATTTGAATAAAATTGTATTTATTGTGACAACCGAGCTTAAGTAATTTTGAATAAAAACAGTTTATTATCATTTTAGGAAAATCCCATATTGAACATTTAATAATGAACAGTAACCAAATTGAAAGCTAAAACCAAATAAAATACCAAAGGCCTTATTACAAACCCAAATAAAAAAACCGAAATTTAAAATAAATACCCAGACCAAAAGTCCATGTAAAACTGAATGTATCTAATGCATGGCTACCTCGAGTCCATCCGGCTCCTCATCCGCGATCTACGAGTCACCTGAAAAGATAAGGGAGAAGGTGAGTCACCAAGACTCAGTGCATAATCCCCCTCCCGATTAATGCAACATGCTTACACAAATCATAACCAAGCAAATATATCATGCACCCAAACCTAGCCATCCATAACTCCGTTTCTACCCCGTGTGGTACCAAACCACTGGTGGTGCCAAACCACTGGTGACCCAAAGTCACTGATATCCAATAATAATGTGGTGCCAAACCACTGGTGACCCAAAGTCACGAATAATCCATCTGTGGGGCCAACCCACGTTGTGATACCAAATCACTGGCGACAATCCCGTTATGTCAAATGTGGGGCCAACCCACTGTCGTGCTAACCACTGGGACGAGTCGCTATGAGGTGCCAAACCTCTGGTGACCCAAAGTCACGAATATCAATAATCCAAGTGTGGGGCCAACCCACATTGTGATACCAAATCACTGGCGACAATCCCGATATATCAACTGTGGGGCCAACCCACTGTTGTGTTAAACCACTGGGACGAGTCGCTATGAGGTGCCAAACCTCTGGTGACCCAAAGTCACGAAATTAACTGTGGTACCAAACCACTGGTGGTGCCAAACCACTGGTGACCCAAAGTCACGGATATCAATCTTCCCCCTCCTCTCATCATACCCATGCAATATGACATAATAATTCGTATGCAGTATGACTTGTATGCAAATCATATATCACAGATACCGTATGAAACAAATTACCATCATAATCAAAATAACAAAAACGACATAATCAAGCCAATCAACCTCTAAGGGTATAACAGTAATTTACCTTCTAAGGGTATTTTGGTAATTTACCCACTAAGGGTATTTCAGTAATTTCGTACCTGGAATGGCCTTTCTGAAGGCCCAATGTCGCCCCGAGCGACTAAACTACCAATTCTGTCTTTACTGGACTATTGGGCCTAAAACCCGATTCTGGCCCATTCGGGCCCACACGCTCGTGTGGCCCACCTAGCACAAATCTAGCCACGTATATAAATTCCACCTAGTCTAGTTCAACATATACTAAACAATCATACAATTTACTCATTTGGGCCCACAGGCCCATCGTGGCCCAAGTAGCCCCAACCCACAAGAATACTACTGATGGCCTCAACTATCGCGTCGAAGCCCCACATGTGCGCTCGCACGCTGGTGTGGCTACTATTGCCGTGATCAGCACTTCGGCATTTGCCGCTCTACAACTAGAGTAGAGAGAGTTACACACCTGATAGGACTCTGGTGTTAAACCGCGCTGCGCCCACTGCTGTGCCCAAACGCCCACCAAGGTATGTTAACTCTCCTCCTGGAATGCTCTTTATATAGCTAGCTCTTCACCCTTCTTCTTTGTGTCTTTCTGATGTGGGATCCCTTCGTCAGTAAAGTTTAAATTCAACTGAAACTCTTGCCGTCCAATCCGCAAAATAAATACTCCCTTGCTTCTCATGAGATTCGAACCCAGGCTCCGCTGTAGCATAATCCACGCCGCTAACCACTTGGCCACAAGCTCCTCTTGTGTCTTAAACCATGCGCAACTAAATATAAACTATGACCCAAATTCTAAGATCCAACTAAAAAGAAACCAAAATGCAAAAGCCAAGACTTGAACCTTGGACCTCCTTCCTTCCTTGTGGCGTCACCCCCTTGTCTCTTATGTGGCGTCACTTTGCCACTACACCACACACTCCACTTGTGTCATTTTCTCCATATTTTATTCTTAAGGCCTACCTGCCAACTTCCAGGGTTTTTTTCACCTAAAACCAAAATTTCCCCAAAGCCAATATTTGATCCCGGGACTTCATAGAAGCCCTCTAATCTTCCAAAATCACTTACCTAATAAGTCTAACTTGCATTAATACCGTTCTCTAAAATTTTAAACGCTACTACTCTTAAGGCCCATTGGGCTCAATCCTACTAGGCCCAATTTCAGAATGATACAAATCTACCCTCCTTAAAGAAATTTCGTCCTCGAAATTTCCAACTATAGGTACAGTCACACATCCTAACCTACAACACTACGCTCACGCTGCGCACTCTGATCTTAATAAAACTAATATACTTTCTATCTAAATCTTGGAACCCATCACATAACCAACTATCTAACACCGAAGCAAACAGATATTTTCCACACATACATACAATTCCTATATTCAAGCATCACATCCACACATCGCAGAATAATACAATCATTCAGCATATAATAGAATAAAGTAAAAAGGAACTTACGGATTTGGTGCCGGAGACTCGGGTGCCATACTTCCAGAAAAGAGATATATATTTTTCTAAACCATCCTTTGAAAACATTTTTCAACCCAAACCCACAGCCGAGTTTTTGAACCTGGATCTGATACCATAATTGTAACACCCTAAACCCGGCCTAGACGTTACGACCGGATCTGGCATGTCACATGAAAGGAATGTTTAAAAAAAACTGTGCGTTCGTTAAAAAGTTCGTATTCTTTTTGAAACTCCGTGTGTTGTGGTTTGTTTATAAAAGCCGATTCATTTCAATGCCCATTTTACAAAGTTGTTATTAATTTGAATAAAATTGTATTTGTTGTGACAACCGAGCTTAAGTAATTTTGAATAAAAACAGTTTATTATCATTTTAGGGAAATCCCATATTGAACATTTAATAATGAACAGTAACCAAATTGAAAGCTAAAACCAAATAAAATACCAAAGGCCTTATTACAAACCCAAATAAAAAAAACCAAAATTTAAAATAAATACCCAGACCAAAAGTCCATGTAAAACTGAATGTATCTAATGCATGGCTACCTCGAGTCCATCCGGCTCCTCATCCGCGATCTACGAGTCACCTGAAAAGATAAGGGAGAAGGTGAGTCACCAAGACTCAGTGCATAATCCCCCTCCCGGTTAATGCAACATGCTTACACAAATCATAACCAAGCAAATATATCATGCACCCAAACCTAGCCATCCATAACTCCGTTTCTACCCCGTGTGGTACCAAACCACTGGTGGTGCCAAACCACTGGTGACACAAAGTCACTGATATCCAATAATAATGTGGTGTCAAACCACTGGTGACCCAAAGTCACGAATAATCCATCTGTGGGGCCAACCCACGTTGTGATACCAAATCACTGGCGACAATCCCGTTATGTCAAATGTGGGGCCAACCCACTGTGGTGCTAAGCCACTGGGACGAGTCGCTATGAGGTGCCAAACCTTTGGTGACCCAAAGTCACGAATATCAATAATCCAAGTGTGGGGCCAACCCACATTGTGATACCAAATCACTGGCGTCAATCCCGATATATCAACTGTGGGGCCAACCCACTGTGGTGTTAAACCACTGGGATGAGTCGCTATGAGGTGCCAAACCTCTGGTGACCCAAAGTCACGAAATTAACTGTGGTACCAAACCACTGGTGGTGCCAAACCACTGGTGACCCAAAGTCACAGATATCAATCTTCCCCCTCCTCTCATCATACCCATGCAATATGACATAATAATTTGTATGCAGTATGACATGTATGCAAATCATATATCACAGATACCGTATGAAACAAATTACCATCATAATCAAAATAATAAAAACGACTTAATCAAGCCAATCAACCTCTAAGGGTATAACAGTAATTTACCTTCTAGGGGTATTTTGGTAATTTAACCACTAAGGGTATTTCAGTAATTTCGTACCTGGAATGGCCTTTCTGAAGGCCCAATGTCGCCCCGAGCGACTCGACTACCAATTCTGTCTTTACCGGACTATTGGGCCTAAAACCCGATTCCGGCCCATTCGGGCCCACACGCTCGTGTGGCCCACCTAGCACAAATCTAGCCACGTATATAAATTCCACCTAGTCTAGTTCAACATATACTTAACAATCATACAATTTACTCATTTGGGCCCATAGGCCCATCGTGGCCCAAGCAGCCCCAACCCACAATAATACTATTGATGGCCTCAACTATCGCGTCGAAGCCCCACATGTGCGCTCGCACGCTCGTGTGGCTACTATTGCCGTGATCAGCATTTCGGCATTTGCCGCTCTACAACTAGAGTAGAGAGAGTTACACACCTGATAGGACTCTGGTGTTAAACCGCGCTGTGCCCACTGCTGTGCCCAAACGCCCACCAAGGTATGTTAACTCTCCTCCTGGAATGCTCTTTATATAGCTAGCTCTTCACCCTTTTTCTTTGTGTCTTTCCGATGTGGGATCCCTTCGTCAGTAGAGTTTAAATTCAACTGAAACTCTTGCCGTCCAATCCGCAAAATAAATACTCCCTTACTTCTCATGAGATTCGAACCCAGGCTCCGCTGTAGCATAATCCACGCCGCTAACCACTTGGCCACAAGCTCCTCTTGTGTCTTAAACCATGCGCAACTAAATATAAACTATGACCCAAATTCTAAGATCCAACTAAAAAGAAACCAAAATGCAAAAGCCAAGAATTGAACCTTGGACCTCCTTTCTTCCTTGTGGCGTCACCCCCTTGTCTCTTATGTGGCGTCACTTTGCCACTACACCACACACTCCACTTGTGTCATTTTCTCCATATTTTATTCTTCAGGCCTACCTGCCAACTTCCAGGGTTTTCTTCACCTAAAACCAAAATTTCCCCAAAGCCAATATTTGATCCCGGGACTTCATAGAAGCCCTCTAATCTTCCAAAATCACTTACCTAATAAGTCTAACTTGCATTAATACCGTTCTCTAAAATTTTAAATGCTGCTACTCCTAAGGCCCATTGGGCTCAATCCTACTAGGCCCAATTTCAGGATGTTACAGTAACCTTAAAGCTTATGGAAATAAAAGAGTAAATTGGTAGCATAAATGAGCAATTAGTAAAGAGGTTATGGCGCCACATGAAGTACCTTGAGGGAAGAGGTTCAAATCCCATTGTGTGTAAATCTTTTACTTTTATTTTTGCATTCTTTCCCTAAGTGTCGGCCAAGCATGTAAATAAGGCAAGGTGGACATTTTATTTTTGGCAAGATGGCTAAGAAAAATAGAAAAGGTTGAAGGTGAGGAAAGAAATCAAGAGAAAGGGGAAAGTAAGGGGAACATGTGCCCTTTTTTCAAGGGAAGTGTTATGGAAAGTATGGTTGGCAAATTTTTTACCATTAAGGGCATGAATGTGGACGGTTTTGGGTGTAAGAGGGGTAGCCGAAATTTCATTGGTGTTTTGGTAAAGCTTTAGTGCTTGTTTTGGTCAAATTCCTTTAGCATCAAGAGTGCCATTTTCTCCAAATTGCTATTCTCTTAACCAAATTTTGTCTTTGGCGATTGGTAAAAGTTTTGGTGTTGTTTTGGCCAAATCCCTATTTGCAACTTTAGTGTCATTTTTCTTTTCTCTCCAAATTTCCTTCTCCTCCTTGCCGAATCTTCAAACTTTGAGGGTGCATATTCTCTTCTTTTTTTCCTTCTTGCCAAATGTACCCAAAACATTAAGACCAAAAATTTGTTCACTCATCTTTCTTGAAAACCGAAGCTAGGCAAACATTTTTCTTCTTCTTCCCTTTCTTTTTTTTCACAAAATCTTTCAAGCATCTCTTCTTTTCTAATCTTTTTCACCATAGCCGAATATTTTGCCCATTATTCCTCCATAGCCAAAACCTTTCATCTCTTCATTAATCTTTCTTTTTCATTCGAGTTATCACTCATTCCTTGATCAATTGGTAAGTGTTCTTTTCAACATTTTATTTTCTTTATCTATGTCGAATTTATACTTTGGTTTGGGGTGGTCATATTGACCGAAGCCATCACCTTATTCTCTTTCGAACGAGATCATTTTCTTCTTCATAGTGATATATTGGAGGACCGAAACTTTGATTCTTCCGGAGTCATCATACAATAGTTGGGAATCCGTCCTAAAAATCTTTAAGGTAAGGAGTTCTTCAAGGATTCTATAAAATCGTTCTTTATTCATTAAGACGTTATTGGTATACTGATAATTAACCGATTATAATTATAGGGATTAAATCACTTGATCTATCCAACAGTTGATCACTCGAAATTAGTGGTAAGCCGATCTTTACCCTTTTGACAATCCATATTTTATCGTAATATCGATCTATATAAGATCTAATCAAATGGAGGCTTGTGGTACTGATTTGAAAGGAAAGTCGAGTGGAGATCCCAAAAGGAGCGGATTGGCGATCCCTACTCCTAAATTCAAGCGAAGGGCAGTATCGACGATTCGAGACTTTCCACCGGGTTGTGGACCCTCATCTAGTGAGAATCGACTATTCGAGGTAGTTCGCAATTTTGAGGCATCAGTGATTTGGGATTTTCCACCGGGTTGTGGACCGTCAATCGGGGAAAACCGACAAATCGTGGTCATTCACGATTCCAAGGGTAAGCACCATAGATCGTTCATTTTAGTGTTGATTAATAAATCGCTTATGTCGACTAATCAAGCGTTATAATATTTTAGGTGTCGACGATCAAGAGAGCTTAGTGCTTACCGTAATCAGGTGTGTAATCTCACATTGTTTTTCGTGGGTTAAAGATTAATATCATATTGGTAGTAAATCGCTTGACTAAAATCGTATTATGGTGAAACCGGGAAAATTGGCTTATATCTCACTATTTTGATAAAATTGACAAAAATCAGTATTAACACTGTGAAAGATTAGGAAAATGCCCCTAATGGGCCAAATCGATATAATTTGCTATATGGGCCGATTTGATAATTTGCTATATGGGCCAATCTGATAATTTGCTATATGGGCCGATCTGATAATTTGCTATATGGGTCGATCTGATAATCTGCTATATGGGTCGATTTGATAATTTGCTATATGGGCCGATCTGATAATTTGCTATATGGGCCGATTTGATAATTTGTTATAATGGGCCGTACTTTTGATAATGAATATCCAAAGAAATTACTATTGTGATTGTAAAAAAAATCATGAATTGTTATGCATTATATACATGATTTTGCATGGGATGGGATAATATTGAAGAGAAGTTCTGGTGGCTCTGCCACATAATTTTGGTGGCTCTGCCACAAATCTGTATAGTGGCAATGCCACGTAAATTCTATTGTTCTGGTGGCTTGTCCACAATTAAATTTGTTATAAATGGCTTAATGCCTGCGATTGGTGTGTTGGTGGGGTGGGTTGACTTGATCCCCACAGGTGTGTTGGTTGGTACGGGTGGTGTGTAGCGGATGGATTACTAGGTTTGGTTTGGGAATTGCATTTCATACACATGTTATATTTGATACATTATTATTATTGTAAATGGGCTTAGGCCCAAATTATTGCTTAATGGGATTTTGGCCTAGTGGACAACGGTAAGGGGGTTGAAATGGGAGGTTACTGATTTCGTGGGTAAGTGCTTGACATGTCAACAAGTGAAGGCGGAACATCAATTGCCGTTGGGATTGCTACAACCTGTGAAGATTCCATTATGGAAATGGGAAAGAATAACGATGGAATTTGTTAGTGGGTTACCCTTATCGTCTACTAAGAAAGATTCTGTCTGGGTAATAGTGGATCGGTTGACGAAGACTACCCATTTCCTACCTGTTCGTATGGATTACTCGTTGCAAAAGTTGGCCAAGTTGTATGTGGTAGAGATTGTAAGGTTGCATGGGGTACTAGTGTCTATTATATCGAATAGGGACCTTAGGTTTACATCACGGTTTTGGAAAGCCTTCCATGAAGCTTTGGGAACCAAGCTTAATTTTAGTACGGCAATTCATCCTCGGACGGATGGTCAGTCAGAGAGAGTAATCAAATTCTGGAAGACATGTTAAGAGGCTGTGTGATTGACTTCAGGGGAAGTTGGGAGGATTTCCTACCGTTGGCAGAGTTTGCTTATAACAATAGCTATCAATCCAGTATCCAGATGGCACCCTACGAGGCGTTGTATGGTCGTAGGTGTCGTACTCCTACTTGTTGGACTGAATTGGAGGAGTGACAGTTATTGGGTCCTGAGCTGATATCAGAGACGAAGGAAAAAGTAAAGGTAATTCGGGCATGGTTAAAGGAAGCTTCGGATAGACAAAAATCTTATGCGGATCTGAAGCGTAAGGATATTGAGTTTGCGGTGGGAGATCAAGTCTTTCTAAAGGTCTCACCTTTGAAGAAAATCTTCAGATTTGGAAGGAAGGGCAAGTTGAGCCCTAGGTTTATCAGACCGTACCGTGTGTTGAAACGTGTTGGGCAGTAGCTTATCAGGTTGAGTTAGTCAAGGTGCTGAGAAGGAAGTCGGTACCATTAGTCAAGGTTTTATGGCGCAATCACGGATCGGAGGAAGCTACATGGGAGCCTGAGGACGTGATTCGACAGCAATATCCTCACCTCGTTTAATCAGGTAAATTTCAAGGACGAAATTTTCTTTAAGGGGGTAGAATTGTAACATCCTAAAATTTGGAATTTTATGTGCTGCATTATTTTTGGTACTAAGCTAGTTAAATTATCAATTGTGTATGTTTAGGGGATCCTAAAAAGGCTCGGGGTTTATTTGGTCCTAGTAAAAATTTTGGCATTTAGCACTTTAAGGAGATTGAGTAAGTAACCTTAAAGCTTATGGAAATAAAAGAGTAAATTGGTAGCATAAAAGAGCAATTAGTAAAGAGGTTATGGCGCCACATGAAGTACCTTGATGGAAGAGGTTCAAATCCCATTGTGTGTAAATCTTTTACTTTTATTTTTGCATTCTTTCCCTCAGTGTCGGCCAAGCATGTAAATAAGGCAAGGTGGACTTCTTATTTTTGGCAAGATGGCTAAGAAAAATAGGAAAGGTTAAAGGTGACGAAAGAAATCAAGAGAAAGGGGAAAGTATGGGGAACATGTGGCCTTTTTTCAAGGGAAGTGTTATGGAAAGTATGGTTGGCAAATTTTTTACCATTAGATGAATGTGGACGGTTTTGGGTGTAAGAGGGGTAGCTGAAATTTCGTTTGTAACATCCTAGAAATGGGCCTATGCATTGTTGATTAAATTATACGAGATGGCATGTCTTATGTGTTATGAATGTATTATGAACATTTTTGGAAATGTCCTGGAAATGAAAGGAAATGTCTTGTCTTGGAAATGTAGGGAAATGTCCTGGAAATGTAAGGAAATGTCTTGTCTTGGAAATGTAGGGAAATGTCCTGGAAATGTAAGGAAATGCTTTAGGAATGTTAAGTTTCAAAAGAGGAAAGTAAACATTTTTGGAAACTTGGAAATGTAAGGAAATGATTTAGAAATGTTAAGTTTAAAGGAGGCAAATGAACATTTTTGGAAACTTGGATATGTAAGGAAATGTTAAGTTTTAAAGCTTAAAAGGAGAAAGCTAAGGCAAGGTGGCCTTAAGAAAATTAAAAGAAGAAATTTGACACACAAATGGGCATGGAAAAGTGGCTTGGAGATGCCACTTAAAGCCCAGTAAGTGACGCCACAAGCAGGTGCAATTGGGCCTGGGTTCGAGTCACTTGGGGAGCAAATAAAAGAATTTTATTTTGGTGCAAGGAACAAGAGAAGTGGACGGCATTAAGGCTCTATAGGGAGGTGTTTCATTGTTGTTAAAATTCGGCAAATAGATGGATAATGATGGATTATTATTAGTATTAATTTTATTAAGAGATAAGAGATAAATTAAAGGATTATTCTTTAATTGATAAAGATATGAGAGTGGTGGCCAAGTAAGGGACTCTAGTCTAGTAATTTCGGCTAAGAAAGGAAGAGTAAGGCTATTCTTCATTCATTCTTTTCTCTTCAAGAAAGCCTCTGCCAAAATTCTCTAAATTTTCTCCTCTTCTCTCTGCCGAAACTCTCTAGCAACCATCCTTCTCTTCTCTTTCATTTGTTAGGTCGAATCTATAGTCCACCATTGCCAAAATTCTCAAGTTTTCTTTTTTTTTATTTTTGTGAAAACCGAATACTCCAAGAGAACCCCTAGCCGATTTCTCCATTAAATCCCAAAAGCCGAAACCTTGAGATTATCATCTAGTCATCAAAGCCGATTTCTTTAAGGGGCTTTTAGCAAAGGTGCTGCCGATTTCTTCAAAGGGTAAGATCCAAAATTGGTTTCCATTCTTTATATTTTAGACTTATCGAAATTTAGAGGCTAATCCCTCATATTGTATTTTGGCCGAAACTATGGAAGGGAATTTCGGGATTTAGGTGGTGTCAACCACAAGGAAGAAGAAGTTCTTTTCCCGAAGGAACACCATAGGCCGCGTGTTCCCTAGTTATTCGGTGAGTTTCGGGATTTAAAATCCACAAGGTAAGTGTCTATAGCATTCGGCCAAGGCTTATTTTGGTATGAAGATCTATTTCTTATTTTGTTTAAAAGCCGAAACTAATCTATTCAAGTAATCTAGTGATTGCCGATTTCAAGAAAGAAGGATACAAAGTTTCGGGACTTGATTCTTAAGTCAATCGGCAACAAGGTAAGTTTTAGTGTACTAATCCTACTAGGATTTGGATTTATGGCCGAATGGCTCTTTACTAAGTATTAAATGATTGATTAAATGTAGAGATCTAATATCTAAGGCATTAGATCAAGCTTTTCGGGATTTGGATTGGAAACCTTAAGCGAATCAGGTGTGTACCTCACACTATTTCTTGATATATTTATGGCAATATTTAATATGTATGTGACTATAAGAATGTGTAAGAATATGGCTAAGGTACCATGTAATGGTACAAAAGTACTCAGGTACGTTTCCTACTCCTACTAGGAATATGAAATTATGTTATATATGTAACATGTGAAAAGTGATAAGAATGTGAAATTATGTAATATGCATGATATGAATGATATGGGGCATTCGGGTTATATGAAAGGGGAAGTGAATGTGGTGACCTAAGACCACGATATCTGAATGTGGTGACCTAAGACCACGAAATCTGAATATGGTGTCTCATGACACAAACTATGTATCTGGTGGCTATGCCACGAATTTTATAAGGGCGATGAGCACGTCGACTGCAGCGACTGCCTTCGATGGTGTGTAGCGGAAGGAGGGTTGACTTAGTAGTCCCCACGGTGTGCAGGTTGGTACGGGTGATGTGTAGCGGATGGCTATCTAGGTTTGGATTCGGGTTTGCATCATATTGTTTAAATGCTATATGTACATGTATGATTTGAAATGCCTGAATTTGTTAAGACTTAGTATTTGTGTACACATTGAGTCTATTTGACTCACCCCGTTGTGGGAACCTTTTTCAGGTGACGATCAGTAATGGACCGGGTCGGCAGGAGCTTAAAGGTGGCCATGCACAGCAAGGAAAATTTTATTATTTGGATTTTATTCTATTTAAGCACTTTAATTTATTTTTTGGGAATTATTTGATGTAATAAGGCCATAGTGAACTATTTTATTTTCTGTTTTATTTACTATGTTACGAAATTTTTAATTATTAAAGATTAAGTCAATTTAATTTAAAATAAACTCTAAATATTTTGTCACCTAAAATAAATGGTTTTTCAATATAAAATAAACTCGTTTTCAACTCAAGCCCAACCCAAAACAATCTTTCTTTCAAAACACACAAGTTTTCCTAAGTAACAAAAGAATTTTGAACCGGTTTACTTCGAGGAACATACCAGATCCGGTCAAGGCTCGTGGGCTGGGTTTGGGGTGTTTCAACTTGGTATCAAAGCCAGGTTTTAAACTCTCGGCCTTGGGTTTAAGGCCCAAAACATTTTCAAAATTAAGCCCAAAAGAAATTTTGTGAAAATTTTTTGAAAAGCAGGTTTTTCCGGCATGGCACCTAAGTCTCCGACCCGAAGTCCACCAGGTAAGTACCCCTAACCTTTGTGTGATTTATATTATGATGTGTAGAAGGGTAGAAATGGAATGGAACGTAGATTAGTATGATAGGTACTTGAACTCTAAGGCTAGCTTACCCCAACCGTTACATAAGACTTAAATGCTTAATAAAACAAACCTGTGTCTAAGTCGCCGAGTTAGGGTGTGGCAACCATTGTGCGCATGTCTAGGATTGGTATTCGGTGGGAGCTTGGTATTTAAGCAGTCCGCGTGACTCACCTCCTCTCCACTCGAATCCTACCTGGTGCGTAGCCTCGGTTCACCCTAACCAAGAGGACTTAGTCATAGGCTAAACCCCTAACTAAAACCCGAAAGGGACTATCCGTATTTTTAGGGAAACCCTAGTTTTAAAATGACTAAATTACCCTTTTGATTTATAAAAGCTAGTCCATAAAATTTTTCTGAAATATTCTTGAAAATTACTAAAATACTCCTATTTGCAAAATTACAAAAATGCCCTTGGTTTATAAAATGTCCGAACTACCCACAGTTCTTATCAAAATTTCCTTACTTTATAAAACATCCCAAAAAAAACCTGTTTTGCAAAATATCAAAATACCTTGATTTTGAAAAATTACGAAATTGCCCCTAACCTGCAAATTACCAAAATGACCCTGATTTTCAAAATTTTTACAACATCACCGATTTGGAAAACAAATTCTCAAAAAGAATCCTCAAGTTTTGCAAATTTTGAAATACCCTTGATTTATTAAGATTTACAAATTTACCCTGGTTAATTATCGAAATACCCCTGTAATTTCAAAATTTCTGAAATACTCCCGGGATCTCGAAAATTTTTTTTTACCAAAATACCCTTATCGACAAAATCCACAAGGAACCCTATTTTGAAAAAAAAATTTATTACGAAAATACCCCTGTAGGGCAAATTACGAAAATACCCTTGGGTAGTGGAAAAACAACAATAATGACAACTACAACATTTCTCTGAATGAACGAACGTTCATAATTGATTGATGAATGGATGAAAGACTATGTGCATGTATGAATACGAAAGAACCACTCCTAAAATTCTTTCCATAAAACTTATTCGCGGGTAATCAGTGGAATAAAGACTAATTCATAAAATTTCTTAATCAGATTAAAGCGCAGTCGTTAGAATGAGTTCTAGAGGACGTGGTCGTTGTGGACGTGGTCGAGGAAGAATGACTGTGTCGGAACTCGTTAGATCGGGTCAAGGATCTGATAATGAGATACCACCGCCACCACCACCCCCAGCTGTTGGTGTTGAGCAGCAAGCTCAGACGGGGGATGACGCTGTGTCGCAGGCTGTGCTGCGAGTTTTGGAAATGGTGGCTGGAGCAGGTGGAAATATGGGAGCTCGAAAATCTGTACCCGAGCGACTCCGAGCCAATGGGGCTGAGATGTTTCAAGGAGTATCGGGTGTGGCACCCAGTACGGCTGAATATTGGTTGGAGGCAACTAAGCGTATTATGGATGAACTCGATCTGACCCCTGAGGAGAAACTAAAAGGAATGGTGGCACTGCTACACGATGAAGCGTATCAATGGTGGTTAACAGTTCGGGACAGTGCCACAGCTGAGGATCTGACCTGGGAATATGTTAAGGAGGCATATCAGAAGAAGTATGTCGGCACGCGTTACACTGATGCGCAGAGGAAAGCTTTTTTGGGGCTGGTTCAAGGGAACAAGTCCGTGGCAGAATATGAAGCTGAATTTCTGAGGTTGAGCCGATATGCTCGAGGAGTAGTAGCTACGGAGCATGAGCGATGTGTCCAATTTGAGGACGGATTAAGGGATGATTTGAGGTCGTTAATAGCACCACATCAGGAACAGGAGTTTTCTGCCTTAGTAGAGAAAGCTAAGGTAGCTGAAGGAATTAAGGATTCTGCAAGGCAGCACACTGATCAGAACAGGCCAAAAAGAGGTTTTGGATCGTCTGGATCATCTGAGAATAAGAGGCCTAGAGTTGATGGGCCACAAGGTCAGCAAGCTGGTACTGGAGGGCAATATCGTACCTGTGATCAGTGTGGGAAGAAACACTTAGGAGAGTGTTGGAAAAAGACTGGAGGATGCTTTAGGTGTGGGTCCAAGGACCACATGATTAAGGATTGTCCTATGAGGCCAGATGGAAATTGACCAGTGGCTCAGAATGTTAATCAGGCTGGTAGAGGTGGTCAGCAGCCTCAGCGAGGTCATGGTCCGAATGGCCGAGGAAATGGCGCTGGAAGAGAATGGGGAGCACCAATCGGAGGTGCTGAAGGTTTAGATGCAAGGCAGCCAAGGTTGGTATATGCAGTTGGCCGTCGCGAGGAGGAAGATGTGCCAGATGTGACAACGGGTACATTCCTTATTTCTAGAATACCTTAATTGCCTTGTTCGGTTAGCTTTTTCTTATATTGCTAAGTGAAGTGCCTGAAACCTTGGATGTGAACCTAGAGACTGTGCCTAGGAAGTATAATAGTATTATTAAGATTAGAGTGCGCAACAGAAGCGTAGTGTAGTGAGTAGGAGCGCATTTAGCCAAGTAATTTCGAGGACGAAATTATTTTAAGGGGGTAGAACTGTAACATCCTGGAAATGGGCCTATGCATTGTTGATTAAATTATACGAAATGGCATGTCTTATGTGTTATGAATGTATTATGAACATTTTTGGAAATGTCCTGGAAATGTAAGGAAATGTCTTGTCTTGGAAATGTAGGGAAATGTCCTGGAAATGTAAGGAAATGTCTTATCTTGGAAATGTAGGGAAATGTCCTGGAAATGTAAGGAAATGCTTTAGGAATGTTAAGTTTCAAAAGAGGAAAGTAAACATTTTTGGAAACTTGGAAATGTAAGGAAATGTTAAGTTTTAAAGCTTAAAAGGAGAAAGCTAAGGCAAGGTGGCCTTAAGAAAATTAAAAGAAGAAATTTGACACACAAATGGGCATGGAAAAGTGGCTTGGAGATGCCACTTAAAGCCCAGTAAGTGATGCCACAAGCAGGTGCAATTGGGCCTGGGTTCGAGTCACTTGGGGAGCAAATAAAAGAATTTTATTTTAGTGCAAGGAACAAGAGAAGTGGACGGCATTAAGGCTCTATAGGGAGGTGTTTTATTGTTGTTAAAATTCGGCAAATAGATGGATAATGATGGATTATTATTAGTATTAATTTTATTAAGAGATAAGAGATAAATTAAAGGATTATTCTTTAATTGATAAAGATATGAGAGTGGTGGCCAAGTAAGGGACTCTAGTCTAGTAATTTTGGCTAAGAAAGGAAGAGTAAGGTTATTCTTCATTCATTCTTTTCTCTTCAAGAAAGCCTCTGCCAAAATTCTCTAAAGTTTCTCCTCTTCTCTCTGCCGAAACTCTCTAGCAACCATCCTTCTCTTCTCTTTCATTTGTTAGGCCGAATCTATAGTCCACCATTGCCAAAATTCTCAAGTTTTCTTTTTTTTTATTTTTGTGAAAACCGAATACTCCAAGAGAACCCCTAGCCGATTTCTCCATTAAATCCCAAAAGCCAAAACCTTGAGATTATCATCTAGTCATCAAAGCCGATTTCTTTAAGGGGCTTCTAGCAAAGGTGCTGTCGATTTCTTCAAAGGGTAAGATCCAAAATTGGTTTCCATTCTTTATATTTTAGACTTATCGAAATTTAGAGGCTAATCCCTCATATTGTATTTTGGCCAAAACTATGGAAGGGAATTTCGGGATTTAGGTGGTGTCGACTACAAGGAAGAAGAAGTTCTTTTCCCGAAGGTACACCATAGGCCGCGTGTTCCCTAGTTATCCGGTGAGTTTTGGGATTTAAAATCCACAAGGTAAGTGTCTATAGCATTCGGCCAAGGCTTTAATTTATTTTTTGGGAATTATTTGATGTAACAAGGCCATAGTGAACTATTTTATTTTCTGTTTTATTTACTATGTTACGAAATTTTTAATTATTAAAGATTAAGTCAATTTAATTTAAAATAAACTCTAAATATTTTGTCACCTGAAATAAATGGGTTTTCAATATAAAATAAACTCGTTTTCAACTCAAGCCCAACCCAAAACAATCTTTCTTTCAAAACACACAAGTTTTCCTAAGTAACAAAAGAATTTTGAACCGGTTTACTTCGAGGAACATACCAGATCCGGTCAAGGCTCGTGGGCCGGGTTTGGGGTGTTTCATCGTTGGTGTTTTGGTAAAGCTTTAGTGCTTGTTTTGGTCAAATTCCTTTAGCATCAAGAGTGCCATTTTCTCCAAATTACTATTCTCTTAACCGAATTTTGTCTTTGGCAATTGGTAAAAGTTTTGGTGTTGTTTTGGCCAAATCCCTATTTGCAACTTTGGTGTCATTTTTCTTTTCTCTCCAAATTTCATTCTCCTCCTTGCTGAATCTTCAAACTTTGAGGGTGCATATTCTCTTCTTTTTTTCCTTCTTGCCGAATGTACCCAAAACATTGAGACCAAAAATTTGTTCACTTATCTTTCTTGAAAACCGAAGCTAGGCAAACATTTTTCTTCTTCTTCCTTTTCTTTTTTTCACAAAATCTTTCAAGCATCTCTTCTTTTCTAATCTTTTTCACCATAGCCGAATATTTTGCCCATTATTCCTCTATAGCCAAAACCTTTCATCTCTTCATTAATCTTTCTTTTTCATTCGAGTTATCACTCATTCCTTGATCAATCGGTAAGTGTTCTTTTCAACATTTTATTTTCTTTATCTATGCCGAATTTATAATTTGGTTTGGGGTGGTCATATTGACCGAAACCATCACCTTATTCTCTTTCAAATGAGATCATTTTCTTCTTCGTAGTGATATATTGGAGGGCTGAAACTTTGATTCTTCCGGAGTTATCATACAATAGTTAGGAATCGGTCCTAAAAATCTTTAAGGAAAGGAGTTCTTCAAGGATTCTATAAAATCGTTCTTTATTCATTAAGACGTTATTGGTATACTGATAATTAACTGATTATAATTATAGGGATTAGATCGCTTGATCTATCCAACAGTTGATCACTCAGAATTAGTGGTAAGCCGATCTTTACCCTTTTGACAATCCATATTTTATCGTAATATCGATCTATATAAGGTCTAATCAAATAGAGGCTTTTGGTACTGATTCGAAAGGAAAGTCGAGTGGAGATCTCAAAAGGAGCGGATTAGCGATCCCTACTCCTAAATTCAAGTGAAGCGCGGTATCGGCGATTCGAAACTTTCCACCGAGTTGTGGACCCTCATCCGGTGAGAATCAACTATTCGAGGTAGTTCGCAATTTTGAGGCATCTGCGATTCGGGAATTTCCATCGGGTTGTGGACCGTCAATCGGGGAAAACCGACAAATCGTGGTCATTCACGATTCTAAGGGTAAGCACCGTAGATCGTTCATTTTAGTGTTGATTAATAAATCGCGTATGTCGACTAATCAAGCGTATTTTAGGTGTTGACGATCAAGAGAGCTTAGTGCTTACCGTAATCAGGTGTGTAATCTCACACCATTTTTCGTGGGTTAAAGATTAATATCATATTGGTAGTAAATCGCTTGACTAAATTCGTATTATGGTGAAACCGGGAAAATTGGCTTAGATCCCACTATTTTGATAAAATTGACAAAAATCGGTATTAACACTGTGAAAGATTAGGAAAATGCCCCTAATGGGCCAAATCGATATAATTTGCTATATGGGCCGATTTGATAATTTGCTATATGGGCCGATCTAATAATTTGCTATATGGGCCGATATGATAATTTGCTATATGGGCCGATTTGATAATTTGCTATATGGGCCGATTTGATAATTTGTTATAATGGGCCGTACTTTTGATAATGAATATCCAAATAAATTACTGTTGTTATTGTAAAAAAAATCATGAATTGTTATGCATTATATACATGATTTTGCATGGGATGGGATAATATTGAAGAGAAGTTCTGGTGGCTCTGCCACATAATTTTGGTGGCTCTGCCACAAATCTGTATAGTGGCAATGTCACTTAAATTCTGTTATTCTGGTGGCTTATCCACAATTAAATTTGTTATAAATGGCTTAATGCCTGCGATTGGTGTGTTGGCGGGGTGGGTTGACTTGATCCCCACAGGTGTGTTGGTTGGTACGGGTGGTGTGTAGCGGATGGATTACTAGGTTTGGTTTGGGAATTGCATTTCATACACATGTTATATTTGATACATTATTATTATTGTAAATGGACAAAGGCCCAAATTATTGCTTAATGGGATTTTGGCCTAGTGGACAACGGTAAAGGGGTTATACACTGAGTTCTAGTAACTCACCCCGTTTTTCCTTACCCCTTCCAGGTAATGATCAGTGATGGAGACTTGGGCCATAGATGACCCGGTGGAGGCCATACTAGAAAATCGGTTTAATTTGGAATTTGGATTTCTTTTAGTACTTTAATTACTTTACTATTTTGAGTTAAGGTTGTAATAAGGCCTCTGGATTAAATTTTGTTTTGTTTATTATTTGACGAATTTATAATTTGCTCTAAGTACTTCAAATTGAGATTGTTTTCTAAAAATTCAAATAAGCGTTTTCTTAAAATGGATATACAAAAAGGGTTTCATAACAAACTTTCATAAATATAGTTTAACTCGGAAATTTCTCTTAAAAATTTTCATCAAACACTTTTCGAAAATTATTTTCAAATTCTTCTTGAACTATTAACGATATTTTCAAAGTCACGGTTTTATAAGATTTTTATATCTCAAAATCTATCGATTTATCAATCAACCTTTTATTCAATAATACTTTATTTTTTTAAATGGGAGTTGTTTTAGTTGATTTTAAATCTAAATTTATTTATATACAAATGAAAAAGGACTTAGTAGTATTTTCCTCATGTGACATGTCAGATCTGGCCTTAACGCATGGGCCGGGTTTGGGGTGTTACAAATGTTTTGTCTTTTTATTACATATTTATTATGTGTCTTAAGCGTGTTTAATTAGTCTTAAAACTGTGTTAAATTCTATCAAAGTTTATTACAACTTTATTATTGCATTTAGTGTGTCCTAATGCATGTTTTAATTTGTCATAGAGTAATCCAATGGCCAATCACCTAATTAAAGCTTCAAAAGGGCTGTTCGTTTTTTTAAAGGGAATCAAATGCATTAACATTCAATTTGGTTGTTCGTGTGGGTATGATAAATGACCATTCGGTCAAAAAAATGCTTCCTTAAATGCACCGACAATGTAACAACCCCGTTTAGACCCTAGTAGGAACAGTGGTTTTGGGACCACAAATCTGAGGTCAAAAAAAATATTTTAATATTATTTTTTGTGTTTACAGTGTGTGATTAAGCATGTGTGAAAATTCTGTGTGAAAATTTTATCGTTTGTGTGCTTAATTTGCAAAAAGGACTTAATCACATAAAATGCAAAAGTTGTGTAACGCCCCAAACCCGGCCCAACCACTACGACCGGATCCAGCATGTTACTAGGAAAAGGTGTAAAAATGAATTTTATTTCTAATGTAGAGAAACATCGTAAGTTTGAAAACTTTCCGCTTTAGTGGTTTGTAGTTGAAAGAAAATTTTCCGAGTTGAGTAAAATTATGTTTATTACCCCTTACTGAAACCAAAGAAAACGGTTGTTTTTATATTACCCAAGTTTTGAAAGCTCCGTTTTAAAACCCATGTCAAAATATACTATAGTCACATCTTAGATAAATATTAAATAAAGAATCTAACTTAAAAATCCAAAATTTACCAAATCTACAGTGGCCTTATTACATATTAAAAATATCCCAAAAGAAAGTTTCAATTAATAGTTTAAAATAAAGTTTACTAAATTAACTCCTGCATGGCCACCTTGAGTCCATTCCAGCCCAGTCTAATGAGTCACGAGCTACCTGCGATGTGTTAAGAAAACAAGGTGAGTCACCAGACTCAGTGTGCAATTATACTATCCCATCTCACAAGTGGGCTTGAGCCCCAAATCAACATACCATGCACCAATATTCAAATGATAGCCCAACCCAACCAATTATCCATCCTCTACACACCACTCCGTACATCCATCCTCATACACACCTGGGGATTTCTACAATCAACCCTCCATCTGCTACACACCTCTTTGGCAGTCATGCTAACAGACACACTGCTCAAAGTCCACATAAGTGGTCTAGCCACTGAATCCACATGTGATTAAATCACCATATCCACGATGAGGCTCGAGGCCATCATTAATCGTGACCAAGTCACCCACATATATACACTTCCCCTTTTCATCATTTATATCCCAAACCCATGCACATGCAACATAATATGGCAAATCGGCAACATGATAAAACACAGGTATATATATATCCATAACATACTCACATGCATCCACAACAACTTATCCACGATCATTAATGTAAGTAGTATACTAACCTGGTTTACTTGATTACCCAACATAGGTAAATCACCCTCCACTGCCGCTATTTTCGGCTTCCAAGCACAACACATACATTTATAAAATTAAAGGATTAGTGTGATAATTACACACCTGTAAACTTGGAGAACTAAACTGTCGATCTACCTAACGTCCTCACTCGAAGAAATCACAGCGATCTGCTTGTCTTTTTCAGACGCTGGTCCACAACCTAGTGGCCAATCCCGAATTGCTGAAACTGCTCGTTTCTTGAATTTAGGGGTAGGGACTACATGTCCAACCCCTTCTTTTACTTGACTGGTTCTCGAATCCATAAAATACGATCTTGGTCAGAAGACCCGGTTAAAACATTGATTCAGACAATAACGAAACTAAATAAATACTTTAATCGAATACCCCTTACCGAAATTGACAGAACCCGGAGGGTCTACACTTGAACTAAAAGATCGTCGAAGTCCCTGCATAACCCATATTAGATTCGGCCTAATGACTTATGGTCCAAAAGAAGTGGCCTTCGGCCGAACGAAGCTGTAACCCACTTACCTTGGTTGATCGAAAACCAAAATATCCTCAATACCCTTCACGCTGGCTAAAAGCAAAAGAGACACGAAATCAAGGCCCTTCCTATGTACGGCCAAAAATCTAAGAAACAGGATTAATATCTTTTGATTCGGTCAATCAAAAGAGAAATGACAAGAAAAGAGAATGCTTACACAACTTAAGAGAAAACCGATTGGAAAGATTGAGAGGAGGAGTGACGGTAACCTTCTGAGAGAATTCGGTCAAGAGATGGAGTTTGAAAAAGTAAGCAAACAAGATAAAGAAACGAAATGGAGAAGAACAGAATTGCTTCGGCTTTTGTTGATGAAAAAGAGTTTCGTGAGAAAAGGGTTCGGCCTAGAGTGAAAAGAAAAGAAAAGAGAATATCGGAGACTTACCAAAACATGGGGTAAGGATTCGGCTTTAGTGATAAAATAGAAGAGAGGTTTTAAAGGGATGTGTTCGGCTATGAAGAACAGTTAGGGATGGAACGATTGAAATGATGTTGAGGTTGAGAGGTTTCGGCTATGAGAGTAAATGAAGAGTGTAATTCGGCTTTGGAAAATGAGGGAAGAAACAAAAGAAAAGAAAAGGAGATTGATGCTAAAGAATTCGGCAAGAGAGGAAATACCAAAAAGAAAAATAATAGAAAGGAAAAGCGTGCCTTCTAACTTTCGACCCTACACACCCTGTGCTGAAAAGGAGAAATGGTTGAGAGAATTCGGTACCTCAAAGAAAAACTACTTGCATCAAATGACAAAAGAGAGCTCACTTCTCCTAACTAGCCTCTCCAATTTCGGCACCAACACTCCTAAATCGAGACACCCCCCTACATGACCGAAAATCCCACCTCTAGAACCCCACATTCGACCAACAACTCCACCCCTCTCCAAATCCCTTAACTTCCTCCTAAATTCACTCACACCCTCCCATTCAAACGAGTTTGAATAGTTCAAACTCCCCCAATCACTCACCACCATCCATTCGAATAGTTTGACCCCTTCAACACTCCCCCTTCTAAGTGCCCTTGCCAAATCCATCTCTTACCTATCCAGGCGCAAAATAGAACTCCAAAATGCTATCCTTGCAGCTCGAACTCCTTCCCCCTTGTTATAAATGCTATCCAAAATGCTATCCTTGCAGCTCCCGAAAGTGACGCCTCCTTGCCACTACACCATCTCTTCACTTGTGTCAACAACCTCAAAGTTTATTCCTTTAAAGCCTGGCTCCACTAGCTCTCCCCTAAAGACTTAAAACCAAAAATTTCCACTAAGGTTCAGACTTAACTTCAAGATTTCCCGAAGCCCCAAACACACTCAAACAATCATACAAAGCATACTAACACATAGACACGAAGTAAAATGCGAGACCCCTAAATCCCGGATGTTACAATTCTACCCCCTTAAAGAAATTTTGGCCTCGAAATTACCTGGTCAAAAGATATGAGGGTATTGCTATCGCATCGCCTCCTCTGGCTCCCACGACGCTTCTTCTGAACCATGGTTCCGCCACAAAACTTTGACTAAAGGAACTGATTTCCTCCGTAGTACCTTAACGTCTCGCTCCAAAATCTGGATTGGCTCCTCCTCATAGGACATGTCTGGCCTTAATTCAACTTCCTCGACTGGCACCAAGTGAGACGGATCCGAACGGTAACGTCTTAGCATCGACACGTGAAACACATCATGCATTTGCTTCAACACTAAAGGCAACTCCAACTGATACGCTACTGGCCCCACTCCCTTCAAAACCCGATAAGGCCCTATAAATCTGGGACTTAGCTTACCCTTACGCCCAAATCTCATCACCTTCTTCCACGGCGAAACATTCAAGAAAACCCGATCACCTACTGCAAACTCTATCTCTTTCCGCTTAAGATCCGCATACGATTTCTGCCTGTCTGATGCCTCCTTCAACCGAGTTCGAATTACCCTAACCTTCTCTTTCGTCTCCGCAACCATCTCCGGACCCAAAATATGGCGTTCTCCTAACTCTGTCCAACAGGTAGGAGTGCGACACTTCCGCCCATACAACGCTTCATACGGCTCCATCTGAATACTAGCTTGATAACTGTTGTTGTATGCGAACTCCGCCAAGGTAAAGAATTTCTCCCAACTGCCTCTGAAATCGATGACACATCCTCTCAACATATCTTCCAACACCTGAATTACCCATTCAGACTGGCCATCCGTCTACGGATGAAATGCCGTGCTAAAGTCCAATCTAGTGCCCAAAGCCTGATGCAACGCTCTCCAAAACCGCGACGTAAATCTAGGGTCCCCCATGGAGCCTCATAATTTCTGCCACATACAGCTTAGCTAACCTTTGAAGATGATAATCGACACGAACAGGTATGAAATGAGCGGATTTTGTCAACCGATCCACGATCACCCATACTGAGTCTTTCTTAGTTGGCGTAAGAGGTAACCCACTAACAAAGTCCATCGTGATTCTCTCCCACTTCCACTGTGGAATCTTCACCGACTGTAGCAACCCCGAAGGCAATTAGTGTTCGGCTTTGACCTGCTGACACGTTAAACACTTCCCCACAAATTCCGTAACTTCTCGCTTTAATCCAGGCCACCAAAACTGTTCCCGCAGATCCTGATACATTTTGCCCCCTCCAGGATGCATAGCGTAGGGGCTACTATGCGCTTCCTAAAGAATCATCTGCCTTAACTCCACATCCCGCGGCATGCAAACCTTCCCCCGAAAACACAAAACTCCATCGTTGTTCAAACTGTAATCCTCTATTCCACCATCCTGTACTTGTAGAAGTTGAGCACTCAAAACATCATCCGATAACTGCTTCTCCTTAACCTGACTTACCCATGTCGGCTTCACTTGCAACTCAGCTAACAAACTCCTGTCGTCGTATAGACTAAGATGGGCGAACATCGCTCTCAACTCCGATATTACCTTTCGGCTTAACGCATCTGCCACCACATTCGCCTTACCCGGATGGTATTCAATCGAACAGTCATAATCCTTTAACAGCTCTACCCACCTCTGTTGCCTCAAGTTCAGCTCCTTCTAAGTCAGCAGATACTTTAAACTCTTGTGGTCAGTGTAGATAACAGACTTCTCTCCATACAAATAATGCCTCCACACTTTCAAAGCGAAAACCACCGCAGCCAATTCCAGATCATGCGTGGGATAGTTAATCTCGTGCAGTCTTAACTACCGAGACGCATAGGCAACAACCTTCCCCTCTTGCATCAACACACAACCTAACCCCATATGGGAAGCATCACAATACACCACAAAATCTTTCCCAGCTTCAGGCTGAATTAAGACCGGAGCCTCTGTCAAAATCTTTTTTAGCTTCTCGAAACTCTCTTGCTGCTTGTTCATCCACACAAAAGGTACCTCCTTTCTCAACAACTTGGTTAAGGGTGCCGCAATTAAGGAAAAACCTTCTGTAATAACCTGCCAATCCCAAGAAACTCTGAAACTCCGCCAGAGACTTAGGTGGTTTCCAATCCAGCACCGCCTCGATCTTCCGAGGATCAACTCTTATCCTTTTTGCAGATACCACATGACCTAGAAAAGTAACTTCTCTTAACCAAAATTCGCACTTACTAAATTTGGCATACAATTTCTTCTCCCTTAAAATCTGTAGAACTACCCGAAGATGCGCATCATGCTCCTCTTCTGACTTGGAGTATACTAGGATGTCGTCTATGTACACTACTATGAACTGGTCCAAATAGGGTTGAAAAACCCGATTCATCATATCCATGAACGCGGCTGGTGCGTTTGTCAACCCAAACGGCATCACCAAAAATACATAGTGCCCGTAGCGAGTCCGAAAAGCCGTCTTATGAATATCTGCTTCCTTTACCTTAAGCTGATGATACCCGGACCTAAAATCTATCTTTAAAAAGACCGATGCCCCTTTAAGCTGATCAAACAGATCGTCTATCCTTGGCAGCGAGTATTTGTTCTTGATCGTCAGCTTATTCAACTGGCGGTAATCTATGCACATACGCATAGATCCGTCTTTCTTCTTTACAAATAACACCGATGCTCCCCATGGAGACACACTGGGTGGAATAAAACCGCGATCCAACAACTTTTGTATTTGAGCTTTAAGTTCAACCAGCTCCTTCGGTGCCATCCTGTAAGGGGCGATGGACACGGGACCCGTACCTGGTAGAAGCTCGATTCCAAACACCACATCGCGATCCGGAGGCAACCCAGGAAGCTCTTCTGGAAAAACATCTACAAATTCCTTTACTGTTCTAACCTCCTCCACGGTCACTTCCTTTGCATCCAAGGCACTAACAAACGTCAAGAAAGCCATGCACCCTTTCTTCACCATTCTTTCCGCCTTAAGAGCAGACACTACATTAGACAAGTAGTCTCTCCTCTCACCTATCACCAAGACATCATCATCCCCGGGAGTCTTTAACATCATGCGCTTAGCAGCACAGTCCAAATTCGCACGGTACCTTACTAGCCAGTCCATGCCTAAGATCAAGTCAAATTCCCCAAACGGTAGCTCCATCAAATCAGCTGGGAACACTGACCCTTGAACTTCTAAAGGCACTCCTCTAAAGAGTTTATTTACCACTACTAATTGCCCTAGAGGACTAAGCACAGTCATCTTCCTAGAGGCAGTTTCAGGATTCATATTCAAAATTCCAGACACCATACTAGCAATATAAGAGTGAGTCGACCCAACATCAATTAGTGCAATAAAGGGTAACCCAAAAATGAGAAACGTACCCGTTATCACGTCTGGTGCATCCCCCTCTTCGCGACGTCTGGCCGCGTAAACCAACCCAGGCTGTCTAGCCTCAGTACCCCCTGTTCCTCTGCCCGGTGTTCCACGACCCCGGCTAGAACCATTTCCTCCTCGGTTTGGACCACAACCTCTTGGCATCTATTGACCACCCCTTCCTGGCTGCACATACCCCTGACCTACCATCCGAGCCCTAGCCATGTCTTAAGGGCAGTTCTTAATCAAATGATCATTTGACCCACACCTGAAACATTCCTTATTTCTTCCCCAGTAATCCCCTGCATGTGACCTCCCACAATGAGCACACTGTCAAAATTGCCCCACAGTAGCCGGCGTAGTAACGCGAACAGGTCCATCAACCCTAGGCTTTTTCTGAAAACCTCCCGATGATGTCCATAACTCCTCTTATTTCTGCCTCTGTCCTTATCCCTATTTTGCCTCTCAGTTCGCTTAACCTCCTTAGCTATCTTAGCTTTTTCCACCAAAATAGCAAAGTCCCTCTCCCGCTGAGGAGCTATCAACACTCTCGTAGCCCATCCTCGAATCTCACACAGCACACGTAGTCGGTTGCAACAATCCCACGGGCGTACCGACTTAACCGCAAAAATTCTGCCTCATACTCGGCTACTGTCTTACCCCCTTGAACTAAATTCAGGAATGCCTTCCTCTGGGCATCCATATAACTGGCCCCAACGTACTTCCCTTGGAACTTCATCTTAAAGAAATCCCAATCTACTCGGTCGCCAGAATACCCTCTCTGACGGTGAGCCACCACTAGTAGGCCTCATCCCGAAGCAAAGAAACCATGCCCTTCAGCTTCTCTTTAGATGTGCAGTCCAAGTCATCCATAATCCTTTCGACCGCCTCCAACCAATACTCGGCTACGTTTGGAGCTACCTCAGAGACACCCCTAAATATTTCGGCTCCATTCGCCCGGAGTCGCTCAGACACAGATTTCTGGGCCCCAGTACCCATGTTTGCCCCTGCAACTCTCTCCAAAACCCGTAACATCGCCTGGGACACCGCATCGTCTCCACCCGTTTGATCCTGAAACTCAGCTTCCGTGACTGGCGGGAACGACACCTCGTTCCCCGATCCATGACCAGACCCTACTGGTTCCGACACAGCCATCCTACCTCTACGATGTCCTCGCGCATTATCCACGTCCCCTAGTACTTATAGCTAACGTTCTGCCCTTACTCTGATTATAAATTTTATGAGTCAGCATATCTTTCCACTTGTTTATTAACGCAAAGTTTTATGACACAGAATTCTAAGTTGTCCTTCGTAAAGCACATACATCCCTAAAGGTTTCTGTCTCTACAGTAAGCATTCTAACATCCATAACAATGCATCATATAACCACCCTATACAATTTATTTAACAGTCAGAAGACTTACCTGGTGGACCTGGGCCGAAAACTCAAGTGCCACTCTTTCACAAAACCATTTCATGAAAAATTTCTTTTAAACTAACCTAAATACATAATTTGAAAACGTTGTGACCCCCAAAACCCAAGGCCGAGTTTATAAGCTGGGCTCTGATACCAAATTGTAACACCCCAAACCCGGCCCAACCACTACGACCTGATCCGGCATGTTATTAGGAAAAGGTGTAAAAACGAATTTTATTTCTAATATAGAGAAACATCGTAAGTTTGAAAACTTTCCGCTTTAGTGGTTTGTAGTTGAAAGAAAAATTTTCGAGTTGAGTTAAATTATGTTTATTACCCCTTACTGAAACCAAAGAAAACGGTTGTTTTTATATTACCCAAGTTTGAAAGCTTCGTTTTAAAACCCATGTCAAAATATAGTATAGTCACATCTTAGATAAATATTAAATAATGAATCTAACTTAAAAATCTGAAATTTACCAAATCTACAGTGGCCTTATTACATATTAAAAATATCCTAAAAGAAAGTTTCAATTAATAGTTTAAAATAAAGTTTACTAAATTAACTCCTGCATGGCCACCTTGAGTCCATTCCAGCCCAGTCCAATGAGTCACGAGCTACCTGCGATGTGTTAAGAAAACAAAGTGAGTCACCAGACTCAGTGTGCAATTATACTATCCCATTTCACAAGTGGGCTTGGGCTTCCAAGCACAACACATACATTTATAAAATTAAAGGATTAGTGTGATAATTACACACCTGTAAACTTGGAGAACTAAACTATCGATCTCCCTAACGTCCTCACTCGAAGAAATCACAGCGATCTGCTTGTCTTTTTCAAACGCTGGTCCACAACCTGGTGGCCAATCCCGAACCGCTGAAACTACTCGTTTCTTGAATTTAGGGGTAGGGACTACGTGTTCAACCCCCTTCTTTCACTTGACTCGTTCTCGAATCCATAAAATACGATCTTGGTCAGAAGACCCGGTTAAAACATTGATTCAGACAATAACGAAACTAAATAAATACTTTAATCGAATACCCCTTACCGAAATTGACAGAACCCGGAGGTCTACACTTGAACTAAAAGATCGCCAAAGTCCCTGCATAACCCATATTAGATTCGGCCTAATGACTTGTGGTCCAAAAGAAGTGGCCTTCGACTGAACGAACGCTGTAACCCACTTACCTTGGTTGATCGAAAATCAAAATATCCTCAATACCCTTCACGCTGGCTAAAAGCAAAAGAGACACGAAATCAAGGCCCTTCCTATATACGGCCAAAAATCTAAGAAACAGGATTAATATCTTTTGATTCGGTCAATCAAAAGAGAAATGACAAGAAAAGAGAACGCTTACCACAACTTAACAGAAAACCGATTGGAAAGATTGAGAAGAGGAGTGACGGCAACCTTCTGAGAGAATTCGGTCAAGAGATTGAGTTTGAAAAAGTAAGCAAACAAGATAAAGAAACGAAATGGAGAAGAAGAGAATTGCTTCGACTTTTGTTGATGAAAAAGAGTTTCGTGAGAGAAGGGTTCGACCTAGAGTGAAAAGAAAAGAAAAGAGAATATCGGAGACTTACCAAAACATGGGGTAAGGATTCGACTTTAGTGATAAAATAGAAGAGAGGTTTCAAAGGGATGTGTTCGGCTATGAAGAACAGTTAGGGAAGGAACGATTGAAATGATGTTGAGGTTGAGAGGTTTCGGCTATGAGAGTAAATGAAGAGTGTAATTCGGCTTTGGAAAATGAGGGAAGAAACAAAAGAAAAGAAAAGGAGATGGATGCTAAAGAATTCGGCAAGAGAGGAAATACCAAAAAGAAAAACAATAGAAAGGAAAAGAGTGCCTTCTAACTTTCGACCCTACACACCCTGTGCTGAAAAGGAGAAATGGTTGAGAGAATTCGGTACCTCAAAGAAAAACGACTTGCATCAAATGACAAAAAGAGAGCTCACTACTCCTAACTAGCCTCTCCAATTTCGACACTAACACTCCTAAACCGAGACACCCCCTACATGACCGAAAATCCCACCTCTAGAACCCCACATTCGGCCAACAACTCCACCCCTCTCCAAATCCCTTAACTTCCTCCTAACTTCACTCACACCCTCCCATTCAAACGAGTTTGAATAGTTCAAACTCCCCCAATCACTCACCACCATCCATTCGAATAGTTTGACCCCTTCAACACTCCCCCTTCTAAGTGCCCTTGCGAAATCCGTCTCTTACCTCTCCAGGCGTAAAATAGAACTCCAAAATGCTATCCTTGTAGCTCGAACTCTTTCCCCCTTGTAACTCCCCCTAACGCAACCTCCAAGCTCCCCAAAGTGACGCCTCCTTGCCACTACACCACCTCTTCACTTGTGTCAACAACCTCAAAGTTTATTCCTTTAAAGCTTGGCTCCACTAGCTCTCCCCTAAAGACTTAAAACCAAAAATTTTCACTAAGGTTTAGACTTAACCTTAAGATTTCCCGAAGCCCCAAACACACTCAAACAATCATACAAAGCATACTAACACATAGACAGGAAGTAAAATGTGAGACCCCTAAATCCCGGATGTTACAAGTTGTGTGCTGATTGTTAAAGTGCTTATTTGGTATGACTTTTTAAATGAGAAGTCCTTATGTTGTAATTAGACCCTTGATAGTGGAGATGGACATAAATGGGCTTATTTTAGATGATTGTAAAATGGTTTTATTAAGGGATAAAATGGTAAAATGACAATTAAGTTAATATTAATTATAATAAAATATAAGATAGTGGCATTGGTGTTCATCTTCTACCGAAAATTGAAAGAAAAAAGAAAAGAAAAATAGCTAGTTAGGTTTGGCAAGCTGAAGCTTCAATTGGTATGTGTTTTTAACTCGGTTTTTGATCATTTCTACGTTTTTATAATTGTTGCTTAGCGTACTATCAGACCCATGCTTTAATTTTAGAATTTGATGATTTTTTTGAGAAGTGCCATTGATGAATATGTGAGCTTTTGTGTTGTTAGTGGTGGAATATGAAAGCTTAATGTTGGGTTAATATAGTTTATATTTGGATTTTTGATGAAATTGGTTATTTTTTGTGAAATTGTGAAAATGAGAAATTGAGGGACTAAAATGTGAAATAAATGAAATATGTGGGCTTATATGAACATGAGGAATATTCGGCCAAGCATGGGAATATTGAAATTATGTGTATTTGATGAATTTATGAAATAGGGACTAAAATGTCAAAATATAAAAATATGAGGGCTATTTTGTAAAATACCTTAGATATGAGTATTTGGATTAAATTGAATGATTTGGTGAATGAATGAGCTAAATTTGAATATGTATAGATCTAGAAAAGAGGAATTCAGACTTAGATGGAGGTAAGAACAAAGTGCTCAATTGATCGACTTGTTTTGTAATTTCGACGACCGAGGTAAGTTCGTGTATAATACGAATTATTTTAATTATGTTCATATGTTATATAATGAATGGAATGTGATAATTGAGTGAGCAATGAGAATTATGAACATGAAGAGATGTGGTACTATGTGTACATAAATAAAATTATTATTGTGACGAAAGGCACTAAGTGTGCGAAATAGAGAAATGCATCGGCTATGTTATTTGGCACTGTGTGTACAAATTTGATACATCTTTCGTTCAATGTGGTGCACTAAGTGTGCGATAATATTGTGGCTTCGGCTATTTATGTGGCACTAAGTGTACGATAATATTGTGACTATGGCAAATTACATAGCACTGAGTGTGCGAATTCATCAAATGTTCAAAGAGGAGAGAATGAGAAAAGGTTCGGAGCATTGAATAGTAAATGTGATAGTTAAATACGTGATGGTACAAGTATGTATGAAACCTATGTGGTTGATGATTTTGTAAATGGATAAATGGATGGTTATGTGAGTATTGGCTATAGATGAAATTGTGTATTATTGTGAATTGATCTATGTGATGGTTTATTTTATATACTGAATTTGAATTATTGAGTTAAATGTATTATATTACAAACTTACTAAGATTTAAAGCTTATTGTGTGAAGTGTTTCTCTGTTTTACGGTGTCTTAAAAGCTAGCTCGAATTCAGGGATCGTCAGCGACTCAATCACACTATCGGCTATCTATTTTGGTACTTTTGGAAGTTGTATATATTTAGCATATGGCATGTATAGGCTAGTGAATATGGTATGCTTTGGAAGTGTATAGATCTTGCCATGTTATATGGCTTGATAGTTTAATGGTTTTGCTACATGTTTTTGGATAAGTGAAAAGAATGGTTATTATGTGTAGTGTTTTATGTGAATGATCATTTTGGCTTAAATATTTAAGATGGAAATGGTATGATTCATGCTTAGATTTGGGCAAAGATTGAATGATGAATTGACTATATGTTTTGGATGTGAATTTGATACTTTGAATTGGTAAGTTTGAGTTGGAATATGTATGTGAGATGAGTAGTGATGTTAAGAGGTTAAAAAGATGCATATTTGGTATGTTTTGAATGCATTTGAGGCATGATTTTGAATTGGTTTGATGCTTATAGGTGTGACTATAGTGTGGATGACATTTTGGCCTTGCAAATGGCCTATATTTGCCCACATGGTTGAACACACGGGCATGTGGCTCGACCGTGTCTCTTAAGTTTTCAAATTGAAAAAAGTTAGACTCGTACATGGGCTGGACACACGGGCGTGTGGCTGGCCGTGTGAAATAAGTCAGTGTCGACCACGGGTGAGGCACACAAGCGTGTCTTTGGCCGTGTGGACAATTCAGTATGTATGCCCTATTTTGCCACGGCTTGGACACACAGGTGTGTCTGAGGCTGTGTGAGGCACACGGCCTACCCACACGGGTGTGTGACCCCTGTAGCTTTGAAAAATGTTTAGTTTTTTGGAAAATTTTGTATGAGCCCGGTTTAGTCCCGACCCCTTTCTAATGCGTGTTTAGGGTCTCGTAGACCTTATTAAGGGACTTAATGATATTGTTGATTATGATTTAATGATGTTTGAATAATAAAGGTTAAATGTTAAGATTTGACCGGTAATGCCTCTCAACCTTATTCCGGCGACGAATACGGGTTAGGGGTGTTACAGTCCAAGAGAGTGGATGAATGAGCAGCCTTCTAGAACATGGCTATTGATAATTTCCATGCATAATAAGTACCACTGTCCATCATAGGAGCTGAATTTGACCTTTGAAGATTCCTTATCCCTTAAGCATGCATGAATTCTGTCCAACACATAAATGAGTAGCCACCAAGATTTACTTCAAGTGCATAGACGGTCATGGGCTTAATGAATAATCTAGAAACGATACTAAATGGTTGGTTTGTGGCCATTCGTTTACTATTATTTTTCCTATATATATTTCGTTTAAAACATTATTGTAAGTTAGACCATTTTGATTAAAATACATTTTGACTTTTCAACTCTTTCTTCTTTTAGAACTTCCCGAACTTATCAAGAATTCCATTCTTGTGGCGTTCAAAACAAACCCGGTCTTACCAATTCCTTTCTCATCTTTTCTGAAGTGTGGCGATCAACTTATACCTCTAGTTGTTATCTCTTTATAGATAGCGAGTCAAGATCTTCTCATCTTCAAACTTTTGAGTGTTAAACAACCTTATAGAATTTGGGTCGTGTTGTTCCTAACGTCAATTCTTTTCTGGTTCATTTATATTCATGAGTTATATCCAAGTTTACCTTTTTTTGTTTATATTTCCTTCATATTTCTACCATTATTCAAGCAAGTACCTATTTAGATGATCGAGAACATAAAATCATGAATCGAGTTTCAATCTCGTAACTGGGTTCATGTCAGCTGGTATCAAAGCTTCAGAATTCTAAATCAGATACATTCGTTATCCCAGGTTTCCTGAAAATATTTCGAAAAAGAATTCTTGAAGAAAAAATAAAAGAATGAAAAGAAAATGAAATGCACAAGTAGAAACTCCAAAAAGAGTTTGGGAACCCTCCTATAGAAATTTTATCCTTTTCATATTCTAGAGCCTATTTTACGCCTATTCGTGAAATTTGACGGTAACAAATTTTTTTCGAACCCAAAAATTTCCCATTTTACCCTTGTACCTGAAACACCTTTTTAAACCATTTTACATCTTTCGTGATAGCAAATTTTTTTTTGAAAAGAAAATTACCCAAAATAATCTCGAACACCTTTTGAAACCTTTTCTATAATCTTGCCACAACATTTGTGAAATTCTTGATTTTGTTCTATTAGTTCTATTAGAACCGAGATAACAACTTGTGAGAGGTAAAAGGTACGAGTGAGTGAGATTATTCGAGTGGAAAAAGCCTAATCTATGTGAAAACATGAGTGGAACGATTTTCTTTTCGAGTGAATTTGTGAGGTTTGTTGTGGTGAGGTTTTCCTTTTTGTTACTAATCATCATGTCTTGTAGAAAGTTAAAATCATGTCACAAGGAGATCAAGTGGTCAATGAACGAGGTCAAGAACAAGTTTTGAATATGCAAATAGAAGCATTAATACGAGAGTTGTGAAGGTTGATGGATAGTAATCGAGAAACGAAGGAACGTCTTGACCAAATGGAAGAAAGGATGCGAATGAGAAAATCGCCAAGAGTGTAAAGGGGTAGAATTCCAAGAACCTCTAGTGTACGAGAAGGTAAGGCATCTAATGGGTCGAATAACGATGGATACTATGGAAACAATGAAGAAGTACTTGAAAGAGCCTCTATTCATAGTGAGAGGAGTAATGGACGATGGACCTAGAGAAAGGCGAGAAAGAGTACGAGTTGATGACAATGTAGGCAGCATCAAGTTGAATATTCCTTCGTTTCAAGGCTTGATCGATCTTGAAGCCTACTTGGAGTGGGAAAGAAAGATTGAAATGATCTTTGATTGCCACAACTACTCTGAGTTGAAAAAGCTAAAACTTGCTACTTTTGA
This sequence comes from Gossypium australe, assembly GCA_005393395.2. Taxonomy (NCBI): domain Eukaryota; kingdom Viridiplantae; phylum Streptophyta; class Magnoliopsida; order Malvales; family Malvaceae; genus Gossypium; species Gossypium australe. The sequence continues at coordinate 53,541,320 of CM016615.1, read as the reverse complement.
GTTTACTGATTATGCTATGATATGGTGAGATCAACTAACCTTGAGTAGGAGACAAAAAGGAGAGCATCCTGTGAAGACTTGGGCCGAGATGCATGCTATCATGCAAAAGAGGTTCATTCCTTGCAATTATCGATGAGACCTCTATCAGAAATTGCAAGTCATGACCCAAGGCAACTGAAGTATTGAGGAATATTTCAAAGAAATGGAAATCACCCTTGTAACATCCCGAAATTGGGCCTAGGAGAATTGGGCCTTTTGGGCCCCGAGTGTAGGAACTTTTTAAATATTTTTGGGAATAAGAGAACAGCTCTAATGCAAGTTGGACCTATTAGGTGAGTGATTTTGGAAGGTTAGGGGGCTTCTATGAAGTCCCGGGATCAAACTTGGCTTTAGGGAAATTTTAGTTTTAGGTGAAAAAAACCCTGGGAGTTAGTAGGTAGGCTTTAAGAATAAAATGTGGAGAAAAATGGCACAAGTGGAGTGTGTGGTGTAGTGACAAAGTGACGCCACATAAGAGACAAGGGGGTGACGCCACAGGGAAGGAAGGAGGTCCAAGGTTCAAGTTGTAGCACTTGCATTTCTTTTAGATTTTTTTTAAGTGGATTTAGACATTGGCCATAGACTTAGCTTTAGTTGGGCATGTTTTTAGACACAAAGGGAGCTTGTGGCTTGGTGGCAAGTGGCGTGTTGAGCTATTGAAGGGAGCAAGGGTTCGAATCTCATGGCAAGCAAAGGAGTATTTACTTTGCGGACTGGACAGTAAGAGTTTGAGTTTGATTTAAACTCTGCTAACGGAGGGATCCCACATCGGAAAGATACAAAGAAGGAAGTTGAGAAGCTAGCTATATATAGAGCATTCTATGAGGAGAGTTAATATACCTTGGTGGGCGTTTGGGTGCAGATTTAGAGGATAATCGCCAATAGTAGCGAAGGAAGGGCTGCTAGAACGTGAGGTACACGGTAAGGGTACGGTGAGGTTTCGGTTTTTGATAAGTATGCGTTAAATCTTGGTTAATCGCTAGTAATGTCGATTGTAGGGTCGTGACTAAGAGATTTGCAGCACGCATGGTTACCAGGTGTGTACAAACACTACAGACACGATATCGCAATGCCGAAAAGCCGAAAAGTCGAAAGTGGCTAAATGGGCCCGGTGGGCCCTGAGGCTAAGAATTGATGAAATGGTTTGGTTGGTTATATGAATTGAATTAGTCATGCATGATACATGAATTGGATTTTTTTTGGGCCTAATAGGCCATACAATGAGTTTTGGGCCTAATGGGCCATAAGGGTGTGATTTGGGCTTGATGGGCTTATGGGGACGTAGACATGTATGTTAGGGTTTATGAACCTTAGGCCTAGTTTGAACAACTTTTAAATTCCATAATACTTAATCTAATTAAACATGTCTGTGAACAAGTCGCTGGGTTGGAGTGTGGCAATGGGCATACGCATGTCTAGGATTGGATCTAGGAAGAGCTTGGTACTTAAGCGGCCCTAGTGGCCCACCTCCTCTTTTCTAGAATCCTACCTGGTGCGTAGTGTCTGTTCACTTTAGCCGCGAGGACTTGTTGATGGGCCAAAGTTCATAGCTAAAACCCGAAAGGGACCAAATACCCTTATATTTGCAAAATTCCTAAAATACCCTTATATTTGTAAAGTACCAAAATACCCCTGATTACAAAATTACTGAAATACCCCTGGTTTGCGAAATTACCGAAATACCCTTAGTTTACAAAATTACCGAAATATCCCTGATTTGCCAAATTACCAAAATACCCCTGGTTTATGAAATTACCGAAATACCCTTAATTTGTGAAATTACCGAAATACCCCTATTTTGCAAAATACTAAAATACCCCTAGGTTGCGAAATTATCGAAATACCCTTGATTTGAAAAATTATCAAAATATCCCTAGTTTGTGAAATTACCGAAATACCCCTGGTTTATAAAATTACCGGAATACCCTCGATTTGCAAAATTACCGAAATACCCTTGATTTGCAAAATACCGAAATACCCCTATGTGACGAATATGAGTTTATGGATGTTACTCGTATGTTTGATGCATTCATATGATATTTTGCTTAGGATGCATATGGGTGGGAATTATGGTACGGAGGAATACTTGAGGATCGCATGGCCGTATGGTATGGATCCAGGATCGCATGGTCGTATGGTATGGATCCACAGAAGGCTTTAAGCCCAATATATGATTAGCAGCTTTGCTGCAACGTTCGATAGTACCGCAACCGGGTTACCCTTGGTGTGTAGCGGAGGGGTGGGTCGAGCTAGAATTCCCCACAGGAGTCATAAGGTTGGAAGGGAAATGGTGTGTAGCGGATGGATTTTTGGGGTGGGCTTTGCATTATTTGTTTATAAATGATACAATATGATATGATATGAGGTCATTGTGGGCTAAAGCCCAAGACCACTGATTTTGATAGGGCTTAGGCCCAATGTGAATATTTGTAAGTGATTTGATTGCCAAGGGTTGTGCACATTGAGTTTCGAAACTCACACCCCTTTAATTTAAAGTTTCAGGTACTCCCGAATAGACGACTCGACGTGTGAGAGGACTCGGAGATAGCCACACTACAAGAGGCTTGAATTTTCATTTATTTGTTTCAAAATACATGTTTTTATTTACTTAATTTTTAGTGGATGTAATAAAGCCTTGTACTCCGTTTTGACCTCAGATTTATTTTGGGTTTTGAGATTAATAGTTTATTTTAATTATTAAACCTAAGTAAGCTCTTATGTTTAAACTTGGTTTCCGAATTACTTAAAACAATAAAATGGGTTTTTATCTTTAATTAATAAGACTCAAATATTTTGGGCTTTTGGGCCTTAAATTTTTAATTAGCAAGACCGTTTTGAATTGTGCCTTTAATGTGACATTCCAGATTCGGGCATAACTTAATGTGACATTTCGGATTCGGGCCTAACTTTTAGGCCGGGTTTGGGGTGTTACAACCCTCATCCGAGCCAACATTGATGAAGATTGAGAGGTGACCATGGCTCGATTTTTGGCCAGATGCCAACATTCTGGAACTTCAACATTATGTTGAATTAACCGACATGGTGTATATGGCTATCAAGGTGGAAAGGCAACTCAAGCAGAAAGGTTATCGAGGCCTTTGAACTAGGGGTGAGTATTCAATCAAGTCGAGTCGAATCAAGTCAAAAATTTTCGAGTTAGTTGAGTTGACAATTCCTATTTTAGCAACCGAACTCAATTTGAATTTTTTTTCGAATCGAGTCAAAAAATTTCGAGTCAAATCTAGTCGAGTTAACGAATCCTATTATTGATACTTAATGTTGCGTTTAGATGGACCGATTATTTAACTAGTAGACGAAGTACAAGATTATTTAACTACATGAACAATGTAATGATTTTGCCTTTTAACTTAATGGGTAAACATTTATCAAAACGACATAGTTTTACCTTTTAACTTAATTATTTTGAATTTTAACTTTTGAAAAAGTAAACATTTATCAAAATGATGTAGTTTTGTCTTTTCTTATTCGGATTTTTGGATAACTCAAATTGTGTAATTCATATTCGAGTTAAATAAAAAAAAACTTAATTTTTTATTCAAGTTGATCCGAATAACTTGATTAACTCAAATAATTTTAACTATTTAATTCAAAATTTGAATTTTTTTATCAAGTTTTTCGAATTGAATCAGATTTTGCTCACCCCTACTTTGAACAATGTGTGGTCATCTTCTCGGTGGAATCCAAATGCCAACAAAAGAGATGTGACACCCTAAGTGAAGAATCAATTTGAAGAACCTAAAGTTAATAAGCCCAATGTTGCCAATGATAAAGGCAAGAATGAAGTACAACAAGGCCAAACTCATGATGTGAAATGTTTCAAGTGTTTGGGAAATGGTCATATCGCTAGCCAATATCCTAACTGAAGATTGATGATTCTTAAGGATAATAGTGAGATTGAGTCTGAATATGAGGACGGGCAAGGGCTTATTCCACAAAACGAAGAGTTGGGAAATGTGGAATTTCTCATCGAATGAGCACTCCTTGTTATCAAAAGGAGTTTGTGTTATAGTATGCCCAAAGACTAAACATGAGATGATTTTAATTACATACTTGTTTTACCTTATTTAATTAATATAAGGCATTGTCATTATTATTTCAATTTCTTTTTCTGTGTATATAAATAAATTGAATTGTAATGAAGTTCTAAGAAAATATGATTATTCTTAAAAGGTCCTTAGTCAAGTATTATTGTGGGCTTAGACAACAATAATGCATTGAGAGTAATGTGTAGTTGATTGATGACAAAAAGTTGTCATTGGCATAAGGATGTCAAAAACAATGCATGAGTATGTGTTAGAGAACAACATATTGGACTGACTCACTATGAGTATGATTCTTGGATTATTACGTAACATTCATAATATTACTCATAGCGGTAACTGTATATATGATCCTAAGACATAAGATGTCCTAACATCGTAAGTCGTATATTTTGTTACAATCAAACATCTACCGTAACAGGTTGTACTATAAAGACTGATGTTGGATATACAACAATCCATGTAGTGGGATATGGTTGATCAAGATAGGATTTATCCCTCTTACATAATGGGAGCAATATCTTAGGCCTTTTGATGGAGTGAGACTAGAAATGCATGGCCATGCTTGAATAAGTTGATATGAGATACCACACTTATTTGTTTATTGTAATTTGCTCAGAAAATCAAGAATTATGAGATTGGACTATACAGGTGTGACTATTCCATGACTTGTGTTGAATCTAGATATTATGGATAAAATGATATAATACATGAAAAGAATATAAATGAAATGTTATGTCGAATTACAACTTCTTGTAACTTAGGTAGCACTGATGCATTGCTAGATGCCACTCATTGCTTGTATTATTAGAAATGTTCTAGTATTACTACTAACATTACAAACACCTACAGGGTCACACCCTATGGTTAAAACGAACAAAATTGAAACACATCTGGTATTGTGTTTGGCTGTCACATGAATTTAATTAATTATTGAATTAATTTAATTTGATAGTTAAATATTAAACGAATTAAATGTACAAGCATGTTGTACAGAAATAGAGAACATAGTTAAAATTAATATATGAATTTGATTCATATAAAATTTTAACAGTTTACTGAAATTATTATAATAAATTATTATTATGATTTCGGTAAAACATTTAAACATGGTAGTTATTTTTCTTTTTGGAAAGAATATAACATTTTTAATACTTTTCATATGTTATAATTCTTTTTGGAAAGAATATAACGTGTTTAATGTCTTCCGTATGTTCTCTATAATATTTGATTCCTTTTCAATGTATGCATACCAAAATCCTAAATTAGGGTAAGTGTATTTTAAAAGAAAAATTGACAAAAAGGGTCTAGCAGCCGTTTTGGGAGATTTTTCTCTGGAATAGTTCCAAGAGAGTTTTGTTGTTTGTTTTAATACTGAGTCGACCACGTAGAGCCCGAAAAGTTTTTGTTATGGCTTGGAATCAACATCGAATTAGTAGCATCCTCTCATCATTTTCAATTTAGAAGGTATATCTTCAACCTTATCTCAAATCGTTTCATTCCTCGTACATGGAACCATGGCTGTGGATCGCAGGGATATTTTTTTTCACTACGCCATGGGGCGTACCGACAGTCTTAATAGTTTGGTTATTCAATCAAAAGAAGATGAGCAACAATGTGAAAACATATTTCACACTCATTGCCACATCAATGGCAAAGTGTGTAGTATGATTATTGATGATGGGAGTTGCACTAATGTGACTAGCTCGGTTTTGGTCGAGAAGCTTGGTTTGCCAAATACAAAGCATCCCCAACTGTATAAGCTTCAATGGTTCAATGATGGAGGTGAGATTAACGTGACAAAACAAGTGTTAGTTACTTTTTCGATTGGTAAGTATATCGATGAGATCTTATGTGATGTTGTTCTGTGCATATCGGGCATATCTTGCTTGGAAGACTATGGCAATACAATCGAAAAGTGATTCATGATGGTTATACCAACTGATATACCTTCAATTTTGATGGCAAGTCCATTACACTTGCACTAGTGACTCCAAAGCAAGTGTATGAAGATCAATTTTGAATGAAGGATGAGTGTGTGGGAAATACTTCAAAACAAAATGAAATGTTGAAAACGAGTGAAGAAGTGTGAGTGAAAAAGAAAACATGGGTGGAGGAGTCAAAACCTCTGAAAATGAGGTGGTTAAAATTGGAGAGAAAGATAAAGACAAAAATATTGAGAGAAAAAAAAAAGAGAAAACATCCAAAAAGAAGTTGCATTTTTTATCAAAAGAGTCGAGTGTACAAGAGAAAAAGATTCGACAATGAGAGAAAAAGAATGTAAGGAGTATTATCATTTTCCTAACCCACTTCACCATTCTTTTGTTTTGTGTCAGGTTCCTAATACTCACTCTCATGGAAGCATGTTATTTTTTTATAAGGAAAGATTTAAAGGAATGAACTATGATGTGCATAATCACTTGGTTGATGTGTTTTTGAAAGATTTTGAGACCCTAAAGTTCAAGAAGAAAGGTTTGGTTATTAAAGATCTATTTGATAATTATTTTGAGCATTTGGAATTTGATTACTCGTTTCCTTATGATGTAGGTATCGATTTGAGGACAAATCGTTTTGAAGTGGAAGGGAATAATATGATCTCGGGTCCCTTAATTGGGCCAAAATCAAAGTTGCCATTTGGGCCTAAAACATAGGCTAAGGCTAATAAGCCCAAAGAGGTGTTTGAGGGCTCTTAAGGCTCAAAATCGATCATGCAAAATTAGTTTAAATAATTCTATATCATTTGTTTTATGTTTTATTCAAACATCCTTTTAATATGTCTTAAAAAGTTATGTCTTTTTATTGCATATTTATTATGCGTCTTAAGCGTGTTTAGTTTGTCCTAAAAGTGTGTTAAATTCTGTCCAAGTTTGTTACAACTTTATTATTGCATTTAGTGTGTCCAAATGCATGTTTTAATTTGTCCTAGGGTAATCCAATGGCCAGCCACCTAATTAAAGCTTCAAAAGGGATGTTCGTTTTATTCAAAGGGAATCAAATGCGTTCAAGTTCAAGTTGGTTGTTCGTGTGGGTATGATAAGTGACCATTCGGTCAAAAAATGCTTCCTTAAATGTACCGTCCAAGTGAGGGGATGAATGAGCAGCCTTCTAGAATATGGCTATTGATAATTTCCATGCATAATAAGTGCCAACGTTCATCATAAGATCTGAATTTGACCTTTGAAGATTCCTTCTCCCTTAGGCAAGCATTAATTTGGTCCAACACATAAAAGAGCAGCCACCAATATCTATTTCAAGTGCATGGATGGTCACGGGCTTAATGAATAATCTAGAAACGATATTAAATGGCTAGTTCATGTGTAACACCCTTTATGTAACATCCTGAAAATGGGCATATGCATTTTTTATTTAAGTATACGAAATGGCATGTCTTGTGTGTTATGAATGTATTATGAACATTTTTGGAAACTTGGAAATGATTTAGAAATGTTAAGTTTCAAAAGAGGAAAGTGAACATTTCTGGAAACTTGGAAATGTAAGAAATGTTAAGTTCAAAAGAGGAAAGTGAACATTTCTGGAAACTTGGAAATGTAAGAAATGTTAAGTTTAAAGGAGGCAAACGAACATTTTTGGAAACTTGGAAATGTAAGGAAATGTAAGGAAATGTAAGGAAACGTTTTAGGAAAAGTTAAGTTCTGAGGTTAAAAGAGGAAATTAAGGCAAGGTGGCCTTAAGAAAATTTATGGAGGAAATATGACATGAAATTGGGCTTGTAAAAGTGGCCTGGAAATGCCACTTAAAGGCTTAGCATGTGACGCCACCTACATGTGCAATTGGGCCAGGGTTCGAATCACTTGGGAAGCAGAAGAAAGCTTTTATTTTTGCGGCAACAAGAGGAAGAGATGGACGGCTTGGGGAGTCTTTGGGAGGAGTTTAAGATGAGGTTTTATTCTTATTAAAATTCGGCTAAAAGGGGTGATAAATGTGGATATTATTTCTTTTATTTTGATAGATAAGGAAGAGATAAAAGAGGATTATTATTAGTATTATTTTTATTAGGAGATAAGAGATAAATATTGGATTAAGTTTTGATGATAATTAAAGTGATAAATCAAGGGATAAAGTTATCAAAATAGAAGAGTGGTGGCCAAGTAAGGGACTCTAGCCTAGTAAATTCGGCTATAAAAGGAAAAGAGAGGCCATTCTGCATTATTTTCTGTTCTTTGAAAGCCTCTGCCGAATTCTCTTCACCAAAATCCTCTTCTTCTTTTATTTTTGCCAAGCCAAAATACCTTATGTTCTAGCCGAATCCTCCATCTTTATTCTTCCTTCTCTTTTCTTTCTAATCCCTCCAAAAGCCGAAAGTTGTGAGAGCATCATTTAGCCATAGCTGAATCTCTGAAGGTTGAAGTGAAGGTGCAATCGATTTCTTCAAATAAGGGTAAGATCCAAGTTTGGTTTCCATTCTTTTATATTTTAGACTTATCGAAATTTAGGGACTAATTCCTATTATTGATCTTGGCCGAATCATGGAAGGAAAGTTTCGGGATTTGGCCCAGTGTCGACTACAAGGAAGGAGAAGTTCTTTTCCCGAAGGTACACCATAGGCTGCGTGTTCCCTAGTTATTCGATGAATTTCGGGATTTAAAATCCACAAGGTAAGTGTTTAAGACATTCGGCCAAGGCCTTAATTTATGATTAAGATCTATTCCTTATTTGTTTAAAAACCGAAACTAACCTATGATGAGATTTAGTGCCTAGCCGAATACAAGAAGGGACATAGTAAGGTTTCAGGACTTGATTCTCAAGTCAATTGGCAACAAGGTAGGTTTTAAGTATACAAATCCTACTAGGATTTGGTCTTATAGCTGAATAGGCTTTATGCTAATATATTAAGGTTAACCGAATGTAGGAACTTGAGATCTAAGGCAGTAGATCAGATTTCGGGATTTCAGTGAAGTTGTTAAGTTAATCAGGTGTGTACCCACACTTCTTCTTAATAAAATTTATGGCTATAATTAGTATGTGCATGTTTATAAGAATGTGAATATGGCTAAGTACCATGTAATGGTACAAAAGTACTCAGGTACGTTTCCTACTCCTATTAGGATTATGAAATATGTTATATGTAACATGTGAATAAAGATAAGAATGTGAAATTTGGCATGTTAATGCATAATATTTATGATATGGGGCATATGGGTTATTGAAAAGGGGAAGTGAATGCGGTGACCTAAGACCGCGATATCTGAATGTGGTGACCAAAGACCACGAAATCTGAAAGTGGTGACCTAAGACCACGAATTTTATAAGGGCGATGAGCACGTCGACTACAGCGACTGCCTTCGATGGAGTGTAGCGGAAGGAGGGTCAACTTAGTAGTCCCCACGGTGTACAGGTTGGTACGGGGAAGTGTAGCGGATGGCTAACTAGGTTTGGGTTTGGGTTGCATCATATTATTTAAATGATATATGTATGTGTATGACTTGAAATGCCTGAACTTGTTAAGACTTAGTGTTTGTGTACACATTGAGTCTGTTTGACTCACTCCGTTTGGGGAATATTTTTCTTCCAGGTCATGATCAGTAATGGACCGGGTCGGCAGGAGCTTAAAGGTGGCCATGCACAGCAAGGAAAATTTTATTATTTGGACTTTTATTCTATTTAAGCATTTTAATTTATTTTTGGGAATTATTTGATGTAATAAGGCCATAGTTGGATTACTTTATTTTACTCTTATTTACTACGTACGAATTTTTATCAAGCAAAGTTTTAAGTAAATTTAATTTAAAATAAACTCTTATATTTTGTCACCTGAAATAAATGGATTTTCAATATAAAATAAACTCGTTTTCAACTCAAGCCCAACCCAAAACAATCTTTCTTTCAAAACACACAAGTTTTCCTAAGTAACAAAAGAATTTTGAACCGGTTTACTTCGAGGAACATACCAGATCCGGTCAAGGCTCGTGGGCCGGGTTTGGGGTGTTTCACTTTACCCGTGTTCGACGTTGGAACAGGGTACGAGGCATTACCAGACTTAAACACAAGCAAACATACAAAACCGAGACGTAATTTTCATCAAGATTTAAAACTTTTCACATATACTCATACAATCCCTAAAAGGCTTAATACATGCTTTGGAAGTGGTTCGGGACTAAACCGAGAACTTTAGAAAGTTTTGTAAAACTTAGAAAAAAAATTTCATGTTACAGGGCTCACACGCCCATGTGGTCCAAGGGACATGCCCGTGTGACCCTTGGACACGCCCGTGTTACAGGCCGTGTTCAAAATAGGGAGCTCTCTGACTTGTGCCACACGGTCGTGCCACAGGCCCGTGTGCTAGGCCGTGTGGTCGATTTAATTTCCATAATTTTTCATAAAATAGATACAAACTTCACACTGCCGAGTGTCACACCCGTGTCCAAGGCCGTGTAGCACACACGGCTGAGACACATGCTCGTGTCTCTACCCGTGTGCTATATTCTGGACATTCTGTTTTGCAACAATTAAGGTGCAGGGAACACATGGCCGAAACACACAACCATGGGGCAAGCTGTGTGTCACACACGGCCTTGACACACGCCGGTGTGGACAAAAATAAGGCTATTTACCAATCCATTTTGTCATCCTTCCATGCACAAACCTACACAACAAACCTAGAACCATTCCACGCATATATCACAAACCAAATCAGCCACAACTAAGGCATCCACACCCATTCACATGCTATCATTTATCATACACAAACATCACATATATCTCAACTCAAATCATGCGATTTCCCACATCCATGAAAAGCATCATCATATGCATAAATATACTTAAACCAATATTAGCCAATTTCAATGGCCATTTACAAAATGTATTATTAGCCAACATAAGCCAACACATTTGGCTAAATCAATTATGACACATAACAAATTGACCAAGTCCATATACATGCCATAACTCAAAATATTAAAATCAGTGGTATCCAAAATATTAAGTTGATAGTGTGAATGGATCTCTGACAGTTTCCGATCCCCGAGCTGGCTTGGTGACACTATAAGACAAGGGAAAATAAAAGGGAGTAAGCTATATATAGCTTAGTAAGTTTCTATGCAAATAATAAGCATTATAATCACACATGTATCATACAAATAAACATGATGAACTTGGCATAAATATTATCAAGATCTTCTAATCATAACTTACTCATTCATAACCTTACCGAGGGATTCATCACATATCGAGATCATTAGTAAATGAGTTTTACGTACGTACTTGTACCAACTCGCAATATAATCATAGCGTTTCTCAACTTTGACATACTCGTTGAATTTCCCATTGAACCACTTAGAATACTAAAGGATACTCGAGAATCTCGCACACAATACTATACCAATGCCATATCCCAGATATGGTCTTACATGGGATCTCTTATCAATTCCAATAGCCTAGCTATGGTCTTACACGAAGTCTCATATTGATGCCATATCCCAAATATGGTCTTACTCGTAATCTCAAATAACCCTAATGTCATGACATTCGTATCCTACCTATTCCTAAGGCTCAACCGGGATTTCTCACTTGTAAAAATTTATTGATTACATCCAAGAAGTCAATCATAATTCATACAATATTAAAGCATTTAAAACATAAATAAAACAATGTATTATTTACATACGAACTTACCTTGATACAAAAATAGTAGAAATGGACCTAATTATCAAACACCTTGTTTTTCCCCCAATCTAGGTCCGAACCTCATTTCTCTTGATCTATAATAGAAAATTTAACTCATTTATTATCCAAATTTCTCAATCCAGTCCAAAACTCACATTATGGAAAAATTACATTTTTGCCCTTAACTTTGACATTTTTAGATTTTGGCCCCTAGGCTCGTAAAATGAAATCTATTCGATTTCTTCAAGACCCAAGCCTAGCTGAACCTCTTTCATGCTTATAACAGCCCACATTTTTCATTTAATCACACTTTTACACAAATTTTGAAATATTTTTACAAATAGGTCCTTTTGACATTTTCATCAAAAATCACCTAGCAAAAGTTGTTTATCTACCATTAAACATCAAAATACACACATGTCTAACATGGGTCAAACCCTAGACCTCAATCATCTCTCAAGTTAATGGTAAAAATAAATAGATCGAGTGATAACAACTTCAAAAATGTAAAGAGCATTAAAAACGGGGCTAGGATGTACTTACAATCAAGCTTGGAAGTTGAACAAACCCTAGCTATGGAGACATTCTAATTTTCAGCACATGGAGAGGAAGATGGACAAATATTTTGGCTTGATTTTTCCCTTTTTATTCATTTATTTACCAAATGACCAAAATGCCCTTAATGCATAACTTTGAAATTTCACCTATTCATGTCCATTTTTGTCCACTAACTTAACAAATGGTCTAACTACCATCTAAGGACCTTCAATTTAAAATTTCATAGCAATTAGACACCTCTAGCATGAGAACTCAACTTTTTCACTTTTTACAATTTAGTCCTTTTTTGCTAAATTGAGTGCTCAAACGTCAAAATTTTCAAACGAAATTTTCATGAAATCTTTCTGTAAAATTGTAGACCATAAAAAATATAATAAAAACAAATTTTACTACGTCAAATTTGTGGTCTCGAAACCACTATTCTGACAAGACCCAAAATCGGGTTGTTACATTGTGGCCATTCATTTACCATTATTTTGCCTATATATATTTTGTTCATGGCATTGTTGTAAGGTTAGACCATTTCAATTAAAATACATTTTGAATTTTCAACTCTTTATGTTGGAGTATGTCCAAAGACCAATCATGAGATGATTGTAATCACATACTCATTTTACCTTGTTTATTAATATAAGGCATTACCATTATTATTTCAGTTTCTTTTTCTATGTATATAAATAAATTGAATTGTAACAAAGCCTTAAGAAAGTAAGATTATTCTTAAAAAGGTCCTTAGTCAAGTGTTACTATACATCTTCTATACTTCTTTCGGAACTCTTCTAAGAAGAAGTCCCATGTCATTCTCTCTCTTGGAACTACAGATGTCAGCATTTTCCACCAGCGGTATGCTGAGTCCCTCAGTAATGACACAGCACTTTTTGAGCTTTCATCGGGCGTACAAGAAAGTTCATCGAATACCCGTATAGAGTTCTCAAGCCAGAACTCTGCTTTCTCAGGGTCATCATCTATGTTGGCTCTAAATTCCTCGGCCCCTTGCTTTTGAAGCTTATCGATCGAGGGTTTAGTCATTCTTACTAAATTTATACCTTGAGGAGCCTCGGGGACTAGCTGAGGTATAGGAGGGGGTGGAGGGGGTTGAGCATTAGGATTTGCTCGTACAAACTCAGTGTACCAATTACTCATAATATGGAGAAAGGCTTCCCGAGCCTCTTCTCCTTGACCCAAGGTCTCGGGTCTACTTTCTACTGGAGCAGTCCCTTGTGCAGGAGCCGGCGTATTACTAGCAACATCATCAGCAGCAGCTCGGTTGGGATCCATTTACTATATCAAAACACAGTTTAAAATTGTCAGGAATAACCACACTATCATAATATGTTTATGGCATGTATAGCTAGACTCTCACACATGCCATGGCAGTCCAAGAACCGACTAAACCATAGCTCTGATACCATTAAATGTAACACCCCTTACCCGTAATCAACACCAGAACCGGGTACGAGGCATTACCGGACGTATACACGAGCAATTATGCAAAACTGATACATGACTTTCCACTTGAAATTAAAACTTTTCATACCATCTCTTAAACAAGCCTACGATGCCTATATCACACTTTAGGAATGGTTCGGGATCAAATCAAACTCTTTAAAAGATCTCTAGAAGACTTAGAATTTTTTTTTTCATCAAACATTCCACACACCCATATGGAGAAAAGGACACAACTGTGTGGAACTTCACATGCCCGTGTTCCACACCCGTGTGGATTTATTACTCATTTCGAACCTACAGGGGTTTTCACACGACCGGACACACGCCCGTGTCCATGGCTCGTGTCCCTCACACGGCCACGAACACCTGTGTCTTAGCCTGTGTGCAAAAACCTTGGCATTCTGTTTCTGACGTCATCACCCCATAAATGTCACACGGCCAAGGCACACGCCTGTGTCCTTCGACCGTGTGCTGAATTAAATTCCTAATTCAGGTGCAGACTTTACACGACCTGGGCACACGCCCATATCCTATGACCGTGTCTTCCACACGGTTGAGACATATGGTCGTGTCTCTACCCGTGTGGTTACTACTGAGCATACTGACTTGCGAACTTACCATGTAGGGGGACATGCGGCTTAATCATACGCTCATGAGGCTGACCATGTGTCACACACGGCCTAGACACACGCCCGTGTGTCTACCCATGTGGACAAGAACAAGACTATTTACCAAGCCCTTACTGCCACCATTACTTATCCAATCATAAACCATATTAAGTAACCAACTTATTCATGCATAAATACCCCAATTAAACAACCGTACAACTTGCACGTTCATGAATAACCTCATCATTTCATAGATTAATAAGAAAGAGCCATAAACTATGGCCTTATACCAAAGAATTCATCCTCAAATGAACCAACACATTTGGCCAAAACAATATGACATTCGACTACAACTAAGTCTCTATACATGCCATACTCAAAATGCTAAATCTAACTATAACAAGATGTGTTGATAGTTTGGGTGACCCTCTGATTATCTTCGTATCCCGAGCTGGCTCTTCGACATTATAAAACAAGGGAAAAGATAAGGGAGTAAGCTTTAAGCTTAGTAAGTCTATATGTAAACAATAAACATCATACCACATACTATGTAAAAACAATTCATATCCTCATAATCATGCTTACTCATTTCAAACCTTACCACATCCCAAACACAAATCATAAACATTGTTCACATTTACTTGCACTTATACCCTGCACTTATCACCACAAAGCCACATGAAATTTTACTTGGACAAGTTTCTTGATGAACACTTCGAAATATTGTTGGATACTTGGTGGTTTTGCACACAGCCCACCATTTAATAATTAACAAGGTGGTATCGCACACAGCCCACCAATAATTATATGTCTACGGTGGTATCGCACATAGCCCACCAATGATAATAAATACGATGGTACCGCACACAGCCCATCGTTAATAATTAACAAGGTGGTATCGCACAGAACCCACCAATAATAATCAAGTACGGTGGTATCGCACACAGCCCACCAATAATCACATGTTAACGAATACTTATCCGCACTCATTTTCCTATTCTGAAAGTTTATCCGAGAATTTCCTCACTTTCTATCATTTTTAATAGTTCTTAAAGATAATCATTCACATTCACACAATGCATTAATAAGTAAAACATAGGCAATAACGATGTATCATTTACACATAAACTTACCTCGATACAAAATATGTCAGTTTGTAATTTAGTCCGTAACCTTGCCTTTTCCCCGGTCAAGGTTGATTTGACGTTCTTCTTGATCTATAATGACATATTTAACTTATTAAATCACCACATTATTCAAAACATTTCAATGTTTATATTTTGGAAAAATTACCATTTTGCCCCTATACTTTCACAAAATTACACTTTTACCCCTAGGCTCGTAAAATGAAATGTATTCGTTTTTCACACACCCAAGCCTAGCCAATTCATATTTCCTCTTATAGCAACTCAAGATTTCAATTATTACACACATTCTCCACCTATTTTACAACCTTTACAAAAAGGTCCTTTTAGGTGTTTTCATGGAAACACCTTTCACAGAAGTTGTTTATTCAACACCCAAGATTCATTTTCTTCCATAAAATTTTAGAAATCAACATAAATATTCACATGGAAAAATCCTAAACTCTTCACCATTTAACAAAATAGTCCCCTCATTAGCTAGCTTAAGCTTTAGGGGTTCCAAAAGTACAAAAATTATCAAGAAAAACCACCAAAATCACTTACTTGCAAGGAGGATAAGTTGCTGAAATTTCAAGCTCCCAAACCCTTATGCTTGAGTGAAAAATCGGTGGAAGAAGAAGAAAAATAAAATAAAAAGATGATAGCCTTTCTTTATTTTATCTTATTTTATTCATTTAGTCACTTAATGTCACCAAATGTTGACCAAATTTTAATCTCTTGTCCCCTTGGCCGGCCATCACCCTTAGAAAGGCCTAATTACACATTAAGGACCTCCAATTTAAGGTCCTATAGCTATTTAACACCTCTAGATTGAAAAATAAAACATTTCGCACTTTGCGATTTAGTCATTTTTCGCAATTAAGTATGCAATCACCAAAATTAATGCACCAAAATTTTCATGCACTCATATAATCATGATATACACATATAATAATATTAAAAATAATTTCTCTGGTCTCAGATTAGTGGTTTCGAAACCACTATTTCGACTAGCCCCAAAATTGGGCTGTTACAACTCTTCCCCCTTTTAAAAATTTTCGTCCACGAAAATCTTACCGATAAAAGGTTTGGGTACTATTCTCTCATGGCTTCTTCCGGTTCCTACGTAGCCTCTTATACACCATGCTTTTGCCACAACACTTTCACTAAGGTTATGCTTTTGTTCCTCAACTGTTTAACTTCTCGAGCCAAAATCTTAATTGGTTCCTCATCATAAGTCATATCCGATTGTATCTCAATTTCGGTTGGAGGAATCACATGCGAAGGATCGGAATGATATCGTCGCAACATTGACACATGAAACACACTGCGTATTTTCTCTAACTCTGCCGACAAAGATAACCAATAAGCTACTAGTCCAATCCTTTCCGTAATCTCATACGGCCCTATGAATCGCGGACTCAACTTGCCCCTTCGACCAAAACTCAATATTTTCTTCCACGGGGATACTTTCAGGAATACTTCATCGCCCACCTAAAACTCAATTTCTTTCCTTTTTAAATCCGCGTATGACTTTTGTCAGTCTGAAGCATCTTTCAGACTATCACGAATCACTTTCACTTTCTCTTCGATTTCTTTAACCAAATCAACCCCGTGTATTTGCTTCTCACTAAGCTCGATCCAATACAGTGGGGTCCGGCACTTACGACCGTATAATGCTTCATACGGTGCCATCTGTATAGTCGACTGATAACTGTTGTTGTAGGCAAATTCAACCAAAGGTAGATATTTTACTCAACTACCTTTGAACCCTAAAACACAGCATCGGAGCATATCCTCGAGAACTTGAATCACTCTTTCGAATTGGCCATCGGTTTGCGGATGGAACGTGGTACTAAAATTCAATTTCGTACCCAAGGCTTCTTGCAACTTTTTCCAAAACCTATGAGTAAACCTTGGATCTCTATTTGAGACAATAGACATTAGCACCCATGTAATCTCACAATTTCGGCAATATACAGCTCAGCCAACTTGTCAAGTGAGTAATCAACACGCACTGGTATAAAGTGAGTCGATTTCGTTAATCTATCAACGATAACCCACACAGCATCTTTCCTTTTCGGAGTCATAGGTAACCCCGTTACAAAATCCATCGTGATTCGGTCCCACTTCCACTCGGGAACCATCACTAGCTGAAGTAATCCAGAAGGTACTTGATGCTCCGCTTTCACTTGTTGATAGATCAAACACTTTGTTACGAATTCAGAGATATCTCTTTTCAAACTCGGCCACCAATACAACTTCTTTAAATCATTATACATTTTTGTGTTGCCCGGACATACTGACAAACAACCATTGTGTGCCTCATGTAAAATTTTTCGAATCAACTCATCATCTTTAGGTACACAAACTCTATCACGAAACATCAAACAATCATCTGAACCAACCTGAAAATCAGAGTTATTTCCCGATTCACACTGAGCTCCCTTAACTTGCATTTCACTATCATTCTTTTGAGCTTCTCGAATCTGCTGAAGAAATAATGGTCTAGCCCTCAACTCGGCCAAGATAGAACCATCATCAGACAATGCTAAGCTAGTACTCATGGCTTTTAAAGCATACAGGGATTTTTTGCTCAAGGCATTCGCAACCACATTTGCTTTCCTCTGATGGTAATTGATTACTAGCTCTCATAATCCTTCAACAACTCGAGCCACTGCCGTTTTCGCAAATTCAAATCCTTTTGGTTCATCAAGTATTTCAAACTCTTGTGATCAGTAAAGACTCAGCATTTTTCACCATATATATAATGACGCCAGATCTTCAAAGCAAAAACTATAGCAGCCAACTCCCAATCGTGCGTCAGATAATTCTTTTCATGCGATTTTAGCTATCTCGAGGCATAAGCTACTACTTTACCCTCTTGCATCAACACACAACCAAGACCATTTAGTGACGCATCACTATAGATCACAAACTCCTTTCCTGACTCAGGTTGTACCAAAATAGATGCTTCAATCAACAATGCTTTCAGTTTCTCGAAACTCTGTTGGCACCACTCGGTCCATTCAAACTTAACATCTTTATGTAGCAATCTCGTCATCAGTGTAGCAATCATAGAGAACCCTATAACGAACCATCTGTAGTAACCCGCCAAGCCCAAAAAGCTCCTAATCTCTAACACATTCCTCGGCGGTTTCCACTCAACAATAGCCGAGATCTTACTCGGGTCAACTCTAATTCCATCACCCGACACGATGTGTCCCAAGAATCTGACCTCTCGAAGGCAAAACTCACTCTTGCTAAACTTAGCATACAACTGCTTGTCTCTTAGAGTCTACAAAATAGTTCTCAAGTGCTCCGCATGCTCACTCTCATCCCGAGAATAAATTAGTATGTCATCAATAAAAATGACTACAAATTTATCCAAGTACGGTCGGAAGATACGGTTCATTAAATCCATAAATACCGCAGGAGCATTCGTTAAGCCAAAAGGCATGGCAAGGAACTCATAATGGCCATACCTTGTCCGAAATGTAGTTTTCGGCACATCTTGCTCCTTAACTCTTAACTGGTAATAGCCAGATCTTAGGTCTATCTTAGAAAACACCGTGGCTCCCTTCAATTGGTCGAACAAATCGTCGGTCCTTGGCAAAGGATACTTATTCTTCACTGTAACCTTGTGAGCTGTCTGTAGTCTATACACAGTCTCATCAACACGTATTTCTTCTTCACAAAAAGTACTGGAGCACCCCACTGTGAATAGCTCGGTCTTGCAAAACCCTTATTCGTTAACTCTTGTAGCTAAAACTTCAACTCTTTTAACTCCAACGGTGCCATCCTATACGGGGCAACCGAAATAGGTGCCGTACCTGGAACTAACTCAATGCCAAACTCGACTTCTCTAACTGGAAGCAATCCGGGTAATTCTTCCAGAAACATGTTCGGATACTCGCATACCACAGGCACTGATTCAATCTTTACTTCTGACCTTGGGTATTCAACACAAATGTGAGATAGGACTCATACCCTTTTCTCATATATTTCTCAACTACCATAGATGAAATCATTACAGGCAAACTACCCGATTTACCTGATTCAACCCGAACGATATCTTTATTTACACATCTTAGTTCAATAAACTTACTACCATAGTTTACTAAAACATTATGAGCAGTCAACCAATCCATACTAAGAATTAGGTCAAATTCATCAAACGGCAACAACATGAGATTAGCCGGAAGACAATGACCTCTAATCGTCAAGGGACAATTTCTACACACTTTGTCAACTAGCACTTGTTTGCCTAACGGGTTTGACACTTTTATCACAAATTCTGTAAACTCAACAATCATATTCATGCTAGATACCAATTTTATGCAAATATAGGAATAGGTAGACACCGGATCAATCAAAGTAACAACAGAGATATCAGGAAGAGAAAAAGTACTCGTTATCACATCTAGAGATGATGCCTCTTCGCGAGCTTGAATGGCATAAGTCCTTGCAGGTGCTCTACCCTCTGATCTCACAGCAGAATATCTAGGCGCACATCTACTACTTGTCCCACTTTTCGGGTTCCTCTGGTCTACCCCTCGAAGGTACATGTAAGACCCCTTACCAGTATTCTATGCCGGAAGCGAGCACGAGGCATTATCGGACTTAATCCACTTAATCACACAACTTTAGTCTATAAAATTTCAGTCCCAACTTGACATATCTCTATCATCATCACAACATACTCATTAAAGACATACGAGGCCTTAAACATACATATGGGGGGTTTCGGAACCTAACCAGAAACTTTTGCGATCTTAAAAATTTTCACCTAAACAGGGGCCACACGCCCGTGTGAAATGGGACGCGCCTGTGTGGGGAGGCCGTGTGGATACACACGCCCATTCCCTACCCCGTGTGGGATTTATTTTCATTTCGAACCTACAGGGGTTTCAACACGACCGGACACATGCCCGTGTCCTTCACATGGCCTCGACACGCCCGTGTCTTAGCCCGTGTGCCAAAACCTTGACATTCTATTTATGACGTCATCATCTCACTAAGGTCACACGGCCAAGGCACACGCTCGTGTCCTTAGAGCGTGTGTCGAATTAAATTCTAATTTCAAGGTGCAGACTTCACACGGCCTGGGCACACACCCATGTTCGTGGCCGTGCCTACAACATGACTGAGACACACGACCGTGTCTCTGCCCATGTGTTTACTACAAATCTTACTGACTTGTAAAACTATCATGTAGGGGACACACGGCCTAGTCGCACACCCATGGGACTGACTGTGTGTCACACACGACCTAGACATACGCCCGTGTGCCTACCCGTGTGGACAAGAACAAGGCTATTTACCAAGCATTTTTCATCACTCTAACTCACACAACATGAATCCATTCAGCATATCACTAAACCACTTAGATTTTTGCAATAAACACTACCATGAATAACTTCATCTTTTCATATATAACAATGAGCCAACAACAATGGCTATATACAAAAGAGTTCATCATTAAAGGGGCCAACAAACTCTTGGCCAAAATAACAAAATAATTACCTAGTCTAGCCCCTATACATGCCATACTTAAAAACACTAAGTCTAGATATACCGAGATGAGCTGATAGTGTGGGCGATCTTCCAAATATCTTCGTATCCCGACTCGGTTTTTTAACACTATAAAACAAGGGAAAAGAAAGAGGAGTAAGCTTTAAGCTTAATAAGTTTACATGTAAACAAATAACATCATAGTATGTGCTAAACAATAAATAGCATTACATACTAAACAAGAACAATCCACATTCATAATCATGCTTACTCATTTCCTCCCTTACCACATTCCAACCATATCACAAGCTTAATGCTTACATTCATTAACATGCATCCCTACACTTAACACGACAAAGTCACATGATACCACACATCATAATTTCTCAATAAACCATTCATAATACCAATCACTCGGTGGTTTCGCACTTAGCCCGCCATCAATCTTTAATAGGGTGGTATCGCACATAGCCCACCAAATGATAAATAGACGATGATATCGCACACAGCCCATCGTAATTAAGTAATAAGGTGGTATCGCACTTAGCCCACCAAATGATAAATAGACGATGGTATTGCACACAACCCATCGTAATTAAGTAATAAGGTGGTATCGCACTTAGCCCACCATCAAGAGTTGTTATCTCACAATTACATATCTATTTCATCATTCATATGAAAATTATTCAATAACTACCAAATTCAATCCACTTGAATCATACATGTTATCAATCATACCATGCACCAATTAGTAACAACAATGTGAATATAAAATGCATCGTTTACACATAAACTTACCTCGGTGCAAAACGCGTTGATCGATGGTCTATTTCGTAACCTTACCTTTCCCACGGTCAAGGTTGATTCCATGCTCTTCTTGGTCTATAAAAACAAAATTCGCCGATTTAAAACATCTTATGATCATAATGCATCAAAATCTATACTTAGGAAAAATGACCATTTTGCCCTTACACTTTAGCAAAATTATGATTTTGCCCCTAGGCTCGTAAATCATTTTTCAACACATTTTCTCATTAAACAAGCCTAGATAAACATTTATTTCTCTTACAACTACTCACAAATCCAACTATTTCATGCATTTATGACACAATTTCAATCTTTGCATTCAAGTCTTGTTTAGGTGTTTTCATGCAAACACCTTTCACAAAAGTTGTTTCGCATCTCCCTAACATTCATTTTCTTCCATAAAAACTCAGCAAACAACATGAACACTCTCATGGAATGTCCCTAAACTTTCAACCATATCACAAATTAGTCCTCTCATTAGCTAGCTTAAGCTTTGGGGACTCCAAAAGTACAAAAATTGTCAAACAAAACCACCAAAATCACTTACTTGGATGAGGATTGAATGGCTGAAAGTTTGAGCTTCAAAACCCTTATTTCTTACTGAAATTTTTGGTAGGGGAGGAAGAGAAATGAAAAAGATGATAGCTTTTCTTTTACTAATCTTATTTTATTCATTTAGTCGCCAACTATCACCAAATTTTGACTAAAAATTACTGCTATTGTCCCCTTGCTTCCTATGGCTAGCCAACACACTCCATATGGCCTAATTTCACTTTAAGGACCTTCAATTTAATATTCTATAGCTATTAGACACCTCTACCTTGAAAAATAGAACTTTCACACTTTATGCGATTTAGTCCTTTTTCACAATTAAGCATGTTATCGCTCAAATTAAAGCACCAAAATTTTCACATAGCCATATATTAATCCATAACACATAAAATAACATCAAAATAATTTTCCTTAACCTCAGTTTAGTGGTCTCGAAACCACTGTTCCATAACACATTGCTCGCTCTTACTTCTTGTTTTCTGTCTCTCTCATCATTCTCAAGACAGTTTCGAATGAAGTGGTCTAATGAACCGCACTTGTAACAAGCTCGATTGTTCCCCAACACTACCTAGTATGTTGTCTACCACAATTTGGACACTCGGGTTTATTTGACTTTGCATGGCCCACACTTGCCATCGAAGTAGCTTGAACCCTAGAGCCCGAATATGTGTTACCACGATCTCGGTGTGTATACCCAGCTGAAGCAGTCGTTCTAGGGTTCGCTTCTTTGGATCTCTTAAATTGGGTTTGGAACGGCTTACTCATCGGCCTTTTTCGTGCATCTCGGGCCTCAATCATAGCTTTTCTCTTTTCCTTATTCAACTCTTTAGCCTTGCAAGCTCTATCGACCAGCACCACGAATTCTTTCAACTCTAAAATCCCGACTAACAATCTGATATCCTTGTTCAGCCCATCTTCGAATCTCTTGCACATAATAGCTTTCGTAGACACACACTCTTGAGCGTACTTACTGAGTCTAACAAATTCGCGCTCATACTTTGCCACAGACATTTTGCCTTACTTCTATTCAAGAAACTCTTTCCGTTTCTGATCAATAAATCGCTAGCTTATGTACTTCTTTCAGAACTCTTCTAAGAAGAAGTCCCATGTCACTCTCTCCCTTGGAACTATAGATGCCATCGTTTTCCACCAACGGTATGCCGAGTCCTTCAGTAATGACACAGCACATTTTAAGCTTTCATCGAGCGTACAAGAAAGTTCATCGAATACCCGCATAGAATTCTCAAGCCAGAACTCTGCTTTCTCAGGGTCATCATCTATGTTGGCTCTATATTTCTCGGCCCCTTGCTTTTGAAGCTTATCGACTAGGGGTTTAGTCATTCCTACAAAATCTATACCTTGAGGAGCCACGGGGACTGGCTGAGGTATAGGAGTGGGTGGAGGGGGTTGAGCATTAGGATTTGCTCGTACAAACTCAGTGTACCAATTACTCATCATATGGAGAAAGGCTTCCTGAGCCTCTTCTCCTTGACCCAAGGTCTCAGGTCTACTTTCTACTAGCGTGGTCCCTTGCGCGGGAGCCGATGCATTACTAGTAGCATCATCAAACAGTCCACACACCCATGTGGAGAAAAGGACACGCCCGTGTGGAACTTCACATGCCCGTGTTCCACACCCGTGTGGATTTATTACTCATTTCAAACCTACAGGGGTTTTCACATGGCTGGACTCACGCCCGTGTCCATGGTCTATGCCCATCACACTGCCACGACACGCCCGTGTCTTAGTTCGTGTGCAAAAACCTTGGCATTCCGTTTCTGACATCATCACCCCATAAATGTC
This sequence comes from Gossypium australe, assembly GCA_005393395.2. NCBI lineage: Eukaryota > Viridiplantae > Streptophyta > Magnoliopsida > Malvales > Malvaceae > Gossypium > Gossypium australe. The sequence continues at coordinate 53,517,179 of CM016615.1, read as the reverse complement.
ACACGGCCAAGGCACACGCCCGTGTCCTTTGACTGTGTGGTGAATTAAATTCCTAATTCAGGTGCAGACTTTACACGGCCTGGGCACACGCCCATATCCTATGACCGTGTCTTCCATACGGTTGAGACACACGGTTGTGTCTCTACCCGTGTGGTTACTGCTAAGCATACAGACTTGCCAACTTAGCATACAGGGGGACACACGGCCTAATCACACACCCATGAGGCTGACCATGTCATACACGGCCTAGACACACGCCCGTGTGTCTACCCGTGTGGACAAGAATAATACTATTTACCAAGCCCTTACTACCACCCCTACTTACATCATTATAAACCACATTAAGTAACCAACTTATTCATGCATAAATACCCTAATTAAACAACCATACAACTTGCACATTCATGAATAACCTCGTCATTTCATATATTAATAAGAAGGAGCCATCAACTGTGGCCTTATACAAAAGAATTCATCCTTAAATGAGCCAACACATTTGGCCAAAACAATATGACATTCAACTAAAACGAAGTCCCTATACATGTCATACTCAAAATGCTAAATCTAACTATACCAAGATGTGTTGATAGTTTGGGTGATCATCTGATCATCTCCGTATCTCGAGCTGGCTCTTCGACACTATAAAACAAGGGAAAAGAGAAGGGAGTAAGATTTAACCTTAGTAAGTCTATATGTAAACAATAAGCATCGTACCACATACTATGTAAAAACAATTCATATCCTCATAATCATGCTTACTCATTTCAAACCTTACCACATCCCAAACACATATCATAAACATTGTTCACATTTACTTGCACTTATACCCTGCACTTATCACCACATGACACATGAAATTTTACTTAGACAAGTTTCTCGATGAACACTTCGGGATATTGTTGGATACTTGGTGGTTTCACACACAGCCCACCATTTAATAATTAACAAGGTGATATCGCACACAACCCACTAATAATTACATGTCTATAGTGGTATCGCACACAGCCTACCAACAATAATAAATACGATGGTATCGCACACAGCCCATCGTTAATAATTAACAAGGTGGTATTGCACATAGCCCACCAATGATATTCAAGTATAGTGGTATCGCACACAGCCCACCAATAATCACATGTTAACGGATACTTATCCGCACCCATTTTCCTATTTCGAAGGTTCATCCGAGAATTTCCTCACTTTCTATCATTTTTAAGAGATCTTAACGATAATCATTCGCATTCACACAATGCATTAATAAGTAAAACATACGCAAGAACGATGTATCGTTTACACATAAACTTAACTCGATACAAAATATGTCAGTTTGCAATTTAGTCTGTAACCTTGCCTTTTCCCCAGTCAAGGTTGATTCCACGTTCTTCTTGATCTATCATGACATATTTAACTTATTAAATCACCACATTATTCAAAACATTTCAAAGCTTCTATTTTGGAAAAATTACCATTTTACCCCTATACTTTCACAAAATTACACTTTTACCCTGCTCGTAAAATGAAATGTATTCATTTTTCACACACCCAAGCCTAGCCGATTCATATTCCCTCTTATAGTAACTCAAGATTTCAATTATTACACACATTCTCCACCTATTTTACAACCTTTACAAAAAGGTCTTTTTAGGTGTTTTCATGGAAACACCTTTCACAAAAGTTGTTTATTCAACACCCAAGATTCATTTTCTTCCATAAAATTTTAGAAATCAACATAAATATTCACATGGAAAAATCCTAGACTCTTCACCATTTAACAAAATAGTCCCCTCATTAGCTAACTTAAGCTTTAGGGGTTCAAAAGTACAAAAATTATCAAGAAAAACCACCAAAATCACTTACTTGCAAGGAGGATAAGATGCTGAAATTTCAAGCTCCCAAACCCTTATACTTGAGTGAAAAATCGGTGGAAGAAGAAGAAAAATGAAAAAAAGATGATAGCATTTCTTTATTTTATCTTATTTTATTCATTTAGTCACCTAATGTCACCAAACATTGACCAAATTTTAATCTCTTGTCCCCTTGGCCGGCCATCACCCCTAATTTCACATTAAGAACCTCTAATTTAAGGTCCTATAGCTATTTAACACCTCTAGCTTGAAAAATAAAACATTTCGCACTTATGCGATTTAGTCCTTTTTTGCAATTAAGCATGCAATCACCAAAATTTTCATGCACTCATATATAACACATATAATAATATTAAAAATAATTTCTCTAGTCTCAGATTAGTGGTTCCGAAACCACTATTCGCACGAGCCCTTTAATCGGGCTGTTATAGGTTACGGGACCACAAATATGATCCAAAAATAAAATTTATTTTTATTTTATTACATGGTTCGTAATATGTTAGAAATGTAATGTGAAAATTTTGATAAGAAAATTTTACTGATTATGTGCTTAATTACGAGAAGGACTAAATCACATAAAATGAAAAAGTTGAATTCTAGTAGCTATAAGGATTAAATAGCTATGGAACTCAAAACTAGAGGTCCTTATATGGTAATTAGACCATTAAAGAAAAGTATGTAGATATTTTGTTGACTCATCCATGGAAATTTAGAAAAAGGGCAAGGACTAAATTGGAAATTAAAATAATTAAATTAATTAAAAATATGATAAAAGATACCATCTTATTTTTATGTCATCTTCAACCTAAAATACATGGAAACCCTAGGAGAGAGAGAAGAAACTTTCATGGCTTAATTGGGTAAGTTTTCTTGTCCCGCTTTTAGTAATTTTGATATTTTTGAAACTGGGATAACTTAATATATCTATTTGGGGGATCAATTTGAAAAGTTATCAACATATGGAAAATGGGTCATGGATGAATATGCTGAAAATTAGAAATTTATGGTAGAAAGTGAAAGATTGTTGATAGATAAACAACTTTTACAAAGTGATTTTTGATGAAAACATGATTTAGGGACTAAAAGGTAAAGTTGTGAAATTTGATGAAAAATTTTGAATTTTTATGAATAAATGTGCTGTAAATTTTGTGATGGAATTTTGGTTAGGCTTGGAATAGGGAGTAAATTTCACAAATTTCATTTTCCGAGCCTAGGGACGAAATTAGAATTTCTGAAAAAGTTAGGGGAAAAATGGTAATTTTACCTAGGACGTAAATTAAGTCCAAATGAATATGAAATGTGTGAAATTGATGATTAAATTTATTTATATAGATCCAGACAACACGAATTTGAGGTCAGACAGAGGAAAAGAAAAAGTTTCGGATTAGTAGATTTTATACGCGAACAAGTGACAAGGTAAGCTTATGTAACTTAATCGAGCATGTAATTATGTTAAATTAAATGTTGTGTTTTCTGGAGTGTGATTATTATTTATGTGAATTGCTTGGATGTTACGATATAACAATGAATACGTACTTGAAATAGTTGAAAAGGGGTTAAGTTCCGTTTGAATATTGAATTCCAATGAATATATGTGCTTTCCTGAAATGCATGAGGTCCTGCATTTATTGCTGACGGATTTAGCCCGGACGAGTAATCCTATTGACCTCATTATAGAAAGGATTTAGCTCGGATGGGTAATTCTGATATAATACCTCTCGAGTATGTGTTACAATTAGGATTTAGCCTGGACTGGTAATCCTAATTGAGCTCGTCTAAGCATACGTTAAATAAAGGATTTAGCCTGGACTGGTAATCCTGTTATACGATATGTGGCTCGAGAGTGTGTTCCTTGATTAAGTGCCCTAATGGGTACTCTTGAAAAAGAATTGACGGGATATTGAATCATACACCTCGAGTGTACCACTTGAGCATCCATCGGAACTTCAATGGTTCAACGGACAAAACTCTTGGAAATACAAGAGAATTATGAGATGGAATGATAATGTCTTGAAAGAATATGGCATGATGAGTTCATCTATGTTTACTTGATGTATATGAAAATTCTGTGATTAACATTTTGATTAAATGTTTGTATTTTGGCAATTTTGCCAAGTTGATGGCAAACATGTTATTGTAAGCTTACATTTAATAAACAGGATCAGTAAGTTTAGTTTTTCATTATACGAACTTACTAAGCATGTAATGCTTACTCAATTTTATTTTTCCCCTGTTTTATAGTGCTCGGAAGCTCGCAAAGGTTGGAGATCATTGGAGCATCGTCACACTATCTACTAGCTTATTTTGGGTATACATAGTAAAATCATTTTGGTATAATGGCATGTATAGGACAACTTGGCCATTTGTGGCTTGGTAATGATGTTTGTAATCTAGCCATTGGAATCTCTAGTGATGGTTGTTTTGATATACTTATAATGTTATATTTTGGTAGCTACATATAGTTAAGTAGTTGATAAAATTATGTCTAGCATATGGATTGAACCAAGGTAAGATGGTAAACATCTATGCATTTAATGGTATGCCATATTGAATAATGGAATTTGCTAATTTGAATGCTTGAAATGGTTGGTATTTGGATGTAAGTTTTAAGTGCAGGTCAATGGTGTGATTTTGGGTGAGAAATAAAGCTAGAAATGGCTTTATTTTGTCCACACGGGTAGACACACGGGCGTGTGTCTAGACCGTGTGTGACACACGGCCTAGTATATGGGTGTGTGGTTAGGCCGTGTGTCCCCTGCACCTAAATTTTGAGAAACATAATGCTTAGAATTGAGCACACAGATAGAGACACGGGCGTGTGTCTCAGCCGTGTATGCTACACGGCCTAGAACACGGGCGTGTTTCTTGGCCATGTGAAACCTGTACCTAATTTCGAAAGAATTTAATTAACTACACAGCCTAACACACGGGCGTGTGGCATGACCATGTGCACAAGTCAGAGAGTTACACGGGGTCGAACACGGCCTATAGCACGATCTGTCCCAGGGTCACACAGGCATGTGAGCCCTGCAACTTGGAAAATTTTTGTAATTTCACGAAAAATTCTTAGAGTTTTCGATTAAGTCCTGACTCAATTCTAATGCTTGTATTGGGCATTGAGGGTCCATTTAAGGGACGATATCAATAATCTTGGTCAATGAATAGCAATTTACATGAATTATTTGTAAATATTCTGAAAGTTCCAATAATGCTCTGTAACCCTATTCCAGCGACGGGTATGAGTTACGGGTGTTACATGTCCAGTCTAGATATTACGGATAAAAGGGTATAATACATGAAAATATTATCACTGAAAGGTTATGTCGAATCACGACTTCTTCTAACTTGGGTGACAATTATGCATTGCTAGATGCCACTCATTGCTTGTAATGTAGAAACAGTCTAATATTACTAGCCACGTTACAAGAGCCTACAGGGTCACACCCTATAGTTGAAATGAACATAATCCAAATACATTTGGTATTGTACTTTGTAACAGCCCGATTTTAGCTAAATCAGAACAGTGGTTTTGGAACCATGAATTTGAGGTCAAAAAATTATTTTAATATTATTTTTGGTGTTTACCATATGTGAATATACATGTGTGAAAATTTTGTGAGCTAATTTTATCGATTGGTTGGTTAATTTGACGAAAGGACTAAATCGCGTAAAATGCAAAAGTTGCGTTCTAATTATTTAAGTGTTTATTTGCTCTGATAGATTAAATGTGAGGTCTTTATGATATGATTAGACCATAATTAGTGGATTATGATATAAATGGTCATCCATTATAAGTTTGATTAATGTTTTAATTTAGGGCATTTTAGTAATTGTGTAAAAAAGGTTAATTAAATAAAACTAAATCCAAATTTAGTCCATCTTTGTCTTCCTTAACCGAATAAAAAGAAAGAAAAGAGATTTTGGAGGCATTTTAGGGTTCGGCCCTTGTGTAGCTTGATTTAGGTATGTATTTTGCTCGGTTTTTATTGATTTCTATGTTTTTGTGATCGTTGCTTCGTGTTCTAGCTAACCCAAGCCCTAATTTTTGAATTTTTTGATGATTTTGTGAAGTGCTATTGATGAGTGCTTGAGCTTTGTGATATATGATGATGAAAAATGGATATTTGTTGATAGATTATCATATTTTGTTAAGTATTTTTGGTAAAAATACAAATTATGAAGTAAATTGTGAAAAGTACAAATTATGTGGTTGAAATGTGAAATAAATGTGACATATGGGCTACTACGGGTATAGTAATTCGACACACATGGGTTTGACTTGAATTTGTGTGAATTTTGTGTTTATTGAAATAAGGACTAAATTGAATAAATGTGAAACTTTAGGGGCTAAAGTGCAAAAATTCCCAAATAGGTACTTTTGGATGAAATTGAATGAATAGGTGATTAAATGAGCTAAATTTGAATTTATATAGATCAAGAAAGAAAGAAATCGGATTTAGATCGGGGGAAATCAAAAGTTATCGAGTAGTCGATCTGATCCATTCATCGTATATACGAGGTAAGTTCATATACAAATAAATGTCTTTAAATTGATTTATAAATGTTTAATTGTTATTGAATTGCTATGAATGTTGAAAGAGCAATTACGAGCAAGAATCGACGAAGTTACAACATCCGAAAGTCCCGTACGAACCTTAGGAATAGAATAGGATACAAATGCCATGACATTAGGATTACCGAGATGTGATTACATGTAAGACCATGTCTGGGACAGTGGCATCGATATGTGATAACATGTAAGACCATGTCCGGGATATGGCATTGTATGAGCTTTATATGATTTTCGAGTATCCTTAACGATTTTAAATGGTTCAACGAGCGAAGTCAAGTCGAGAAAGAATGTGTGAAAGAGTTAAGTGACTTGGGTACGTACAAGATTCAGATGAGCTTTGAAAAGGGAAGTAATTGATGAATTCAACTGTGATATTGAATATGTGTACAATAAGAAAGGTTTGTGAACTTATAAATGCTTACTTATAGTTTGCCTATTGATGGAAATAATGTTGATGCATGTGGTAATTTATTTGTATATGGCTTACTAAGCTTTTAAAGCTTACTTTGTGTGTTCTTTCCTTGTTTTATAGATTATCGAAGCTAGCTCGGACATCAAGGATCATCAGGAACCGTCATCACACTATCGACTACTTGTTGGTACTTTAGATGCTATGTATATATGGTATATGGCATGTATAGGCTAGTGTTAAGATAATATGATTTGAGATATGATATAGCCATGAGATTTGGCTTGTTTTTTATGTAAATGTTGATGTGAATTTGGTCATTTAAGTTGGCTTGAATTATGTGTTTGATAAGTGATAAATGATACCTATAATGCATTATGTTTGGCAAGTTTAGCGTGGTTCATGTGTTGACTAGATGGTTTATTAATTTGGCTAATTGTAAATGATGAAACATGGTTGAGAAATGGCATGTTGTGGTTTGATTTTGGGATGATGAAATGATATGTTTTGAGGCATGAAATAAATGATAAGATGATAAGGAAATGCATTTAGAAGTTATGTAAGTTTGATGATTTTGGTATATTGATTTGGTATGTTTTGGCTATGGAATTGAGTAGTTAAGAGGATGGTTTCTAAATGGCATAAATGTGTATGAAATAGCATGTTTTGGTTGCTTATATATGTATGAAAATTGTAACACCCCTTACCCGTATCCGACACTGTAATAGGGTACGAGGCATTACAAGAACACATACACTTGTAAACGTATTAAACCGAGTCATAAAATTTTATCCAAATTAAAACTTTTCAAACTTTTATCTTTGAGTCCCTAAATAGGACCTACAAGGCCCAATACATACTTTGGAAGTGGTTCGGGACTAAACTGAGAACTTTGGAAAACATTAGAAAATTTCTTGAAAAACAGAGGCACACGCCCATGTCTAAGGCCATGTCCTTCACATAGCCGAGATACACGCCCGTGTGTTAGGCCGTGTGGCATTCTGAATTTCCAAAAAACAAGTGCAGACTTCACACACCCTGGGCACATGGCCATGTGGCTGCCCGTGTGGCAACAAGTAAGGCTATTTACCAAGCCCTTTGCCACCCCAAAACACTTGTACATTTATACAAATTTATCATCACACAACATGGTATTATTAAGCATTCAAACATCCACACCAAGACATCCACATACCATTTACAAACCACATTTGTCATGCATAATCACACACACACACTTAGCCATTCACATGCAAGCATACACATCCTTGAAATGCATCATCATAGACTTATAACATAACAAATATTGGCCACATTAAATGGCCTTATACAATAATAACCATCAAATAGCATAGGCCAACATTCTAGGCCAACTCATAATAATATATACACATAATCAAGTCCCTATACATGCCATAGACTTAAAAATACTTGAAGATCATTGATACAATACCAATCAATAACTTGTTAGTGTGATAGAATCTCCGACGACCTCCAACTCAAGCTAGCATCTATGACACTATAGGAAAAAGTAAAGGAAGGGGGTAAGCATTATAGCTTAGTAAGTAGGTATGTAAATAATAAGTAATTTATTAACTGGCTTTTATAAATCTTCACAATATGTTCGCAAGATAATACAATCATAATTACACATAGTTCCACTATTTACTCATGTTCATCTCAAGCTGTCTACTCGAGTCACAGTCACTAAATTATTTATATCTTGAGTTACAGAACTCCAAATTAAGATCTGAAAATTTTCCTCGAAACTAGACTCACATATATTCTTACCATAAAATTTTTAGAATTTTTTATTTAGCCAATAAGTACTTCATTAAAGTCATCCATGTTCTGTTATTCGACACTTTCGACCCCTCTTCACTTAAAATTAATTATCTCCTCGTATGGATTTGGATAATGTTCACATTTTTTCTTTTGAAAATAGACTCATTAAGGATTTTAAGAATATAAATTATAACCCATAATTATTTTTATACAATTTTTAGTGATTTTCCAAATTCAGAACAGGGGATTCCAAAATCATTCTGATCCTGTCTGACAAAAATTTAAATATCTCAGAATATGAAATTCTTTCACTTACACTGTTTCTTTTAGAAAAAAGTAGACTCAGTAAGCTTTAATTTCATATCTTATTCAACTTCTAATTCAATTTCCACCATTTTTGGTGATTTTTCAAAGACACATAACTGTTGTTGTCCCAAAACTATTTTATTACAAATTTTACTCTTTCATAATTTCTTTGTATTAACTTTCATAGTAACACTTACCCCATATCAAACTTACCAAAGTTCAATCACCTATTCAGCACATTGCTCATAAATTTACACACACATACCTGCACTTATTTGTCACTTAGTCATATTCATTTATACTTAGTCATTTCTCGTTGAACGCATCGAAATAATAACGGATACACAGAAATTTGCACATAAGCGCCACACTTATAGCTAAAGATACTTCATATCACACTTTTCACACAGGCTCGCTCTCGAGCTAATCACATTCACGGGTCTGCTCACACAAGCTTTCAGTCATTCGTTACTACTCAGTGCTTCTCACACAAGCTGTCAGGTATCCGCAACACATGTCGGTATACCCAGCCACTGGTAGAACTTAAGACCAGCACCCGAATTCACTTAGTCACAATTTCACATAAATTTCACATAGGTCCCTAGTGACATGTCACTTGTATCCTATTCTATTCCTAAAGTTCAACCGGGAAATTTCTCACATTTCGATACTTTGTCAATTTCATTCAGTATTCAACCACATCTCATAAAATATATCAAAACATAGAAACGTAAGTAAAAATGATGCATTATTTACAGACAAACTTACCTCGGTAGCACAATCGGTGAAAAGGACTTATTCGTCATATTTTTTGTTTTTCCCCCATTCTAAATCTGAATCTCATTTTCCTTGATCTGTAACAACACATTTAACTCATTTATTCATCCTGCTACTTAAATTAGCCTAAATTCACATTTTGGCAAAATTACATTTTTGTCCCTAAACTTTTCCATATTTACACTTTTATCCCTAGGCTCGTAAAATGATTTTTATTCAATTTCCTTGTATTTTAAGCCTAGACGAACCATTTTCATAGCTATATCAGTCCACAATTTCTATTTATTCATACATTTACACACTTTTTACAACGTTTTACAAACTAGTCCTTTTTAACAATTTCACCAAAAATCACTTAGTAAAAATCGTTTATTACACACCGAGCATTCATATTCTACCATTAAACATCAAGACACAAGCATTTCTCATATGGGTAAATTTGCAAACATCAACCCTAGCTCAAATAAATGGTAGAAATAGAGAGATCGTGTTACGAGGATTTCAAAAACGTAAAAATCATTAAAAACTGGGCTAGAACGGACTTACAATCGAGCTTGGAAGCTTGAAAAACCCTAGCCATGGTTTCTTCATGCAGCATTCGACCATAGCTTGAAGATGGACACAATTTTGCTTTAATTTTAGCTTTTTTTAATTCTTTTAATTACTAAATGACCAAAATGCCCCTAACTTAAAAGTATCCTATTTCACTTATCTCATATCCATTTTTGTCCAACAATTTAACCAATGGTCTAATTACCATTTAAGGACCTCCAATTTAAAACTTCATAACAATTGGACACTTCTAGCATTTTGGCACTATTTACAATTTAGTCCTTTTGACTAAATTGAGTGCCCAAACGTCGAAATTTTTGAGCGAAATTTTCACAAAATCTTTTCATGAAATTGGAGGCCATAAAATATAATAAAAATAAGATTTTCCTTGTCGAATTTGTGGCCCCAAAACCACTGTTCTGACTAGGCCCAAAATCGGGCTGTTACAAAAATGGTGCAATTTGATGTGGTTTAGGTGTGCTCAAGGAGGGTGAGAAATATGGCTTCAACTAAGCCTATTTTCACTCCACATGGTTGAGCACACGGGCGTGGCTCAACCGTGTGCAACACATGGCCTTGGTACACAGCCGTGTGTCCCCTAGGGTAGCCCTTCGAATTAAGTCAGTATAACCTACAGGTTTGGTACGACCTAGACACACGGGCGTGTCTACTGGCCGTGTGTGGCACACAGTGATATGATCCGCCTCGGGGTGAGTCAAGCTGTATGTGAAGTTGCCTAATCATCTACGAGGAGTAATTGAAAAGTTGTCGAAAAATAGGTGAACTAAGGTTAAAGTTGCGGAAGCTGATCAACAAGGTTAAGACTTGGATGGAAGATGGAGATAGGTTCGGTTAGGATGCAAACAAGGAAGATGAATTTAGTGGATGGAGTTGGGTTTAATAGATGATACGATCTGCCTCGGGGTGAGTCGAAACGTATTTGAGTTGCCCAATCGTCTACGAGGAGGAATCAAGTCTTTGGAAAATAATTTGGAAAAATATGGATGAGTTTGCGGAAGCTTTAGGTGAATTTGTTTAGAAGGTGGGTTTAAGTTAGTAATGGAGGTGTTTAAATGAAAGAGTTGATTTGGATAATTAAAAGGATAGGTTCGGTTTAAGATGAAGGGAAAGAAGATGGGATTCAGTTTAAGGTTGAACAAACAATGATAGGCTGATGGTAATGGAATTGGATAGATGGATAAATGATGGTTTAGATAAATGATAGGTGATAGTTGATGGAAATGGATGAAAGAAATTAAACAAAGGATCGATTCAACAATAATAAAGTGTCACCCTGGGTTCTATATTTGTTTAAGGTGGAAAAATGGTAGTCGATGATGGACCAAGACCCGTTATCTATAAAGATAAGAACCTATGGTATAAGTTGATGGAAGAGAACGATTGACGCCACAAGCAAAAAAACTTGATAAGTCAAAATCGAAACTCATACGAAAGATAGAGAGGAGAATAATCTCACTCAATGAACAAAAGCTCATAAAATATATTCAAAGTTCAAAAGTTTAAAAAGTTAAGCATACTAATCCACATCCAAAACTTTTCAATATGTTTATTCAAAAATAGAAATTCATGTGATTGTACACGCAAAGTGTACCATGGCCAACATCTTTCAATCATATGCTTATTATCATGATTTGTGATAACATTATGTCCTTTGTCACAATCCAACACAAACAAATCAATACTAGGCCAAAAACTACCATTAAACACATCATGATTCAAAGAATTTCCAAACATCCAATCAACAAAATTTTCATCTTCATTTGAACGAAGCAAAGGTATTTGAAAATTTTCAGAGACTTTACCTTGATGATCTTAAAGAGAAGAAAATTTATAAATGGTTTTACCTTTGTCAATCAAGACAAAACTTCTCTCCTCGGAAATGTAATGTAATACAAACCTTTTATCTCAAACAACTTGGATGGGTGATGAGACACCATGACATCTCATGCTCCTCGAAGTGTGGAATTCACAAAAACGAGATTGGTTCGTATTAACAAAATTGATGGACTTAAAAGAAAAAAATAAATCATATTTGAAATTCGATTCAAGTCCATTTACATATGTCAGCCTTACCATTTCAAAATGAAACAAATATTTCATATGTGGCCAAACAATATGATTAAGGAACAAAACAAAACCAAAGTCATTAAGTTTCATTGCCTTAATTAAAGTACGAATATCAAACAAACTTAAATAAGATGCATAACAAGCAAGTTGCTTGAAGTTTCTATAAAATGAATCAAAGTAACGAATACCAGGTTTGAACACATGAACTTGATCATTCGTTCCAACATGCAACATATTTTGAATAATTTCCAATGTCCACAACATGTTAGAAAATGATGTAATCAACTCACTACAAGACTTAAATTCCACTCGATCAAGCAAGCATGCAGACTTGACAAAACCAAGCAGATCAAGATATGGGAATCTCATATAAAAATTCAAAGTTTTATCTTGAAGGCCAAAATCAAATGGTTTGAACATTGCATGCGAAAGCCTTTTATCATGTATGTCAAACAAAGACATGGTGAACATATAACTATTCAAAGATTCAAATCTATCACGAACCAAATGAACAGGCATGTTTAAACAGACATATTTAACACATGAGTCCAAAGAATTTATATAACCAACATTTGTATGTGCAAAGCTTTTATCAAACATTTCTACAATTCGATTAGGGTGAGCCATTCCAATAGAAGGATCAAATGTGTCACAAGACAGAATTTTCACGGCACTTTTCGAAGTAGGGTCATCAAGAGATGAACAAGGACTAATCAAATCAAATGATGGTAGCATATCAGAAATTGACCCATCAAAATCTTTATGAGCAACTTTTAAATCGAACAACCTTGATTCGATAAACATGGAATCCTTACCTTTCTTACCTTTAATCACAAGTGGGTGGTCATCATTTGCGTACTTACCTTTCTTGAATAATCGAAAGCATCTCTCGTTTGGAAGGTAGTGAAGCTGGAATTGGTCGTACAAGACTTTAGGAACCTAAAAGTTACATCACAAGAAGATCGAACAGGTGGGTTAGTGGAAACAATCCTTGCTTGCTCACTTTCTTTTTCACTTGATTCTTTTTTCTCGAGATCTCTCATTTCTTTTTCTCATTTTTATTTTCTTTTCTCTCGAACTCTTTTTCAAGTTCTTTTTCATTACAACAGGGGGATGATTCAAAAGAATTGAAAAGAGAAAATTTTGATTCAAGGATCGAGGAAATATTTTCGTAGATGTCACGATCGATGCTTCGTGAAAAATCTTCGTCGAATAAGAATCACGATTTGAACTACTTCGAGAACGACCTTTCGTGGATGAATTCTTCGACGCATATGAACCACGTTCACTTCTTCGTAAAGATTTCTCCATGGATGGATATGTTGAAGCTTGTGAAGAAGAAATCATACCTTCTCGATGGTAATCACGAGAGGTCTCACCTTCTTGGTTTGATTCATACCATCTCGAACTTCTATATGAACCATAATCTCGATCGAAATCTCTTCTTGAATGATCTTCGAAAGTGTGCCTTCGAGACGACCTTGACTCCATTCTTCGACTTGGAGAAAGTCGTTCTTGTTGGTCTCGTTCCTTGATTCGATGCAACTGCTTATGTAACTTGTCAAACTTGGCAATCATGACTTTTCGCATCCCGTTCAACAAGTATTGATAATCAGATTCTGTCAACGCTTCTTGATTCATGTTTATTTTCTGAAAAGAAAGATTTTCAAAAAGAATAAAACAGAAAATAAAATCCTCACCACAAAATTCTCACAAGTCACTCGCAAAGAAAAATCGCTCACACTCGTGTTTCACTCGTATAAGGCTTTTTCTCTATTGAGTACACTCGTGCCTTTTACCGCTCTTTCCCGCTCTCACAAATTCATACTTCATTTCGAAGACTTATGTGCGGCTTGAGGGTTGGCTTCAAAATGAGTAACAAGGGATATTGATGTCAGGTATAGGGGAGGCTGAATAAAAGAAAATTTTGGGTATCGGGTAGGCTAAAGGTAAAGAGAAAAAATTTTTTGGGTGTGTGCGGCATTGTGGTTTTGAAGGAATGGGGCAAAATCTAATCTCGGTGATCGGGAATAGTAGAAGAGAACGAAAGCAAACAAGACTTGCAAAACTTCTCACTTTTTTTTTTTTACTTTTTTTCATATTTTTTTTGTATTTTGTTTCACTTCAAATGCACGAAATTAAGTACAATAGAACACTCTGAAAGTAATTTGAAGTTTTTTGATTTTTTTATTTCTTCACAAACCTATTCCGGCTTCACGTACATCGTCGGAACTCCTCGTTTTATAGCTCTGATACCAAATGATACGATCCACCTCGAGGTGAGTCGAGTCGTATGTGAGATGTCCGATCGTCTATGAGAAGGTTTCGTTCGGTTTGTTTAAAAAGGATGTTTTTAAGTAAATAATGGCGGAAGCTATGAAGAAAGGTTCAAAGATGGGTTTATAGAAATGAATAATATATAGGTTCGGTTATTGAAAATAAGAAGGAATGGTATATGGAATGGGAATAAAATGGATTTTAGGTTCAAGGAAGAAATGGAAAATTCGGCTAGCAACAAAAATAAAGGATAGTGATGGAATGGAAGGGAACAAACTCAAAGCAAGTAAGAACCACTACTAAAGAGCAATGACCCCAAATACTTATAAGCTTCAAGGTGTATGATGGAAGTAGTGAAACCTCGACCCGCTACTTAGAAAAGTAGGAACCTTGGTATAAAGGTAAACGCCACACTACGAATAGTGATAAGTTCAGTTTTCAACAAAGAAAAACGAATGACACAACTAGAACACTAGGTAGCCAACGAATCTTTGAACAAAAATAGAGTAAAGTTTGCCTCACAAAATGAGTAGCATAACATTAACAAATTATCAAAAGTTCCCCACACAATATGTTGATTACATGTATATATAGTATCAAATGAGGCTAGTTGAATGGTCATTTTTAATGAGGCTAAAATGGTTTCAAATGAAGAGTCTCAACTTTTGAAATTCTTGCTATATAACTCCATCTTTAATGTGATTAACTTTTCAATTAAATTGTTTGTCAAAATCCTTTGAGTTCTCCATGATCAACCGAAAAGTCACCAACCAAATGAAGAGTCTCAACCTTTGGAATTCTAGCCATATAACTCCATCTTCAATGTGATTAACTCTTCAATTAAATTACTTAACAGCCTTTAGAAATAATGGTTGTAAGATGAAAAGTCACCTGCAATTATCACATGTAACATTCACATTAATGCAATTATTAAACTTAAAACAAACTAACAACTAACTTAATTAAATGAACTAACACTTAAGCATCATTTATTCCAGCAACTAGACTTAAATAAATGAACTAACACTTAAGCTTCATTTATTCTAGCAACTAGACTTAAATAAATGAACTAACACTTAAACATCATTTATTCCAACAATAAATTATTAAAAGAACTTAACTCATGCATCAATAAATTAACCTAGTAACTAGATTAATTAATGAAGCAACAATAAAATTAAATTCATTAAAAGAACTCAATTAATTAAACTAAGTTGAGTTGAATTAATGACCAACAACTCATTTATTAACTAAGATGCTTAAATGCAATTATTTAAAATGCAAACTAAATGAACAAATGAGTTACTTAATGCATGACTTAATTAAATGCAGAACACATAATGCATGTCATAATTAAAATATGTAGATCAATAATGCATGACATTAACTAAAGATGCATTTAATTTAACAAGACATAATCAAAGACTAAAGTATTGAGTTGATTCAAGCTTAAATGAGTTGAATTTGAATTGGACGAAGCTCGTGGAGCTAGAAACGAGCTGGGATAATCTTGCCAGCAATGTAATGCTCGACTCAGGATACTTGTCCAATGAAGTTCGCGGGGCATGCTCGCATCACACGGGCTGGCACATCGACGTGTGGCTGGCTGTGTGACTCAATTCAGTAACCCCTCTAGATTTCACACGGCCTGGCACACGGGCATGTCCTTGGCCGTATGGTGCAAGTCAGTATGTATGCCCTGTTTTCACACGGCCTTTGACACGGGGTGTTTAGTGGCCGTGTGAGCTTTATATGATTTCTGAGTATCCTTAATGATTCTGAATGGTTCAAGGGCAAAGTCAAGTCGAGAAACAATGTATGAAAGAGTTAAGTGACTCAGGTACGTATAAGATTCATACAAGCTTTAAAAAGGGAAGTATTTGATTAATTCAATTGTGAGATTGAATATGTGTACAATGAGAAAGGTTTGTGAACTTATAAATGCTTCTTATAGTTTGTCTATTGATGGAAATGATGCTGATGCATGTGGTAATTTATTTGTATATGGCTTACTAAGCTTTTAAAGCTTACTTTGTATGTTCTTTCCTTGTTTTATAGATTATCGAAGCTAGCTCAGACATCGGGGATTATCAGGAACCATCATCACACTATCGACTACTTGTTGGTACTTTGGATGCTATGTATATATGGTATATGGCATGTATTGGCTAGTGTTAAGATAATATGTTTTGAGATATGATATAGCCATGAGATTTGGCTTTTTTTTATGTAAATGTTGATGTGAATTTGGTCATTTAAGTTGGCTTGAATTATGTGCGTGATAAATGATAAATGATGCATATAATGCATTATGTTTGGCAAGTTTAACATGGTTCATGTGTTGGCTAGACGGTTTATTAATTTGGCTAATTGTAAATGATGAAACATGGTTGAGAAATGGCATGTTGTGGTTTGATTTTGAGATGATGAAATGGTATGTTTTGAGGCATGAAATAGATGATAAGATGATGAGGAAATACATTTAGAAGTTATGTAAGTTTGATGATTTTGGTATATTGAGTTGGTATGTTTTGGCTATGGAATTGAGTAGTTAAGAGGATGGTTTCTAAATGGTATAAAATGTGTAACAGTCTGATTTTGACCCTAATTGGAACAGTGGTTTCAGGACCACAAATCTGAGTCTAAAAAATATTTTTAAATTATTTTCTGTGTTTATTATGTGTGAATTTGCTTGTGTGAAATTTTCGTGTTTTAATTTCGTCGTTTGAGTGCCCGATTTAAGAAAAGGGCTTAATCGCTTAAAATGAAAATTTAGTGGTTAAATTCAAAGGGGTCTAATAATGGTTGTTCTTTTAATATGGAGGTTTTATGTTGTAATTTAGCCAATAATAAAGATAGTGGATGGCATTATGGTTAATATATAGTTTTTATATATTAAAATATAAAAGTTAAAATAATAAATAACATATTATAAAGTTATTATAATAAATAAAACATGAAAATCTTGGATGTCCATCTTCCCATTGTTGAAACTTAAAAGAAAAAGAAAAGAAAAACACTTCCTAGGGTTCGGCCTTGTTAAAGCTTAACTCAGGTATGTATTTTACTCGATTTTTGATAATTTTTACGTTTTTGATATCGTTGCTATGAAATGTACTAAGCCCATGCTTTAATTTTTTATTTTGATGAATATTTTGAGTTAAGGCATTGATGAATTCATTTGATTTTTGTTGTTAGATAATAGATTGTGGAAGATGTGTTTTGAATTAACATGTTTTGTATTGGAAATTTTGATGATTTTGAGTAATTAGGACTAAATTGTAAATGTAACGCCCCAAATTTTGGGCCTTTTTATTTTTAGCATTAGGGGAACCCTGACTCTTAGTATTAAGCCTTTTAAGTAATTGTGATTAAAAAGAGACACAAAGAGAGCCTGTGGTGGAATGGTTGTGGGGTCATATCTGTGGCAAGGAGAACAGTGGTTCAAGTCTCACTGCATGTAAATAGGATTGTTTATTTTACTTGTGTGTGGGCAAGAGTTTGTGTTGGATTTGAACTCTGTGTTGAAGAGTTTGAATTGGTCAAGTGGGGGATTCAAGGAGTGGATTATGGAGTGATAATTGGAGAAAATCAAGGAAATTCAAAGGTGGTGTGTTGTAGCCGAATGAGGACTCTATGGGAGCTTTGGGTTCGGTTTGGGAATCATTTGGGGACGCCATTTGAGGTAGGGAAAATGTCGAATGCTCAGTATTCAATTTCAGCAGTCTTTGTTTTGGGGTTGTGGTGCTTTTCTTTGTTTTACACATTTTTCCCCTTGGCCGAATAGGCATTTTTCTTTTGGGTTCTATTTGTCTTCTCAACTCTCCCTTTTGTGGCAAGCCGAATCTTGCTATTCTCTTTTGGCCGATTCTTCCTATCAGTTGGCTTGTCTTTCGAGCAACTTTATCTCCATTATCTTCTCTCCTTCTCCTCTCACAATCCTAGCCGAACTCACTTTCCCTTCCTCCCTCTTCATTTACCTTTCTTCCTCTTCTCGTCCCATATGTTTTTCTTCATAGTGGTCGAATATTACCTTTCTCCTTTATCATCCCTTATTCTTTCTTTGCGTTTCGGGTTGGATGATTATTTTCTGGTAATCAGCCAAGTATTCCATTACACCTATTTATCTCTGTTGTTTCGATTATGGGGATTAGCGCACCATCTCGTGCTTCAATTTGAAGGTGCATTTTTGGTGAGCCAATTTCTGTCGCTACTAATTCTTTGCCTACTTTTGGTAAGTCGTTCAATTGGTCCAGGTAATCAAATCTAAGGTGTTGCGGATGAAATAAGTTTATATGGATTTAAGCTATGTGACTAAACAATCCGGCTGTAACGCAGATTTTCTGCAAGGAGATTGTAGTTAACCTTCATCAGCGTTATTAGGGGTCTAGCACCTTTATCAATCAAGGCAAGTTTTATTACTAATCTAGATTAAAAGTGTTATAACAAATAAGATTATGGATCTTGTGGTAAAGAGGACTGATGGTGGTTTATGTTTGAATCTAGGGTTGGAGTGCTTGCGGACTGACTGCACATTTTCGTAAATAGGTGTGTAATTTACCCTGTACCTAATAGTCGGCTGATAAGTCGAAGGTATGTAATAGCACCCTATATTCGATAGTTGGCGAGAAAGCCGATAAAGTGTGTGTAACCACACTCTTTCTGATCGTGGATCGACAAAATGTCAAAAACCCGAAATACCGATGAATGATGCCACACGAGCGTGCGATCGCACATATGGTGTACTGAGCCCACGAATATGGGCGTAAGATGGTTGAGGCCACCATGATCTTTCTCATGGGCTTAGATCATTTTGGGCCGTGTTGGGGCCAAAATGGGTCGTGTGGGCCCAATAGGCCTGTGGGCCCCACACAGATTAAATGTGCATATTGTGGTAAATGTTATACCGAGCAGTGTAGTCCACATGGCTAGGGTTGTTTTTGGGCAATGGGTCGTGTGGGCCACTGGGCTGGTGGGCCCCACACAGATAAAATGTATGTTATATGGTTTCTATTGGTTTGAACTGTTATGTTCGTATAACCGAGGCTATTTCTGGGCTAATTGGACCACACGAGCGTGTGGGCCCACTTAGGCCGAGTAATGGGCCTTAGGCCCATTTACACCGTTGTGATTGTGTAGGTTACTTAAGTCGCTCAAGGCAACAATGGACCTTCTGTTAGGTCACTAAGACCCCAATTTGAGAAATTACCGTAATACCCTCAGGTTGCAAAATTACCTAAATACCCCTCATGGGTAAAATGTCTGTTTTGTAATGGGCTTAGGCCCAGTTGGCTACTGCTTCTGAGATGGGCCCAGGCCCAAACTATTCTGATTGATCGCTATTTTTATTTGGGGTGCACACTGAATTTTCGCAAACTCACCCAATTGTTTAACTGTGCAGGCAATCCCCATACATAGATAGTTCGGAGCTGTGAGGGACTTGGAGCTGGCTACACATTTAAACTTGCTTTGGATTTTATTTACCTTATTTATTATTTTTAGGTGATAATAAGGCCTTTCTAGTTTCTGGGTTTAAATTTGGAATCTTATGTGTAGGTTTATTATTGCTAGAAGTAGAACACCAAAACAATAACTTTTTTTCAAAATATCATGTTTCCGCAACTAAAAGAGATTTTTAATGAAGTTAATAACGTTTTTAAAAGTGATTAACATTTCAATAAACCACGTTTTGAAATTGAACGAACACAAACTGAGGCTTTAGTTTTTAAATATTAAGAAGGGTTTTCAATGAAAACATGGTTTTTGATAAACACTTCAATGTGACACGCCGAATTTGGACCAAACTTCTGGGCCGAGTTTGGGGTGTTACATTTAGTGGTATCAGAGTCAAGTTCAAAATTTGGGTTGTTAAATTGGCTTTTAGACTCTGGGGATTCCAAAAAAAAATTCAAACGATTTTGAAGCATTTTTGATGTAAGGATTTTTGTTGTGTGGCACACTAAGTCTCCGGCACCGGACCAAGTAAGTTTTTCTTGTTGTTGAATCTGTTTTAAATTGATATACTGTGGACAGTTACTGGGCTCACTTTAGATGATAGACTATATTGAGACTCTTAGCTGAGTAAAACTAAAGCCCGTAGGAGATTAAAACTGTAGTGAGCCTACGACTGCGTAAACAACTCATAACTGCTACTTTCATAAAACATCTACTTAATTATTGGAATTATAAGATAAATTGCATAAAAATTCTAATACAATCTTTACACGACGTGATAATGAGCACTAGAAGGGGTACAAGAGGCTGCGGCAGAGGTCGTGGAAATGCTAGAGCTGCATCTTTGGCATTAGGCCACATGCCCAATGTAGAGGCAAGAGAAGCACCGGCTTCACCGGTGGCTGAGACAAGGTCGTTCGATCGAGCTGCTGGGGATGACGCACTGTCTCAGGCAATGCTTCGTATTTTGAAAAGAGTTGCTGGGTCTGTTGGGCCTAATACCGTTATTGGGGGCCGTGGGTCGGTCATGGAATGACTCTGGTCAAATGGAGCAGAGATCTTCAGGGGAGTTTCTGGGGTGGCCCCAAGTGTGGTGGAGTACTGGTTGGAGGCCACCGAATGAATTATAGACGACCTCGACTGCACGACGGAACAAAAGTTGAAGGGTGTCGTGTCCTTGCTGAGGGATGAAGCCTACCAGTGGTGGCTTACGGTAAAAGAGGATACTCTGTCTGATCGATTGACCTGGGAATTCTTCAAGTCCACATTTCAGGGAAAGTATGTGGGCACTAGCTATGTCGACACTCGTAGGAAAGAATTTCTGAATCTGGTTCAAGGTGACAAGTTTGTGGCTGAGTACGAGGCAGAATTTTTGCAACTTAGCCGATATGCTCAAGGAATTGTGGCAACGGAGTACGAACATTGTGTTTGGTTTGAGGACGGCCTCAAAGACAGTCTCCGAGTGTTGATAGCTCCACAGAGGGAGTGGGACTTTGCTACGTTAGTAGAGAAAGCTAAGATTGCTGAGGAGGTGAAGCGCGCAGAGCGCCAGAATCATGAGAAAGAAAAAGGGAAAAATAGAAGGGATGCAGAGCCCACTAGTTTCGAGCCGAGGCCCAGGAAAAGGGCCAGAATTGATGGGCCAGTCAAAGCTGGGCCCTCTGTTGCTACTAGTAGGTTGCAACCTTGTGCTGAGTGTAAGAGGAGTCATCCTGGGGAATGCTGGAAAAGCATGGGAGCCTGCTTGAGGTGCAGATCAATGGAGCACCGTATAAGGGATTTTCCACGAAGACTAGTTTAGGCGCAAGCTACTAGAGTGGGTAATGTATAGCCACCCCGCCTAGAGGGCATGGTTAGGACGGGGATGGAAACGGTTTGGGTCGTAGAGCTTTAAGTAGAGGTGCTGGTCATGCGGAGGCAAGGCAGCCAGCTTTGGTTTATGCAGCAGGTGGCCGAGAAGACGGAGACGCTCCAGATGTGAATACTGGTACGTACTTTACCCATAGTGTACTATTTACCTAATTTTTAATTAGGATTAGAGTGTGCAGCAAAAGCGTAGTGGTGTAATTTGTGTTGTGCGGCTATTAGATAGTTGGAAATTTCGAGGACGAGTTTTCTTTAAAGGGGTAGAGTTGTAATGCCCCGAATTTTGGGCCTAGAAGAATTGGGCCTTGGGCATGGGAACGTTTAAATTTTTTTAGAAAAAGAGAACGGTACAATCGCATGTTAGATCTATTGGGTGAGTGATTTTGGAAGGATATGGGGCTTCTATGAAGTCCTAGGTCCAAGCCATGTCATATGGAAAATTTTTATTTTTAGCATTAGGGGAACCCTGACTCCTGGTATTAAGCTTTTTAAGTAATTGTGATTAAAAAGAGACATAAAGAGAGCCTATGGTGGAATGGTTGTGGCATCACAGCTGTGGCAAGGAGAACAGTGGTTCAAGTCTCACTGCATGCAAATGGGATTATTTATTTTACTCGTGTGTGGGCAAGAGTTTGTGTTGGATTTGAAATCTGTGTTGGAAAGTTTGAATTGGTCAAGTAAGGGATTCAAGGAGTGGATTATGGAGTGATAATTGGAGAAAATCAAGGAAATGTAGCCGAATGAGGACTCTATGGGAGCTTTGGGTTCGGTTTTGGAATCATTTGGGGACGCCATTTGAGGTAGGGAAAATGTCGAATGCTTAGTATTCAATTTCGGCAGTCTTTATTTTGAGATTGTGGTGCTTTTCTTTGTTTTACACATTTTTCCCCTTGGCCGAATAGGATTTTTTTTGGGTTCTATTTGTTTTCTCAACTCTCCCTTTTGTGGCAAGTCGAATCTTGCTCTTCTCTTTTAGCTAATTCTTCCTATCAGCTGGCTTGTCTTTCGAGCAACTTTATTTCCATTCTCTTCTCTCCTTCTCCTCTCATAATCCTAGACAAATTCACTTTCCTTTCCTCCCGCTTCATTTACCTTTCTTCCTCTTCTCGTCCCATTTGTTTTTCTTCATAGTGGCCGAATATTACCTTTCTCCTTTTTCATCCCTTATTCTTTCTTTGGGTTTCGGGTAGGATGATTGTTTTCTGGTAATCGGCCAAATATTCCATTACACCTATTTATCTCTGTTGTTTCGGTTGTGGGGATTAGAGCACCATCTCGTGCTTCGGTTTGAGGGTGAATTTTTGGTGAGCCGATTTCTGCCGCTACTACTCTTTGCCTACTTTTGGTAAGTCACTCAATTGGTCCAGGTAATCAAATCTAAGGTGTTGCGGATGAAATAAGTTTACATGGAGATTGTAGTTAACCTTCATCAGCGTTATTAGGGGTCTAGCACCTTTATCAATCAAGGCAAGTTTTATTACTAATCTAGATTAAAAGTGTTATAACAAATAAGAGTATGGATCTTGTGGTAAAGAGGACTAATGGTGGTTTATGTTCGAATCTAGGGTTGTAGTGCTTGCGGGCTGGCTGCACATTTTCGTAAATAGGTGTGTAATTTACCCTGTACCTGATAGTGGGCTGATAAGCCAAAGGTGTGTAATTTACCCTGTACCTGATACTGGGCTGATAAGCCAAAGGTGTGTAACAGCACCCTGTATTCGATAGTTGGTGAGAAAGCCGATAGAGTGTGTGTTACCACACTCCTTCTGATTGTGGATCGACAAAATGCTGAAAAGTCGAAATACCGGCGAATGATGCCACATGAGCATGCGATCACACGTGTTGTGTACTGAGCCCACGAATATGGGCGTAAGATGGTTGAGGCCACCATCAGCGTTCTCATGGGCTTAGATCGTTTTGGGCCGCGTTGGGGTTGAAATGGGTCGTGTGGGCCCAATAGGCCTGTGGGCCCCACACGAATTAAATGTGCATATTTTGGTAAATGTTAGACCAAGCCATGTAGTCCACATGGCTAGGGTCGTTTTTGGGCAATGGGCCGTGTGGGCCACTAGGCTGGTGGGCCCTACACGGATAAAATGTATGTTATATGGTTTCTATTGGTTTGAACTGTGTTGTTCGTATAGTCGAGGCTATTTTTGGGCTAATTGGGCCACGCGAGTGTGTGGGCCTATTTGGGCCGAGTAATGGGCCTTAGGCCCATTTACACTGTTGTGATTGTGTAGGTTACTTAAGTCACTCGAGGTGACGATGGACCTTCTGTTGGTTCGCTAAGATCCCGATTTGGGAAATTACCATAATACCCCCAATTTGCAAAATTACCTAAATACCCCTCATGGGTAAAATGTCTGTTTTGACTCGATAGGATATATGGATGACTATGTATGCCATGAGATGATTTGTATTTGTATATTTATTCTGTCTGCATGCATGATAAAATTTAATAGAATGCCACTGGTATAGGTTGCATAACATGGGGTTGGATTATGTGATTGGAGGAAGTATTCTATTCTAGCAGCACTACTGCAAATCTCTGATGGCTATTAGCCTACCGTTCTGGCAGCTCTGTTGTAAATTCTATTTAATGTCGCATCGGTACTATTATGTGGTGTGTAGGGATGGGTGGGTTGATACTATATCCCCACATGGTATGTACGGTTGGACAGAACTGGTGTGTAGAGGCTGGATGGATAGGGTTATTGCATGCTTGATTATTCTGATTTTGTTCTGTATAGGGCTAAGGCCTACACTGCATCTGTTCTGTAATGGGCTTAGGCCCAGTTGGATACTGCTTCTGAGATGGGCCCAGGCCCAAATTATTCTGATTGATCGTTGTTTTTATTTGGGGTGCACACTGAGTTTTCGCAAAGTCACCCAATTGTTTAACTGTGCAGGCAACCCCCATACATAGACGATTCGGAGCTACGGATGACTTGGAGCTGGCCACACATTTAAACTTGCTTTGGATTTTATTTGCCTTATTTATTATTTTTGTATTGTAATAAGGCATTTCTAATTTCTGGGTTTAAATTTGGAATCTTATTTGTAGGTTTATAATTGCTAGAAGTGGAACACCAAAAGAACAACTGTTTTTCAAAATATCACGTTTCCGCAACTAAAAGAGATTTTTAACGAAGTTAATAACGTTTTTAAAAGTGATTAACGTTTCAATGAACCACGTTTTGAAATTGAACAAACACAAACTGAGGCTTTATTTTTTTAATATTAATGAGGGTTTTCAATGAAAACATGGTTTTTGAAAAACATTTCAATGTGACAGCCGGATTTGGGCCTAACTCCTGGGCCGAGTTTGGGGTGTTACAGTAAAAATAATAAATTGAGGGACTAAAATGTGAAAAAAATGAAATATATGGACTTGTATTATGCATGAGAATATTCGGCCTAGCTATGGTATGTGTAAATTTTGTGTATTTTGTGTTTTATGCAATAGGGACTAAATTGTAAAAAGTGTGAAATGTCAAGGGAAAAATGGTAATTTGCCCATTTGTGTGTTTTTTGATTAAATTGAATGAATGTTTGATTAAATTAGTTAAATTTGAATTTATTTAGATCAAGAACGAAAGAAAACAGAATTAGATCGGGGGAAGTCGAAAGTAGTCGAGTAGTCAATTTTGTCCGTCAATATCCGAGGTAAGTCTATAAGCACATAAATGTTATTAAATTTGATAATATATATATTACATGATAAATGAAAATTTTTTGAATTTATTCTTGTGTTGGCCGAATGTGATTTGAGCAAGGGAGATATATTTTGAGTTCGATTCGATCAAGATTTAATGATCGAAAGCCCCGTACGAACCATAGGAATAGATAGGATACATACGTCATAACATAGGATTTCCGATATGTGTTATCGTGTAAGACCACGTCTGAGACGTTGGCATCGACTTGTGTTTACGTGTAAGACCATGTTTGGGACATTGAC
Source organism: Gossypium australe (assembly GCA_005393395.2). Lineage (NCBI taxonomy): Eukaryota > Viridiplantae > Streptophyta > Magnoliopsida > Malvales > Malvaceae > Gossypium > Gossypium australe. The sequence continues at coordinate 53,491,263 of CM016615.1, read as the reverse complement.
ATCGTATTTGATTCGTGTAAGACACTGTCTGGGACAGTGGCATCGATATGTGATTACATGTAAGACCACGTCTGGGACGTTGGCATTGTACGAGCTTCAGACTATCCACGTATCCTTTTTAATTCCGAACGATTCAACGGGCAATGTTAAGTAAAGACCGAATGTGAAATCGAATAAAAAGGTTCAGGTATGTGCTTATCCTAAGTTGTGAAAATAAGGTAAGTTGGATGTTAAATTGATTGCATAAATGTTTAAGATATAAATGTGAATTATGTTTACGCATATGTGATTGTGTATATTCGGCCAAATGAGGTATATGTGACATTAGTAGTGAGATTTATATTTATGTTCATGTGTAATTATGCATTTATTCATATGGTATATGTATATATGATTAAAATGATAACTTTGTATTTAAGGATATGTATATTCGGCCTTATTAACTTAATGTTAATATACAATCGTTGATATATATGTTTGCTTATGACTTACTAAGCTTAAATAGCTTACTGTGGGTGTGTTATTGTTTACCTCTGTTTTATAGATTTTGGAGTCACGTTATGAACTCGGGGATCGTTAACAAAGCCTATCACACTATCGACAGTTTTTCGATATTTTACTAAGTTGAATTTGGGCTTATGGCATGTATATCATAGATGGAATGTTTGATTTTGGAACATGTGTGTGTGTATATATATATATATATATATATAGCCATGCGAAAATGGCTTGATCACTATGTTTAAGTTCGGTTTTATGTGTACTTGGTTAAGTGCTTGATATGTTTGGTTTTAGCAATTTGGTCTTGGCTTATTATATGCAAAACATGGTTACTATGTTTATGTTTGTCTGTATGATCTCCGTTAATGAGTGTTTATGTCTAACTTGTTTAATATGCTTTGCTAATGATAGTTGAATTAAGTTATGTGATTCGACAATAAGGTAAATGATACATGATTGATGTATTTAGTAAGAATAAATAATGTTAAGTTTAATGATTTTGGCTATGTGATATTTATATATATAATAAAGTATGTATATGGAAGTTGGAAGCTAAAGCTATCTATAATTCGGTTTGGAAGTATGATAAAAGGATACTTATATGTTCGAATGTGTATAGGATATTTTGATTCGGTTTGTAATGATGATGTATGCACCTTTATTATGCTTGACTATATAGGTTTGGATGTTTTGGTAAGTTATGAATATGTTTCATGATTGTTTAGGTACGTATCCAAATGGCAAGTGAAATAGTATGGTTTGGTTACAATATTTGGTTCATTATGATACGCATATGATATTGATAATGTTATGATCGAATCAATGATTAATTAATAGGATAAAATGTGTAGTTTAGGTATACTAATATACATATGCGAATGTGGTGTACATTGAAATGTTATTTATATGCAAATGTTAAATGTGACTTATGGTATAAAATGATTCGGTTGGTTTAACATGCACATGTATTGAATTAACATGATTGGAAATCAGCTTGTGTTAAAATTGTTTTGATTTATGTTCGATATATGTTATATAATGTTATATGTTGGGATATGTTTTAAATGTTTAAATGACATGAAATGCTAAGTATATTATTAATGGAATGTTCATTAAGTTAGGTCATATAATATGGATCCCGTTAGAGCCGTAGCTGATGATGTTGAGAGTATAGCGCCTGCTCCCGCGCAAGGGACAGTGCCGGTTGCTTCTCGACCGACTTCGAGAAACCAGGAGGGAGAGGCTAAACAAGCCTTTTACCAAATGATGAACGACTAGTTTACTCAATATATCTGGACCAATCTGGCTGCACAACAAACTCCACCCCGACTAATCCATCTTCGATACCTGTTATACCTTAAGTGAGTGATCCGATGAGATTGCTTAAGCTTCCTATGGATAAAATCAGAAAACACGGGGCCGAAGAGTTCAGAGTCACTGATGATGATGATGCTGAGCGTGTAACACCCCTAACCCGTATCCGTTTTTGGATTAGGGTTAAGAGTCATTACCGGACAAACAAAATCTTTTACGGACATTTCATAATATAATTCAACCAATAGGATCAAAGTGTCCCTTAAATAGGTCAACAAGACCTCAAACATGCTTTAGAATAGGCCGGGACTAAACCGAACACATACAAAAATTTTCAAAAATTTAAAATTTTTTCTAAGTTACAGAGGTCACAGCCCGTGTGGGCAGGCTATGTGCCTCACACGGCCTCAGACACACCTGTGTGTCTAAGCCGTGTCAAAACAGGGTATACATACTGAATTGTCCACAAGGCCGTGGACACACCCGTGTGCCTCACCCGTGGTCGCTACTGACTTGCACCACACGCCAGTCACATGCCCGTGTGTGCAGCCCGTGGTCGAGTCTGACTTGTTTTGAAATGTGACCACGAAGGACACGGTCGAGCCACACGCCCGTGTGCTCAACCGTGTAGGCAATTATAGGCCATTTTCAAGGCCAAAATGCCACCCACACATTGGGTTATCCCTACAAGCAACATACCAATTCAATTCATGCCAATATAACCAACTTTTCCAAGCATTCAAAAGCATCTCAAGCATACCATTTTAAGCAACATTTAACTCAACTTATTCACAAGCATTTCCAAACATGATCCATTCACAAACTTACCATTAATAATATGCTAACTTGGCATCAAGTAACTTACCATTAACATGACAATTTCAATAGTCATCAAACCTCAACAAACAAGGCATCATATAACATGATTACTCAATCAAAACACAACCATATATCTAGGCATATCACATGGCTATGTACTTATCTCAAACATACTCCAAAACAACTAGCTTATACATGCCATATTTAACTATATTCACATTCAAAAGTACCAAAGTAGAGTTTGATAGTGTGGTGATGATCCTCGATGATTCCCGAGCCTTTCGTAGCTTTGACGACCAATAAAATAGAGTAAACACATACAAAGTAAGCTTTCCAAAAGCTTAGTAAGCCATATACAAATAAACTTAACAAATAGCCATTCATTATTCATATCAAATATGAGATTACTATTAGCTCATTTGCACATTCTTAATTCTTCTTGGCTCATTTATTTAGCCATTAGCTTACCAGCATTTTTATCACCTTGTATTTCTTTAGATCATAGCTCATTCACACATATATCACATTTTACCTCATCAAATCTATTCACATATCTCATCTAGGTAAGTTCATATACACACTTACCTTTCATACACTTGTTTAGTGTACAATTCAAACGTACCTGATTCGTTTATACATATCACATAGACTTTCATTTCTCAGATTTGCTTGATGAACCCTTAGGAATCAAATAGGATACTCAGAGTACTCGGAATAGTCGTACAATGCCAACGTCCCAGACGTGGTCTTACATGTACTCAGATATCGATGCCACTATTCCAGACAGGGTATTACATGAATCAATACGATGCCAATGTCCCAGACATGGTCTTACACGTAAATCTCATATCGATGCCAACATCCCAGACGCGGCCTTACATGATAACACATATCGAAAACCTATGTCATGGCATATGTAATCCAATCTATTCCTAGGTTCGTACGGGGCTTCTCGGACACTGATACATTATCGATACTTTCTTGGATTTCATATATTCATCATTTCATACACATCTATCACAATGTAGTTTCATATGAATATACATAAATCAATACAAATACATTTATTTGTATATAGACTTACCTCGTATTCAGATAAACAGAAACGAACTTGGCTACTCAATTACTTTTGATTTCCCACTATCTAAGTCCGTTTTCTTCAGTTATTGATCTATACATATTCAAATTTAATTCATTTATTCACAAAATCATTCAATTCAATCCAAAAACACATATTTAGGGTAATTTACAAATTAGCCCTCACATTTTCACATTTTGACATTTTAGTCCCTATTTCACAAAATCACAAAATACACAAAATTTCAATACACCCATGCTTAGCCGAATTCTCTATAAGTCCCTAGCAACCCACATTTTTCATTTATTTCACAATTTAATCCCTCAAAATATTATTTTCTCAATTTAATCCAAAATACTCAAAATCACCAAAATCTCAAGACAATGTTAATCTATCACATATCTTTCATAATTCATCTTCAAACATCACAAGACTTATGATTTCATCAATGGCTCATTTCAAAATCATCACCAATTCACAAAATTGAAGCATGGGTTTTGAAGAACATTAAGCAACGATTACAAAAACGTAGAAATCATCAAAAACCGAACAAAAAATAACCTTGAATCACACTAATTTTTGGACGAATATGAAAGAGCTTGAAACCCTTCTTTCTTTTCCTAATTTCGGTGGTAAATGGATGAACATTCCACTATCTTATTCCTTTTGTTTTATTAAAATAACTTAAATACATATTTTACTAATTTAACCTTTTTAATTTAATAAGAAAAACATATAAACTATGTCCAAAACCATCCATTAGCTAATATAATGGCTAATTTTCATCTTAAGGACTTCATCTTTATAAAGACACATCAATTCGACCATTTTTCAATTAGAAAGCTACTTTTACATTTTATGCGATTTAGTCCTTTTATCAAATTAAACACACAAATGATAAAATTAATTCACAGAAATTTACACATGCTTAATCATATACTGTAGACACAAAAAATAATATTAAAATATTTTTCTAACTCGGATTTGTGGTCCCAAAACCACTATTCTAACTAGGGTCTAAACCGGACTATTACGGAGCGAGCTGAATTCTGGCTCGATAATACTATTTTTGGTGTTTGACGAGTTATCTTGCACCCCTGATGAGTGCTTAAAATGTGTCATTTCTTTGCTACGAGACACTACATATCACTGGTGGAATACACTAGTATCGGTGGTTCCGAAAGAGCGAGTGACCTAAGAATTCTTTCAGACTGAGTTCTATAAGAAATACATCAGCCAAAGATTTATCGACCAGAAATGCAAAGAATTTATTGAGTTGAAACAGGGTCAGATGACTGTGACAGAGTATGAGCGGAAATTCATGAGACTCAGTCGGTATGTCCCAGAGTGTGTTTCGACCGAAGCTATAATGTGTAAAAAATTTGAAGATAGGCTGAACGAAGACATTAAACTGTTAGTTGGCATACTTGAGATAAAAGAGTTCGTGGTACTTGTTGAGCGAGCTTGCAAAGTCGAAGAGCTCGGGAAAGAGAAAAGAAAAGCTGACTCTAAAGCTAGAGATACATGTAAGAGATCATTCAGCAAGTCATTCCAGTCGGCATCAAAGAAGTTCCAAGACGATGCTAGTCATTCAAAGGCTACTACAGGGTATTCTAGACGAGATCGGGATAGACCCTCTGTGAGATCGAGAGCTACCTCAATAGCTAGTGTGGGTAATGTTAGATCAAATCAACCCGAGTGTAAACATTGTGGTAAATGACATCCCGGTAGTTGCAGATTGTATGATCAGGCTTGCTTTAAATATGGATCGACGGATCATTATATTCGTGAATGCCCAGAGTTAGCTGAAGAAAATCTGGTGCAGAATATGAGATTGGGTAACACTACAGCTCGAGGTAGACCACCCAAAAATATAGGTAATTTGAGTGGCAGTCAGAAAGGGACCAAAGATACAGCTGTTAGATCCGAGGCTCTCTCACTTGCTAGAGCCTCTGCTGTTCGCACACGCGAGGAGGCCTCATCCCTAGATGTTATTACTGGTATTTTCACTCTCTATGATACTAGTGTGGTTGCATTGATTGATCTTGGTTCGACTCATTCTTATGTGTGTGAGACTTTAGTATTCAGTAAGACTTTGCCTGTTGAGTCTACTGAGTTTGTAATTAGAGTATCGAACCCCTTGGGCTAGTGTGTTATGGTTGATAAAATGTGTAAGAATTGTCCCCTGATGATTCGAGATTCGTGCTTCTCGGCTAATTTGATGTTGTTTCCATTCGATGAGTTCAACATATTTCTGGGTATGGATTGGTTGACGATGCATGATGCTGTCGTAAACTACAAAAGAAAGATTATTGATTTACAGTGCCAGAATGATGAGATTATTTGAATTGAATCTAATGATCTGAATGGTTTACCGACAGTGATATCTTCAATGTTAGCTCAGAAATATGTAAGAAAAGGTTGCGAAGCTTACTTTGCATATGTGCTTGATAGTAAAGCAACCGAAAGAAAGATTGAATCAGTACCTGTTGTGTACGAGTATCCGGATGTGTTTCCTGTAGAATTATCGAGTTAGCCACCTATACGAGAAGTTCAATTTGGTATTGAATTAGTGCCAGGGATGACTTCGATATCGATAGCTCCGTACAGAATGGCACTTACGGAATTAAAAGTATTGAAAGCTCAGTTGCAAGAGTTGACTGATAGAGGTTTTGTGCGACCAAATTTCTCTCCCTAAGGTGCACCAGTTCTATTTGTGAAAAAGAAAGACGAAACTATGAGAATATGTATCGACTACAGATAGCTCAATAAGGTGACTATAAAGAATAAGTACCTGTTGCCACGAATTGACGATCTGTTTGATCAGTTGAAAGGGGCTACATTGTTTTCAAAAATAGATTTGAGATCAGGCTACTATCAGTTGCGACTTAAAGACTCTATGTACCAAAGACTGTTTTCCGAACAAGGTACGGTGTAACACCCCAAACCTGGCCTAAATGTTACGACCGAATCTGACTTGTCACATCGAAGTGTCTTTCAAAATCAGGCTTGTTGAGAGAAATCCATTTTTAAACGATAGCCATGTTTGTTACTGTTGGTTTCTTAGTTGGTTAAAAACCCATGGAAACTACTCTAATTAATGTCATTTTGAAGTTTGAAAATATGAGTTTAGCTTTTAAAACCATTATTATTTTTGAAAACTTATTTGTATAAGTTTGGCAGTTTAAAAATAAGAATTTAAAACCCAATTAAGAGAAAATAAAATCACCAGAGGCCTTATTACAAAAATATCAACCCAATACAAAAAATCAAATAACTAAATCTAAAATTAATTAATAGCGAACGTGTGGCCACCTCCGAATCCCTCGCAGATCCAAATCATCTAAGACTGGGATTACCTGTACAGTTAAAAGAAAAGGGTGAGTTACGAGAACTTAGTGTGTAATCCCCTATCATGCAGTAACAGTCTGGGCATTGGCCCTATTCAGTAACAGTGCAGTGTCGGTCATAGCCCATTTCAGTAACAGTGTGGGCCTAAGCCCAATACAAAATCCATATAGTGCATATATGTAACCCACCCCAATCCAACCAACACACCATGTGGGATAAAATCGACCCACCCAACCAACACACCAATATTGCAACATAGTTGCTAGTAATAACAGTATATATGGCAAAGCCACCAGTAACAGTAACGCAACAAAGCTGCCAGTAACAGTAGCGCAACAAAGCTGCCAATAACGAGGCCCACGGCCCAAGAGCACGAGGACGCTCGTGGTGGCCTCTACAGTTAATCGCCCATGATTGTGGGCTTAGTTTACCACATGAGCGCTCGTACGCTAGTGAGGCCTCGAATGCCAAGGTTTCGACGTTTTGGCTTTTCGACTTTTGCCGACTCACAGAAACGATAGTGTGGTTACACACCTTTTTACGAAGCCGTTCCAGATATACGAGCACCCAACCTAGATTCATCGAGATCCAATGTTAGTCCTTAATTGTTAGGGTAACACCCTCTTAATAACACTTAATCCGAAATACCCTTCTTACCTTGTTTGAATGAGGGTGACCTTAATACCTCAACAAACGTTGTTTAGAAATGATCACAAGCCTTTGCTGCTTTCCTAAAGCATAATCAAGAACCGATTAGAAAGTGGTAGGGCATATTCGGCCAACCCCAAAAAACCTGAGGTAACCTTATTACCTTACCGAACGCTTCAATAACGAAAGTGTGACTCCTCCAAGCCGTTCACTCTTCACCACTCCTTGAGAAAGACCCTAGAATCGCAATGAGTGCGATACGAGAAGAAAGAAAAAGCAATCAGTTAATGGGGTTATTCGGTTTTGGAAAAGAAAAGAAGAGCATAGGTGCATTCGGTTTTAAAAGTAAAGCAGAGGATGGATTTTGAACACTTACCGATCGTCAGAGCAGTTGTATAATCGAAACAGAGAGGGGAGAACTTCCGGTCACAAGCTGTAAAGAAAAAAGAGTAACAAGGCTAGAGTGAAAGGTTCTGGCGAAAGAATCAATAGACAAGAAGAGATGAAACAGGCAGTTGGTCGAGACTTGAAAAGAATAGAGAAGAAAGGGAGGTTTCGGTAGATGTTGGTGAAAAAGAGGGGAGAGGAATGGACTTGAAAACAAAATGGTTTACTTTACCAAAATGGTCAGATTCAAAAACCCAAAATGCACAATTAACTACTTGCAAATTTGGCACAAGAGAGCGGAGAAAGAAAAACCTTAACAATTTCAGAAAACCCGGTGACAAACTGACCAAAACTGAGAGAAAACCCCTCAGTCGAATTCATATCCCCCAATACGGCACCCGCACTCCTACCCACTTTCACTTCCTTGATTCTCTCCACAATACTCTCCTTAATCCTTTCCACGATTTGCTCCTACAATCTCTCCATGACCAATTCAAACACCTCTTCAGCATTGTTTCAGTCCAACTCTTCTACCTTCCCAGCTCAAGCAGCAAAATAAAACTCCATTGCTTATCCTAGGATTTGAACCTCAAACCTCATAATTACACAACACGCCACTTGCCACTAAGCCACAAGCTCTTCTTGTGTCATTAAACAAGCATTAATACTAATAAAGCCTAAGTGCCAGTGTCCAGGTTCATTTAAGGAAAAAAATAAAAATTTTGTAGGAGCCAAAACTTGAACCTAGGCTTCTCACACACCCCCATACACACCCAAATCACTTAGCCATTAAAGAAAACAAGCTTTTTGTGTTAGAACATGCAAAATTAATGACCCTTTATTTTTGGGGCGTTACAACTCTAACCCCTAAAAGAAATTTCGGCCTCAAAATTTACCTGGTCAGAATAGGTGAGGGTATTGTTGTCGCACCGCCTCCTCAGGTTCCCACGTGGCTTCCTCGGTACCGTGATTTCGCAAGCGCACTTGAACCAGTAGAGTCGACTTCTTCCTTAGTACCTTAACCTCACAGTCCAATATCTGTACTGGTTCTTCCTTGAAGGTCAAATATGGCCTAACTTCGATCTCCTCAACTGGTTCTATATGTGTGGGATCATAGCGATAATGCCTCAGCATGGAGACATGAAACACATCGTGAATCCGGTCTAGTTCCGGAGACAACTCAAGTTGATAGGCGACTGGTCCCACACGCTTCAGTATACGGTAAGGCCCAATGAACCTAAGGCTAAGCTTACCTTTTCACCCAAACCTCAGTATCTTTTTCCACGGGGAGACCTTAAGAAAGACATAATCCCTCACAGAGTACTCAATCTCTCGGCGTTTAAGATCTGCGTAAAACTTCTGCCTATTAGACGCTTCCTTCAACCGATCTCAAATCAGTTTTACCTTTTCTTCGGTATCAGAAACTAACTCTAGCCCCAAAACTCGCCGCTCGCCCAGCTCAGTCCAACAGGTAGGAGTGTGACACCTACGACCATACAACGCCTCGTATGGTGCCATTTGAATACTGGACTAATAGTTGTTATTATATGCTAAAATACTGGACTAATAGTTGTTATTATATGCTAACTCTGCTAGTGGCAAATAGTCTTCCCAGCTGCCTCGGAAATCAATAACACAACTTCTTAACATGTCCTCCAGTATCTGAATCACCCTCTCTGACTGACCATCTGTCTGAGGATGGAATGCAGTACTGAAGTCCAACCTAGTACCCAAAGCCTCGTGTAACTTCTTCCAGAATCGAGATGTGAATCGAGGGTTTCTGTCAGATATGATGGAAACCGGTACCCCATGCAGTCTCACAACCTCAGCCACATATAACTTTGCCAGCTTCTGCAACGAGTAGTCAGTAAAGACTGGTATAAAATGGGCAGATTTAGTCAATCGATCTACCACAACCCATACCGAATCCTTCTTAGTAGGCGATAAGGGTAGCCCACTCACGAAATCCATAGTTACCCTCTCCCACTTCCAAAGTGAAATATTAACTGGCTGTAGTAGCCTAGAAAGCAGTTGGTGCTCTGCTTTAACTTGCTGACATGTTAAGCACTTACTCACAAAATCTGTAACTTCGCGTTTCAGCCCTGGCCACCAGTACAGCTCACGATGATCTTGGTATAACTTGTTTTCGCCAGGATGCATAGCATATGGACTACTATGCACCTCTCATAGTATAGACTACGTTAATTCAGAATCCCTCGGTACACAGACTCTCCCATGGAAACACAGTACTCCCTCACCATTCAACCCAAAATCTGCAGTCTCTCTATTCTCAACTTGTCAGAAACGAGAAGCCAATGACTCATCCACCAACTGTTTCCCCTTAATTTGCTCAGTCCACGTCAATCTCACTTGAAGCTCAGCTAATAAGCTACCATCATCATACACGCTGAGACGAGCAAACATTGCTCTCAAATCAGATATAGCCCTACGGCTTAGTGCTTCAGCTACCACTTTAGCCTTACCAGGGTGATACTCAATCGAGCAGTCGCAATCCTTAAGCAGCTCTACCCATCTTCACTGCCTAAGATTCAACTCCTTCTGAGTAAGGAGGTACTTGAGGCTCTTGTGATCTGTGTAGATAACACACTTCTCGCCGTATAAATAAGGCCTCTAAATTTTCAGTGCAAATATCACCGCGGCTAACTCCAAGTCAGGAGTTGGGTAATTCGCCTCGTGAGGCTTAAGCTGGCCCCAATCCAATGTGTGATGCATCACTGTAGACAATAAACTCCTTCATAGACTCTGGCTATATCAAGACAGGGGCTTTAGTCAGAACCTTCTTCAGTTTCTTAAAACTTTCTTGCTGCTTATCAGTCCAATTGAACGGTACCCCTTTACACAGCAACTTAGTCATAAGTGCAGCAATTAAGGAAAACGCCTCAACAAAGCGTCTGTAATACCCTGCCAGACCTAGAAAGCTTCGAATCTCAGATATGGTCTTAGGTGGTTTCTAGTCCAATACGGCTTTAATTTTTTGAGGATCGACCCTAATTCCCTTGGCAGACACCACGTGACTAAGAAATGTCACTTCTAGCAGCCAGAACTCACACTTGCTGAACTTAGCGTATAGTTGTTTCTCCCTTAAAATCCACAGAACAATTCGAAGATGTGCATCATGTTCATCCTTAGTTCTCAAATACACCAAGATGTCATTTATAAATACCACCATGAATCGTTCCAGGTGGGGCTGGAATACTCGGTTCATCAGATCCATGAAAGTGGCTGGTGTATTCGTCAGCCCAAACGGCATCACTAGGAACTCGTAATGACCATAACGAGTCCTAAACGCAGTCTTATACATAGAAGCCTATTTAACCCTCAATTGATGGTACCTAGAGCAGAGATCTATTTTGGAGAAAATTGAAGCTCCTTGTAGCTGATCAAACAGATAATCGATTCTCGACAAGGGATACTTATTTTTAACGATCAGTTTATTAAGTTGCCGATAATCGATACACATGCGCATGACCCATCTTTCTTCTTTACGAACAATACTGGTGCTCTCCATGGAGACACACTCGGTCGAATGAATCCTCGATCCAGTAACTATTGAATTTGAGCCCTTAACTCCACCAGCTCCTTCGGTACCATCTTATATGGGGAGATGGACACTGGAGTTGTTCCAGGTAAGAGCTTAATACCAAATTCGACTTCGTGGTTCGGAGGCAACCCAGGGAGCTCATCAGAAAATACATTTGGAAAATCCTTAACAGCTCTAATATTTCTGACAGAAGGACCTTCAGAATCAGAAATACTAACATAGGCTAAAAATGCCTCACTACCCTTGCGAACTAGTTTCTCGGCCCTTAATGCTGAGATCACGTTAGACAAATAATTCCTTCGCTCCCCAATCACAGCCACCTCCTGATCCTTAGTAGTCTTCAACACCATACTCTTAGCAGCACAGTCCAAACTAGCTCGGTGTTTCACCAGCCAATCCATACCCAAAATAAGGTCGAACTCACCAAACGACAGTTCCATCAAATCCGCAGGAAATATAACCCTTTGAACCTCTAGGGGCACATTTCTGAACAATTTGTCTACCTTCACCGACTGTCCCAATGGACTTAACACAGTCATCTCACTAACAGCATTTTCAAACTGAATACCCAAAGTCCCAGATACAGTGCAAGCAATGTACAAATGTGTAGACCCAATATCAATTAAAGCAGTGTAAGGTAAATTAAAAATTAGAAACGTACTGGTTATAACATCTGGAGCATCACCATCCTCTCGGTGATGAGAAGCATAGACTAAAGTTGGCTGCCTCACCTTAGTGTTACCAGCACCCCTACCTGGTGCTCCACAACCTCGTCCCCTACCATTACCGCCTCTGGCCTGCCCACAGCCTCTCGGTGGCTGCTGACCACCTCTCACTGGCTGACCATAACACTATCCTACAGCTTGCATCTAAACAGGACTTTGGGGACAATTCTTAACCTGGTGATCCATGGACCCACATCTGAAGCATGCCCCAATCCTCTTCCAGCACTCACTACTCTGGTGAGATCTTCCACAATCAGTGCAAGGCTGCGATCTATTAATAGCAACAGGAACTCCAGTCCGAACCGGCCCATCAAACCTAGCTTTCTTAATAGACCTCCCAGAAGAACTTGAGGGCCCAAACTCCCTATTATTTCTACCCTTGTCTTTTTCACGGTTCTGGCGCTCCGAGCGCTTCACCACTTTAGCAATCTTTGTCTTTTCTACAAGAGCAGCAAAATCTCACTCCCTCCGCGGAGCTATCAATACCCTTAACTCGTCTTGAAGGTCATCCTCAAAATGCACACAGCGTTCATACTCAGTTGCTATTATCCCTCGAGCATACCGACTCAATCGCAACAATTCTGCCTCATATTCTGCCACTGTCTTACTCCCCTGGGTCAGGCAAAGAAATTTTTTTCGTCGGGTGTCCACATAACTTGCCTCCACGTACTTTCCTTGAAATGCCGCCTTAAAGAAATCCCACGTCAAACGATCGGCCTGCGTACCCTCTCTCACGGTGAGCCACCATTGGTAAGCCTCGTCTCATAGTAAGGACACTGCCCCTTTTAATTTTTGCTCCGTAGTACAGTCAAGGTCGTCCATTATCCGTTCGATAGCCTCTAACCAGTACTCTGCCACATTTGGGGCTACTCTAGAAATACCTCTAAAAATTTCTGCTCCATTAGACCGGAGTCGTTCTAAAATTGACCCTCGGGCCACTGTTCCCGTACTAGCTCCAAAAACCCTCTCTAGAACGCGGAGATCGCTTGGGATAGAGCATCATCCCCAGCTGCTCGATCATAAGACCCCGTCTCAGTTACTGGTGAGGCTGGTGCTTCCCTAGCAGGCATATGGCCCGATGCTGATAATCTGGCCCGAGCATTTCCTCGGCCTTTACCACGGCCCCCTGTACCCCTTCCACGAGTACTTCTTGTGCTCATTTCGATATGCGCTTTATCTGATTAAAAAGTCTTATGTATCAAATTAAAATTTCAGAAATTATTACCCAATATAATATGAAAAATAGTCATTAGGGGTTTGTTTTCGTAGATCGAGGTCTCATTACAGTTTACAGTCTCCTACGGTCTCAGTTTTCTCTATCTAGAGTTTCACAGAATAGCAGTAATATGAATTAGAGAACTTACAGATTTGGCGTCGGAGAGTCGGTGTGCCACACTTGTACATCTTTCGAAAATATTTCAAATCTTTAAAATCTACTTTCAGAAAAACTTGTCAAACCTATTCCACAGTCGAGTTTTGCAACTTGGCTCTGATACCACTAAATGTAACACCCAAACCCGGCCTAAATGTTACGATCGAATCTGACGTGTCACATCAAAGTGTTTTTCGAAATCAAGCTTGTTGAGAGAAATCCATTTTTAAACGATAGCCATGTTTATTACTGTTGGTTTCTTAGTTGGTTAAAAACCCGTAGAAGCTACTTTAATTAATGTCATTTTGAAGTTTGAAAATATGAGTTTGGCTTTTAAAACTGTTATTATTTTTAAAAACTTATTTCTATCAGTTTGGCAGTTTCAAAATAAGAATTTAAAACCCAATTAAGAGAAAATAAAATCACCAGAGGCCTTATTACAAAAATATCAACCCAATATAAAAATTAATTAACTAATTCTAAAATTAAATAATAGCGAACGTGTGGTCACATCCAAGTCCCTCGCAGCTCTAAATTATCTAAGACTGGGGATTACCTGTATAGTTAAAAGAAAAGGGCGAGTTACGAGAACTTAGTGTGTAATCCCCTATCATGCAGTAACAGTCTGGGCCTTGGCCCTATTCAGTAATAGTGCAGTGTGGGTCATAGCCCATTTTAATAACAGTGTGGACCTAAGCCCAATACAAAATCCATATAGTGCATATATGTAACCTACCCCAATCCAACCAACACATCACCCATACCAACCAACACACCATGTGAGGATTAAATCGACCCACCCAACCAACACACCAATATTGCAGCACAGCTACCAGTAATAACAGTATATGTGGCAAAGCCACTACTAACAGTAACACAACAAAGCTGCCAGTAACAGTAGCGCAGTAAAGCTGCTAGTAACAGTATTTATGGCAGAGCCACGAGTATAGTATACTTCCTCCATAACAGTATCCCAATCATATACAAATCATGAACACATCAGTCATTTTACTTCTTAAGGGTATTTCAGTCATTTTCTCTTTAGGGGTATTTCAGTCATTTTACTCATTAGGGGTATTTCAGTCATTTTACTCTTTTAAGGGTTTTTAATCATTTACTCATTAAGGGTATTTCAGTCATTTTACTCATTAGGGGTATTTCAGTCATTTTACTCCTTCTCGAAGTTCTACAGTCGCCATGAGCGACACAGATAACATATATGGTCGAAGCGGTGTAAATGGGACCAAAGCCCAATATTCAGCCCAAGTGGGCCCATACGCTCGTGTGGCCCATTTAGCCCAAATTCAGTCACGACTATGTGAACGTTATAGCCCAATTCAGTAATTGCCACTCATCGTGGATTTCTTCCGTATGGAGCCCACGAGCCCATTGGGCCCACACGGCCCATTTCGGCTCAACGAGGCCCATAACGGCCCAAGAGCACGAGGACGCTCGTGGTGGCCTCTACAGTCTATCGCCCATGATTGTGGGCTTTTCGGCTTTTCGGCTTTTACCGACTCACAGAAACGATAGTGTGATTATACACCTTTTTACGAAGCCGTTCCAAGATCTACGAGCACCCAACCTAGATTCATCAAGATCCAATGTTAGTCCTTAATTGTTAGGGTAACACCCTCTTAATAACACTTAATCCGAAATACCCTTCTTACCTTGTTTGAATGAGGGTGACCTTAATCCCTCAACAAACGCTGTTTAGAAACGATCACAAGCCTTCGCTACTTTCCTAAAGCACAATCAAGAACCGATTAGAAAGTGGTAGTGCATATTCAGCCAACCCCAAAAAACTTAAGGAAACCTTATTACCTTACCGAACACTTCGAGAATGAAAGTGTGACTCCTCCAAGCCGTTCACTCTTCACCACTACTTGAGAAAGACCCTAGAATCACAATGAGTGCGATATGAGAAGAAAGAAATAGTAATCGGTTAATGGGGTTATTCGATTTTGGAAAAGAAAGGAAGAGCATAGGTGCATTCAGTTTTAAAAGTAAAGCAGATGATGGATTTTGAACACTTACCAATCATCAGAGCCGTTGCAGAATCGAAATAGAGAAGGGAAAACTTTCGGTCACAAGTTGTAAAGAAGAAAGAGTTACAAGGCTAGAGTGAAAGGTTCGGCCGACAAAATCAATAGACAGGAAGAGATGAAACAGGCAGTTGGTCGAGACTTGAAAAGAATGGAAAAGAAATAAAGGTTTCGGCAAATGTTGGTGCAAACGAGGGGTGAGGAATGGACTTGAAAACAAAATGGTTTACTTTACCAGAATGGTCAGAGTCGAAAACCCAAAATGCACAATTAACTACTTGCAAATTTGGCACAAGAGAACAAAGAAAGAAAAACCTTAACAGTTTCAGAAAACCCAGTGACAAACTAACCAAAACTGAGAGAAAACCCCTCAGCCAAATTCCTATCCCCCAATACGGCACCCACACTCCTACACACTTCCACTTCCTTGATTCTCTCCATAATACTCTCATTAATACTCTCGACGATTTGCTCCTACAATCTCTCCATGACCAATTCAAACACCTCTTCAGCATTGTCTCAATCCAACTGTTCTACCTTCCCAGCTCAAGCAGCAAAATAAACACTCCATTGCTTATCCCAGGATTTGAACCTTAGATCTCACAATTACACAACACGCCACTTGCCACTAGGCCACAAGCTCCTATTGTGTCATTAAACAAGCATTAATACTAATAAAGCCTAAGTGCCAGTGTCCTGGTTCATTTAAGGAAAAAAAATAAAAATTTTGTAAGAGCCAAGACTTGAACCCATGCTTCTCACACACCCTCATACACACCCAAATCACTTAGCCGTTAAAGCAAACAAGCTTTTTGTGTCAGAACATGCAAAATTAAAGACCCAATATTTTTGGGGCGTTACATACGGACCCTATGAGTTTCTGGTTATGCCTTTCAGACTTACTAATGCACCTGCTGTTTTCATGGATTTGATGAATCGGATCTTCAGAGAGTATCTAGATCGATTTGTGGTAGTATTCATAGATGACATTTTGATCTACTCCCGTGATGAAACCGAGCATCCCAAACATCTGAGACTTGTGTTACAGACTTTGCGAGATAAAAAGTTGAATGCAAAGTTTATTAAATGTGAGTTCTGGTTACGTGAAGTCAGTTTTCTAGGCCATGTTGTATCAGCATCGGTATTCGGGTTGATCCAAGTAAAATTTCAGCTATACTTGATTGGAAACCTCCGAGAAAAGTTTTTAAAGTTCAGAGTTTTCTAGGACTTTTTGGTTACTATAGACGATTTGTGAAAGGTTTCTCTATGATTGCAACACTGATGACGAAGTTGTTACAGAAAGATGTTAAGTTCTAGTGGTCAGAAAAGTGCTAGAAAAGTTTCGATCAGTTGAAAGCTCTTTTGACCGAAGCTCTAGTGTTAGTTCAGCCAGAATCGGGAAAAGAATTTGTCATTTATAGTGATGCATCTTTGAGTGGTCTGGGTTGTGTTTTGATGCAGGAAGGCAAAGTCATAGCTTATGCCTCGAGACAATTAAAGCCGCACGAAAAGAACTATCCGACACACGATTTGGAATTGGCAGCTATTGTGTTTGCATTAAAGATATGGTGTCACTATCTATTCGGTGAGAAATGTCATGTTTATTCTGATCACAAAAGCCTAAAGTATTTGATGACTTAGAAAGATCTGAATTTAAGACAACGTCGATGGTTAGAGTTGTTAAAAGACTGCGAGCTTGTGATTGATTATCATCCGGGAAAAGCTAATGTTGTTGTTGATGCTTTAAGTCGAAAATAATTATTTACTTTGCATGCAATGAATGCGTATATGGTTATATCTGATGATGGTTCGATAATAGCTGAATTAAAAGAAGGACTGTTGTTTGTTCAACAAATTTGTGTCGCTCAGAAAGTTGATAATGATCTGTTAGCAAAGCGAGCTCAATGTGAATCGAATGTTGAATCTGAGTTTCAAGTTGATATAAATGGTTGTTTGAGGTTTAAAAATCGAATATGTGTTCTGAGAAATTAAAAGTTGATTCAGATGATTTTGAACGAAGCTCATAGCAGTCGGTTATCTGTACACCTGGATAGTACGAAAATGTATAATGATCTGAAACAGCTTTATTGGTGGCTTGGTATGAAACAAGACATATCTAACTTTGTTTCAAAATGTTTAGTCTATCAACAAGTCGAGCATAAAGTACCTTCTGGGTTACTTCAGGTGATTATGATACCCGAGTGGAAATGGGATGGAGTCACGATGGATTTTGTATCTAGTTTACCGTTGACACCGAGCAAGAAAGATGCAATCTGGGTTATTATGGATAGATTGACTAAATCGGCTCACTTTATTCCGGTTCGTATAGATTATTCACTTGATAAACTGACTGAATTATATGTTTCTCATATTGTGAGATTGCACGGAGTGTCTATTTCTGTTATTTCATATAGAGATCCGAGGTTCACATCGCGATTTTGGAAGAAACTGCAAGATGCTTTAGGTACGAAACTACATTTTAGCACTGCTTTCCATCCGCAAATAGATGGCCAGACTGAACGAATTATTCAGATACTTAAGGATATGTTGAGATGTTGCATTCTCGAGTTTGAAGGTACGTGGGAACGATACTTACCTTTGATTGAATTTGCGTATAATAATAACTTTTAATCTAGTATCAAAATGGCACCTTACGAGGCTTTGTATGGTCATAAATGCCGTACACCATTGTATTGGACTGAGCTCAGTGAAAATAAGATACACGGGGTCGATTTGATCAAAGAGACTCAACAGAAACTGAAAGTGATTCGCGATAGTCTGAAAACAACATCGGATCGTCAGAAATCATATGCAGACTTGAAAAGAAAAGATATAGAGTTTCAGATCGGAGACAAAGTCTTTTTGAAAGTGTCACTGTGGAAGAAAATACTCAAATTTGGTTGTAAAGACAAATTGAGTCTGAGATTCATTGGACCGTATGAGATTATAGAGCGTATCGGGTCGGTTGCTTATAGACTGCTGTTGCCACCTGAACTAGAAAAGACTCACAATGTCTCCGTAGAAACCGATCCTATCCCTCACATGTGATTAGTCCGACAGAGATTGAGATTAAGTCCGATATGACATATGAAGAAGAACCGGTTCGCATTTTGGCTCGCGCGATTAAAGAATTGCGAAATAAGAAAGTTCCGTTAGTTAAAGTATTGTGGCAAAAACATGGAGTTGAGGAAGCAACTTGGAAGCCAGAGAATACAATGAAAGATCGTTATCCAAACCTATTCACCAGTACGATTTTCGAGGACGAAAATCCTTAAGGGGAGAGAGTTGTAATAATCCGATTTTGACCCTAATCAAAACAGTGATTTTGAGATCACAAATCTGAGTCTGAAAAATATTTTAAAATTATTTTCTACTGTTTATTATGTGTGAATTTACTTGTGTGAAATTTTCGTGTTTTCATTTCGTCGTTTGAGTGCCCGATTTAATAAAAGGGCTTAATCGCGTAAAATGAAAATTTAGTGGTTAAATTCAAAGGGGCCGAATAATGGTTGTTCTTTTAATATGGAGGTTTTATGTTGTAATTTAGCCAATAATAAAGGTAGTGGACGGCATTATGGTTAATATATAGTTTTTATATATTAAATATAAAAGTTAAAATAATAAATAACATATTATAAAGATATTATAATAAATAAAACATGAAAATCTTGCATGTCCATCTTCCCATTGTTGAAACTTAAAAGAAAAAGAAAAGAAAAACACTTCCTAGGGTTCAACCTTGTTAAAGCTTAATTAAGGTATGTATTTTACTAGGTTTTTGATAATTTTTATATTTTTGAGATCGTTGCTATGAAATGTACTAAGCCCATGCTTTAATTTTTAATTTTGATGAATATTTTGAGTTAATCCATTAATGAATTCATGTGATTTTTGTTGTTAGATGATAGATTATGAAAGATGTGTTTTGAATTAACATGTTTTGTATTGGAAATTTTGATGATTTTAAGTAATTAGGACTAAATTGTAAAAATAATAAATTGAGGGACTAAAATGTGAAAAAATGAAATATATGTACTTGCATTATGCTTGTGAATATTTGGCCTAGCTATGGTATGTGTAAATTTTGTGTATTCTGTGTTTTATGCAATATGGACTAAATTGCAAAAAGTGTGAAATGTCAGGGGCAAAATGGTAATTTGCCCATTTGTGTGTTTTTGAATTAAATTGAATGAATGTGTGATTAAATTAGTTAAATTTGAATTTATTTAGATCAAGAACGAAAGAAAACAGAATTAGATCGGGGGAAGTCGAAAGTAGTCGAGTAGTCGATTTCGTCCGTCGATATTCGAGGTAAGTCTATAAGCACATAAATGTTATTAAATTTGATAATATATATATTACATGATAAATGAAATTTTGTGAATTTATTCTTGTGTTGGCCGAATGTGATTTGAGCAAGGGAGGCATATTTTGAGTTTGATTCGATCAAGATTTAATGTCCGAAAGTCCCGTACGAACCATAGGAATAGATAGGATACATATGTCATGACATAGGATTTTCGATATGTGATATCATGTAAGACCACGCTCGGGACATTGGCATCGACTTGTGTTTACGTGTAAGACCATGTCTGGGACATTAGCATCGTATTTGATTCATGTAAGACCTTGTCTGGGACAGTGGCATCGATATGTGATTACATGTAAGACCACGTCTGGGACGTTGGCATTGTACAAGCTTCCGACTATCCACGTATCCTTTTTAATTCCGAACGGTTCAACGGGCAATGTTAAGTAAAGATCGAATGTGAGGTCGAATAAAAAGGTTCAGGTATGTGCTTATCCTAAGTTGTGAAAATAAGGTAAGTTGGATGTTAAATTGATTGCATAAATGTTTAAGTTATAAATGTGAATTATGTGTATGCATATGTGATTGTGTATATTCGGCCAAATGAGGTATATGTGATATTAGTAGTGATATTTATATTTATGTTCATGTGTAATTATGCATTTATTCATATGATGTATGTATGTATGACTTAAATGATAACTTTATATTTGAGGATATATATATTCGGCCTTATTAACTTAGTGTTAATATACAATCATTGATATATATGTTTGCTTATGACTTACTAAGCTTAAATAGCTTACTGTGGGTGTGTTTTTGTTTACCTCTGTTTTATAGATTTTGGAGTCACGTTATGAGCTCCGGGATCGTCAGCAAAGCCTATCACACTATCGACAGTTTTTTGGTATTTTACTAAGTTGAATTTGGGCTTATGGCATGTATAGCATAGATGGAATGTTTGATTTTGGAACATGTGTGTATATATATATATAGCCATGCGAAAATGGCTTGATCACTATGTTTAAGTTTGGTTTTATGTGTACTTGGTTAAGTGCTTGATATGTTTGGTTTTAGCAATTTGGTCTTGGCTTATTATATGCAAAACATGGTTGCTATGTTTATGTTTGTGTGTATGATCTCGGTTAAGGAGTGTTTATGTGTAACTTGTTTAATATGCTTTGCCAATGATAGTTGAATTAAGTTATGTGATTCGGTAATAAGGTAAATGATACATGCTTGATGTATTTAGTAAGAATAAATAATGTTAAGTTTAATGATTTTGGCTATGTGATATATATATATATAATGAAGTATGTATATGGAAGTTGGAAGCTCAAGCTATCTATAATTCAGTTTGGAAGTATGAGAAAAGGATACTTATATGTTCGAATGTGTATAGGATATTTTGATTCGGTTTGTAATTACGATGTATGCACCTTTATTGTGCTTTAATGGTTGGCTATACAGGTTTGGTTGTTTTGGTAAATTATGAATATGTTTCATGATTGTTTAGGTACGTATCGAAATGGCAAGTGAAATAGTATGGTTTAGTTACAATATTTGGTTCATTATGATATGCATATGATATTGATAATGTTATGATCGAATCAATGATTAGTTAATAGGATAAAATGTGTAGTTTAGGTATACTAATATACATATGCGAATGTGGTGTACATTGAAATGTTATTTATATACAAATGTTAAATGTGGCTTATGGTATAAAATGATTCGGTTGGTTTAACATGCACATGTATTGAATTAACATGATTGGAAATCAGCTTATGTTAAAATTGTTTTAATTTATGTTCGATATATGTTATATAATGTTATATGTTGGGATATGTTGTAAATGTTTAAATGACGTGAGATGCTAAGTATATTATTAATGGAATGTTCATTAAGTTAGGTCATATAATATGTGATAATTTGTGCATATTCGACTTTATGGGTTGCTACAAAATTTGGTTATAATGTGCTTGTGTATTCGGTTATGCGATGAACTAAAATGGCTAAGTATATGGTTTGGTTGGTTTCGTGCATGTGAATTAGATGCTATGAAATGTCTTGATGTTTGAAAATGATTAAAGTGGTTTTAATGAATTTTGCATGAATTAGTAATGTATATGAATATATTTGACCAATTGGTAATGTTTTAAAATGTTCTGTGAATGAAATGAAATATGTTGGGTTCTTAAAATGCGCATGTATGGAGGTAATATTTTTGATAATCAGTTTATGAAATAATTGTTTTGTTACATGCCCAATATATGATATGTAATGTTATGTGTTTAAAATAAAATTTTAATATGGGATTGATATGAACATAGTAGTAATAAGGTTCAAAATTTGAATAGGAAAAGTATATTGATGTAACTAATTTATAAAGTTTGAAATGAAATGAATGCATGTACTAAGTTGTGTTATGTTCAGTAATGCCTCGTAACCCTAGTCCGGCGACGGATACGGGCTAGGGGTGTTACAAAATGTATATGAAATAGCATGTTTTGGTTGCTTATATATGTATGAAAATGGTGCAATTTGATGTGGTTTAGGTGTGCTCAAGGAGGGTGAGAAATGTGGCTTCAACTAAGCCTATTTTCACTCCACACGGCCTAGCACACGTGCGTGTGGCTCGACTGTGTGTGACACATGGACTTGGTACACGGTCGTGTGTCCCCTGGGGTAGCCCTTCAAATTAAGTCAGTATACCCTATAGGTTTGGCACGACCTAGACACACGGGTGTGTTTACTGGCCGTGTGTGGCACACGGGCTGGCACATGGGCGTGTGGCTGGCCGTGTGACCCAAGTCAGTAACCCCTCTAGATTTCACACGGCTTGGCACACGGGTATGTCCTCGACCGTGTATATATTTTATCGAATTTATTAATATAAAAATTATATTAATTACTTTCAGTCAAAACATAAAAGACATGGAAATTAATATTCTTTTGGAAAGAATATAATTAATATATGAATTTGATTCATATAAAATATTAATTGTATATATTTTACTGAATTTATTAATAAAAATTATATTAATTAATTTCGGTCAATATATAAAAGATATGCAAATTAATATTCTTTTGGAAAGAATATAATTACTTTTTCTAACTTTCCATTTGTCTTCTCTATTAATAAGGGAATAATCATATATTCTTTTGGAAAGAATATAATTCCTTTTTCTAACTTTCCATTTGCCTTCTCTATTAATAATGGAGTAATCTTGATTTTCCTTTTTAATATATGATATCAAAGAGGATAAAAGGATGATAATCCCTTAGTGTGTGAGGGTTACCAACTGAATAAAATAAAGGTCTAGCAACCGTTTTTAATTATTCTCTCTGAAAAGTTCAAGAGAAAGTGGTTGTTTGTTTTTTACAGGGTGGACTACGTAGAGGCCGAGACAATTTCGTTGTGGCTTGGAATCGACATCAAATTAGCAACATCCTTTCAATGTTTTCACTAAAGAAGGTA
The DNA here is from genome assembly GCA_005393395.2 of Gossypium australe. Taxonomy (NCBI): domain Eukaryota; kingdom Viridiplantae; phylum Streptophyta; class Magnoliopsida; order Malvales; family Malvaceae; genus Gossypium; species Gossypium australe. The sequence continues at coordinate 53,467,671 of CM016615.1, read as the reverse complement.
TATTTTCAAACCTATTTCAACTCAATTCGTTCCTCGTACATGGATTCATGGTTGATGATCGTTGGAATAATTTTTTCGTTGCACCACGAGGCGTACTGGCGATCCAACACTTTATTCTTTTAGAACTTCCCGAACTTATGAAGAATTTCATTTTCGTGGCATTGAAAACAAACCCGATCTTATCACTTCCCTTCTCATATTTTCTGAAGTGTGGCGATCAACTTATACCTTTGGTTCCTATCTCTTTATAGATCACGGGTCAATGTCTTCTTATTTTCAAACTTTCGAGTGTCAAACAACCTTATAGAATTTTGGTAGCGTTGTTCATAAGGTCGGTTCTTTTCTAGCTTTTTTTATATTCGTGAGTTATATCTAAGTTTACCCTTTTGTTTATTTTTCCTTCATATTTCTACCATTATTTGAGCAAGTACCTATTTAGACGATCGAGAACATAAAATCATGAATCAAGTTTCAATCTCGTAATCGAGTTCACGTCACATGATTAATCATGGGATTATCCAGTGGCGAACAAGTATGCATTATCGTAATAAAAGAGTCTGCCAAGATAGTGAACCAGTAAGCCCGCCAGGGCATAAAAGGAGAAGTCACTCAATGACTCACGTGACAAGTAGTATGATAGGATGATCGTGGCGCATCTAAAAATGCGGGAAAATGGGATAATAAGAGGATCCGCCAAAATGTGATGGTAAGTTGAACTGATAGAAGTGTCTTAACACAAGTATATGTGAGAGGAAGGAGAATTTCCTGCAACGAATTGGCAAATCTAGTATCCACCATTTTGATTCCTCTAGAGTTGATGTATAAACCATCATAGGCTATGGGGTAACGAAATGTTTCTTCACACTTGATTCCAAGTGTTCCAAGCTAAGGAGGTCGCCAGAAACGGGAAAGTTTCACAAAGGATTCTCTTAAGAGGGAAGTTCGCCATATATTACCCTTGGTGGAAAGTACGCCAGGGGTTTACCAAGAAAGAGGATGTTCATCGGGACTATCTAGTGCGGGAAAGTCCACATGGGACTACCAAGTGTGGAAGTCTGCCAGAGACAATCCAAGAAAGAGGTAATCGTTGGAAACCAGCTATTAATGGGAATCTGAGATGAAATGGGAGATTGTCAAGTTCCATAAGAATTTGTTATTTGGAAGAGCACACTCATGACCAATCAGTGGATATGTCCGCCAACTATTGGCAGAGAATGCAAGGCAACGACTACGCCAGAAAAATCACCGGAACTTCCTAAGATACTCAGGGAGATCTAAATTTTGTGTTTTTATTTTATTCCTGAAAATACATAGAGCCTTTTTTAGTAGTGTTGTACAGGTTGTCACTAAGTTCTTTGAACTTACGAAGGTTTTGACTTGTATGTAGGGTCAAAGACTGACTTAAGGGTCGTGTTGAAGGGGCCAAGCCAAACACCACCAGGCTCACACGAATGACACTATAACTATATCATGCGTATAGAGGGATACTCTGAAAGGCTACACCTCAAGGGAAATTGGTTATGTGTATTGTTTTGATTTTAAGCTATAGTCATAGTAAGTGTCAACGTATGACACTAGCAAGCTGAGAAATTATAAGATTCTGGTACTTGTAATAAATAGAATATATTGAAGTTGTTTTTTTTTCCAAAAATACGTTATTTAGTCAAGGAGTGAGAATAAACTTGATATATAAGGGGTTATAATTTAGCGTTATCTAAGTCGTTAACAAAATAAAAATAAAAATTGAAGTAGCTAAATATTACGGTTTGTCTATGATACTTGGTACCCGAATTCGGTAATCGAGTCAGGTATAGGGTGTTACAAGTCCTATATTATGCATAAAATTATAGATTTAGTCCATATTTACCAATTGGATCATTCTTAGTGGCTATATATTTTTTTTAATTTCAAAATTTTAGTCTTAATACAAACGACAATCATTAAATATATTAACTATTTTTTTGTGAGTAATATGTGAAAATAATAAACAGACATAGCATTACACATATAATAATATATATGATATATCAAATTTAAAAAATAATAGAGCTTAACTTAATGAATTTAGTGGTTATAATTTGGTTAAGATTAAAATTTTTAAATTCTAAAAATACAGGGGCTGAAAATGATCAAATTAAAGTTCAGGTACTAAATCTACAACTTATGCAAAATACAAGGTCTAATAGCAAAATTTGACCTATTTTATTTTATTACTGGGTATGGGCTTTTTTTTATTTTTGGTTGCGGGCCTAATAATAGTTGGGCCTGGTTCAAGTTTTTTTTTTCTATTTTTAATAATTATATAGTTTTATATTATCAAACAATGAATCAATTGAATTGATTGAATTAGTAATCTGACTGATTTCATCACGTGTTGTTAATAAATGGATTAGTCTTTGGGCCATAAAAAAAAGCAAACCCAAAATTTAGCGTGTTGTTAATAACTAGTGTTTCCTCACTCTCACCAGGCAGGATTCAATGTTCCAAGTCTAACCTCCGAATTCATCTCTACATCTCTGAAACTCTGGATCTGATTTTCTAAAATCCTTTAGCTATCTCCACGTAACAGATAAACTATCATTCTCATCCTAAATTAAAACTCTAATCTAATTCGTTAACAGGATTTTGGTGAGTCTACTCCTGCTCTCTCTCCTCAGTTTACAGTTCGAGGAGAAGCAAACCCCTTTTTTATATTCCTTAGAATTCATTTCTACTTTCTTATGCTGCAAAAAAGAACTGCAACTCTGATGATCAGGGTCTTGTTGGAACGCCGGTACCCCATGGCGCAGCAGAATAAAATTAGATCTGGCGATCCAAATCATGGATCCATGTGTAAGGAACGAATCGGGGTGAAATAAAAGTTTTGAAATTACCAAAACTTTAATCTGAGTAGACAGCGACGCCTTGGCAACAAGAGTTTTGATCTACTGTCGAATCAAGCCTCAACCTTTTCCGATGTTGGCCTCTACGTAATCCACCCGGTTTGACTATGAACGGAAGAAATCTCCAAAACTGTTTTGGAGGTTTATTTGCTTGACGGCTGCTAGACCTAACAAGCAATCACTTAGGGTTTTCATGTCAAGCTTTGTCTCCTTTTAATACCTTTTATAATGGGTGTCTTTTTCATTGGGCCTTTTATAATTGGTATCCTTTTAATTGGGCCTTTTATAGTTGGTATCTCTTGAATGTATTATAAGATTAAATAAATATAATAAAGTTTTAACCGAAAATTATAATTACATTAATTATATCCGAAATTTATAATTACATTAATTATAATAAGGATTTCGATAAACTATATTTATTTAAATTTATATATGAATCAAATTCATATATTGATAAAATTATGTTATCATTATGTGTACAACATCCTTGTACATATAATATGTTCAATATTTGATTGCCCAATTAAATTAATTCTTTAATTAATTTAATTCATGTGACAACCAAGCACAATACCAATTATATTTTATTCCGTTCATTTCAACCATAGGGTGTGACCCTGTAGGTTCTTGCAACGTTAGCAGTAATACTAGAACGATTCTATTGTCACAGACAATGAGTGGCATCTAGAAATGCATCATTGCTACCTAAGTTAGAAGAAATCATGATTCGACATAATCTTTTGTGATTAACCTTTCATGCATTAATCCTTAAGTCCTTTATCTCTGGAATGGATACAAGTCATGGGATAGTCACACTTGTATAGTCCATCCCATGTTTCTTGATATCTTGAGTAGACTATGATATACAAATTAGTATGACATCTCATATCAACTTATTTGAGCATGGCCATGCATTTCTAGTCTCACTCAATCAAGTGGCCTAAGATATTACTCCTATTATGTAGGAGGGACTTATCCTTTATTGATCAACCATATCCCTCTACATAGATTGTGGTATATCCAACATCAGCCTTTATAGAACAACCTGTTACGGTGTACGTTTGACTGTATCAAAATATACAACTCACGATGCTGGGATAATAATGATCTCAAGTCTGAGGATCATATACATATTAATCACTATGAGTAATGTTGTGACAATTACATAATAATCCAAGAAACATACTCATAGCGGGTCAATCCAATATGTTGTTCTCTAACACACATATTCATGCATTGATTTTGACACTCCATATCAATGACAACTCTTTATCATCAATCAACTACATGTTAGTCTTAATGCATTATTATTGTCCTAGTCAACAATAATACTCGACTAAGGATCTTTTAAGAATAATCATATTATTCTCAGGACATTATTATAAAACAGTTTATCTATACACACAGAAAGAAAAACTGAAATAATAATGACAACGCTTTATATTAATAAGCATGGTAAATTAAGTATGTTATTACAACCATCTCATGATTGATCTTTGGGCATACTCTTACAGGTCTTTCCTTTTAAGTAGTTTATGCTTGGCTTCTTGGAATTGAATCTGAAATCATAATCTTTATCTGTTAAATCTGTCCAATTGCCTATTTGGGTATGGTTCATTTGCATAAATCTCGATACTTTTCTGCTGGATTTGAATTATCATGAATAAATATCCATTTGGGTCAAACAATCCTAAGTCCTTCAATGCATATCCAAGGGGTGACTTTGATATAGAATCAAGAACTATCAAAAGAACCAGAAGTAGAAAATCATCAATTTACCCAGTTAGAATGGTTAAGTCCTGGGCTAATCGGCTTCATTACTATTACAAGCTACATCCACTCATTGTTTTCTCTATTTTCTTGGCATTCGGGGTCACGATCCTCATAGTTTTATCTCTATATGAGCAACACTATAGGGTGCTGAGTAATTATTTGAAACTTGATGATGGCTTTGGCAGTTATTATCCCTTTGCTAAGCTTAAGAATCTTGTAATGGTTGCTGGGCATTCGGTTTATACAAGCAGTGGTTGTGAAAAAGCTGACAAGGAGGATTCTTGGTTTTTGGAGTCTTATCAGAAGAATCCAGGCCAGGCTGCCACTTTTTTGGCTCACATAAAAGAAGGGATAGAAAGCACTGCTCTAGATGATGAGGCTTTGCTTCTTTTTAGCGGTGGAGAGACTCGGAAAGATGCTGGTCCTCGTAGTGAGGCGCAGAGTTATTGGACAGTTGCTGACTCCAAGGGATGGTTTGGTATGTAAACTCATTCACTCATTTTATTTTCCTAAGTTTATACTATAATATCTCGCTTATTTTTTGTTCAAATTTCCCGTTGTTTGAAGGATGAGATGTAAACTTGACAATGATTGCTATAATTGTTTACCTGGTAAATCCTATAACCCATTTTCTAGTACCAGTATGTTCACTATTCTTTAAATCCAAATCTAAACCTTTAAAACCTTTAAGGTATTGGTGCTGTGGATTACTATTATGAGGAGTACTAGATACCTACTATACTTGTATTATGAAGTAATTATGTATTGCATTCGTAAAGCTGTTGTTATTGATTAATTGTGTTTCCACATTCATAGTTATGCCTTCAAGTAAACTGAAGAGATCCCTTTTTGCTCTGAAGAACTACCTTGATCTTTTGATCAGTAAAAATGAATGTTACTGCAATTTCTACTCCCTAGTCAATTTCTATGGGTTTCCTTCTAGTCCATGAAACACCCCAAACCCGGCCCACGAGCCTCGACCAGATTTGGTATGTTCCATAAGAAAAACCGGTTCAAATTCGTTTGTTCTTTGGAAACTTTAAGTGATTTTGGGAGAAAACTCGAATTGGGTTGAGCTCAAGTTGAAAACCAATTTATTCTTTTGAAGTCAGGGTTTTATTAAAACTTTGCTTTTAATATTAAAAGACATGCCGATTTTTGTTTTAAGGTTTTTACCTTTGAATTGAAAACATTTGAATTTAGATGTCATAATATTTGAAGGTTTATTTTAAGAAAAATTACTTGACTTTAGATTTGATAAAATTTGTATCGTACTGAAATAAATAACATGCATGCATAAAATAGTTCATACTATGGCCTTATTACATCAAAAACAAACCCAAATAAATTTAAAGTGCTTAAATAAAATAAAATGTCCAAATAAAATAATTTCCTTGCTGAGCATGGCCACCACTAAGCTTCTACCAACCCGGACCATCACTGATCATCACCAGAAAAATGTTCCCACAACGGGGTGAGTCCAACAGACTCAATGTGTACATCCAACACTAAGGCCCAACAGTTTATGGCATACAAAATCATACAAATATTCAAACATAGATAATGATGCAATTCCCGATCCCAAGCCTAGTTACCATCCGCTACACATCACCCGTACCAACCTGCACACCGTGGGGACTACTAAGTCAACCCTCCATCCGCTACACACCATCGAAGGCAGTTGCTGCAGTCGACGTGCTCATCGCCCTTATAAAATTCGTGGCATAGCCACCAGATAATTATTTTGTGTCATGAGACACCACATTCAGATAGTGTGACCGAAGTCACCATATTCATATATCGTGACAATAGTCACCACATTCACTTCCCCTTTCATAATCACCCAAATGCCCATGTCATATATATCATGCAATATAATGTCTTATTTCACATTCTTATAGTTTCACATATGTGGCATAACAGATCAAATTATAATCCTAGTAGGAGTAGGAAAACGTACCTGAGTACTTTGTACCATAGCATGGTACTTAGCCATATTTTCCACATTCTTATTAACATATAATAAATTAAAGCCGTAATCTACTAAGATTTAGTGTGGGGTACACACCTGGTATACTTAATGAAGTTGCTGAAATCCCGAAACCTCGATCTAACGTCCTAGATCCTTAGTTCCTATATTCGGCCAACCCTGAATATGTTAGCAAAGAGCCATTCGGCTAAAGAATCAAATCCCGAAGGATTGTCATAACCCGAAAACTTACCTTGTTGCCGATTTGGTTACTAACCAAATCCCAAAAGTTCGTGATACTCCCCCTAGCAATCGGCCAAACTCTAGATCACCTAAATGATTAGTTTCGGCTTTTCAAACAAATAAGGAATAGATCCAAGTCATTAAGTAGGCCTTGGCCGAGTGTTCATATGAATCTTACCTTGTGATCTAAATCCCGGAAAATGCTACTTGATTTGAGGTTGTCGAAATCCCTACCTATCAATTGTTAGAATCGGCTTCAATACATAGAAACTATGAAGATGGCCCTTGGCCGAATATCAAATATGACTTACCTTAGATCTTAAAAGTCCCGAAAGATCCCTTCTTGAAGTCGACAACACCTAAATCCCGAAACCTCCCTTCCATATTTCGGCCAAGATCAATAATAGGGATTAGTCCTTAAATTTCGATAAGTCTAAAAGAGAAAAAATGAGAATCGAATGACAGTGATCCTTACCCCAATTACTGAAACCAACAGTATTCCTTCTTGGCACTACTTGAGAGATTCGGCTATAGGCTAAGTGTGATCAACAAGTTTCAGCTTTTGAAACTATAAAGAAATAGGCTAATGGTTACCTTGAGGATTCGGCTTGATTTAATTTGTAAAAGAAGAAGAGTAGGTTGTTGATGAAGGTTCGGCTTTTGGAGAATCAAAAAGGAAAAGAGAATGATTGGCAGAGAGAATTCGGCAGAGGGAAGAAAGAAAAGAATTACTCTTCCTTGGCCGAAAATACTATCAAAAGAACCCCCCTATTCGGCCAACACTATCAACTCCCTTGTTGATCTCCTATTTTTCCTCTCTTTTATCCCTTAGAAATAATCTTAAATAAATCATTATTTATCCATCACTTAGCTGAAATTATAAAAAGAAATTAATCCAACCTTAAACTCATCCCTTTTAATTCCTTAGTGCCATCCACTACCTCCACCTCCCCTTGACGCAACATGCAAAATAAAATCCCTTATTTTGCTTCCTTGGTGATTCGAACCTTGGCCCATTTGTACATGCCTGTGGTGTAACATCCCAAAATTGGGCCTAGGAGAATTGAGCCCAATGGGCCTTAGGCATAGTAGCGTTTAAATTTTTGGAGAACAAGAGATCGG